>JARHVA010002282.1:1380000-2022500 GCA_037957365.1 Torreya grandis | reverse complement strand
TTGTAAGAGGAAGGATTGAAGTTCAATTCAGAAGAAGTGAGGGGCCCCTTTGGACTTCTTGTAGCAATAATCCAATCCGTTAATTAGCTAAGCATGTTATTTGGTTCATTTACATATTGTGTGTTTTATTTCCAAATTGTGTGATTTCTAGTTTTATATAGAATTGTTTTAAAGAAGCTTCCAAACATAATAGTTTAATCATTTAATTCATAGTATTGTATGAGTTTTCAATTATAGCATTTCATTTCTTACATGATTTTTGGGTATGTGCATGGAGTTGGGGGATAATTCTATGGACATAACCCACTATGCGTACGGATTATAACATAATGTGTACATGTTATAACAATAAAACGTATGCATTATAATAATAACACGTACACGTTATGTTTACATATAGAAACATGTACGTATTATAAGAACATGTATGCATTCCTATAAGTAAACATAACGCATACGCATTTTTAAAACTATAAAATAGAAAAAAACCCTCGAGCTTTATCATTTTTTCCTACTTCTTGTTCATGATTTGGTGCCTCCCATTTACATTTTGGCTTTCAAATCTTGATTTTACCCTCCAACTCACATTTTGGCCTGCAGATCTTCATTTTGGCTTCCATTCACGAGATTGATGATGTCACCATGAAGAAGAGGTAGGTTTTTTCTAGATTAAATCATTTTTTTTAATTTTTTTGTGAATGTGGATTGCATAGTTTGTATTTTTATTTTTATCCAATGAGTTGGCATTCTCTACCTAACCCTTTGCCTAAACCTCCACCTAACCTTCTGCCCAACCATCCTAACCCTTTGCCTAACCCTCCTACAGTTCCACTGCACCCCCAGGCAATCAAGAGGATGTAGTTTCTCACATAGTGGAGAACAAAATTGAAATTGAGCAAATAATTAGGAGAATGAGGGAACCCAATTCCATGAACACCCATCACACCTATTTTACCAATAACCTAGAGTTAGTATTAGGTCAAGTTAACTTGATAATGAGTCAAATTGATAGATAGAGGTCATATAGGGAAAGTTGTATGGCTTACTATGCTGATAAATTATTAGCATGTAAGATGAAGAAAAAAATATAATAAAAGATCAAATTTGTGTCTTATTTATCGACCTGACCATGAATTCCCCATTTCCCATAATAACTAAATGTTTCCCAATCAATCGATGCCAACACAATTTGATTAAAGCTAATTTTTGGGAGTGATGGTGGATGGTGTTTGGATATCCCCGTTGTAATAACCATGAGGTCCCTTTGTAATTTTTAAGAAAAATCTATTGTGAGGTTTGCCTCAATCAAATTCTAAACTACTTTGACTATGGTGAGTTTCAAGCCTGAGGGAAAAGCTCCACATAAGATCAACTAGGTACACATCATGCTCCTAATCAGTATACAAGGATCCCTACCCAAAATCAAATTAATCTAGAGATTCCCTCTATGGTGATAGAGGTTATATAGATAGACACTTTGCATGTGCTTAGTGCACT
The DNA here is from genome assembly GCA_037957365.1 of Torreya grandis. Lineage (NCBI taxonomy): Eukaryota > Viridiplantae > Streptophyta > Pinopsida > Cupressales > Taxaceae > Torreya > Torreya grandis. The sequence continues at coordinate 2,021,003 of JARHVA010002282.1, read as the reverse complement.
TACTGATACACTCATTCATCATACAAGTAGACTTTCAGAGACAAATGATTGAGATACTCCATCTAGTAGTCGTACATGACCCCACCCATATAGATGTTATGTTGTTATATCCAATGGACCTTTAGATGATGATGGTGTTGCTTCAAGGGGCTTGGAGGACATGATCTTGATGGATAAGTTATTGACACACACATTTGGTTTGGATACATCAGGATTCTCTACACACATGCAGGTATATTTTATATAAATTTAATGCTAAATTTGCAAATTAAAAAGGTAAAAATTAATTTACACATATTAATTGAATAATATATATGTATTTGTTTTTTGTGTTCTAAGAGGAGATGTTGCCTTTGACATCACAACTAGGTAGTGGGCCAACCCCTACTACATCTATCTGTGTTAGTACGACACCATATACATTTATAGAGGTAAATTTTCAAGTGAATCTTATATACTCTAGATGTATATTCATACACCTTATATTGCATCATTAGAAGATTTTGTGTAAGAAAATATAAAATATCCAATATAATTTTCTTGGACTTTTTATTATTTGATGCATTAACATGGATTCGTGTAACTTGTTAGAAACTCATCCTCCATCTCAACTATGTTTTTTATAAAAAAAATAGTGAGTTAAAAATTTTATTGATATCCTATTATATGTAGTTCCCATAGCAAGTAAATCCCAATCAGTAGGATTGGATGTGTGTGTGTGTGTGTGTATATATATATATATATATATAATTCATTTGATAAAAGTTGCTTGGTATAATATATTTCTATCAATTTATCAATCGAGCATAACATGTCTTCATCAATATGCACACCACTCCTTTCTTTTAAATATTGGCTTCATAGCCAAGCACTTGATTCCTTGTTATCCTAATCACATATAGAGGTTCAATCTCTATGATCGATATCCAAAATGGTCATAGCTAGCAATTCAATTCCCATCTTGATTCTATCCAAGCATAATAATTCCATCTCTATCTATGGAGTTATAAATTTAGATGGCATAGCCTCTTGATCCCATTATACCTAGTTAATTCCAATGGTTTTTTGGGAGAGTGTCCATTATATCCTATTGGTTTGTTGGGAGAGCATCAACTATAAACTCTAGCCTATATATATACAACATAGGTCTTATGACTATATACAAATAGGGTACCTCAACCCCATATAGATATATGGGGTTGATTAGTTTGTTACAACCACCTACTTAGGGGGCCCAAAGACCTATTATATCTATTTTGGTTGGAGGTCCTATCTATATCCATGCACTTTTATCACTCAAGTGACATGTTGACTCTATAAGACTATAACACCTTTCAGATCAAGAAAGCCCCCCTAAAATGAATACTGAGTGACGACAAGACTATAACAACCTTTGTTGACCTTAACATACTTGCACAATAAACATATATACCTTACCTTGAAAAATTTTAGGGCAATCTAAAGATAAATAATCAACCTAATGTCACCTATAGGGTAACCAAAATCATGCACTTGTAAAGAAGATTGTCCACTCACTCTTATCTCTATAATATTCACTTCTATTTTCCATATGTTTCTTTAGATTTTGATGAGACATATTTTATAAAGTTCTAAATACTCTTAAAAGGCTCAAGTATAGATGTGCCCCATCAAAGCAACCTATCACTCTAGGAATCTTAACTTGATTAAAACTCAATTTACAAACTTCTCAACAAACACCTATACAGGTTACTTGTCTTATCACAATGACTATTTCTAAGGTATTTTTGATCACACCAATACTCATAGGATTGTCCTCAACTATACCAAGTCATTTCCTTAAGACAATTATGCCCACTAACCAAGTAGTTAGGTCAAAATCTGAAATATACCTCAGCAAAGCTATACAAGCATCCAAACTAGTGTATATAGGTACATATCAAGGACATTTCAACACCTAACTTGCATTCAATGAATTAATTTCACAAAATTCAATCAAAAAACCTCCCTTGTTGTCTCTTTATTCTCCCTCATGAAACTGACATTTCTTACCTTTAGTGTGGTGTTACAAGTCACATGTTCTACATATCCACTTGTCACATTCATGCTTCTCGTGACCTCATTATATTTTTTCATATCTTATGCAATACTAAGTTTGGTAGAAACTTGTTTAATCAATGAATTGCCCAAGTTATTAATTATTAAGTTGTTTTTTTAGTTGATGAATAGGGTGGACACTCCTATATCATTACGAGTTAATACAGACTCAGGCATTGTTGATGTAATGTCATCTTCATAGGCTCTCACCAAGGTATGTATATTCACTTGTAATTTTGAATTGTAATTTAGTACTTTTGTTTCAATAATTTTACTATATACTTTGGCAAATATAACTTATATGCATGAATGTATTGTATAAGCAAGGTTGTCATATGACATTTGATAGTCTGATTCAGACGACTACCATGATAGCTCTTCATATTTTTTCATCATTTGACATGCCTATTCATGTAGTTAAACTTAATACTAACCCAATCGAGCGTCAATGTAAAATTGAGGAGGACCATGAGATTATGTTAAGTGCATGTTTAAATGATTTTTTTATTATTGTTTAAAACATGAGTTTTTTAACTTGGTTTCATGTATACTTTTTAATTTTATAATATTTTTTATATTTGAATAAGTTTGACTAAAATTGAGATATGAGCATAATACTATAGTCAAATTTTAGTGTAATCCAAGGCGTTAAAGATATCTCCATCTACAAGCAAGGCATCCCAAGGAGAGTCTTCTTCGAAGAAGGCAAAGAGAGGGAGACTATTTGATGATTAAGATGTTGTAGATGATATAATTTTTTGTATGCCTATATGGCAATGTATGAATTTTTAGCATTGTGCATTCGTATATGGTGTATTTGCCCAAAATTAGATACTATGTTATTAGACATGATGTAATTTTTTATATGCATATATGACAATGCATATATTATTGAGTCTATATGCCTATATATGGCATTCGTATATGGAATTCTTATTTTATACATGAATATTTAAGAAAACCAAAGAAGTAAATCTTGTTTGAATCACTTGTGTTCAGATTATTATAAATGATTAGTTTTGAAGTATTCTTAAGGATTACAAATGTTATGAGATTGAGAATAACTTATTAGGATAATTTTACAAATCATACCCTTATAGAAATAAAGAATATCAATGAGTACATTTGAATTATGTGTGTATGCTGATGTAGAGGTATGGAGGATAAGTCTACAAAAACATCACTAGCTGGTTCTAAATCCAACTGATGACATTCAATTTCTATGGTTTGATTTGAATCTTCTTTCACAAGCTAGCTCTTCTTTTGACTCTTTGGGATTAATTTAGATTCTCACACCTATTACTTAATCCTTGTAATCTTAGTATCACCTCCTTGATGGCATTTAATTATGTCCATACATGCTTTACCTCATTCCATTCATGTCTCATTCACAAACTTCCTCTCAATCTCTTTCTAGTTTCTTCCTAGGCACCTTCTTTGGGTCTCAAGGACCAAATCTTGGTCTCTATTTCAAAAGATCAACCTATTATCACATATGGTCTTAGATGATCATAACATACCTGTTATATCCATCTTTAAGTATTTAAACAATAGAATACTCTCATTCCACACCTTATGGACGCAATGCTCTCTTAAGGCTTGTAGCCTTTTTTTACTATATTTTTCCTTGTATATAAAAATTATTATTGATGAATATATTATAAGTAAATTTATAGGTACACTCTATTATTTTTCATGTCTATGTCAAATTTCATATCCCAACTCCACCTCTAACTATCACTTCCTTCATTAGCCTACCCTCCTTTAGGCCTAATTAGCCCTATTCAAAACCCTTAGTCCTATAATCTATACACAGCCATACAATCTCAGGTTAAAATATTTTTTTTCACCTTTTCCATGTATAGGGGAGAAATATTACTAATTTTCATTAAATTCCCATGGTTAAATATCTTGAAAATGCCTGAAGCTTGATAATTTAGGGTTTGCCATGCCCTATACATACTCTCCAAAGGAAAAATTTTACCTTCCCACTAATCTTATTTTCTTTAAAACATCCTCATTACATCTCATAACACCTTTTTAATGATAAAAAAACCAACTTTGCCTTTAGACCTTTGAGACTGCTTGTGGGGATTTGAGCCTGTCTGTGGGGATTGCATGAAGTTTGGAGTGTGAACACCCTTGAAATGTTTTTAATAGGTTTAAAACCATATTAAAATAATTTTATAGGCTTTGGACCCTCAAACACACTTTAAAACTCCAAAAATTATGCCTACATGAATAGTGACCATTATGAGACATGGAGGGGACTATGACAAAACAACGAGCACTTACACTTGTCATATGACCTTCAAAATATGATATATGGGTATATTATGTAGTTAATACCAATATACCAATTTTAAATTTATTTGGATATGTACTTTGTCTTGTAGACCCTTTTTACCATAATTTACCTTGAGTTGCCTGCATGTTTCCTTCATGCCAAAACTTGTATTTATTAAAAATTTTGAATGAAAACCTTGAATTTGATGACTTATATATGATAATATAAGTTTATAACATCATATCATATGGTTTTTATATCTCTCCAAGGCTTTAAATGCTTCTTGGCATCCAAAACTAATAAAACTTCCAGAAATCTCTAATGGTTGCCTTCTTAACTGCAAGAGCACTATGCCAAAAAATTCTGCATATTCAATATTTCTAGGATATTTTATATGGAATTGGATGTTTTTTTAGGTCGTGGAGACCATTCTTACCAAATTATATTCTTTGACTCAACCTGTAGATGCCCCAAACTGACCAATTTCTCCAAGGTAGGCTCCAATGTTGACCATGATTTGACATAGGATTGACTATACTAAAACATTGAATGGTTTCCATTGTAAAATTTCCACAAAAATATATTTAATTGGTATATTAGGTCATAATCAGCCATTTCACCAAATTTTGTGATTAGGTCTGACATATTTTGGCATATAGGCCCAATTTGGAAAAAGATAGTGGCACATGTCTACTTGGTCCAATTTCAAAAATGAGTCATCATCCTATTTTGAATTGGTTTTTGATGCATATAATTTAGTATAAGTCTAAAAATCATCATTCCAACTAGTTTTAATGTACTTGATTACTTGATGTTTGTAGTCTCTTCACTAGTTTTGACTAGGCACAACCTCTTGGGTTTGGAGGACCAAATCTCACTTCAGGTTTTGAAGAGTATAATCACAATGCTTGAATGGTCTTAAATGGTCAAAAAATGCCTTACAAAAACTCTTTAAATTTTAAAAACCTAATTCACCTTTCAATACTTCTCCTAGGGTGTTCACTATCCTTCACACTATGTAGCCCATTAGGTCTCAAGGATCATTCCTTGGTTTAAGCTACTAAGAAATAAATTCATTACATTGATGGTCTTAAGTGATCATTACGCACTTTTCTAAACCCTTCTCAAGTGACCAAACACTCTATTCCATTCTTTATACACCTCAAATTCACAATACTTTATCTACACTTGTAGCCCTATTTTCACTATTTTTCCCTTTGTTTGATTAACCTGTGTCATTTCTTGAAGATGTAAGAATGCTTTATGTCACCCTCTATTACCCTTCAACTCCTCAAAAAGTTACAACACTTCAATATTATCCCATTTATCACTTGCTTTGATAGAAACCCCCAAACTAGTCCTAATTAGGCCTATTCTAACCAAAAGTTATATATATTGAATGATACAATGTTTCAAAGGCTCAAATCCTCACCAAAAGTTTTGTCATAATATCCTATACCTCTAGCTAGCAAATTTGCCTCCAAGACTTGCAGGTGAAAATCCACTATTCCCAATGCATCTAAATAGGCAAATTACACATGTTCCAATGACTGTGACACCTAATTCCACCTACAGGTACATTTTCACTACTATTCTAGAGCATAGAAACACTGACAACAAATGTTGTCAAAATTGAATCTATGGTCTGAAAAATCTATTTCTAGTGCTTGTTGTCTAAAAACTAGCACTGCCAACATGTCTAGAGGGGTGGATAACATCCAGGACCAGGTTCTTAGGTCCCACCTAGCTTAGACAACAAACCTACCACCCATTGCTCAATATTACCCTTCCCAATACAAGAAAGATGTTGATTTTTAGCCTAATTTTGGGCATGCATAAAACCAAAGCTATAAGTCATATGGAGGAACCATAATATCTATCATGTGCATGATAAATCCCTTTAATTTCACCTCAGATCTATCCTAATGCCCTATAAAAGTAATCCATGTTAAAAATTGTAGTAAAGGGTCCTAAAATGCAACTTTTTGGTAGTGAAGAGACTTCTTGACCTCCAACTAGCAATTTTGCCTTCGATACTAGCAGGTGTAAATCCACCACTTTAAAGGCATCTAAATATAAAAATTACACATGTTTCAATGATTGTGTCACCCAATTCCACTTGCAGGTGCATTTTCACTACTGCTCTAGAGCATAGAAACACTGATAATAAATGTTGTCAAAGTTGAAGCTATAGTCTAAGAACTCAATTTTTGGTACTTGTTGCTAAAAATTAGCATTGCCAACATGTTTGGAGGGGTGGATAATATCTAGGACTATGTTCTTGGCCTCCCATCTGGCCCGAATGACAAACCCACCACCCATTCTGAGCTCAAGAACACCCTTCCCAATACAAGAAAGATGCTGATTTTTAGCCTAACTTCAGACATGAATAAAACCAAAACTTTAAGTCATATGGAGGAACCATAATATCCATCATGTGCATGGGAAATCCCTCTAATTATACCTTGAATCTATTTTGAATCATCTTTAAGAGAAATATGTGGTAGAAGTTGCAGTAAAGGGTCCTAAAAGGCAACTTTTTGGTAGTGAAGAGATAACTTCTTGACCTCCAACTTGCAACTTTGCCTTCAAGACTAGCATGTGCAAATCCACCATTTTTATCACATATATATAGGAAAATTACACATTCTATAACAAATGTGACACCCACATCCACCTGTAAGTGCATTTTCACTACTGTTCTAGAGTAGGAAAGCACTGACAATAAATGTTGTCAAAGTTGAAGCTACAGTCCAAGAACTTAAGTTTTGGTGCTTGTTGGCTGAAAAATGACACTATCAACACATCTAAATGTGTGGATAAAATAAAGGACCAGGTTCTTGACCTCCCATCTAACCTAGATGACAAACACACCACCCATTTAGAGCTCAAGAATGCCCTTCCCAATATAAGAAAGATGTTGATTTTTATCCTAACTTCAGACATTTCTAAGTCAAATGGAGGAATCATAATATCCCTTATGAGTGTGTAAAATTCCTTTAATTATACTATGAATCTAGTCTAAATCACTTTTACCAGTAATCCATGGTAGAAGTTGCAGTAAAGGGTCCTAAAAAGCAATTCTTTGGCAGTGAAGAGACAACTTCTTGACCTCCAACTAATAACTTTGCCTTCGAGACTAGTAGGTGCAAATCCACTACTTTGAGCACATTTATATAGGTGAATTAAGCATTTTTCAGCAATCATGACACTCAATTCCACCTATAAGTGTGTTTTCACTATTAATCTGTAGCACAAAAACACTAATAATAAATGTTGTCAAAATTGAATCTACAGTTTAAGAACTCAATTTTTGGTGCTTTTTAGCTGAGAAATAGCACCACTAACATGTTCAAAGGGGTGGATAATGTTTAGGACTAGGTTCTTGGCCTCCCATCTAGCCCAAATGATAAACCCACTACTAATTTTGGGTTCAATAATGCCCTTCCCAATACAAGAAAGATGTTGATTTTTAGACTAACTTTAGGCATGCATAAAACCAAAATTGTAAGTCCTATGGAGGAACCATAAGATCCCTCATGAGTTTTTAAAATTCCTCTAATTGTACCTTGAATCTAGGCTGAAGCACCTCTAAGAGAAATCCATGGCATAAGTTGCAGTAAAGGGTCCTAAAATGCAACTTTTTAGCAGTGAAGAGACAACTTCTTGAACTCAAACTAGTAATTTTGCCTCCAAGACTGGCAGGTGCAAATCCACTACTTTGAACATGTCTATATAGATAAATTACATGTGTTCCAATAACTATGACCCCCACTTCCACCTGCAAGTGCATTTTTTTTTGGAGCACAAAAACACTGACAACAAATGTTATCAAAGTTGAAGTTATGGTGTAAGAACTCAATTTTTTATGTATGTTGGCTAAAAAATAACACTTTCAACATGTTCATAGGGGTGGATAATGTTTATAAATAGTTTATTAGCCTCCCATCTAGTCTAGATAACAAACCCACCACCCATTCCAGGCTCAAGAATGCCCTTCCCAATACAAGAAAGATGTTGATTTTTAGCCTAACGTTTAGGCATGCATAAAACCAAAACTATAAGTCTTATGGAGGAACCATAAGATCCCATGTGTGCATATAAAATTCCTCTAATTGCACCATGAATCTAGTCTGAAGCACCTCTAAGAGAAATCTATGGTATAATTTGCAGTAAAGGGTCCTAAAATGCAACTTTTTGTCAATGAAGAGACAACTTCTTGACCTCCAACTAGCAAATTTTCTTCTGAGACTCATAGGTGAAAATCCATCACTTAGAGCATATATATATATAGGCAATTACACGTGTTCCAAAAACCATGACACCCACTTCCACTCGCAAGTGCATTTTCACTACTATTCTAAAGCATAGAAACACTAACAACAAATGTGTTTGGAAGGCTACAAGGAGAAATAAACTTGTCATGAGCACTTGTTCAGGAGCATATAAATTTCAATTGCTTCTAGTAAGCTTCTCTTAGCTTCAATAATATGATATTCTTTACTAACGATGCCAACCACATGAATTTGGAAGTTGATTTAGCACCACTAACCTACAAAAAATGTTAGTAAGTAATTAAAGATGAAATTTGTGCACATACTACCTACAAAATCAAAAACATTTGATAAAATTGATTACACTAAATTTTACAAGTCAACACACCTATGCATTTAAATCCAATGAACCACTTTGATCTGCTCTAATCTTTATAGTATCAAGAATAGCTTCATGGTCTGACTCATGAACTTTCCATAGATTATTGTTTCTTGGCCTCCCACTATATTTTTACAATTGAATATTCATTTTAAGAACCAAATTTGAATAGTGTAGAATCTTCCTATGAGTTTCAAAGTCTTCAAACAACCATACATTTTAATTTTTTATAGGATATCATCAAAGCCAAGTTCTAGTGACTACAACAGACCCAGTGGTATAATCAGTGTTTTCTCCATCTACGATTAGGAAAGTCAATTTTTCTTTCCATCTACACACCAACATAAGTAGTAATTTGTTCCCTCTTCATTATCCTCATCTTTAATAACTATAAAAACATGGCTTGCATCATAAAAACCAATTTTTAATGACATTATGAAGATAGATTATGAGAATAAATAGTACATAAAGATTAATCTTCTACCTATCTGTACTAGATGGGATATATGGTCAAAGTCATGTGAGGATGTCATGTCTATAAGTTGAAATGCTGGTGGAACCTGATATGTGTTGATTGGAATTAGAGGTTTGAAACTCCAATCATCCACCCACTCTTGTGACTCACACTCATTCCAAACAAAGTCCATGCATGTAGAATAAAAGCATGCCAAGTGTCACATATGAATAATCCAAGAACCTGCATTTGAGCTATGAAATGAGTGGAGATCACTTGAACCTATTAAAGTCATATAATCCTCATAGTTTTCTAAGTCTTTTTCCTCCATTAACCAAAAATGTATACGAATAGTAGAATTTTCTTGAGCACCGTGACATATGTTCTCATTACATCAGTCAAGCATAGTTTTTACATCAATTAAATTAGCAACATTGTCATATTTTAACTCCTCCCTTGAAATGGCTCTTTTTACACATGCCCTAGCACCATCATGCTCCCCTTTTCCATAAATAGTCTCATTGAATGTCCAAATATGTTCTACACCATTGGTAATGTGCATCTTGCTCAATAAATAAAACATCCATGCATTCTTGAATTGTGATGTGTAATTGTCTGACCAAATGTAATGCATTTGAAAATAATGTTCCTCTAAGTCAAATGTCCATAGGAACATGTATGCATTTTTTGAATGTGTATGCATTCCTATAACGTGTACATGTTCCTTGAAGTATAGGCATATACTATAAAATAAGCAAAAGGGCTCATATTCAATGCATTTTTTCCAATATAATAGTATACTATGATTCAATAACACTCAATAAGATAATAAATCATGTATAAATCTCTAATATGATGCAATAAGACTATTAGATGTTGTAATAATGCTATCATATCATGCAATAAAGCTCAATATGATGTAATAAGGATATTATTTGATGCAATAAGACAATCATGCAATGTAATAAGACCATCATGTGATGAAATAAGACTATCATGTGATGTAATAAGACTATCATACGATGCAATAAGACTATCATATGATAAGGCTCAATATGATGCATAAATCCCCAATATGATGCATAAATATCCAATACATTATGCAATAAGACTCTTGATAAGACTATGAAGAAATAAGAATAATGAATGATGCAATAAGGCTCAATATGTAAGACTAAATGAGCTAATTTTACCCAAAATCCCATCATAGGTCCTTAAAAAAATAGGTGAATAACAAGTTCACAAATTGGCACTAATCACATTCATGAATTTATGCATTTGTGATGAAATTAATGAACTTAGGGGTTGTGTTTATTATAAATTTAGGATTTAGGGTTAGGGGTTTAGTGTAATGGGTTTATACATGTGTATATGTCATGAAATTAAGGTTTAGGGGAATTTTATATGTTCAAGTGATAAAATTAAGGTTTACGATCAACTTGACATGAAACATGACCTAATTTAGCCCTTTTAATCATACCATAGACTCCAATTTAGGTTCAATGGGTTGAAATTGGCCACATTTGTGTTTGTATTTGCTTTTTTGATTAAATTAGGGTTAATTAGGTCATACATGTTGCATCTAGACTATATAATTGATTGGGCCATAAATTTGGTTTAGGGTCTCGATTTTGCCTAAATCACGTCCCTAATTGAATCAATCAACTAATTGGTTAAATTCATGATAGATAGAATCATACTTAATTTTATCCCAAATCATATATCATAATCTTATAGTTATGTAAATAAGGGGTTCAAATGGCCTCACATGCCTCCTTGATTTAATTTCCCTTATAATTGAACCTTGTTGTACCACATGTGTACCTTATACACCCAAAAGTGTTAAAGATATCAGAGATGCATCAAGTCTTGGAAGTTTCAGAGTTGATAATACCTTAGAAGGCCAAATATAATTACATATCACCACGTCTACCTCATACATGCTTGAAAGTGTTAGCACTATTAGATGTGTCAGGTCCTAGAAGTGTTAAAAATTTATATCAGATCCTTGTGAGGCCTGATCCAATTAGATAGATACATGTGTGTATCTTGTATACACATAAATTTGTGTTATAGATCTAACTATCACTTGTCCTAGAATCATCAAATTTGTTAGATCCTTAAGACACCCAATGTAATCAAATATTTCCACATGTGTAGGTCCATTACACTTGGACAAGTGTTAGAGTTGTCAAATATGCACATCCTTGATACTTAGACATGTTCCATCACCAAACCAACTAATCTAATTAAGGCCTATTCATAAATTTATCATACATACATAGAATCCAATAATGTTTAAAGATTGACATCGATCCAATCAACTCATGTCTAGTAAATTATTCACTAATGTGAGCCTCTGACTTGCCATTATTGTACAAAAATTATCATGTAGAGCCCTTTAAGGTCCCATATGAATTTAGCAAACACCAAACATTATCATATTTCTACATGTATGTATTCAAATTATTTATATCCCTCTACCTTGAATTACCTCTAGATCCCAAAGTACATTCATATTAAGTCCTACATGTAGGAGAGAACACAATTCAGTAATGGATGAGCCTCAACCTCAAATCCCAAGATGGAGTAAGAATTTTGAGACATGTACTACTTTCTTTCAATCCACATCATAAGTTTTAAGCTCATTACAATGACATATGAACAAGATGATTGAAGATATATGTACAAAATATATATAATCTTGAAACCTTTGGTGAGGGGGTGCACACTGGTATTAAATTCTGATCCACCATCTATATGAGGTGAGTATTTCATCATCCACATGAACAATTATTGGGTCTCTCTGCTCAACATCATCCTTAAGGGGAAGCAGGTCTCAGATTTAGGGGACATTATCACAAGTTTAATCTATCTTGAATAAGTTTAAAAAGAGTTTGAGTTGGAGTAACTTATAAATACATCATATTTGGTTAATGCTATGTCTATGCCATCCCTTAATGGTTTCAAAAAAATTCCCTAGAGAATTTAGATATTTTCTAAGCTATACATTCATCACTATAAGCATGACATCTTAAATAACATCTTGAAACCACATCATCACTAATGGATACAAGTGATCATTTCAAGATTATTAAGCTCAAAACTACATCTTATACAAAACAAAATATGTACCCAACTTGACCAAATTATTTAATAAAAACATGTACATACATTGTACCCATCATCCTACTTTCATATCTTACCATCCCAATTAGTAAGGTAAAGAATTTTATAGTATTGATAAGCACAAAGTATTATCTATCATTTTTTTATCTTACAATTGTTGCATCCATGGTGTGGCTAGGACTAGTCCCATGTCAAAGACACACTCTTCAAATGACATGGGAATGGATGGAGTGGTTGTCCCATGTGTGATGGAGGGGTAGATGAAGGAGGTGCATGGAATGGAGGATTAACCATATTTTCACAAGAGATCTTAATTTTAGGCAAAATTTGAATAATTTATTTGAATATATTAGGGGAATCAACTGAATAATTGTAACAATAGAAGACTCTTGTTAGAATTTCAATTATGACCTCAAAATACACCTATTGAATTAGATTCACTAAGTGACCTTGGAGGAAACTTAAGGGACTTATTCAACACATTTTAGGAATGTTTTTGGGAGAATCCAAGGCATGATTCACAGGTATTGGGCTCCATTAGATAGAATTCTTGAAATAGATATCTAAGAGATGCACTGTTACACCAAGGGCTCAATTCTTATTTCTACTTACACAAGATTATCTATACTATATATTCCAATTCAATGAGTTTTCCACTTAAACAAATTAGTTTAAAATTTATAAATAAAGGGGTCTAGTCAAAGATATAAATGAAACAACAAAAGGGTAAGATAGGATTTTAGGTAAGTAGAATAATATCAATAAGAAACACAAAATTTAAGGGCAAGTAGGATTTTAGGCAAGTAAGGTGGTAAGGTATATCCTTGCCCTACTAGGGGAAAGATCCCAAAAGCTATGCATGCTTCAATTGTAAAACAAGGCTTTTGTTAACATGTGTTCTATTGATGAAACATATTGGTGTATATAAATATTAAAGTGCACTAGAAGTTGAACATGTAATATCTAATACTTGTTCAACATTTATTCTATAAAATTAAAAGTAACCAATCACATCTTGATAGAAGTCAAGTATTGATACTCTAATGCACAGCGATTGATACTCTAAAGTTTAAGTTTTGATCATAGGTTTAAAAAATGTATTTTATGACCTCTCATGATAAAATCAGTTATATTATCAAATGCATAATGTGTTAAACCTTGAAACCTTAGTTATAAGTAGTTAAGACAACATATTAAAATGGGTAAAATATTTGAAGTCTAATGCGATGTTATGGCACCTTAATTCATTATCCAAAGCTAATGGGACATTTCCCCTATAAGAAACACAAAATTTGACATTTACCCTATAAGGATGCATGACTAATAGGACCTTTCCCCTATAAAAAACATAAAATTTATTTGTTTCATTTTATGTCAAAGCAACACATACGCATTATATAACATGTACATGTTTTTTATTGTGTTATATAACTCATAAATGTTATTTGAATTTGAAATTAAAACTGAGCCTTTAGGCTTGGAAACAAATTAGATTTCTAAGCCAAAGGCTTGGGACTGTGTATCTACAATTGAGACTGAGAGTTTTAGGAAAAATAAACAAGTTTCAACTCCAATCACTAAATACACTATGGATTTCAACATCAAATTTTGAAAAATTATTACCGTTATGATGAGAACATTTTCCTCTTTCTAAATGTATGATTTTTATAATTTTTGGGCTATCTATTTTTTTGTCAATTTTCAGGATATACTTAATTAAAAAATTAATAAAAAAATATTCATCAAAAAAATATAAAAAATTTCATAACACACTAAACGATCTTATCTAAATATTCACCAAAGGGTTTCTAACAATATTTAATGATGCCCAAAAAATGGTGGGCCACACGGAATGGTACAATTCAAATTTTCTTAAAAAAATAGGAGGTCCTCTTCAAATTTTAGATGTTTGACCTATTTATACTTAACCATTTTTCAAAAAAATAGTTTTTTGGAAACTAGACTCAAAATGCTATAATTCATTTTTTTATACCATATTCAAATTTTAAGTATAGCCATCTCTAATTATCTACAGAAGTTCACATTTCTGAAATTTTCAAAAAATCATGTCCATAGGTAAGCCCTTTTTTGTCCCCAAACTTAGTACACTTACCCTTTTATCATCTTAGATTATAATCAGTATAAGGTCAAATTAGAAGATTGAGTATGCACATATACTAACATTATCCTATCAATTTTAAGTCCTCATGTTGACATTTAAATGAAAGTAGAAGATACATGTCTATGGTAACTATTCTTTTTTATTCAGATTAAGAGAAGTTTATTTGATTGTGAATATGATGTTAGTTAAGAGCCTTGAAAATGACTAAAATATTAGATATGAAGATCCTTGTGTGTAGCTCTAAAGATGCCCTGAGTGAGCTCTAAATATATATAATCATCTATGATGATGCTATGTTGAAGCTACAAAGATGATCTATTAAAACCCTAAAAAAGAGTGAGTGTATGACATTGCTTGAGCATACATAAGAGACATTGAAGCAATTAGTAGAGTTTCAAGATGAAGTATACAATCGTAAGTACTTTAGTCCAAGTCTAAAACTAGACTATTTCTAGATCATGCTTGACCTAATGAGGCATCATGAGTTTTTGACATGACATATAAAGACTGGCTAACAATAGTTAAGTATGATAGGATATTGCATTACACATACATGAGGTTCTAAGAGCTTGGACAGTGGATAGAAGGTCAGCTTAAAGACCTAATGAAACTTTTAGGTCAAGGCCTAGAAAGCAAAAATAGAGATGGTAGCCAAATGAGGTATTAAGATCAGTTTTCATTGACAAAGGTTATTCAAGTTGTTTTAAGTATGTGCATGAAGTCTAAGGTCAATCTTTACAAGTAAAGTCTTAAAAAATGTTGCAAGGCTTCTCGTGTGCAAAGAAAAAAGATTTATCTACCTGAGAAGGTTTTTCAAGTGCTCATTGGCATGTGTAGCATATGTATGAGAATCTAATTTTTTCATGGTAGATAATATAGGATTCTAGCTCAAATTTCCAAGCATTGGTTTGTGGAAAGAGGAGCTAAGTTTTATGAATGTTTATTAAGATTGAAAGTTGGTCTAAACCCTCAAAAAACCTTAACAATGAAATAATGTTAAATATCTTGTTCTAAAGATCTCATAATGGTTTGGTATGGATAGACAAGTAACTGAAGATTGAATTCAACTCTCTTATACATCTCTAAGTGTAATTGGTTTCTCAGATGAGTGAGCAAACCCTATAGGAAAGTGCTTATTTTTTTGAGATTTATTGTAGCAAATAGAGTTGACCAAGTCAAAGTCACTAAGTGAATTAAGGTCAGATTTTTATATTTTTAGTTATTATCCATGAAGTTTTATAGACATATTCCATATGTCATGTGTGCAAAATTAGTGATTCAATTTGGATAGTCACTAGCAGATCTAATGGTACAGACACTAAGAAAATAAGGCAGAAGCGAGAAGATGATTCTTTATGTATTTTCATATAGGAATGACGGATTGAAGTACATGATTAAGTTGTTAGGGAATTTAATATATATGATTTTTAAAAGGTTTGAAGTTAGTGTAAGAGGTTATAACATTGAAGACAAAATGGATTATTTGGTTGAGTGAAGTCTATGAGAGAGAAGATCAAAAAATTGTTCTCTAGACCAATAGTTTTCATTGAGATAATGATTTGATTGGTTGACATTGATCTAAAGATGTGACATGATATTTTTCATGCATTTAAATTCCTTGAATCTATTCAATTAAGTGTTAGAAGTTCATGTTTCTTTGATTGTGTTTTGAAGTTAGTTGACAGTTTTGAGTGAGCATCTTGTAGAGAAGAGTTTGAGCCTGTATACCCTGAGTTGAAGCATCTAATGAATTTTTTTATGACCATAAGATAATTAGGTTTTTAAATATATAATTTTTGACCATGGTTTTTTTGAAAATTTGAGTTTATGCATAAGTTATTCAAGACAGATGTTTTATGTATGCACAAACCTTTTATGAACAGTGTTTTGAGAAAGGGTTTAAATGGTGGTTGGACCTAAAAGGTGTTATGGACCTAAAGTGAAGTTGGATAAGGTCTATTGGATTATCATATGATGTGTTCCTACCATATTTATTGTTTTAATATGCTTTAAAATATCAAAGGGTAACATGTTGTTAAGAAGGCCTATTAAGTCTCCATTAAGCCTAAAAGAGGAGTAAGGGATAATTGAGATATGGGTAACCTAATGTATTGGTTGATTAATGATTAAGGTATGTTATTTTAGTATTCTAAGACCTATTTATGGCTGATATAATTTATTTAATTATGTATCAAACTAAGAAGGATATGATCAAATGACTTATATAAAAGCAAGGCAGTTTAGGTGTATTTGAGTAAGCTAAAAGAGGGTGTGGAGAAGAAGTGAATGATATAGATCATTGGTGAGTATAAGTATGTCTTGAGGACCATATGAATATCCATATATGTTTTTCATATGAGTATCCATAAATAATTGGTATTAGACATGGGTATGAATCTACCACTAGATCCCTTTAATTTTAATCTACATTAGTTATCATACGATGACTTCATAAGACTCATCAAGAGGAATTGGTAACCATATTCTGGAATATAGGGAGAACATGCTATGGGAAACCTACAAAATGTTAGATTAACCAAGTTTATTGTCATGTTGTGGGAAAAAGGAAAATTCTTGGAAAGTGACTGAGACATTTTTGAGATTGAAACAAAAAAAAAGGATTACATATAAATATATAACTTGGATGGATTCAAAGAGGAAACAAAACAAGCACTTGATGCTCTAGAATCAAAAAATGCTAGACTCTTGGCTTGGAAGGAAGCAAAATGGATAGTAAAAAACATGATTACCTAGATTGAGGAAGGGGATGATAACACAACATTATTTCATAGACAAGCTATTACACATAGAGCACAAAACACCATCTAGTCTATTAGGGACATTTTTGATGAGGTATGCAAATATTTCCCTTCTATCTGTAAAGCTACAGTCACTCACTACAAAAAAATTTACATAGAGCCCCACAGATAAAACATCAGGGATGTTTTGGTTGATGCATTTTTTTTATGGATGGGTAAATGGACCAAAAAATGAGGCACTTCTTCATCCTATAACCATGAAGGAACTACAAAAAAAAAATCACACTTTTCAGCATGGGAAGGCTCCTAGGTCAGATGGGTGGAATGTTGAATTTTTCATTGGCTTTTAGGAACTCATTGAAAATGATATTCTATTAGCTATTGATTATTTTCATTTATTGGGTAAAATTCAAGCTCTCTTTTCATCCACTTTCATTACAAATATCCCAAAAGATGATGACCTTGCCATTTTTGAACACTTCAAACCCATATCACTGTAAAACTACATATATAAGATTATAGCCAAGATCATTGTTTCTCATATAAAACCCATTCTATCTGAACACATCTCCCTAAAATAGTTTGGTTTTTTAGACAACAAAGGCATCCATGACACCATTAGCACAACATAGGAGGTGATGTATATTATCAAAACAAAATATAGATCATCTATTCTTCTCAAGCTAGATCTTTCAATCGCTTTTGATATTGTAAAATGGTTATACCTTAGACTTATCCTCACTCAGGTGGGATTTGTACCAATATTCATAAATTGGATCATGGATTGTTATCAATATGTGACATATACAGTGTTGATCAATGGTTCTGCTAAAAAAAATTTACCTCCTCATAGGGTCTATGTCAAGGTTTCCCCCTATCACCTCTTCTCTTTCTTGTCATTGTAGAGTCATTAGCTAGCATATCAATCATGATAAATCTAAACAAAAATTGATGAGGGTTTAAATTACTACTAATACTATGCTTTCACATATCCTATTTGTGGATGACATTCGCATTTTTGGGAACAGAACTATCTAGGAAGAAAAATGCATGGATAGGATATTGAAGTTCTTCTCTTTAGCAATAAGAATGGTCCTAAATATATAAAAGTCTATTTTTTACTTTTCAACATTTCGCATGCAGTTAAGATCCTGATTCAAAAACTCTTGCCTTTCACCACACCAAACTCAGATACCATAAAATATCTAGGTTTCTACCTAAAAATAAGTGACTATCATATTGGTGATTGGTTATGGCTCATTGATAAATTGAAAAATCATGTTACTCTATGGTGCAATAGGCGTATCTCCATGGTAGGGAGATTGGTTCTTATCAAGAGTGTACTTGAGACTATCCCAATTTACTAGTTGTCTCTGGCATAACTCCTAAAGACCATTCTCAATCACATCAAAAGGATTTGTATGCATCATCTCTAGGATAGAAATAAGGAAAATAAAAGTATCCTGCTAATCAAATGGTCCTTTATAGCCTATCCAAAATTTGAGGGTGTCTAATGATTAAAATATTTGCCTACCTTTTCCAAGGTTCTAGCTACCAAAGGGACATGGAATCTTATAAGCAAGAAAGGCCTATGGAAATAACTACTAATCCAAAAATATATCAATCCTCTTTCCATGGTGGAATGGATTTGATTTTAGATAAATAACCATATAGGAGGCTCCCTTTTTTAGAAGGATATTATGCAAAGCATCAACATGATTGAGACCTCCCTGACTTGGGATCCTAGGGATGGCACAAAGGTAAAAATTGGAAGGGATGTATTTGTTGGTATTCCTAGAGAATACAAGTTTTAGGATGACATGAAGGAATCCTTTCATTAAAAAGTGTTCATTCACTTATATAAACTTTCGATAGAACTTTGATCAGTCGATAGTCCACGAGATGAAAGAATGCTAGATTTTTGGGTCTTAATGGTATGGAAGCTTCTATCTTGGATAGATACAAACTTTGTTTGATATCAAACTCCATTTACCTCATCATCAAGGAAGACACCATATGTTGGTCATAAAATAAAGATGGAAGAAATTATCAGGTAAAGTAGGGATATAAAGTTCCTAGGTAGAGTTAGGGAATTATAGATGTTCCATGGTGGTGGAAGGGCATTTGGAAGCTTCATGATCCACCAAAAATAAAGCTTCACTTATGGTTATCTCTCCATAATAGAGTCCTAACCTAGGATAATTTGATGCATAAAGGATGGCATGGACCAAATATTTTCTCCCTATTTGGTAAGGATGTCAAATCGATCAATCTCCTTTTTCTACATTATAACTTCATTTTGATAGTTTGGGATACTATCACAACACAAATATTTGGGATTTCTTAGAGGGGCATATCACTGAATGAAGCATGGGATGATTGGTCTAGGAATAAAGGCATTTTAAATGAGAATATTAGGCATAAACTTCAAATTTTTTGGAGTATTTGGATAGAAATAAATGATGTTATTTTATCAAAAAAAAAGCCTAACCTTTATAATACTATATACAAATTTAAATATTCCCTCATGCCCCTCATCCATAGGCCACCAAAGACCAAATGAAAGGTCTTGGGCTTGGCTATGGATTACATGTAACTTTATTATTTTTGTGATGGGACATTGATGGAAAATATAGGGACCAATGGGGTTGATGGGGTCATTCACTTCAAGGATTATGAGATCTCCTTCAGATAGAGTACTAGTCAAAACACCAACAACATTGTGGATCTTTAAGAAATCATCACTGTACTCTCCATTACTCATGAATGGGGGCTTATATCTATGGCTATACATTCAGACTCAAAGATGGTAATTAAGTGGTTGGAGGGGACAACACTTTACAATCATATTATGCTTAGACACTTGTTACAAAAGGTAAAGACTCTTGATGCACTTCTCCAATATTTCACTATAAATCATGTCTACAGAGAATACAACACATTGGTTGATGAACTGGTGAAGGATGCATGAAATTTCATAGAAGGTAAGATTTATTTATCTATCAAGCATGGGGATATGCCACACTCCATGGTGGAGATCTCCCTTATATAAATTTGGATTAATATATTGCATTATATTGCAGATACATATGCCTCGTGCATATGTCTTTTTTCATAAATCTATTATTCTTCGTAGGTTTTCTTACCAGGAAAATTATGTTATTGTTTGGTTGAGGCTATATGCTTCCCATTATTTGAGTCAAGGTTGTAATTTTTACATGCCATATTTGGTGTGTCTGGGTGTAAGGCCCCATGGGACCTTTTTAGTCTACATCTCTTCCATTTGGAAGGCATTTCTAGATGTATCTACTTTTAAAAATTTGAATAAAATATACTGACCTTTTATTTTTGAATATATATATATATATATATATATATATAAACTTGCATCTGCAATAATGCTACTTCTTACATCCATATCTATCATTCCCAACATATCCATCACAATAGTATTAAAATGAAAGGTGTTCACCTCCTAATTTATTAACTTAAAAGGGTGTTCCAATCCCTAGTCATCCCTAAGCCCAACAGTGACTCCCATAGACAATAAAGATAACATAGTTCAACTCAACAACATTAACCACAAGGTTTCCAAAACACACAACCATAAATCATAAATGGGTTTGTTTAAATTAGAAAGGGATGGTATTTTACAATAATTAAAAGATCATAATAACTATGCAAATTGACCTTAGATATTAAATCAAGATAAAAAGGGAAGCTAGTTAGTAGTCCTAAGCCCTAAGCTTCACCTTACAACATGGAGAATGAAAACTAGCATGCAACACTAAGGCCCCAAGTTCCTCATTCTATTTCAAATTTTGGGAAAGAAAACCAACATGTAGTATAACATTCCAAAACTTCACTTTCCAATGAGTAATCTATTTTGGTTTTTTTGGGAAAGGAAGCAAACTTGCATCATAATAGCCCCAAGCTTCACTTTCCATTAAGAAATTTAAACGATCTTTTTATAACAGCCGTGTATGATGCATAATTCACACATCGAATTCAACCTTTTCTCATCCATATTTTCACACACACAAGACATCCAAACTGCACCATTTAACCTAAGGCTTTAGCTTCTTCCCTTAACAACGAATTCCTTTCTACAATTGCCCAAGCTATTCCAAATTAGCTTGTTTCCCCCTTCTCTAAATTTTATTGTACTAAAAAATAATGGAGAGGAAAATACATATTTTTTATATTTAATGGAATGAGAGGGTTTTCATATACAATAACCACTTAGAGGGGGACAAGTGTCCCCTTCTTGGTTACAACTCCACTTCTTTCTTGGAGAAGAAGAATCATTATTTTGGCACACAATTTTATATTCCAATGGTTACAATGTCTAAGGGGCCTCATTTTTAGCCAATCAAACATGAAGAAGATCATTTTGAAGTTTTCAATTTTTTCGGCTCTCTACAAATCTGACTTTCACCATCAAGGGAATATTTACTTAGGATAACATGATAGACAATGAGAGAAATGGGTCCAAAAATTAATTGAAAAGGTCACTATGGGTACATGTTTAAGAAAAGTATGGGAAAACTATTCATGCATCCAGTAACACATACACATTCAAGGCTAAACATAATTGGAAAAACTATGTGGGATAGTATTATGTCACCTCTCATCCTTCCCTTTGCCATTGTTCATCATCTTCCTATCATTTGCACACTAAATCACCCATCAAAATGTTCACATAATGATAATCAAATACGACATACTTATAATCATAGAACATAGAATTATCATAATTCTTTTAAAACCACATTACTACTGTCAATCTTTTTAGCACTATCACACACATGGACTCATGTCACTGAATCCAAATTGTGCATGTCATGGCACTAAATGTAGATATGATGCATACATAGTAAGCATGATAACAACATGATATCATCACCTCATCATAATAATAATAATAATAATAATAATAATAATAATAATAATAATAATAATAGTTAATAATATTTCATTATGTTAAATTAGGTCATATCACTAAACATAAATTATTTTGGCTATGGCCTTAATATTAGATATGTTGCATACCTAGTTAGCATGATAATCAATATTAAATAATTGCATCATCATACAAAAAATAATAATAATAATAGAACCTCATCATAATATATTAGTTTAACATCCTAAAACCATGTCAATAAATAATATCCATATCCATGAACACAATATAAATATGCTAAGCACCATCCATCAGAAATAATGTATATAACTCAAAACAACAATAACAACCAATGTGCACAACAAATCTGTAAAGGACATGACAACATACTTTATTTCTATTTTTCTTGGTATCTTAAAAATTTTAATAAAATCTATTTGGATTGAAATATATCACTATAAATATAACTAATTTTAATATTCATTTTCATTCCATTAAATGCAGTATTTAAAGGGAAATCAGAGAGTAATGTAATATTAATAAAACATGGATAAGCATATATGATATAAATTTATAGTAAAAAAATACCTATAGTATATTTAATCACGTATGCATTTTTTCCACCAATAATTTAAGTCTTTGTTCTTCCTCCTTTTTGTATCTATTAATTTTAGACTCTTCAATATCTTAAAATGGTCATATGTCAAAAGACGTGATTATATTGTTGAGTTTAGGTATAACAAAATATATTCTTATTTAATTTCCACAAGCTAACATAAATAAATACCAAAATGAGATAAATATGAATTTGATTGACTATTGACTGCTTCAATGTACCAACAAGATAGTATCTTCATGTGAAAGGAGGTAAGATCCTCAGTCCTTGAAATGACTTGACATGTGATATATAAACAAAGGTTAAACATTGTATTTTTGTAAGTCATATATAAATTATGGATTTTTTAAGTGTTAATACATATTATAAATGGATTTTAAATAGCCATGCCAATTTAAAATAGTCTTTTTAAAATAGATATGAAATTATGAGTCCTTTCAAGGATTCTATATGAGATATAGCCACAAATGTTAATCTTATTTTCTCTTTTTTGTCTAATATCAATTATTGTTTTAAGAAGTTTCAATCCCTATGATTTATGTATTTTTAATTCCCAATCTAACCATAAGGTTAGTTGACACATGCATCCCATTTTTATTTGTTCAATTAGAACTGCAATTGGAGATCCATCTTCAAATGGCATTTTGGAGTATTGTCAAATTCCATAAAAGCATATATTGATAGTTTTGATGGGCCACTCCCAAGTTTTAATATTATATTTCAAATATATCATAGAGTTCCATTTACAATTCCTATTTGTATCCATAGATAAGATGTTAGCATCACCCTTGCATCCTTAGCAATTAATAATTCCAAATCATGTTTATCATTTTGACCTCCTAATGGATTAGTACTCTTTATTTTTATTACAATATTATGTGCAATTGTTTGTTTTCATCAATGCAATTTTCATTTATTATGGTGATGAACATTATTATTTGTTGTAAATATATGAATATTATTATCAAATTATTACCTTGAGTTTGGATCTAATGGAACATCAGTTCTTCTCATTAGTAATTTTCAATTATCAATTGTTGGATATGCATCTATAATATTTTAGAGAAGATAATGAAACCTTTATTAGTCCTTATTTTCTCATTCATGTCTAAATACTTTATCCAAAGTAACAACTGCTAAGAAAATGCTTGGTAAAGATGTGAATCTATGTTGTAGCACTTTTATCTTATGAAGTTTATTTTTTCATGTAATTTGTATCTTATATGTTGAGTCTCTTTTTGAAAATGTGTGATCCTTATTTACTTTAATCTATCAAATTTAGAGATGGGTATAAAAAAATGTTTTATAGATTCTTGATGTGAAAGTATTAAATTTGGAAACCTCTATTAATGTGAATAATATATAAGAGGAAAGCATTCCACAGAATTTAATTATCAAAATATAAATATAAAAAGAAATTAAATGAGCTTCCATCCCCTTAAAAAAAATTAATATATGCATTATTGTTTTCAAAAACACTTTTAAAATGTAACATTTAATAGTTATATTGGCAAACTACTTCAATCTTGCATGTAGATATTAAATGAGGAAGTGGTCAAAAATGGTGGATATTGTGCCACCCTCTCCACCTTTTTACAATTTAGTTAGAGTGGGGATGCATGTTATTGACACTCTTTCGTTGCACTCCCAAAGCTCTTAGTGGTGTAACATAGAATCATAGTTGAGGGGTGGTGGTGGAGTGTAATGTCAAAAATTATGTTTATAAAAAGTTTTATGTTAAATGTAATGTCCATTTCATTGTTCTAAGACAATTTTTTCATTTCTTGGAGAAGATGATCAAAAATTGACAATATCTTTGGGAATACAACTTAATTTTTTTCGTAGGAATTTTTTTTTTCAAATCCAATACAATGGTACAATTAAATTGAAGCCATCTATGACCAATCAATAAAATTATTATAAAATTTTTGATGGAATTCTTAATCTATATAAAACCTTTTAATAGGCAAAATTTATATGTTAAATAGATAATGTTTCACTTCATAATGTACCCAAATAAATATTTCAAATAAATATATTTAAAATATTTAAATTAAATTAATTAATACTAATCATAATTAATATAACTAAATTTAAAATTTTATTTAATAGCTTTAACTATTTACTATCATCTTACACTTATTTATTCTTAATTAAATTTATTTTATTTTATTTCTAATTTATCCAATTGACTTAATAAAATATTTAATATTAATAAATTAATTTTAAGTTATACAAACCTTGTTGTAATCATACACTCAAATAGTTCTATAGTTCTAAAACCTTGTAAGATTGATTATATTGTATAATTAAAGTTTTCAGTATTGAATGTTATTTTCATAAATTTTATTAACAAATTTTATTTTATTATTATTTTTTCAAATTTTTATTAATAATTTTAATTTTAAAATATTTTTATTATGAATAAAATTTACCTTTCATAAATAATAATAAGCCAAGTCTTAATAAAATTTTAAATAAATCTATATTTAAATTTTATCATTAATTTGTATAAAAAAATATTTATAATAATATTTTAATATCATTTAAATTATATTAATCTTTAAAATTTATTTAAATAAAGCTTTAGCCACCACAAATGATAAATTAAAATTTTGTGAATGTATTTAATTTTTTTAAATAAAATTTTAGATAAATTTATAATTTATTTTAATCACTAAATATAAATTTATTAAAAGAATATATATAAATATGGGATTCAACCTAAACATGTGATAATAATCCATACAAGTTTGGAGGGCTTTACTTAAAATTATGTTAATAAGAGAGACGTCAAAAAAGTTTGAGATGGAGGATTGCAAGGTAGTTAATTTATACAATCAGAATTGCATGATGCACAATGAATTAATCCTCGATTGGATAAGATAGAGCACACCTACAAATCTGATTAGGGATACACTGGTTAAGTAGGAGCATGACCAATATGGGGATCTGCTAGAACTGATTAGGGGATCACTTGTATCATTTGTCACAACACATCATGATAGGAAGGATTCCAAAGCCTATAGTCTAACACAATCATAAAACAACCCTAAAAGAGTCCTATGATTTGATGTTCATTTGTGTAATAAACAAGAAAGTAAACAATTCTAATAATAAGAAAAGTAAACTAATCTAGTGCGCACCAAAGCTTGTATCACAAAGTGGGGGAGGAGGGTGGGTTAGATTCAAAGCAATAAAATATGTATAGTGAACTTAAAATAAAGTAAGTGTGAGTAACACCCTAATACATAGAATATGAATAGTAATATTATTCAAGCCAACACTTATGCTACTTTTATCTACTAAAAGAGAGGAAAACAAAGTTAAAATATACTTACTTGAATGTGAACCCATCATGATTCAATCTCTCCCTTGGCCAATGGGGCTTCACAAGAGGTTGTGGTGGTTTTTAAAGATCACTTTGTTAGGCCAAAGCATCCAAGACCTATCTATAAGACTAGATTTTCCAAATAAGAAACCTGAGATAAGACTCTTCAATTAGAATGGTGGAAGAGCAAATTTTGAAGAAGCATGAGTGAATAATAAATCTTTATTGCATATTCTAAAAGTGACCAAAATGACCTTGTATATAGAGGTGTATCTCACCTGAAAATCTTTCAGACATGTCAGTTGTGCTAGGTTGATTGGGTTGACTTAGTACATTATCAAGATAATGTCTAAAGTTTGTGCTAGGTCAGTTGAAAGGTACATAAGTGAAAAGAGCTAAAGTGACCCCAGAATACACTAGGTTGGCCAGGTCAACCTACTGTACTTGATAGGTAAAAATGGTGTAAAGTAAAGAGAAGAAGGATAAAAAGAGGAAAAGACTAGAGTAATGTACAAGGGAGGAGGAATATCTTAGGGAAAGGTTTTAGGAGCTAAATGGATTGAAAATAATGTGGTAATAAGGGACAACAATCTTGTAAAGCACCAAATGTTTGCCCACCCCTTTCCTAGTGCACCCCTTAAGGCATGCACTCAGAGAGATTGAGTTGCGATGGGTTTCTACAAGATGTAAATCATCAGTATTTGATAAAAGTTAAAAATATTATGTGTATACATATTCCCCACTTGAAGCTCATCACATGTCACTAAGGTGTAATAAGGGATGGTGCTTCAAGAAAGAACATAAAGACACACACAACATTGATGCTAAAAAAAAGTTGCAATATTTTTCTTACCTTTTATCATGGAATGGTTGTCAGTTATGTTTATAGTTTTTATTGTGTAGGGTGTAGAGACTACTTTTGACAAACCCAAAAATATAAACTAAGGAGCAAAACAAATAAATTCAAGAAAATCCAAGATAACTAGTGCTATGTGGACGAGATGCATTTGGGAATTTGGCAAACTGGGTGAAAAATGCTATGTTAGACCAAATGATCGAGTCAAACAAGAGTAAATCAAGAAATCAAAAGGCCAAGGCTACTAAAGACCAAAAAACTCAAATAATTAAACCTCAAGTAAGAAAAAAAAACTCACCAATTCAAACCAAGGATACATGTTTAAAAAGCAATGATAAGTAAGATAAATAAATGGTAAAAAATAAAAATAAAATGATAAAACAACATTCATAAGTGGATAGTAACAATCCACATCTCACTCAACAATGTAAAAAGCTACATAAAAAGGAAAACAACATTTCTAAGTGAGAAGTAACAATCCACATCTCACTCAATAATGGAAAAAATGGTAGGACTTAGTTGTTCATAACAGTAGGATAGAAAAATCATAATAAATGGTAAAAGGAAAGTAAATGAAGTTTGGTAAGTGTAAAATGAAGTGAAGAATATGATCCAAAGTTGCTCAAACATGTTGTTTTACATCTAAAGATAGATAAAACTAAAACAAAGTAGTGTTATCATGTTTTTAAGAAATGAAGAAGAAGGAATTTAAAGAAGAGGGGAAACAGATTTGGAATCATAGTTTGTCTATCAAGGGGGGAAATTGAAATGGGTGGAGGGGAGAATTAAGGAAAAACCAAGGTAGATAAACTCTTTATAGAAGTCAAGACACTCAAATTAGGTTTGTCAAAACAAGAGAACTGTCAACCTTAGGAACTCTAAAGAACTTCTCTTAGGTACACAAGTCTTGGGCTAATAAATGGAGTATATAAATCATCACATGAAGGCTATATGAATGAAAATTAAAATGGACCTACCTCCCCATAATGTGTTCCCCGCTCTTCAAGACCCCTTATAGAGTCGTCAATCTACTACAAAGATTGGTTGCTTACGTGAGAAAGTAGGAAGAAACATATATTTTTTTGAATTTTTCTATTCCAATCTACTAACCTACTGCACCCCAAAGGACTTCAGCTCTATGTGAAGTTGACTGTAGAGTTTGAGTTTTGATTGGAGATAGGAGATGTGCTTGTAATCATGTCTTTTGGTGTGAATTTTTAATTTTGAGATTTGTATGTTACATTTTATATATCATTACTTTTTATTTCAAATGATTTGACTTTTAACTTTCTTGATGGCTTTTTCTAGATTCCTCCTCCATACAGATTTGGAAAACCAAACATGGGTGCTAAAGATGACTTTCATTTTAAAAATTGGGACAAGGTTGCTAAAAGAGAGAAATGTCAAAGAGCATGGGGTCTAAGAGTCTCATAAATATAGGTAAAATAAAAATCCTATCTTTACTTTGACCTTGTTTTATCCAATGTGGAGGTGAGAGAAAGGGGAAATCAAGAGGAATGACACATGGAATAACTTAAATTGCTTCAAAATCCAAAAAAAAGTGACAAAGGGAAAACAAAAATATAATGACAACAAAGGTGTGATTATTTATCATAAGATTGAGGGAAATGGAGGAAAACATGCTAACATAGATTATTATGAAAATTCCATATAGCAAAAGAAATAAAAGCCAAAGTTTAAGAACAAGGATCAAGAACATAAAAATAATGGTAATTTTATGAGAAGGGTTAGGTCCTATCCATGGTCTTACAAAGAAAATCATAAAATAAAGACCCACGAGGGTGATAATGAGCAAGATAAAATTAAAAGTGAGGGAGCCTTTGTACAAAGCATCTCACAAAGAAAAACCCAAAGGATGCCAAAACAACATTGGCAAGCAGCAAAAAGGTGAAAGAAGATAAGATGAAATATGGTGGTTTTGTAAGGGATGTTGGGTACTATCCATGGTCTTACAAATAAACTAACAAAAAAACTCAAGGGGCACTAAATCAAAATTATCAAATAGAAAGAGAATGAAAAATAAGATAAAACATGAAAAAATAAGGAAGACTATGGTACATCAAGAAACCAATAGATCAAAAAGGGAGTACTAAAGGTTTGTGAATAAAATGGGACTGCTATAGAGGGAGAGACCCACACTTAAGTAACCTCCAAAAATTATTATATAGAGATAGATATAAAGCATTAAAGAAGGAAATTATTAATGAAGTATGTCTTTAGGTATTGAGCATTGGTGGGTTCTTTAAAAACATGGCCTTCATTAGTTTGAAGGCAATAGGTACTTGGATTGAGAATATCTTTAACTAAGTATGGGCCCCACCATTTTTGAGCATACTTGGTTTATTTATCATGAGTGTAGTATAATTTAAGGATAATATCACCAACATTAAATGTGTGGATTTTGACATGTTTGTTATGTTGTCAAGCAATGTGGGCCTTATATTGGTGATTATGTTGTAAGGTAGAGAGGTGACATTCATCAAGTAGATCAAGAGCATAAATTCAAGCCTCACACAATTGTTCATCAAGAATGATGCCATGAAGATATATGCAAAGAGAAGGAAGTTTGACTTCAAGAGGAAGAATTGACTCAAAACCATATACTATAGAAAATAGAGTTTCCCTAGTGTTAGTATGAATGCTAGTCTGATAGGCCCAAAGTGTGGGATAAAAATGAACATTCCAATCCAATTGGGTTTCATGAATTGTCTTTTGAAATATTTTATTTATAATCTTGTTAGTGGCTTTAGTTTGACTATTGCACTCTAGATGATAAGGAGTGGAAAATTTATGATTAATCTTAAATTTGGTGCATAGTTGTTTAACATGTGTATTTTTAAAATTACCACCATTATCAAAAATGATGGTATGATGAACACCAAAATGATAAATGATTTGCTTCAAAATGATTTTACATATTGTAAGACTAGTAACATTAACAAGGGGCATAACTTCTACCCACTTGGTAAAATATTCGGTAGCAGTGATAATAAAGATGTGTCCATCTTGGAAATGAGTAAGTTTACTAATGAGATGGAATCCCCATTTGGAAATTGGCTAAGGATATTCAATGGTCTGAAGTTTAGTTGGTGGAAAATGAATGAGATAATTATGAAGCTGACAAGGATTACACTTTTTAGCATATTCAATAGCATCCTTTTCTAGAGTAGGCCAATAGTAACCCATGCATAGGCATTTGTGAGTTGTAGCATACCCACTACAACTACCATCATAAATGCCCCCATGTGCTTGTTTAAATAGAGGAGAGACCTCATCTTGCATTACACAATGAAGACATGTACCTTCAACATTATGATAATAAAGGATTTTATGTCTAAATATGTACTTGAAAGCTTATTTATGGAGACGTGTCTTTCACGATAATCCAAGTTAAGAGGATAAGTCTGATTTTATAAGAATTAGATGATGTCTTGATACCATGGGCATTGTCGCATGGTGATAACTTTGATGTGGCAAATAAGAAAATCAAGAGGGTGAGTAGATGGTAGAGATTTGATTATTTGTATGATAAAAGAACGATCACAAAGAGCATGGTGTGGATGAAAAAGAGATGCTGAAGAGTCAAGAGAATTAACAATAGAATTTTGATCTCTATGAATAGGCTCAATTGTAAAAAAGACAAAATCCTTGGCAAGATTGATTACAATTTTATGATAAGCAATAAGGTTTTCACTTTTACATTGATAAGCACCACTAACTTGATAGAAAATGAGTTGAGAATCACCCAAAGCATGAAGGTATTGTATGTCTAAATCAAGATCAGCTTTCATACCTAAGATAAGAGCTTAATACTTGGCCATCTTGTTGGTGACATCAAATGTGAAACATAAAGCTAAAGGAATGATCTTGACAAGAGGACTAGTGAGAATGCAACCTGCCCCATCTCTTTGAAGGAATTTAGCACCATCAAAGTGGAGGGTCCAAGTATCCTCATGCAAGTCAACATTAATTTTAGGAAGCTCCTCAATAACTACGTTATATTTAGTAGTATTTTTAGGGTGTGGAGCTAAAAGCTTCACCTAAGGCAAACAGGAGGTTTTCAGAGCTTGACAGTCGCCAGCGTCAGCAGGCCACAACCGACGTTGGTCAGGGGACAGTGCAAGGGAAACCAGCATCGGCAGGAGATCAGCTGGCATCGATCACCTCCAGGAAGGTAGGGACTGATGTCGGTCACCTGTGGTGGTCAGAACTATTGTTGATGAACAGTCGGTTAAGTGAACGTGTTATTTGCATCATGAAGACCAGTTTGAGTCTTTGAGCTGCCCGTCTAATTAGTGTATGCATGAGATCTATATAATAGACTCATGGGCTGTATTGTTAGGAGAAGAACTATGGAGAACTAAGTGTAGAGCTTGGAGAGTTCTTCCCATGGTGGAATCAAGTAAGATTCCCCATGTATGTAAGATCAGGTTTGATATGCAGGGTGTTGCAGGATCATGGAGGAGATCTACATGTGATAAGTAAGATCAAGTTGGTCTGCAGGGATGTGTGTATGTGAGGGTCAGAATAGGATCGGCGGGGGAGCAAGATCAAGGTGACAGCAATACATCAGGAGCAGGATCATGGTGAGATCTACTTGGAGTACCGGTTCGTACTCGGTTGTACTGGATGTACAATGAGGTGAACAACAGCTTGTATTAGTTGTTAGTTGTGACCTACGAGAGAAGATTACTCAGGTGGGAAGATTACTTAGAGCCCTTGAGGAGGAAGCCTCACAAAGGTGGAAGAAGAGTGTGATCTCTTTATTGTAATTTCCTTTGTAATGAGTTGAATACAATTGTGTGTTGCCTCTCATATTCTGTGTGTTTTCTCATTGATAGTTATTTGTTCTTCTAGTTATTTCTGCATGTTTAAGTTGCCTATACAAAGGTAATCATGTGTGCTCTTAATTCTGACAAGTTGTGTCAGAGCTTTGGGGAACTTAGGTCCTATCAAATGGTATTAGAGTGAGGTTGGATGTTCTCAGAGTGAGTTTGACTAACAGATGGCCCAGATCTGGTTAGTGGTTTGTTGATTACAGGTCATTCACAGGGTTTCTGATTGAGTGGGAGTATAGCAACGGCAGAAGGAGGTAAGCTGAGGATGAAGAAATTTAGGCACAGGATTAACACCACAAGGAGTGTGGTGGGTTGTCTTCAAGTGGGAGCTTGAAGAGGAATACAAGCCAGGATGCAGATTAGATAGAGTACTAGTATGGGTACAGGTGCAGCTATTTATCTCCAAGTGGGAGATTGTTAAGGTGTGGAGCTAAAAGCTTCACCTAAGGCAAACAAGAGGTTTTTAGAGCTTGACAGTCACCGGCATTGGTAGGCCACAACCGACGTCGATCAGGGGACAGTGCAAGGGAAACTGGCATCGACAGGAGATCGGCCGGCGTCGGTCACCTCCAGGAAGGTAGGGACCAATGTCGGCCACCTGTGGTGGTCAAAACTACTGTTGATGAACAGTCAGTTAAGTGAACACGTTGTTTACATGATGAAGACCAGTTCGAGTCTTTGAGACACCCATCTAATTAGTGTATGCATGAGATCTATATAATAGACTCATGGACTGTATTGTTAGGAGAAGAACTATGGAGAACTAAGTGTAGAGCTTGGAGAGTTCTTCCCATGGTGGAATCAAGTAGGATTCCCCATGTATGTAAGATTAGGTTTTATATGCAGGGTGTTGCAGGATCATGGAGGAGATCTACATGTGATAAGTAAGATCAGGTTGGTCTGCAGCGATGTGTGTATGCGAGGGTCAGAACAGGATCGGTGGGGGAACAAGATCAAGGTGACAGCAATACATCAGGAGTAGGATCATGGTGAGATCTACTTGGAGTACCAGTTTGTACTCGGTTGTACTGGATGTACAATGAGGTGAACAACAACTGGTATTAGTTGTTAGTTGTGACCTATGAGAGAAGATTACTCAGGTGGGAAGATTACTTGGAGCCCTTGAGGAGGAAGCCTCACAGAGGTGGAAGAAGAGTGTGATCTCTTTATTGTAATTTCCTTTGTAATGAGTTGAATACAATTGTGTGTTGCCTCTCATATTCTGTGTGTTTTCTCATTGATAGTTATTTGTTCTTCTGGTTATTTCCACATGTTTAAGTTGCTTATACAAAGGTAATCATGTGTGCTCTTAATTCTGACAAGTTGTGTCAGAGTTTTGGGGAACTTAGGTCCTATCAAGTATCAGATGGAGGGGAAGATTCATCGAGTTAATGAGATGCAAGATTGAAAATAAAGCTATGAAAGTAATCTTTAAGAGAAATTGTTTGATTACGGCCTTAAATATAAAGAATATTATCATCTAGAAGGTTATCCTGAAGGGAAGAAGTAGTTGAAATAGGAGTTATGACAAGTTGGTCAGCTATGACTTTCCCTTTGACAGCTTTTTATGTGATAATGTGAAGATCAAATTCCATTGGTAAAGCCATCCACTTGTCAATTTTATCTCCTGGAAGAAATGATTTGGAGAAGAAATGATGAAGGGGTTCAGAATGAATGATGATATAATTGGTTTGGTAAATAATGTAGTGACAAAGATTTTTAGTGGTAAAATAAATAGCGAGGCAATCATGCTTAATTTTAGTATACTGTGTTTCATAATCTATGAGGCCCTAACTAATATAGTAGATGGAATACTCCTTGCCTATATCATCTTATCGGGCAAGCATTTCCCCAATTGAAATAGGTGTGGAAGAAGTATAAATAATTAAAGGTTTATGATTAAGAGGATGAAGTGTAGGTGGATGAAACATTGACTCTTTCATATTTTCAAATGATTTTTGACATGGATTTGTCCATTCTAAGGCTATACCTTTCTTAAGAAGGGAATTAATGAAGTGAATTTGATAAGCCATCTTAGGAATGAATCATCTAATTTCCCCAAGTTTTCCTAACTAGGTACAAATATCAGGAATAGAATGAGGAATGGGCATGTTAATAATAGCATTAATCTTGGTTAGATCAACATTAATGCCATGAAAAGAGACTAAGAATCCTAATAATTTGCCAAATGTAACTCTAAAAACACATTTAAAAGGATTAAGTCAGACTTCATATTTAAGGAGATGGTCAAAGATGATGATCAAATTGGAAATATGGTTTTTACGATGCTTGGATTTGGCGATAAGATCATCCATGTACATTTCAATAGTTTTAAGAATGAGATATGAAAGATATGATTCATTGCACATTGGTAAGTGGACCTAGAATTTTTGAGACCAAAGGAAATTTTTACATAACAATAAGTACCCCATTCCATGGTGAAAGTGGTCTTAATTTGGTCTTCAAGAGCTATATGAATCTGATTATATCCCAAAAAGCCATCCATAAGAGATAACATTTCATATCCAATTGTGGAATCAACAATAACTTCTATTGAAGGCAAAAAAAATTATCTTTAAGACAAGGAATAATTAAGATTATAGAAATCAATGCAAATATGGATGATCATAGTGACCTTTTCCCAAATAGGAACAATATTGGAAACCCATTCAAAATAATTCATAGGTTTAATAAATGTAGCATCAAGTAGTTTGATGGTTTCCTTATGGCATAAATTGGTAACTTTGAGAGGAAATTTGTGTTACTTCTGATGCACAAGTTTGGCATCAAGATAGGTAATGATGTTATGGACCACTATGCTAGGGTCAATGTCAGGCATGTCTTGGTAAGACCATATGAATGCCTCTTGATACTTATCAAAAAATAGGCTGAAATTATCATGTTCAGTAGGTGAAATTTCTTTGGAAACTATGATCAATCAAGGGCACGAGGGAGTACCATATTCAATACAATTTATTTCTTTAATAA
Organism: Torreya grandis; assembly: GCA_037957365.1. Lineage (NCBI taxonomy): Eukaryota > Viridiplantae > Streptophyta > Pinopsida > Cupressales > Taxaceae > Torreya > Torreya grandis. Next base: position 1,985,970 of record JARHVA010002282.1, on the reverse strand, counting down.
GCATGGCATGCCATCTTGAAATTGGTATGGTGCATTGGGTAAGGATGAAATTGGGTTAGTTTTAGGATCAATGCTAGCGATAAAGTTATTGAAACAAGGATTTTTAGTTTTAAAATGTCCAAGTTTATGATGTTTTTGGGGGAGTTGAGGTTTCTAGGCATAAATTAAATCAAGAATAGCTTCATCACTAGGAAAATTAGAAAGAAGACCACAATAATCAACATCTACTTCTAGATCTAGAATTCGGTTACCATGACGATCATATTTGGAATGTATTTGATGAACATTGGTTACCTTTGCATTAAATGTGATAGTAGGACTAGAAGTAGATGGAGTAAATTCGTTGGGAGGATCCAAAGGAGGTAGAGAAGGTGAAGGTGCTTCTGGAGGTTCGGAAGGTGTTAGTTATTCTACCACCCAAGGGGAAATGATAAGAGGAGGATTAATAGGAAGCACATAACCCTCAAGTTATAAGTGTTTAGTTTCAAAAATGGTGTGCACATCCTGATTGAAAGCATAAATTTGGGTTAAGGTCTTTTGGTAATGTAAGACATCCAAGTTTCTTGATTGAGCTTGGGGCATGATATAGTTATCATCATATGTAGGAGAAATTGTACATGCTTGGGATTCAAGAGGATCTTCAAAAGGTGAAATCCTAATATTACTAAATGTTCAAGGAGACATGGTGAGAGGATTTTGAAATAATTTAGCCACTCCAAAATCATCTCAAGTAAAAGCATCTTCAGGTAAAGATGGATCTTGAGCATTAAATAGAGGGGGAAAATCAATAATCTCATCCAAGAGAGGAATGGTATGATCCCTTGGTAAAAGATAAGGAGGAAGCCATTTTGACATAGATGGAGGTAATCTGGTGGTGTTGTAAGTATGTTGTAATTCATTGGGCTCATCATCATCAGAATCTATAAGAGTAACTTGCAAATCAGGAATCATATTGATGAACTTGGGTAAAGGAGCATTATTAAGTTTAGGGGTCATAAGCATATAATATTATGATTTAGGATTAGGTAATTGGATACTCCATGGGTTGGTATTGGCTTCATGCTTATAGTGTTTTTTGTTATGGATAAATTTAATGCATTGACTGTTGAAAGAAGTAATGGCCCTCATTCAATGAGTTTATGGATGACCAAGGAGTATGTTATAAAATAAAGGAAGGTCAAGAACCATGAGTTTGGTCTAAATGGTCTTAGGAAAAATGGTTAAGGGAAGCCATATACAACCAAGTGACTTTTGATTAGTCTTGTCCAAACCACAACAAGTAAGATTGGTTTGTTTAAAATGACTTTTATTATAACCAAGTTGTTGTAGAAGCCATAAAGAGGTTACATTAATACCAAAACCTTTGTCAACTAGAAATTTTTGAATAAGGATGGTATTAATGGATATTTTGATGAAGAGAGGTAGATCATCAACATAAAATAGGATTGCATCATTAATCATGTCTTCTTCAAGGAATTTAGGGGAAGGTTTTCAAGGACATATAGATTCGATGGTATTAATGTTAGTTGGTTGAGAATCAATAGAAGGTGGTTCTTCCTCTAAGGAAGATGGATATTCAATTTCTTGGAGATGTTGCATAAGGAATTTAAGATGATAAGGTGAAGTGTGAACCAACTCCATAAGAGGAATTTTTCATGGCATAGAGTTAATTTCTTCAAGAAAAATCCAATGAGATTTAGAAGAAGAACCATGGGTTTTAAAAGACACATTAGAATTTGGAGGAATAGATGTGGTTGGAGGATCGAAAAGAGGAAGTTGTTCCCTAGGTGCTTTTGATTCAATATTGATGGTGGTGGTATCTTTAAGTAATTTTTCCTCCAAAGAAGGTTTCTTAGGCTTAGTAATAGGATCTTTATGGTTAGGTTTCTGATGATAGTTAACTTTAGTCATATTGACATATTGAGAGTTGTTAAAGTATTGATCATAATCGATGTCAATTGCACAAACATCCTTGGAAGTTGATTGATTATGGGAAATAGATTTTTGGTTATTAGATGTAGAAGCCTTAGAGGATTTTCATTTGTGAGAAGCACTAGTGTACTCTTGATGATGATGTTTGATCATGGTTTCATGGTCGAATGAATCACCAAGCATGTAGGAATTAGCACATTTGGAAAGACCTCTACAAGCTTCATTAGAATGTCCAATGTTGGCATGAAACCAACAAAAGATATTGGGATCATAACACTTAAGAGGAGCATTAGGATATATGAAAGGTTTAGATGACGATAAAAATTATCTCATTTGATGTACCGAAAGAGGTATATGAGATGGTAAAGGAATATCATTTTTAGTAACAACTGATTTGACTTGAGAAGTATTACTATTGATAGCATTGGATGTTTAGAAAGATCCTTTAAAAATCTTAGAATTAGGTTTGAATTGCTTCAAAATAAAGTCTTGCCATTTAGCTTGGTCAAGAGCTTCATAAAGAGTTTTAGGAGTAAAGGTTCCAACCTTATACTAAAGAGTGGGAGTTAAAGTGGTGGTAAAGAGTTTAAATAATTTATCATCAGACATATTATGATCAGCTTTATGGGTTAGGGATTTCCATATTTTAATAAAGTCATGAGCTGATTCGTTAGGAGTTTTCTTAAGATTAATGAAATGGCTAAGGCAATGTTTAGGAAGATCATTGTTTTGAAATTTTTTAACTAAAGGATTGACCAAATCTTCAAGTTGTCAAATAAAATGTTGAGGTAATTGATTATACCATTCTAAAACATCACCAATAAAAGTTTTAACTAAGATTTTAGTAGTGGCAAATGTATTATTTTGGATCTATTCTTTGTAGAGATTACCAAAGGCTTTAAGAAATGAGGTGGGGTCTTTAGTCTCATCATTTTTGATAGTTGGTGATATGTTACCAATGTCAATGGCTACAATGAAGGGAACTAAAGGCTCATTTTAAATGGTTTGAAGCATCTTGTTATTCATTATTGGTTGGGGAATACCCTTACCTAACTCATCTCTAATAGGTGGAGGAATGTAGTTAGGATTAGCTTGAGGATGCATGATTGGAGGTTAATTAGTTACATTGATTAAGTGTTATTGAAGTTGCATCATCTGATTGGTATTAGAGTTTTGCATAATGTTCATTTGTTGAATTACTTGAGCTAATAGTTGGGTTGTATCAGGTGGTGGACTGGTGTTATAAGGAGCACTCCATAAATTGGTGTTGGGGGGAGGATTGTTAGAAGAATTATTATTAGTGTGATTGTTAAGTAAACTTCTGCCAATCACTCCTAAATTGTTTTGAAGATTTTGAGAAGTTTATTGATAGGTGTTAAAAAGATTGGATACATCAACTTAATATTGAGGTGTTATTTGAACCATGGGACAATTTGAAGATGAAAGAGGAGAAGAGGTGCCCCAAGAGTGATGGTTCTCTTGGGAAGAAAAGAAAGGGAGAATTGAACATCCCATATAGGATCTAAATGGATTAAGACTATCTAAAATGACTCTAATAAGAGACCTTATTCTGATTAAAAATAAAATAAATAAAATCCAAAATGAAAGAGATGGAGAATAAGGTTGATAAACAAGGACAAAAAGAAATAGAACTAGGTCAATCAGGTTGACCTAGTAAAAAAATTAGATCTTCAGACTATACTAGGTTGACCAGGTCGACCTAGTGTAGTGAACAGAGGTAGAAAATAGGGTCTGAGATAGCACTAAGTTGACCAAATCAACTTAGCACATCAAACAAGGAAAAATAAAGGATTGATAGTAAGATAGGAAATGAAACAAGATAATTTGTAGCTAATCCAAGAAAGTGAATTCTAAAAGAAAACAAAAAATAAATTAGATTGATGTTTAGTCAATCAAATTGAAGCACACAAAGCAAAAATCTTACACCAATATTGGCTAGTGCAAGTTCTTGTGCACACAATTGAATAAAGAGTATTCAAACAACTTGGAAAGTAAAGCTAAATAATTGGTCAACCTAGAATGTTAGATTATTAAGAATGATTTTAAATGATAGAAAGTTGGCTATAAATAAGGTACTAAATAGCAATCTATGGATGGTTTAAAGTGAGTTTAGGATGAAATGGACTATAGTAGAAATGATACAGGCTTGGTATTGGGGCCTAACCCCTCACTTCACATGCCATAGTGATAAAAGTGTTAGGTGTTTAGCCAAAATATACCATTAACCATGCTTTATACTTGACCAGAGTATCAAGTCAACTTCCCCCTTGGTGAGGAAATCCAAGTAGGTTGGCCTGGGTAGTCAAATGTTAAAATGATTTTTAATGTTTAAGTGATTTGGCTGTGTGTGCATAAAATAGAAATAGTGAAACTAAATGGTTAATTAAAAACCTCCTAATTAGACTATGTGAACTATTCTAATTATGCAAACATATAAAAATGAACTATGTGATTATCATATAAGGTGAATTCCAACTTTGAAACAAGGTATAGTGAAAACACTATATGAAAAAAAATAGAATTAGGTCAAGAGTGTTGACCTATCACTATTAAAAATAGAGTCTAAAAAACCTACTAGGTAGACTAGGTCAACCTAGTTATTTCATACAATAAATGGGATACAAAACTAGGTCGATCTAGTTGGTTATGCGAAGGCAGTTTTGAAGGCTGCAGACTTGAAAGGAAAATACATAAATAGAGAGATACAAAAGAATATAAACTCACCTTGGTGGTTCAGAGATAGAAATTTTTGATCTAAAACTTGCAAACTGGGTCAAGCTGGTTGACGAAGTAATACAAAAATTTGCTAAAAAAGTGTTGAAAATGCACTAGTTTGACATGGTCGACCTAGTTGGTTGGATTGGAAGTCTAGAAATGTACTCAATCGAGCTAGTAGACCTAGCAAGATGATCTGAATGTCTAGAAACTAGAATCTATACTTGTTGAGTTGATCAATTAGGGTGTATAGAAACTACTGTAAAGTGACTAAAAATACATTAAATCAATCAAGTTGACCTAGTAGGCTTAACTGGTATTCTAAAAAGTGCTAAAAACCAATACTAGGTTGAGCTAGCCAATCTAGTTGCATGTTCTTATGTTCAAAGAAAAATAAAACTAGGTCGATAGAATCGAACTAGTATGTCAAAACATATGATAAGAATAATGACAAAATAACAAAATAAATGAGATAAAAATGAACAAATCAAACAAGGATTTGATTCATGTCAGGTTCACCAGAATGTATGTAATTGAAATTGCATGATGCACAATGAATTAAACATAGATCGAACAAGATAGAGCACACCTACACTTCTGATTGAATATACACTTATTAAGTGGGAGCATGACAAATGTGGAGATCTAGTAGACCTGATTAGGGGATCACTTATATCATTTATCATAATACATCATGCTAGGAAGGCTTCTAAATCCTACAGTCTAACATAATCACACAACAACCTTAAAAGAGTCCTATGATTTGATGTTCACTTGTGTAATAAATAAGAAAGTAAACTATTTTAATAACTAGAAAACTAAACTAATCTATTGCGCACCAAAGCTTGTGGCATAAAGTGGGAGGTGGGGGGGAAGGGGTGCAGAGGTTAGATGCAAAGAAATCAAATATTTATAGGGAACTTCAAATAAAGTATAAGTAACACCCTAATAGATATAATATGAAGAGTAATATTAGTTGAGCCAACACTTATGCTACTTCTATCTACTAAAATAGAGGAGAAAAAAGTTAGAATATACATACCTGAATGTGAACCCATCATGATTCAATCTCTTCCTTATCCAATGGGTCTTCACAAGAGGTTGTTTTGGTTCATAAGGATCATTTTATTAGGTCAAAGCATTCAAGACCTATCCACAAGAATAGATTCTCAAAATAATAAACCTAAGCTAATACTCCTCAATTAAAATTGTGGAAGAGTAGATTGTGAAGAAGCATGAGTGAATAATAACTCTTTATTGCATATTCTCAAACTTACCAAAATGTACTTGTATATATAGAAGTATCTCACATGAAAAACATTTAGACTTGTTGATTGTGCTAGGTCGACCAAGTTGACCTAGTACATTCTCAGGTTGATGCCTAAAGTATGTGCTAGGCCAGCCAGAAGGCAAACAAGTGAAAAGAGCTAAAGTGATCCCAGAATACACTAGATCAACCTATTGTAATGAATAGTTAAAAATGGTGTAAATCAAAGAGAATAAGGAGCAAAAGAGGAAAAGAATAGAGGAATGTGAAAGGGAGGATAAATAGTTTAGGGAAAGGTTTTAGCAAATGAATAGATTAGGAATAATTTGTCAATAAGGTACAACAATCTTATGAAGCACCAAAGGTCTTCCCACCCCTTTCCTGGTGCGCCCCTTAAGGCATGCACTTATAGAGATTAACTCACGATATAGGTAGTTCCAAATATGATTTGAAGATTCTATGAAGATATGAATGCTCTAAAAATGCTTGATAGTGTTTGAGCATAAGAGAGGTTGTTTGAGTTTATACATAAGGTGATGAGGGCTGATGAGCCATAGAATTGTCAATTTTTTACCCTCATCTGTTATGCTCATCCTTCTTTTTTATCATGCTTCTGAATTACTTTCCCTAAGTTTTTACCCTCAGATAACCATTTTTTACAAATAGCATTATATTCTCACAATATTTGAATAGTTATAACTTTGTCTTGGAATCAAGTTATATATATATAATTTTTTTTTATTATACGATATTTTTTATCTATAATGTGTTTAAATATGTTTCGAAGTAATAGCTATATATCACAACCATCCTGTAGCAAAGCGATTTCACCACAAGAACACATTCTATAGCCACTATATGACTACAATTGCGGACAAACAAAATTTAATTTCTAATTCAGATGACTCACAAAAACTATAACAACCTTCATGAAGCATAATAAAGAATCAGTTAAAGACTCAACATCCATGTTTGTTTTGAAGCAGTATTACAAGATTCACATGAATGATGACCTTAGTGGAAAGAACTAATTTATGTTGTCCTATAGCTGAATGTTTATTAGTTTGGAATGTATATTGGTTTGTATAAAATGATCTCCCCTTATATATATATATATATGTAACAATAAGGTTGACAAGTAGTAGAGATCAATTAGAGAAATATATGATAAGCACATTTTGTAAGACAATAATTATTGTAATTTCCCTGCAATAATTCTTTGTTGTATTTTGATTAATATGAACAATAATTTCTATGTCCATTTCATTGTTATAAGAGGAAGGATTGAAGATGGAGTTGGAAGGAGGAAGGTCCCCCTTTATAAGTCTTGCAGTAACAATCCAACCCGTTAATTAGCTAAGCATGTTATTTGGTTCATTTACATATTATGTGCTTTATTTTCAAATTGTGTGATTTCCAATTTTGTATAGAATTATTTTAAGGAAGCTTCTAAATATAATAGTGTAATAATTTAATTCATATTATTGTATCCATTTTTAATTCTAGCATTTCATTTTTTATATGAATTTTAGCATCATAGTTTACAATCATCAAAAGGTCAAATTAGAAGATTGAGTGTACATATATAGTGACATCATCCTATCAAGTTTATGTCCTCGAGTTGACATTTAAATGAAATTAGAAGATACAGGTATGTGGTAAATTTTCTTATTTATTCAGATTAAGAGAAGTTAATTTGATTTTGAATCTTTCGTTAGTCATTTTTGGCACCGTTGTTAAGGAAGGGTGTCACATACTTATAATATTTAATATTGATAGCCATTATTTTTAGATGTTTATTACTTTTTTGATTTTTAGATATTATTGTTTATAGATTAATTATTTCCTATTTTTATAGTTTAAATTTTTCTTTTTTCAAGTAGAATAGTGGAAATTTGTAAAAAAAAAAAACCCATATTACTAACCCTGTGCAAGCAGGGTGGGCAAAAACTTTTTAAAAAATGTGGTTAGTGTACATACAAAGAGAAGGGGACCATATAGGAAAATTTCTACCTAAATCATCAACCATCACTGCAAGATCATAAATTCATCTTGTAACAGCTGAGGAGCATGAATAAATTCCTGAAGATCACTCACAGTTGTCAATAGAAGAGTAAAAAAGGAAGAATTTTTGGTTGGGTTGGTAGCACAAGTTGGAGACTTTGAAGAGGTTCATACCCCTAGAAGAGACCCACATGTACCACCCTTTAAAATTCCCACCTTATCAACTCATAGTCAGGAATATGAAATTCACTTCCCTCCATCACCCAAATTTCTTGTTAAGGAGGCATTCAAGGTGATTCTTTCTCCTAGAAGAAATACCAAGGCAATATAATCTTCTAATTTAGAAAAAAAATTTATTTAGACACAAGCTGAATCTTCATAAACCTCTACACCATCCCCATTATATAAAAATCTATATATTCCTAAGATAAAAGATATAAAAATCTATATATCTTCTACACCATAGGAAATAGAAGAATTGATAGAAATTTTGAGAAGTGGATGGAAACAACTTCTAGTCTACCAACGCAAAGAGTATTCATGGAAGATCTTTAGGAAGAAAACACTACCAATGAGTCTACTACCTTCAAATTTATTATCCTTAATCCTGAAGGAAATGCACCTATGAAGAATATTCCTCACTCTGCCCTCCTTAATTTTAGGGGAAAAGCATATGAAATCTTATGTTGTAACTATGATTATAATCAAGATGCTCAAAAACTCAATTTATTTCTCACAAAACTAAAATAAGTAGCACTTAGATGGTTCATGGGACGTGGAAAGGATGCCATTTTTATGTAAGAATAAATGAAGGAAAAGTTTATGATGAAATACCAAGACTATTGTAGAGGCAAAAACTACAAGAGAGATGACATATTCAGAATGACACAAGCTGATGATGAGTCATTGGAAGAATATATGGAAAGATTTTTATTTAGCTTTAAAAAATCCACATAAACTAAAATGGAAAAAGAATCTATCAAGCTGATATTCTAGAAAGGAATAAGAGATGATTGTTTGGAGGCACTAGACTTAATGTCTAGTAGTGATTTTTCTACAATGTCCTTTAATGAACTAATGAATATATGTACAAACTACTCCAGATCAACCATAAATAAAAGTAGGGGCATAACCCTTCCTACAACATATGTAGCATGACTATCTAAAGGTGAATTCAGTACCCTACTCTAGAATATGAAGCAAGACATGATTATCCACCTAGCTACTCAGCTTCATACAATACATACATGAAGGAAGCATGAAGAAGCTGAAAAAGCCTTAGATGCATACTACACTGAGTACAAAAAAAGGCAAAATACACATTTCATTATATTAAAGCTCAAGTAACCAACATAATTGAGGAGAATCTTGAAATAGTGGAGCTATATGCCATATGAGGATATGAGAATCAAGTGTTTTACATGCCTCAATGAAAACAATCGATGAAAATATTAGGTATGACATCAAAATCTGTGTTTGAAAATTCTCAATTCTCAAATAATCTTCAATATGGTTTTTAGATAAATATACCCAACCAAAATTGGCCCCAAACAAATCGACAACTACCCCAAAATTAGTTATGAATGCAATAGAATGGATAACAACCTCAACTTGGGTAATTCCAAAACCAATAATGGATATTTCCCTCTAATCCATGGTAATAACAATGGAGAGGTAATCAAGGCTTTCATCAATAAATCTAACAACCACAATGGTAGACCTTAATGCCAAACACTTAGCAACCTACTAGAACCACTCAATTACCCATGCAGTCTATCCCCAACCCTACCAATAAGTTGGTTAAACTAACACAATCCACCAAAATAATGCATTATCTAACATACACCTTTGAAATCAATCAAGTCCAAATTCACTCAAAATGCATTCTTCCACAACCCACCTCACCTATAATCATAGAACATTTTGAAGAACTTGATTCAATCCATACTAATCCACAACCACCCATAGCCAATCCTGAGCCAAGTCTAGCAAAAAATAAGAAGAATTTGACAAGCCTCTTTTTTTAGAGAGATTAAACATCTTGCATCCTGAACTAAAACCTAAATTTGATATCTTAGGATAACTCAAGAATGTGTGCATAAAAATTTCACTCTTTCAAGAAATAAAATATGTTCCTATCTATAATAAGGATGTTATAGAGCTATGTTTGAAAAAACTAAGAAGAAAGAAGAAGGATCCTAAAATAGTCCAAATTATTGGCCAACTAGTGGATATTATGTTGGGAAACATAGTTCCCCCAAAATACTCTAATCTTGTAAGTCATGTAGTCAATGTTAGCATCCATGGCCAACCCATCTCCAATACTTTAATTAACTTGGGTGTGGACATCAACATGATGACCATGGATACCATACAATAAATGAAACTTAAAACTCTATGTCTAACACCCACCATCCTACAGATGATTGACAAGTCAGTTGTTAAACCTGAAGGGATTGTTGAAGACCTAGTTCTCACTATGGATTCCTGGCAATATTTAGCAGACTTTATTGTCCTATAGCCAAAAAGTAACTTGAGAGGTTATCTTTTCATCCTTGACCACCCATGGTTGGCCACCACTTATGCTTTTATTGACTGTAGGTCAGGAAAAATATTAATTTCTAATAGAAATGACACCAAGAAATTGGTTCATTATCCACTAGCCCAACCTTCCCAGAATGATGGCCCAATGCCTTGGATTGATGAATTTGAGGAAGCTATCTCCTTGCAAACTCTATTCACAATTAACAGGAGTCCATTTTTGTAAGCATAATAAGAAGAGATTGTCCTTATTGGTATCCTACAAAAAACCTATTGCCAAGACCCTATAGCCATAAACATGTTGGAATGTACACCATGTTCAATTTAGAATATTTTATGAAAATGACCTTGATAAAATTGAAAGGGATATTTGGACATTTCATCGGTTGCTTCGCCATCAATGTAGTTATGCCCCTTGAATCATAATGTAGAAACCATACCCTCTTTAACAAAATAAGTGGATATTCTACTAAATAAACCTCTCAACATCAGTACTTTTTTAACACCCTAACAATAAATCCAATTACTTAAGACACTGAGAAATCACACAATAACATTTGCCTAGGATTACCATGACATGAGAGAAAACCCATAGATTTATGAACACGTCATATTTACATTAAATAAGAATGCAAACCTATTCACCATCCCCAATGATGAATAAATCATATAGTTAAAGACATTGTCAAAATTGAGTTGCAAAAACTCTTGGATGCAATATTTGTTTATCCTATTTTAGATAAACAATGGGTCTCTCCCCTATTTATTGTACCTAGGAAAGGGGGAAAATGATATATTTGTGTTGATTATCGAGAGTTGAATGTTGCTACCAGGAAGGATCACTTTCCCCTTCCATTTATTGATTAGATGTTGGATACATTAACAAGGGAAAAGTTTTTTACTTCCTAGATGGCTATAGTGGTTATAATTAGACATGAATAGCTCCACAAGACTAAGGCAAAACCATTTTTACTTGCCCTTGGGGAACCTATGCCTATGTCATCTTACCATTTAGTCTTTGTAATATCCCAACTACTTTTCTAAGGGTTATTTTGATCATATTTTTTGATCTCTCCCATGACTATGTTAAAATCTACATGGATGATTTCATTATCTATGAGAAGACATTTGAATAAACTCTTACCAACTTGGAAAAAATACTTCAATGCTGTCAGGACCACCAATCGTCTTTAAGCAATGAAAAGTGTTATATGCTTATGACTGAAGGGATTATTTTGGGGCATCATATTTCCCCTATTGAAATTCAAGTTGGCCCAATAAAGATAAGTATCATTAAGGATTTTCCCACACTAAATAATAAAAAAGATGTTATAATATTTTTATAACATGTTGGTTATTATAAACAATTCATCAAAGACTTTAGTAAAATTGCCACCCCATTGTTTGGATTGTTTACTAAGGATGTTGAATTTACTTAGACTAATGATTTTCAAACTGCCTTTTGACAACTCAAAGACCTTCTCATAATAACTCCTATTTTGGAAGGGCTTGATTGGAAGAAGCCTTTCCACATCCACACAGATGCATCTAACACCATTTTAAGATTTGTTCTTGGCCAAAAAGATGAATCTCTGAGTTCTATAGTCTATTTTATAAATAAGAATATTCAATGAGCTAAACTCAAATATATTTTAATAGAGAAGGAATTCTTTCAATCTTCTATGCCATCAATAAATTTTGGCACTACATTACTAGTTGCCAATTATTCATCCACACAGATCATGCAACAATCAGGTATTTGATGAACAAACCTACTGTAACATGAAACATAATTAAATGGTTGATTTTGCTACAAGAATTTTATGAGCATAATCCTATTGTTTATGATTCCTTTCTTGATGAGCATTTGTTTTTATTAGCTATTCAATCTCTTTAGTTCAAAGACATTGCTAACTATCTTGTTGTAGGATCACTACTGTAACATTTCTCACCTAGAGAAAAATAACATCTAATCTAAAAGAGCAGACATTATTCCCAGATTAAAAGATATCCCTTTATAACTAGACTAGATTTAGTTATGAGAAGATGTATCTAAGAATATGAAGAGTATGACATTCTTAGATCCTATCATGACGAACCATATGGGGGCCATTTTATTGCCAAATGGACTACTCTAAAAGTACGTACTAATGGATATTATTAGCCTTATTTGCATAAGGATGTAATGATGTATACCCATAGATGTGATAAATGTCAGCATATGGGGAAACCCACTTACTCTGATGAAATGCCATTATAGCCACAACTAGCTCTAGAACCTTTTGAAAAATGGAGACTTGATTTTGTAGGTCCCATAGATCCTAAATCCAACAACAAGAAATACATACTAGTGTGAATTTATTATGTCATAAAATGGGTTGAGGTTAAGGACTTAACCCATGATCAACATGAGAAAGTAGCTAAGTTATTGTATGGATAAATCTTCACCCGTTATGGATTACCAAGAGAAATAGTCATAGACCAAGGACCACAATTCATATCAGATCTCATAGCCACCTTGGTAAAAGAATATGAAATTAGACACAAAAAGTCTACCCCTTAGCATCCTCATTCAAATGGTTAGGTGGAAGTTACAAAAAGATAATTGGAAAATATACTCACTAAGACTATTAACCTAAATAGAAAATATTGGCTAACTTATCTTTTGGAAGTAGTTTAGGCTTACAGAATCACCTGGAAAACCACAAATAGTTTCACTCTATATGAACTAGTTTATGGTAAAAAGCCTATTATGCCCATTGAGTTTGAACATAAAACACTAATGAAAACACTTGATTTGGTTTTGGATATTTTCCAACCTCAAAAAGATAGGATCACATAGCTGAATGCACTGGATGAACTTAGAAAAGAAGTACTTTATCACACTGAAGTAGTTAAAAGACAAGTAGGTTGGCATGATAGGAACATTAGGACTAAGAATTTTCAACCTAGTCACTAGGCACCCTATTTTGACTCTAAATACAAGGATCATAAAGGAAATATTTAATCCATATAGCTTGGGTCTTATGATATTGAGAAAGTTTTTGACAATGGAGCTGTAAAACACATGACCATTGATCTTATTTGGTTTTGACTACTTGTTAATGGCCACAAGATCAAGCTGTACAAGAAACCATTTTATAAAGAAACTCTCACTCACCAACTTCTTGAAAAAAAACATTTGTCTGTTCTTCATGAATTAAATCAACCTCTTCCTAAAGTTTAAGGGTATTTATATCAACCCTTCTCAAATATTTTCCATGAGCAATCAAGCTTCTTGTAGCCAAGAACAAACCATCCCTAATGACTTGGTTTAGGATGAATAAAATTCTACCTCCTAGGATTCTATAATTCTAGTTTAGTTGGGACCTAAAAATTTAAAAAAGATCAAAAAATTTAATAATGAAAACATTCAGGCATTACTAACAGTTGTTGTATCAAAAAACTAGGTCATTGGTTAATCAACATTTTTAAAAATAAGAACTAAAACAATTTAAAAAAAAAATCATATATTTTTTTGCCTAAAAATTCATTTAGGAACATAAACACACTTTTTTTTGGCTACGGGATGAAATTGTGCTACTACAGGATAATTAGTATTACTACAAGACACTTATTGTTGCCATAAGAAACATTTCTCATTGTCAGATGAATTATTATCACTCCACCATTAATTGCATTTCACATAAAGTATTTTTTCCTCTGATCAAATGCCAACACATGTTATTACACCTCACATCTACTACTTTAACTCATCGTTCATGCATTTAATTAAAGGTATTCATATAACTATTAATTTAATTGTTTTATATTTATTTTATGTCATAAGTTTTAATTATTACTAAGATGATGGGTCTTAGTGCTATTAAAGTGTCATCATATCTCCATTTGCTTATGCCAACTTGAGATATTTTCTATTTCACTAACTAACATGACCATTGAAGCACTTTTTCCACCACCCCTATCATTTCCATAAGTCATTCATGCATTTTAGTTGTATCCCTTAAGGAAAAGTGACCCTTTAAGTTGGAGGGATTTCCCATAATTCAAACGGATTACCTCTCTCCCAAAGAAAAATGAAAACATTCTACCCAAAGCTACATAACCCTTGATACAAGTGCACAAACCCTACAACCAAAATTCCATCCTAAAACATGAGAGGGGATTTACTCAAATGTGAGCTTCTTAATATCTCTCCTCTGACCAATAACCCAAACATCTTGGTCTTATTTCAAAATGTATGATGGGCCCAATATTTGGATAGGATAAATTCTCTTGATCAAAGAATTGTAGAAGAATTTGTTGGCTCATTAAATAACAATATGGAAATATTAAGAGGAATGGAAATAAAGTTGACTAAAATCATAGTTAGTAAAGTAACTAGATTACCACGAACAAGGAACTATGGTATGATAAGTTTGATGTTGGGGCAGATCTAGGAAGAAATTCATTAGAAGAAATGAAAGCTTGGAGACTTTTAAACAAGGCATTACATGATTATCATTACCAGGAAGATGGGCCAGAGTTACTATATTCATCTTCAAATATTTCACTTGTGAATGGAGATATTCCATCTTGCATGGCATTCACTTCAAATTCATGAAACATTTATGGTATGGTATTGAGATAAATATTCCCAACTTCTTGCTCAACATGATTGCAATAATGGCATAGGCATTTCAAAAAGGTAATTTCAAAGATCTCTCTCATCATTTTCTAATTCAATTAATTGATCAGAACTACCTACAAAGAGCTAGCCCCAATATAAGTTGGGAAGATTTTCTTCAAATAACTAGAAATACAGAAAGTAATAGTGAGAAAGATGAATAAGAAGAGATAGGGGTAGAAGAGGAAATGCAAGTAGAATAATAGATGGAAATAGAATAAGACCTTCTTACAGCCCCACAAGATCTTGTAGAATAATACCTTCCTATAGCCACATAAGAAACTTCAAAATAAGACCTTCCTACGCTAGATATATAACAGGCTTAATATTGCTAGGAATCAAGGGTACTATATGTACTCTGATTAAACCAAAATGAACAAATTTGACATCTTCATGTGACCAGATATAATTGATTTCTTGCTCAGGTAATAGAGAGAGTAAATTTTTCTGGTATGTTTTCTTGGGTTTGTGTGATCGCCGCCAAGTCAGCTTTAAACATTCTTGTCAGTTATCTAGCCTTGGCCGCTTAAATTATGATACTATTTGTTTTGAATTTTGTCCCAACCTCTCTGTCGCAGTCCGCGATAAAGGTTGTAAAGAAGTAAAACATGGATCTTTAGATTGTTGGGGTTTGTTCACCTCTCTGTTTGGTCTAGACATGTTCGGTGAGTTCAAATATGCATCCATCAATATTTCTGTTGTCTATAGTATGACCAACACTAATCACCCCAAGATACTTGAAAATTTGCCATATGCCAGAAGGCTAAGTGGAACTGTCCAACTGCAAAAAGGCCATATTGAAGTAGTGGACATTCCCCATGAATGGAAACTTGACTGGTTGAAAAACGTCTCTCCCAAGATGAAAGGTCAAGCCATAGTCCACCACAGTGATGGCAGAACTATAAATATCTTGCCAAGATCCCTGTCTGTAAATTCCCATCTCTCTCCTACAAGACCATCTACGTCTTCTTCACGTAGATCTGTAAAAACCGGTCACATTTTGATCGAAGATGAAGAGGTAAATCAAGGCAATGATTTACCCGGTACTTTCATGAGTCTTCCTAGAGAAGACAGTATAGAATTCTACACAAAAGATACTACTACTCTGTATAGAGGAGGAAGATGGCTGCCACAAAAAGGTGTCCACAAGCAACCAGTAGGAACTATGCAGTATTTTGCAGCTGCATATGAGAACCCCTCTAATGAGTTCAAGCAAAGGAACTATACGGTGAGATTTAATTCTCATTTTATGGAAAATTTTGATGATCTGTGTAGAGATATTTTGTCCATTAAGGATACTATAAATAATATAGAAAAGAAAGTATCATCCATTGATACTAAAATAGATATTCTAGATGATAGTCTTAGTTGGCTATCAAAAGAAGACCAAAAGGCAGAATCGTCCTCCAAGCCTCTCTGTTCAGTCTCCTTTGGTCCTACTTTCAAAACTGTAAAAAGATCGCCTAGTCATACCCTTATGCAAAGAACCCATATACATTTGCAGCCTTGGTACTTGAATATAGATGACCTGCTAAACCCTTTAAATGAAATCACTGCCTGGTGTAATACCATGTGTGTCCTTTCTATTCAGGCCCATCTAGACTAAGCTGGCAACTCTTGCTTTGCAACAAAATTTTTATGGGGTGTCGCTAGTCTATGGTGGCAGTCAATGACTGAGCCACAACAATATGACCGTGTACATAACCAACCTAATTCTTTAGCAGCATTATTTCTTTTATTGATTAATGAGTTTGCACCTCCGGTTGGCAATAGAGAACTAGAGTCAAAGAAATGGTTACTAAAAATGGAGCTTTGTGATTTAAAGCAATTCGATGCTTTTGCCAAATAATTCAGGCAACTTGCTTATGAAAGCTGATGTTATGCCTCTACTGAGATTAAGTTAAAAATTTTGCATGATATGCCATACAATTTGATTGATAGAGTGCTTTCTTATATTGACCTCAAAGGACTCACGATCGAAGATCTAGCCCTTTCATATGTCATGGATTTTGCGAAGCAACAAATCATGACCTTAGTCTCTGAGACTAGGTCCATGCAGAAACTCAGTAAGCACCAAGCATCTCAAATAGCTCCTGTATTCCCAAAAACAGCCCCATTCGATTGTAGGCCATTCGTACAACCTCGTTGCTAACAGAAGCAGCACCGCAAGCATGTCTCTTTCAAGCACTGCTCTTTCCCTAAGAAGCATTCTTATGCTCCTCCTCATCATTTCCTCAAGAAACGTCGCAATTCTCGTCCTCCTTCCAAGCAGCCGATTTGCTATATTTGTCACAAACCCGGCCATATTGCTCCCAATTGCTCCTACAAAAATCCCGCAGTTAAAGCTATTTTTTCCTCTAACACAGCAGCGTGGTGGGATATAGTCGATGCCGATGAAGACCTGTATCTTCAAGAAGATATTTATGAGCCTACACTCGAAGATCTTCCTGATGAAGACTTCGATGATGAAGAAGATGCAGCAACTCTTGAATCACTTGCAGATGAGCTAGAACATCCAATGACAAATATGCAATGTGGTGCAAGACACTACAGACCCAAACACAATGACTGGTCTATCCAGTCTAATGAAGCATATGGAGCCTGGTCACGCCATCACCATGAAGTGCCTGAGCGACCAAAAAAACCAAGAGGAAGAGGATACTCCAAAGGAGAATCATCCAGAGGGAGACAGCCCTCAATGCCAAGACAACCACCCACAATGCACAGACAAGATCATCCTCCTGTGCAATATCCAAGCTCTTTCAAGCCAAGCGACTCCTGGATAAATAACAAGTTCACCAGCAGAGAGCCGCTGAAAGAAATAAGAGAGCCTTTTTGGAATCAACTCCTACTAGCAGAAGAACCAGCTATAGCAGTAGAACCTCGGTGGGATAACGACAATGAAGAGGATGAAGTCAGAAGCATGTTTTATTCTGACCAAGATTACTGCCCTGGTGAATGCAGTAATCTTCAAGAAGAAGAAGAAGCTGAACCAGAAGAAGAAGAAGTCTACCCTGAACCAGTTATTGTTTAGGACCCAGGAAGACAGAAACTAGTATGTACCAGTATTCCTTCTCTAGAACTTCCACAGCCTGCTTATTTAAACCATTTAATTAATGGCAGATTTGCCCAATTCTTTACATTAGAAATAAATGGCAGACTGGTAGATGCACAAGTAGACACTGGTGCTTCTCTCTCATTTGCTAAACCTCAGCTCATCAGTGACTGGAAGACACTTGATGAAGCATCAGCTTATAAGAGTATAGATATTTAGGGGAGTAACTTCACCTATACAAAGTACAAACACCAGCAACCCCTGCGTATCCAAAATAAACTCTTCCATTGTGATTTCTTTGCCCTTGAGAAGATGCCCATTGACATCCTCCTTGGAGGATCATTTATTGATAGATATACACCCTATGGTGCTACTGCAAAAAGCATTATGTTCACCATAGAAAATGAAAGGCTTAGAATACCTCGCCTTATCTATGCCACAGAATAGTTCCCAAGCTCCATGACTCAGAGCCCTGAAGTAATCCCAGTTGAGATACTAGAAATAGGAGATAGGATCAAGTCCTCTATCTGCTCAGAAAATCCCCAGTAGTTTTGGTCCAAAGCTATGCCTGAAATGGAAATTAAGATAATTGAAGGCAAGCACATGAAGATTGGGAAGAAGATTCCCATACCAGCTTAGGATTATGATGATATGGAAGCACAGATCAAAGATCTAGAAGCAAATGGCTTCATTGAGAAATCAACCTCTCCTTTCTATTGTTACGCCTTTATGGTCAACAAGCATTCTGAGCAGAAATGAGGTAAGAAGAGAATGGTCATTAACTATAGACCATTAAATGCTATAACAGAGCCATATCCATATCCAATACCAGATAAAAGCTACTTGCTTGAGAAAGTTGCAGCTTGCAAGTATTTCTCACAGTTTGATTGCAAGTCAGGCTTTTACCAGATCAGAGTCAAAGAAGAAGACAGAGCCAAGACAGCCTTCAGTTGCCCCTTTAGCCATTATCAGTGGACTTTTATGCCTTTTGGCCTTATGAATGCACCAGCATACTATCAGGCGCATATGGATAAAAATTTTGGTGGCACTTCTCATTTTCTCTGTGTATATATTGATGATATTTTAATTTTTAGTAATTCTTTAGATGAACATGCTACTCATCTCTCCCAATTCTTTCAGCTGGCACAAGACACAGGAATAGTCTTATCAGAGACTAAGATTCAGTTATGCAAAACTGAATGTAACTTCCTCGGCATGGTAATCCAAGAATCTAAACTGCAAGTCCAGCTGCACATCAAAGAAAAAGTCATCAGTTTTCTCGAATGTTTGGATAAACCCAAGCTGCAAGCATTTTTGGGTTTGCTAAATTATTTGAACATTTTCTATCCTAACTCTGGTGAAGACAGGTACATTCTACAAATGCTTCTCTAGAAAAAGAAATCATTCCATTGGGAAGAACAACATACAGCAGCAGTTCGTAAAATCAAAGCAACTGTAGCCGCGCTACCAGAACTACATATTCCAAAGTCCAAACAAATGAAAGTATATACTGATGCCTCTAACCTCACATGGGGAGGAGTACTTGTTTGTATAGTAGATAATACAGAGTTTGTGTGTGAATTTGTGAGTGGTGTGTTTAGCTCTGATGTATTAAAATGGATCTCCTCTGATAAAGAGATCTATGCTATGAAAAAAATGCCTAGAGAAGTTCATGTTGAAACTGCTATATTTACCACATTTTGTAATTGTAACTGATTGTACTAGATTTCTTACCTTTAGAGAAAAAGATCATGGTTAGAAAGATGGTCGCAAAAAATATGTCCGGTGGTAGGCATTCTTTCATCAGTTTAATTTTTCTGTGGAGCATATTATAGGATCAAATAATGTAATCACAGATTGGCTCAGCAGGAACCCTCCAACAACAATGATGCATCAGCCTGCACCTGGTTTCAATCTCACCAGGATTCTTAACCAAGGATTTGACTCCATGAATGTTCTTGTACAAGAATAAATCCTTCAAGAAGGCCTGCATCCCCGATATACGAGGATCTCTTATGCAGCAGGACAAGACCTGCAAATGTCTGCAGCAATGACAATCCAAGCTAACCGCCGACAAAGCTTGAGAGTCATCACAATCGAAAGGCTTAATAGTGAATTCCTGTACCACCAATTCACTGAGCTACTAAAGCAACCACTATGGACGTGGTGCATTCAGATCAGATCTACTTTCAATGAACATCTGTATCATTGGATCGCTCGGCACGGCCTGCACAGAATACATGAAGAAGAAAATCACGATCAAGACACTGTCATGCACAGAATCATTCACCGACAGCTTGAGTGGGAATCATATTTCCACTGTACTCCATGACACACTCCATGTGAAGCGGGACCCCCAAATTGTCGACATTGGCATCTACAAAGCACTTTTCAGATAAGACGCCTTTTTAATCCAATATCTGAAGATGACCTCGTAGATGAAGCAGAAGACATGTTGGGCCCACAGCCTAGGATTCCATCCTCACCATCATCATCTTGTGGCTCCAACGCTTCAAATAGCATCTCGTTGTAGACCCACTTTTGAGCTGTAAAGCATGATGGAATTGACACCGCCTTGCCAGCGAGCAGGCAGGACCGCCCAAGCTTGCTATAAATAAGCCTCTCCGCCTTAGTATATGCATCAAAAAAATTTTAGTGTGAAAATCTAGTAGCTTGTTCCAAGAGTATGCTCTTCTCTTGCCCGTTTTGACGGATCCTGAGAATCAGAAACTGAAACAAGTTTTTGTAATAATTTGTAATATTTGAGTTTGAAAAAATAGTGTGAAGCTGTAGCCATTCGGCCCCTGCCTACTATCACAGGTTTCTTCTACATCAAGCTATCAAAGTCTAGAAAAAGGAGGCGTCTACTGACGTTATAAAAGATCAGCCACACAAGAACCTGTAGCAAGGACCAATCTTTTAGATTAAGCTTCCACAAGCAAGGAATCTAAAAGAAGAAATAATAAACTCATCCTCTAACCTAACTCTAAGGAATCTAAGGAAGACCTTCCACCATCCCCTAAAAATGCTAAGGTCACATCTACTCCTCAAAGATCTCATAGATTAAGAGGAAAGATGATAGGTAAACCAATAACTAAACCTTCTTCTATTATAGAAATTAGTGAGGAATCTAGAAGAGAACAAACTATCAACAATCATGAATCACTTGAGACCTTTAGTTTTGATGAAATAAAGACTGATAAGGAAGAGTGTTCTCAAGAAGTAAATAAGGAGATATAACAAGTTGAGTGTAGCCCTAAAGAATTTTGAGAAGAACCAATGCAGATAAAGGCAGAACAAATTGAGCAAACCTCCATTCAATCAAAATTTTCTACTTTGGAGAAATCCCTGTGGGAAATAGAGTGATTAAGAAAGAAGCTACAGGATCAGTCAAGAGGAGGAATAGACGCACTTTCTACTACAACTTCTTAGTTTTATCCCTCTACTACAATCCATCTTGTAACTATTGTTCAATAGCTTCCTATAACAGAAAAGTAACAGGAAAATCTCACAACAATCTAAGTAGTCAGGTATAATTCCTCATCTATTGTATCTTATTAATTGATGAGATGGATGGATAATCAGTATGAAAGTCTTAGGGAATTAACAGAGGAAAATAAGAAATTGAAAGAAGAGGTCAGGGTTAAGGATGAGAGGATCTCTAAACTATGGTAAAAAGTTGAAGATCTAGATGGTCTTACTCAAGAGATCCTTAACTGTAGACCTCCTACAAGGGTATATTTAATTTATCTTGAGGAACAATGACATAATTTTATGTTCATGAGAATTTAATGTGACATGCCATATGAAGTAATCATTCATCTCTATTTCTTTCAAATATGTAAAGAAATATCACAAGAAGAACAATCACAATTTTTCAAGTTTTATCTTCATAACTCTAATGTGCATCATGATAGGGAATGGAATCCTAACATGTATGTTGGAGAGATCCTTTTAAAGGCAGTTTCATCATATCTTTTGAATGAGCATAGGAGAGGATGAGAGATGACTGAATACATGAAAAATGAAAGAGATATTCAATTGCTTATCAGAAGAGAGTCAGTTGCACTTGATATTATGTTGGTAGAATGGGTTAACATTATATTGCAAAAGCAAGTCAGGGCTTGGTTTGCCAAAAATAATGACGAAGCCCAAAAATTTTACTTGGGGTTGAGAAATTCTATTGGACCTAAAATAAAATAATCCTACATAGGAAGGTGGAATGAGCTCAGCCCTAAGTTAAAAAAGGAAATATCCATAGTACCCTTTCAATTTATAAGCAACATTTGATAGAGTAACAAGATATATTCTGCTTGCAGGTGAACTGGGGTCCTATTTATTGAGCATAAAATTCCAACCTCTTCTATTTTGGTACCCTATTTGAGACTGGTAAGATAAAACCCCATTATATGAAGCCAAAGAATTCAAAATGTAGTAGCTATATGAATAAAGACATGAATTTTATTCCCATCTATCAAGTGAAGCCATGGAGCTTGCAAATTTCAGAGCCATTTGTGAATTTCAAATGAGCAAGTTTGTTGTTCAAGGAAGAGCAAAGTCTTAAGTTGGGGGGTGTGATGAGCCCCATAATTTTCATGTTTTTTTACTCATATTCTATGCTCATCCTTCTTGTTTATCATGCTTCTAAATTACTTTCCCCTAAATTTTTATCCTTGGATAACCATATTTTCCAAATAGCATTATGTTCTCATAATCTTTGAAAAGTTATAACTTTGTCTTGGAATCAAGTACACACACACACACACACACACGTGTGTGTGTGTTTTTTACTATTGGATGTTTTTCTCTATAATGTGTTTTTAAAATGTTTTGAAGCAATAGGCATATATCACGACCATCCTGCAGTAAGGGGATTTCACCACAAGAACACATCCTACAACCACTTTATGAATAGAGTTGTGGATAAATGGAATTCAATTTCTAATTCAAATAACCCATAGAAACTATAAAAACCTTCATGGATAATAATAAAGATTTGATTGAAGACTCAATAGCCGCATTTATCCTAAAATAGTTGTTTGCCAATTTTCACCCCCTATGAAAATTGGCTAAATACAATTTTTTTGTCTATCCCCTCTTACTTTTGCACAAGTTTTTTTCTCTCTTTTCTGGCCTTTTCCTTCCTTGTTTTTTGTCTTCTTCCTTTCCTTTCTCTTTCCTTCATACCTTCTCCCCATCCTTTTCCTTGTCTTTTTCTCATTTTTTCCTTTTCCCTTCCCTGCACTTCCTTCCTTTTCTTATTTCTTTTGCCTTGTTTCGCCCTTCTTTCCCCCTCCGGAAGGTTCTTTCCTTAAATTTTCCTTTGCCTAAGTGTCCTTCAAAATCTTTTTGAAGGAACACTTTTTGGCTAAGTATCCTTCAAAAGATTTTGAAGGGACACTCACCTTCCTAAGTTTCCTTCAGAATAAATTACAAAGGGTCACTTTTTACCTATGTGTCCTTCAAAAGATTTCCAAAGGGACACTCACCTTCCAAAGTTTCTTCTAAATGGACACTCACTTTCCAAAGTACCTTCCGAAGGGACACTCACTTACCAAAGTGCCCTTCAAAAAAAATTTGAAGGGTCACTTTTTGCCTAATGTCCTTCAAAATATTTTTGAAGGGACACTCACCTTCCAAAGTACCCTTCAAAATTTTTTCAAAGGGTCACTTTTTGTTCAAGTTCCCTTTAGAATTTTTTTGAAGGGTCACTTTTTCTCATTCTTTCTTCAAGTGCCCTTTGGAAATTTTCTGAAGGGACACTTTGTCTTCAAGTTCCCTTCAGAATATTTTTGAAGGGTCACTTTTCTTCTCCAAGTACCCTTCAAAAAAAAATTGAAGGGACACTTTGTCTTCAAGTTCCCTTTAAAAAAAATTTGAAGGGTCACTTTTCTTCTCCAAGTGCCCTTTGGAAATTTTTCAAATGGATAGATTGTCTTCAAGTGCCCTTCAAAAAAATTCTGAAGGGTCACTTTGTCCCCCCCTTCCAAAGTACCCTTCAAAAATTTATGAAGGGATACTTTCCTCCAAAGTACCCTTCAAAAACATTTTGAAGGGAAATTTCCCCTTAACCTAGTACCCAGACAAATTCCTTCATATATTTTGTCCTAAGAATTCACCTGGGGAAAAAGCTCAGGGGAAATGAAGGCCCAAGAAAGGTGCCCAAGATGACGTACTGGGAGACATCAAGATTAAGATCATGAAGTAGTCATTGGGATTAAAATATCTTATGATGGGCTGGGGGACATCAATTTTTGCATCATGAAATAACTGTTGGAAAATAATCAAGTAATGAACAATGAGAAACCTAAATGGGTAAGCAAAAGACTCTATAGTGTAAATTAGAGTTTCTTAACTACTTCCATTCTTCATGGAATTAAAGCAATTGAAAAAAATTGATTAGGTCTACAGTGCAAGTCCATATTTTTCATAGGCTTTACTTATAATCTTTATAAGTAAATCAAGCTAAAAGGTTTGAATCAATCAGCAGGGTAAAACCCGAAGTAATGAGCAATGAGAAACATGAATGGGTTAGCAAAGAAAAAATTAGGATTATCCGATTGATTTACTTATAAACTTCATAAGTAGAGCATCTCGAAGAGTCCAAATTAAAGTGAGTCCAAAAAACACAAATGGGTCACTACAGTGCAAATTAGGTTTGAGCAAAGGCTTTACTTATAAAATTTATAAGTAAAGTGGTTCCAAAAAATTGAATGGGTAAATAAAGGCAAAATCAATATTTCTAAGGTGATTCACTTATCATTTTTGAATGACTAAATCAATCGAGAAATATTGAATAACTGATCAATGGTTCTTAAGAGTCGTGATCAAGCAAATAAGGATCTTCCACATGATAGGGGAAAATGAGATGAAGGATGCACATAGACATCCATGCCCAGACAGATCAATGACATAATAGGGGAGATCTGTGTCTGAGCAATCCATGTCTCTCCCTTATGAACCAATCAAAACATTCTAGCCAAGGAATGAAAAGGAGAATACACGTGGTCTTGGCACTTATTCCATGTAAAAATAAGATACAAGCTGAAAGCAACCTCCTCTACATCATTTTTCCATCTAAAAGTTAAAGATGAGGAGGTTAGACATGAAGACAAAGTTTTTTTGAAGGTGGCTCTTCTAGCTGAAACCATTTTGATGATTTCCATTGAATATATTGTTCTGTTGACAGGCCATTTGAGAAGCATCTTTAAGGGGCAATCAAAGGGCATCCAAGAGAGTGACACGAATCAAATAGAATGCAAAAAATAAGCATCTTTGGCATGAAAGGGCTCTTTAGCTTCTTCTCATTTTTTTATAAATACATCCCTTGAGCAAGGGAAAAAGATAACCACGTACCATATAGTGAAGCCCTGCTAGGATGAGAAAATTTCAGCCTTTGAGAAATTAGCATAGAATTGTTTCTTTGAAGCTTTTTTGGGTTTTCTTGGTCTGAATGTGAGAGAGACATATAGTGGTAGTATGATATTATCTTCCATCCTTATACATACTTTATCCTCCACATCTATCAAGGACTCTTTATCTAACTAGTCACATAATGTGTACCTAGTGTAATTATTTCTTGCATGTGTAATAATGCCTTGAATGTGAAAATATTGCCTTTCATCTCATTTGCCTTACACCATTGTTAGCATGCCTTACATATGTGTTCAAATATTGTTATTTTCCTTAAAGATTTAGAAATAGATCTATTTTTTTCTTATCGTGTTTAGGAATTTGACATTCATGTGGAAAGATAGTTTCGGTGCATCACCACTCATAGAATAAGATTTCTTTTCTTACAATTTTCCTTTAAATTCATAACTCTTTTCCTTTTAAGCAAATTTTTTTGACAAATACTTATATAGGGAGCTAGACCTTTCAACCTAGAGGCTCATTTCCAGCATAGGCATACCCACATGCCTTGGAAATGTTCCCATGTTACCCAAATATGGGAGAGGACTGAACACTCTCTTTTAGGGTGCAAGATTTGGGCCTAACATTTTTGGCATGCCCAGTGGGACCAAGTTTTATTGCTAAATCAAGGTGAATTCTAGTCTTAACAAGTTTAAAATAGGGAAAATACTCCTAACCCAGCATTTGGTAACTCTAATAGGGTGTGAATCCCTAGTTCTAGACCAAGTTTTATACATTATCATACATGGTCCTCACAAGATCCTCTAGGATTTTTTATCAAGCCCCTTTAGCTAAATCCCTTCCTAAAGATAAATGCCCTAAACCACTCCTAGCCCTGAGAGATCCTTGACAAGGAGGTTTTGGAGAGGAAGAAGAAGAAATTCAGGAAGAGGAAGAAATTGAAGAGGAATAAGAAATAGAAGATCAAAGGGAGAGAAGAGAGATGGGTGAGAGAAGAGATATGGATAGACATCAACCGTTCCCTAATTTTAACACCCAAAATCCCATAAATATTCTCGCATATGACCCTATCCCTCCTAGCACCACAAAAAACCTCCCTAGTTTTAATGATGAGGGCCCTATCACACCATCTAAACATATCAAAGATATCTCTAACTTCTATAATTTCCACAATGTCATTAGAGTTAATGTAGCCATTAGGTTGTTTGCCACATCTCTAAAACTTAAAGCACTTGACTGGTACATAACATTGGAAGGTGGTTATATTACAAGTTGGGATGGTTTTGAAGAATTGTTGGTTACAAGGTTTGAAAACAAATCTGACCATACATCATTGATTCATCAATTGAATGTTATAAAAAGATGTCCTAATGAGTCTATGGGGGACTTCAATGAGATATTCCAAAGGATGTGGCATAGACTGGTACCTATCATAAGACCCCCTCCTATCTTCATGTTCCCCACATACCTCAAAGGTATTGGGATGGATATAGCTATTATGTTGTAGTCTATTGGAGGTTTTACTTTGCCATGTGCATATGAACTAGCAATTAAAGCTAAAAATAGTTTAATACAAGCTGTGAAACTCCCTTCAAGAGTTTCCATGGACATTATATCTCAAAATTCAGTTGAATCTATGAGCATAGCACAAATTCCTTGTGCTAATATGAATCAAAGAGTATTTCCCAAAAAGGTGGACAATGTCATGGTCAAGGATGAAGAAATCCGATTATTGAGAGCTTAGCTCAAGCAAGTTTAGTTCCAAGCAAGTGCTCCCCCCAGTCATAAATATTATCCTCAACAAGGATACAAATCCCCACCCTAGTACAATAATCAAAGAAGGGGACAAGGCCATTAAAGTTACAATAAGCAGCCCAATGCCTACAATCCCAACTCTACTCCTCCAGTAAAGGCAGTTGTCCCAGTACACGCTAATTTGGTTCAAGGAGAAGATAATTCTGATCAATGGGGATATCATCAAGATAAATTCATGCATAATGATGGAGGATTCAGCCAAGCTTTGGCAACACAAGAGTATTCCACTCCTTACATGAATTTAGATGAAGTAGGCCCCAACCAAAGAGATGTTCATGGAGAAGGGAGTAGCCAAAATATAGGAATGATGAATTTTCAAGATAGAAATGAGTATGTGTTGAATCAAAGCATGCCAATTCTTTCCAACATAATATATAATAAGAGATCTCTAGGATATGTTCTAGGGGCACATGTCACTCCAGAAAACACCCCTCCAAGGCCCCAAGCTGCAAATTCTAATACAACACCTACTACCAGCCATGCTTCTCCACAAAATCAAAATAGAAATGAAGTTGTCAAGCTTACAACACAACAAGTTTAGACTTCTTCATTGCTTTCAATAATACAAGAGAGGGTGAATTCTTCCCCTCTAAACATTGTTGATTCATTAAATAATGCCAAGACCAGCATATCTCTATGGGAAGTCTTGCACATGCCTAGTCAGAAGGAGCTCTTATAAGAACACCTTGCAAACATTCACATGAACCCTCAAGATTATAAGAATATTGGTGTGGCTCTTAAAAACTCTCCAATTCATATCTTGGAGCCTTCTACCAAGTCATATAAACCTCCACTGTCTCACACTCATTGTGTTAGATAAATTAGTCCACAATTGCATTATGGATAGTGGAACAAGCACTATACTCATGCCCAAGGTGGTAGCTGACAAATTGGGACTAAAATATGAGCCACACAGCAAAGGTGTCTTACATTTGGATGGGACACCAACTAAGACACTAGGGTTGGTAAAAGGTTTGAATGTTTTTCTTCATGGTTGCCCAAGATTCCCTATCATATAAGACATGGTGGTAGTGGACCTTCTAGCACATTTTGCCATTTGCTTGTTAAGAGACTTCACTACAAAGATAGGATGATACCGTTCTAGCTTTCAAGACAAGGTATGAAACCAAAGTGACCATAAGGACTTAACCCTTGGTAAGGTTCCATATCAAGCCATACTTGGAGATAATTCCAAATCAAAATTGTCTAATCAGCAAGGAAGAAGTCGTCATAGAAGATGAAGCTTCCTCCCTCTTGAGGTTATTTTTTATCTCTTTCTTGACAAATACATCACTAAGACACATGGACTCAATCCATATACCTTCATAGAGGAGACTAATTTGGGAGTTTACTACATGCATGAGAAGGATGTTCCAACCCCTTCACTCACTAATGAAGATCATCAGCTTGAGGGAATGTGGGAAATGTTCTTTGATGGTTCAAGAAGTAGATTAGGTGAAAGAGCTAGATTCATGTTTATCTCTCCATCAAAAAATTAGTATTACTCCTCATTTATATTTCACTTCAGTTATACCTACAATCTAGCAGAATATGAAGGCCTGGTTCATGGCCTCCAATGGGCAAAAAGGAGAGGAATCAAGAATCTGAAGGTCTATGGAGATATCAAGCTGATCATTCATCAAGTAATAAGTCAAGCTACAGTGAATAACCATTTTTTTAAATTCTATAATCATAGGTTATGGGATCTACATGAAGACTTTGATGCCTTCAACATACAGCCCATAACAAGGGATTCAAACAAGCATGCTGATAGGTTGGTTGAAATTGGGGCATAGTTTGATACAGTTGTTGATGTAGAAAAAGAGAAGGACCAATCTCATGTCAATATAATTTTGAGGCCTTCCATCCCTAATAATTAAGTGTCATGTCAAGTGTTTGAGAGTGACCAACACATTGCACATTTCTTGTAGAATGAGGCATGTTTCTCCTTAAGGAATCAAAAGAAATTGCTCGATCAGTATGAGGATCATATCATACAGTTAAAGACAAATAAAATACCCAAGGGACTAATTACCTTGGAAAGTGTCTTTAATGAGGATGACCAGAAGGATATGGTAAGCATGTCTACAAAGGAGGAAAATTATTAGAGGGTCCTAATTTTCAAGGATAATCTCCTAAAGATTGGTAAACTTTGTTCCTTATCTAAAAGGCAAGACTTTGTCAAACTATGTAAAGAATTCCAGATATATTTTCTTGGGAGCACAAAGACTTGAAGGGGTTTAATCCAAGCCTGGCTCATCACACCATTGAGTTGGAACTTCAAGCCAAGCCAATCAGATATAAATAATGACATATCAATCCCAAGATTGAAGAAATGATGAAGAAGGAGTTGACCAAGCTAATCGAGTCTAGGATCATATTTCTTATCAAGCACTTGACTTGGGTAGCCAATCTTGTACCCATCCTCAAATATAATGGAGAAATCAATCTCTACATAGATTTTAGAGACCTTAATCAAGTGTCTCTTAAGGATCACTATCCATTGCCTTCTATGGAGCAAATTTTGTAGGTTTTCTTAGGTTATTAGTGCTTCTCCTTTCTTGATAGGTATTTAGGCTACAACTAGATATTGGTCAATGAAGAAGACCAATATAAAATATATTTTACCATGAAATGGGGTACCTTTTCTTACAATAATATGCTTTTTGGTCTATCAAATGCTAGAGTAATTTTCAAAGAGCAAAGGACATGGCTTTCAAAGGTCTAATCAACAAGTTTCTACTGGTGTATCTTGATGACATCGCCATATTTTCCAAAGATGTTGCTGATCACATGGAGTACCTAAGACAAGTGTTTGAGAAATGAAAAGAATATGGGATATCCCTCAATCTGAAGAAATTCATATTTGTTATTCATGAAGGCAAACATTTGGGACATATCATTTCAAAGGAAGGCCTGGATATTGATCCCAAAAGAATTGAAGCTATCCTAGGCTTGTCCTTACCTCAACATAAGAAAAGACTACAAAGTTTCTTGGGGAAGATACACTTTGTGAGGAGGTTTATCCCAGCCTTTGCAACTATGGTAAATCCTATCATAGCGATGCTTAAGAAGAACCAAGTTTTTTCTTGCACAAAGGAAGGCAAGAGCAGTTTTGAATCCATCAAACAAGCAATTACAACATCTCCCATTCTCTTGAATATGAACTATTCCAAAGATTTCTTTCTTTATACTTTTGCTAACCTAGACACAATTTCAGCCATGCTTATGCAAAGAAATGATGAAGAGATTGAGCAACCAATTGCTTTTGTCAGTCAAGGATTGGAGGAGTATGAGGTTAAGTATTCTTTTGTTGAGAATCAAGATCTAACAATGATTAGTGGGCTAAATAAATTTAGGCACATGGTTTCCAAAAATAAGATACATGTCATGGTTTCCCATCCTAGTACTAAGGAGTTCCTTTTGAGCAAGGACCTCAATAAGAATAGAGTTAGATGGATAACAAAAGTAATGGAGTATGATGTGGACATCAAAGTGACAAGATTTATGAGAAGAAGAGGATTATGTGAACATCTGGCTTTTGATCTTGAATAGCCAAGAGATGAATTCTTGGCCAACCAAGTTCAACCTCAACTAGCTAATCAAATGCAAGATCCAAGTTGCACACAAGGCATCATTAGTTTTCTTTAGAATGGTGAGTGTCCCAATAACTTGAATAAATCTCAAAGGAGATATTTAAGACTATAGGCCATCCCTTATTATCTGGAGGATGGCATTTCTTTTAGAAAAGATGTAAATAATGTGCTACTAAGATGTGTTGACAATGACCAATTTGATATGTTATTGAATAAGTTCCATGATGGTGCAAATGGAGGTCACTTCTATCTTAGAATGATGAATGCTAAAATCATGAGAGTTGATTATTACTGGCCTAGTCTTTTTAAATGCTACTACCAGTGGGTTATAAAGTGATCTTAATGTGCCTTCTTTGTGGGTAAACCAAATCTTTCAGCTCTCCCATTGAGACCTATCTAGGTAGATCAACCCTTCATGCAATGGGGCCTCAATTTCATTGGCATGATCAATCCTTCATCAATTGTTGGACACAAGTGGATATTGACTGCCACTGATTACTTTGTAAAATGGGTTGAATCTATTTATTTGAAGGAGGCAAGTGAAAATGATATCATAGAGTTTTATGACAGCATTGTAATAAGGTTTGGGGCTCCTCAGGCTATTTTTTTTGATAATGCACTTGCCTTCATGAGTGTCAAGACTTCTAATTAGGTAGTAATAAATGGGGTCTATTTGATGACTTCATCCAATTATTACCCCTAAGGTAATGGATTGGATGAGTCCACCAATAAAAATCTCATCAAAATACTCAAGAGAACATTGGAGACCAATCAGAGGGCATGACATAGCAAGCTGAAGATAGATTTATGGGTTGACCAGATTACCCCCAAGAAATTAGTTGGAAACTCTCCTTTTGTGTTTGTTGATGGGAGGAAAGCCAGGCTATCCATAGGTCAAGAATGCCTTGCTTTTGAACTTGCACAATAGTTGGAATTGCTTGAGAACACTCTAATGGAGGTTTGACTAAAAGAATTGATGTAGCTATAAGAAATAAGGGGTGATGCACATAAAGCCATGGATCATCACCAAATACTTATGAATAATTCCTTTGACAAAAGTGAAACTGTAAGATTTTTCCAAGAAGGTGAGTTAGTTTCAAAGTGGGATGAAGATAAGGCAAAGCCAAGCAAGCATACAAAGTTTGACACTTTATGGAGTGGACCCTATGTCATCAACAAGTGAAAGTAAAGTAATTCCTTTCAACTAGCCAAAATGAATGGAGATGAACTACCTATCCCAATCAATAGGATACATTTGAATCTTTGCTACTAACCTTACCAACCTACCTTGTAAATAGTAGTCTAGGTGTGTTTGCTTCCTTTAATTTTTTATTGTTTTCCCTAAGTGTTGTGTTGGCACAAGTTGTCCTTCCCTTTTATTTTGTTGTGTGTGATCATTTAGTTTTTGTGTTTTGACATGAAGCTTGTTAAAATCTTTCAAAATCCTTATGCATGACTCCATGCCCAATGGAAGGATTAAGATGACTGGTTTTAGGCATAACAGGCATACCTCCCCTGAGAATCACCAAAAATATTAGCCAATTTTCACCCCTTGTGAAAATTGGCTAAATACATTTTTTTTGTCTATCCCCTCTTACTTTTGCGCAAGTTTTTTCTCTCTTTTTGAGCCTTTTCCTTGATTTTTTCTTCTTCATTGCTTCTTCCTTTCTTTTCTCTTTCCTTCATCCCTTCTCCCTGTCCTTTTCCTTGTCTTTTTCTTGTTTTTCCTTTTCCCTTTGCTTCCTTCCTTTTATTATTTCTGTTGCCTTGTTTGTCCCTTCTTTCCCCCTTCGAAAGGATCTTTCCTTAGATTTTCCTTTGCCTAAGTGTCCTTCAGAATCATTTTGAAGGAACAATTTTTTCCTAAGTGTCCTTCAAAAGATTTTTGAAGGGACATTCACCTTCCTAAGTGTCCTTTAGAATAAATTATGAAGGATCACTTTTTGCCCTAAGTGTCCTTCGAAAGATTTTTGAAGGGACACTCACCTTCCAAAGTACCCTTCAAAAAAAATTTGAAGGGTCACTTTTTTCCTAAGTGTCCTTCAAAATATTTTTGAAGGGACACTTGCCTTCCAAAGTGCCCTTCAAAATTTTTCCAAAGGGTCATTTTTTGTCCAAGTGCCCTTCATAATTTTTCCAAAGGGTCACTTTTTCCCATTCTTTCTCCAAGTGCCCTTTATAAAAAATTTTGAAGGGACACTTTGTCTTCAAGTGCCCTTCCAAATTTTCTTGAAGGGTCACTTTTCTTCTCCAAGTGCCCTTTGGAAATTTTTTGAAGGGACACTTTGTCTTCAAGTGCCATTCAAAATTTTTTCAAAGGGTCACTTTTATTCTCCAAGTGCCCTTCAAAACTTTTTTGAAGGGACACTTTATCTTCAAGTGCCCTTCAAAAAATTTCTGAATGGTCACTTTATCCCTTTCCCCCTTCAAAAAGTTTCAAAGGGATACTTTCCTCTAAAGTACCCTTTGAAAAAATTTTGAAGGGACTTTTCCCCTTGATTCAGTACCTAGACAAATCCCTTCAAATATTTTGTCTGAAGGAATTCACCTGAGGAAAAACCCTGGGAGAAATGAAGGACTAGGGAAGGTGCCCGAGATGACATGCTAGGAGATGTCAAGATTAAGATCATGAAGTAGCCATTGGGATTCAAATATCTTGTGATGGGCCATGGGATTTCAATTTTGGCATCATGAAATAGCCATTAAAAAACAAGCAAGTAATGAGTGATGAGAAACCCGAATGTGTAAGCATAAGACTCTGTAATGTAAATCAGATTTTCTCAACTGTTTTACTTCCATTCTTCATGGAAGTAAAAGAATCAGAAAAACTTGATTGGGCCTATAGTGAAAATCAATATTTCTCATAGGCATTACTTATAATCTTTATAATTAAATCAAGCTAGAAGGTTTGAAGCAGTCAGCAAGGTAAAGCATGAAATAATGAACAGTGAGAAACCTAAATGGGTAAGCAAAAACAAAATTGAGATTATCAAGTTGCTTTAATTATAAACTTCATATGTAGAGCAACTCAAAGAGTTTGAAGTGAAGTACGTGAGTCCAAAAAATCTGAATGGGTCACTACAATGCAAATTAGGTCTGATCAAAGTCTTTACTTATAAACTTTATAAGTAAAGTGGTTCCAAAAACCTGAATGGGTAAGCAAAGACAAAATCAAGATTTCCAAGGTGCTTCACTTATCATTTTTTTATGAGCAAAGCAATTGAGAAGTCCTGAATATCTAATCAATGATGTTTAAGAGTCATGATCAATAAAATAAGGATCCTCCATGTGACAAGGGCAAATGAGATGAAGGATGTTCACAGACATCCATGCCCAAGTAGATCAATGGTACAACAAGAGTGATCTGTGTCTGAGCGATCTGTGTCTCACCCTCATGAACCAATCAAAAGGTGTCAACCAAGGAATGGAAATGAGAATAAATGTGTTCTTGGAACTTCTTCAATGTCAAAAAAGATATAAGATGAAAGTGACCTCCTCTACATCATTTTTCCATCCAAAAGGCTGAGATGAAGAGGTTAGACATGAAGACAAAGTTTTTTTACTAATGGCTCTTCCAATATCAACCATTTTAATGTTTTCCCTTGAATATATCCTTTTTTTTAGAGGCTATTTGAGAATCATCTTTAGGGGGCAAGCAAAGGGAATCCAAGAGAGTGACATGGATCAAATATAATGCTAAAAAAAAGCATCTTTGGCAAAATTGGTTGCAGCCAAAGATGGTGACCTCTAACAGAAATGATTCCTTCTTTTGGTGCCAAGGGATCTTCAGCTTCTTCTCCTTTTTCTATAAATAAAACCCTTGGGCAAGGTGAAAATATAACCATGCAACATACAATGAAGCCCTATTGGGATGAGAAAATTTCAACCTTTGAGCAATTAGCATAAAATTGTTTCCTTGAAGCTTTTTCAGGTTTTCTTGGTCTCAATGTGAGAGAGACATATTATGGCAGTATGAGATTATTTTCCATCCTTCTGCATACTTTATCCTTCACATCTATCAAGGACTCTTAGTCTAACTAGTCACATAGTGTTTACCTAGTGTAATTATTTCTTGCATGTGTAATAATGCCTTGAATGTGCAAATCTTGCCTTTCATCTCATTTTCCTTGCACCATTTTTTGCATGCCTTACCTCTACATTGAAATATTAGTGTTAGTTTCCTTAAATAATTATAAATAGTTCTATTTTTATCTTATCATCTATAGGAATTTGATATTCATGTGGAAAGATAGTTTCGGTGCATCACCACCCGTAGAGTAGGATTTCTTTTCTTTCAATTTTCCTTTTCCTACAAATCCCTAACTCTTTTCATTTTAAGTGAGTTGTTTTGATAAATACTTATACAAATATATATTCATTTTAACCTAGAGGCTCATTTATAACATAGGCATACCCAAAAGCCTTGGAAATGTTCCCATGTTACCCAAATCTAGAAGAGGACTGAACATTCTCTTCCAGGGTGCAAGATTTGGGCCTAACAATAGTATTACAAGATTCACATGAATGATGACCTTAGTGGAATGAACTAATTTATATTATCCTATAGCTAAATGTTTCTTAGTTTGGAATATATATTGTTTTGTATAAAACAATCTCCAGGGTTGAGAAGTAGTAGAGATCAATTAGAAAAATATATCATAAGCACTTTTTGTAAGATATTTGTTATTATAATTTCCCTATAGCAATTCTTTGCTACATTTTGATTAATATGAACAATAATTTTTTAGTCCATTTCATTATTGTAAGAGGAAGGATTGAAGCTAAATTCAGAAGGAGGTAGGGCCCCCTTTGAAAGTCTTGTAGTAACAATCCAACCTTTTAATTAGCTAAGCATGTTATTTGGTTCATTTACATATTGTGTGTTTTATTTATGAATTGTGTGATTTCCAATTTTGCAGAGAATTATTTTAAGGAAGCTTCCAAATATAATATTGTAATCATTCACTTCACAGTATTGTATGAGTGTTCAATTCCAACATTTCGTTTCTTCCATGATTTTTGGGTATGTGCATAGAGTTGGGGGACAATTATGTGGACATAACCCACTACACATTATGGCTTCAGATTCCTAAGCCATAATGCGTATGTGTTATACCATTAATGTGTACATTTTATGTTTAAATATAGAAACATGTACATGTTAGAGGAATGTTTACATGTTCTTACATGTAAACATAACGCGTACACATTTTTAAAACTATAAAACAAAAAAACCCTCGACCTCTATCATTTTCCCTTGCTTCCTATTCATGCTTTGGTGCCACCCATTCATGTTTTGGCCTGAAAATATTGATTTTACCCTCTAGATCATGTTTTTCCCTACATATATTCTTTTTGGATTCCATTCATGAGATCAACAATGCCATCGTGAAGAAGAGGTAGGTTTTTTCTATATTAAATCAATTTTTTTGAATTTTTGTCAATGTGAATTACATAGGTTTTTTTTTATTTTTCTCCAACAAGTTGGCATCCTCCACCTAATCCTTCACCTAACCTTATTCCCAACCCTCCTAACCCTCTGCCTAACGCTCCTAAACTTTCACATAGCCCTCCTATAGATCCACTAGATCCCCTAGGTAGTCAAGAGGATGTAGTTACTCACATAGTGGAGGACAAAACTGAAATTGAGTAGATAATTAGGAGATTGAGGGAGCCCACTTCCATGAATACCCTTGACACCTATTTGGCCAATAACCTAGAGTTAGTATAATGTTAAGTTGACTTGATAATAAGTCAAATTGATATATGGAAGTCATATAGGGATAGTTGTAGGGCTTACTATGCTAAAAAAATTAACATTTAAGGTGAAGAACAAAAATATAACAAAAGATCAAATTTGTGCCTTATTTATTGACACGACCGCTAATGCCCCATTTTCCATAATGACCAAATGTTTCCCAATCTATCAATGCCAACACAATTTGATTAAAGCCTATTTTTGGGAGCGATGGTGGATGGTATTTAAATATCCCTCTTGTAATAACCATGAGGTCCCTTAATAATTTTTGAAAAAACTCTATTATGGTTATGTCCTCAATAAAATTCCAAACTACTTTGACTATGGTGAGTTTTAGGGCTGAGGGAAATGATCCACATAGGATTGACCAAATGCATGTCATGCATCTAATCAGCTTACAAGGATCCCTACCTAAAATCCACTTCATCTAAATATTCCCTCTGTGGTGATAGAGGTTTTGGAGATAGACACTTTGTATGCACTTAGTGTGCTTACTAATACACTCATTCATCATATGAGTAGACTTTAAAATACATATGCTTGAGATACTCCAACTAGTGGCCATACCCAACCCAACCCATGCAGATGTTGTGGTGTTATATGCACTAGACCTTTAGATGATGATGGTGGTGCTTCAAGGGGATTGGAGGATATGGTCTCGACTGATGAGTTATTAGCACACACATTTGGTTTGGATGCGTTAGGATTCTCTACATACATGCAAGTATCTTTCATACAAATTTAATTTTAATTTTAAGTTATATTTTCAAATTAAAAAGGTTAAAATTAATTTACATATTTAAATTGAATAATATCTATGTATTTTTTTTGTGTTCTAAGAGGATAAGTTTCCTTTGACATCAAAACTAGGTAGTAGGCCAACCCCTACTATAGTTATCCATGTTAGTACGACACCATATACATTTAAAAAGGTAAAATTTTAAGTGAATTTTATATACTCTAGATGTACATTCATAATCCTTAATTGCATCATTGGTAGATTTTGTGTAATAAAATATAAAATACCTAATATAATTTTTTTGGACTTTTTATTGTTTGATGTATTAACATGGATTGGCATAACTTGTTAGAAACTCATCTTCTATCTCAACTATGCTTTCAATAACCAAAATAGTGAGTTAAACATTTACTTGATATCCCATTATATGTAGTTCTCATAGCAGATCAATCCCAATCAATAGGATCGGATATATATATAATTTATTTGATAAAATTTGTTTGGTACAATATATTTCTATCAATTTCCTAATCAAGTATAGCATGTCTTCATCAATATGCACACCACTCCTTTCTTTTAAATACTGGCCCCATAGTTATGCACTTGATTCCTTATTATCATAAGCACATATAGTGGTTCAATCTCTATGATTGATATCCAAAATGGTCATAGCTAACAATTCAATTCCCATCTTGATTCCATTGAAGCATAATAATTTCATCTCTATCTATGGAGTTATAAATTTAGATGGCATAACCTATTGATCCCATTGTACCTAGTCAATTCCATCAGTTTTTTGGGATAATGTCCATTAGATCTCATTGGTTTGTTGGGAGAGCGTCAACTATAAACCATAGCCTATATATATATGGCATAGGCCTTGCAACCATATATAAATAGGGGACCTCAACCCTATATAGATAAATGGGGTCGAGTAGTTCGTTACCACCACCTGCTTAGGGAGACCAAAGACCTACTATATCTAGTTGGGGGAGAGCTCCTATCTATATCCATGCACTTTCATCACTCGAGTGATATGCCAACTCTATAAGACTATAACACCTTTCAAATTAGGGAATTCCCCCTAAAATGAATATTGAGTGTCAAAAAGACTATAGCACCCTTTGTTGACCTTAATTTACTTTCACTATATACCTATATACCTTCCCTTACAAAAATTGAGTGAAATATAAGGATAGATAGTGAACCTAATTTCACCAATAGGGCAACCAAAATCATGCACTTGTAAACAAGACTATCCACTCACTCTTATCTCTACAATATTCAGTCTTATTTTCTATATGTTTCTTTATATTTTGATGAGACCTATTTTATAAGGTTCTAGACACTCTTAAAAGGATGAAGTATATATGTCCCCCGTAAAATCAACATATCACTCTAGGTGTCTTAACCTGATTAAAAATCAATTTATAAACTTATTAGCAAACACTTATATAGTTTACTTGTGTTATCATAATGACTATTTCTAAGGGCTTTTTTATCACACTAATACTCATAGGATTGTCCTCAACTATACCAAGTCATTACCATAAGACAATTGCACCTAATGACCAAGTAATCAGATCAAATTTTGAAATACACCTCAACAAAGCTATACAACCATCCAAACCAGTGTATCTAGGTACATATCAAGGATGTTTCAACACCTAACTTGCATTCAATGAATTAATTTCACAAAATTTAAAAGGAAAACCTCTATCATTGTTTTTTTATTCTATCTCATAAAATTGACATTTCTTGACTTTGGTGTGGTGCTACAAGTCACATGTTGTACATATCCACTTGTCACATTCATGCTTCCCATGACATTATTATATTTTTTCATTCTTATGGAAGACTAAGTTTTTTAGAAACTTGTTTAATCAATGAATTTTTCAAGTTATTAATTATTAGGTTGTTTGTTTAGTTGATGACTATGGTGGACACTCCTCCATCATTGTGAGTTAAGATAGACTTAAGCATTGTTGCTACAATGTCATCTACATAGGCACTCACAAAGGTATGTATATTCACTTATTATTTTGAATTGTAATTTAGTACTTTTTTTTTAATAATTTTACTATATACTTTGGCAAATATAACTTATATGCATGAATGTATTGTGTATACAGGGTTGTCATATGGCATTTGATAGTCTGATTCAGATGACTACTATGATATCTCCTCATGTTTCTTCATCATTTGACATGCTTGTTCATGTAGCTAAACTTGGCATTGACCCAGTAAAATGTCAATGGAAAATTGAGGAGGACCATGAGATTGTGGTAAGTGTATTTTTAAATGATTTTTCTATTATAGTTTAAAGCATGAGTTTTTTAACTTGGTTTCATTTATACTTGTTAATTTTATAATATTTTTTGTATTTGAATAGGTTTGGCTGCAAGGGAGCTATGAACATAGTACCCATATCCAAACTTTGTAGTAATCCAAGGCATTTGGGATATCTCCATCTACAAGCAGGGCATCCCAAGGAGAGTCTTGTTTGAAGAAAGCAAAGAGAGGGAGACTATTTGATGATTAGGATGTTGTAGATGATGTACTTTTTTGTATGCCTATATGGTAATGTATGCACTTTTGGTAGTGCACATGTGTATATGATGTATTCACCCCACATTAGATACTATGCTATTAGACATGATGTAATTTTGTGTATGCCTATATGACAATGCATGTATTATTGACATTGTATGCATATATATGGCATTAATACATGGCATTCTCATTTTGTATATGAATATTTAAGAAAACCAATGAAGTGAATATTTTTTGAATCATTTATGTTTAGAGCATTATAAATGATTGGTTTTGAAGTATTGTTAAGGATTAAAAATGTTATGAGATTGAGAATAACTTGTTAGGATAATATTACAAATCAGATTTTATAAAAAATAAAGAATATCAATGATTGCATTTGAATTATGTTTGTATGCTAATGTAGAGGTATGTAAAATTATACAAAAACATTATTAGTTGGTTATAAACCTAATTGATGACATTCACTTGTTATGGTTTGATTTGAATCTTCTTTCACAAGCTATCTCATCTTTTGACTCTGGGATTAATTTAGCTTCTCAAACCTAGTACTTATTCCTTTTACTCTTAATATCACCTTCTTGATTTAATTGACCTCTATCCATACATCCTTTACCTCATTCCATTCATGTCTCATTCACAAACTTCCTCTCAATCTCTTTCTAGTTTATTCCTAGGAACCTTCTTTGGGTCTCAAGGACTAAATCTTGGTCTATGTTTCAAGAGTTCAACCTTTTTTCACATAGGGTCTTAGATGATCATAACATACCTGGTATAACCCCCTTCAAGTATGCAAATAGTAGCATACTCTCATTCCACACCTTACAGACACAATGCTCTCTCAAGGCTTGTAGCCTTTTTTTAATATATTTTTCATTGTACGTAAAGGTTATGATTTCTCAATATATTATATAAGGATTTATAGGTACACTCTATTCTTTTTCATTTCTATTTCAAATTTCATAGCCCAACTCCACCTCTAACTATCACTTCATTAGCCTACCCTCATTTAGGCCTAATTAGCCCTATTTCAAATGCTCAATCATAGAATATGTACACATTCATACAATCTTAGGTTAAAACCTTTCCATTAACCTTATATATGTATAGGGGAGAAATATTACAAAGTTTTATTAAATTCCCATGGTTAAATCTCGTAGAAATGCCCAAAGCTTACTAATCTAGGGTTTCCCATGCCCTGTACATACTCTCCAAAGGACCAATTTGACCTTCCAATTGATCTTATTTTCTTTAAAACATATTTGTGACATATAAAACATCTCATAACACCTTTCCAATGATTAAAAAAACCAACTTTGCCTTTATGCCTTTGAGATTGCTTATGGGGAT
Source organism: Torreya grandis (assembly GCA_037957365.1). NCBI lineage: Eukaryota > Viridiplantae > Streptophyta > Pinopsida > Cupressales > Taxaceae > Torreya > Torreya grandis. The sequence goes on along the minus strand of JARHVA010002282.1, from coordinate 1,944,584 downwards.
TTGAGCCTACCTATAGGGATTGCATGAATTTTGAAGTGTGAACACCCTTTAAAGGTTTTTAATAGGTTTAAAACTATGTTACAATACTTCTCAAACACTTATCTAAGCTTGGAACCCTCAAACACACCTTAAAACTCTAAAAATTATGCCTACATGAATAGTGACCATTATGAGACATAGAGGGGACTGTGACAAAATAATAAGCACTTACACTTGTCATGTGAGCTTAAAAATATTATATATTGGTATATTATGTCATTAATACCAATCTTACCATGTTTCAAGTCATTTTTATATGTAATTTGTCTTGTAGACCCTTTTTACCACTATTTACCTTGAGTTGCCTGCGTGCTTCCTTCATGCCAAAACTTGTCTTTATTCAAACTTTTACATGAAAAAATTGAATGTGATAACTTATATAGGAAAATATATGTTTAAAACATCATATTATATGGTTTTAAGATCTCTCTAAAGCCTAAACTACTTCCTGGCATCCATAACTGACAAAACTTCTAGAAATCTCCAATGGTTACCTTCTTGACTACAAGAGGTCTATGTAAAAACATAAAGCACTTTCACTATTTCTATGAGATTTAATATGGAATGGGATGTTGTTTTAGGTCATGGAGACTATTATTACCATATTTTGTGCTTTGACTAAACTTATAGATGCCTCAAAATTACTAATTTCTCTAAGGTAGGCTCCAATGTTGGTTGTGATTTGACATAGGGTTGACTGTACTAACATAGTGAATATTTTACATTGTCAAAAATCCACACAAATATATTGAATGGGTAAATTAGGTCATATTGAGCCTCTCCACCAAAATTAGTGATTAGATTCAGCATATTTTGGTCAAATTTCAAAAATAAGTCATCATCCTATTTTTCCTTGGTTTGTGATGTAGAAAATTGAGAAGTATAAAACTCATCATTCCAGTTGGTTTCAATGTACTTGATGACTTGATGCTTGTAGTCTCTTCACTAGTTTTGACTAAGCACAATCCCTTGGGCTCTAAGGACCAAATCTCACTTTAGGTTTCAAGAGTATAATCACAATGCTTGAATGGTATTAAATGGTCAAGACATTCCTACCCAAACCTATTTTAAGTGTCCAAACCTACTTCACATTTAAATATGTCTCCTAGGGTGTTCACTATCCTTCACACTATGTATCCCATTAGGTCTCTAAGAACATTCCTTGGTTTAAGCTACTAAGAATCAAATTCATTACATTTATGGTCTTAAATGATCATTATGCACTTGTCTAAACCCTTATGAAGTGACAAAACACTCTCTTCCATTCGTGATACACCTCAAAGTCCCAATACTTTGTCTACGTTTGTAGCCTTATTTTCACTATTTTTTTCTTTTTTTCATTATCTTGTGTCCTTTCTTGAAGTTGTAAGAACACTTTAGGTCATCTTCTATCACCCTTCAACTCTTCACAAAGTTAAAACACTTTACTCTTCTCTTAGTTATTAATTGATTTGATAAAGACCCTCAAAATAGGCCTAATTAGGCCTATGCTAACCAAAAGTTCTATATCTTGAATGATACAACATTTGAAAGACTCAAATCCTCACCAAAGGTTATATCATAATATCCTCCACCTCTAACTAGAAACTTTGCCTCTGAGACTAGAAGGTGAAAATCCACAATTGAAAACATGTCTAAATAGGCAAATTACAAGAGTTTTAATGATGGTGACACATAATTCCACCCACAAGTGCATTTTTTCCACTATTCCAGAGCATAGAAACACTGACAACAAATGTTATCAAAGTTGAAGCTACAGTCCAAGAACTCAATTTTGGATGCTTATTGGCTAAAAACTGGCACTACCAACATGTCCAAAGGGCAGAATAACATCCATGAGTAGGTTTTTGGCCTCTCATCTGGCCTAAACAACAAACCTACCACCCATTTTGGGCTCAAGAATGCCCTTCCCAATACAAAAAAGATGTTGATTTTTAGCCTAACTTCAGGCATACATAAAACCAAAACTATAAGTCATATGGAGGAACCATAATATCCATCATGTGCATGGTAAATCCCTCTAGTTAACCCTGAATATATCCTAAATAACCTCTAAGAGCAATCCATGGTAGAAGTTGCAGTAAATGGTCCTAAAATGCAACTTTTTGGCAATAAAGAGACAACTTCTTGACCTCTAACTAGAAAATTTACCTTCAGGATTGGTAGGTACAAATCCACCCCTTAAAATATGTCAAAATAGACAAATCACACATGTTCCAAATACCATGACACCTGATTCCATTTGCAGGTGAATTTTCACTGTTGTTCTAGAGCATGAAAACACTGACAACAAATGTTATCAAAGGTAAACCTATAATCTAAAAATTGAATTTTTAGTGTTTATTGGTTGAAAAATGACACTAAAAAAATGTTCAAATGGGAGGATAATATCTATTACTAGGTTTTTTTCCTCCCATCTAGCCCAAAAAATAAACCCTCCACCCATTTCGGGCTTAAGTACGCCCTTCCCAATACAAGAAAGATGTTGATTTTTAGCCTAATTTTAGGCATGCATAAAACCAAAATTTTAAGTCATATGAAGGAAATATAATATCCATTATATTCATGGTAAATACCTCTAATTTCACCTTAAATCTATCTTTAATCACCTCTAATAGCAATATGTGGTAAAAGTTGTAGTAAAGGGTCCTAAAATGCAACTTTTTAGCAGTGAAGAGACAACTTCTTGACCTCCAACTAGCAACTTTGCCTCCAAGATTTATAGGTGTAAATACACCACATATATCACATCTATATAGTTAAAATACATGTGTTCCAACAACCATGACATCCACTTCCACCTGTAACTGCATTTTCACTACTGTTCCAGAGCACAGAAACACTAACAATAAATGTTATCAAAGTTGAAGCTACGGTCTCAAAACTTAATTTTTGGTACTTATTGTCTAAAAATTGGCACTACCAACATGTTTAAATGGTTGATTAACATCCAATATTAGGTTCTTGGCCTCCCATTTACCCCAAATGACAAACCCACCACCCATTATGGGCTCAAGAATGCCCTTCTCAATATAAGAAAGATGTCGATTTTTAGACTAACTTCAAGCATGCATAAAACCAAAATTGTAAGTCATATGGAGGAACCATAAGATCCCTCATGATCATGTGAAATTCCTCTAGTTTCACCTTGAATCTAGTCTAAATCACCTCTAATATCAATCCATGGTATAATTTGCAGTAAAGGGTCCTAAAATGCAACTTTTTGGTAGTGAAGAGACAACTTCTTGACCTCCAACTACCAACTTTACCTTCAAGACTAATAAGTGAAAATCCAATGCTTTGATCACATTTATATAATCAAATTACACATGTTAAAATAAACATGACAACCATTTCCACCATTTTGGAGCATAGAAACACTGACAACAAATGTTGTCAAAGTTGAAGCTATGGTCTAAAAAATCAAATTTGAGTGCTTGTTTGCTAAAAATTGGTACTACCAACATGTCTGGAGTGGTGAATAACATCTAGGACTAGGTTATTGACCTACCATATGGCCAGGACAAGAAACCCACCACACATTGCGGGGTCAAGAATGCCCTTCCCAAAACAAGAAAGATTTTAATTTTTAGACTAACTTCAGACATGCATAAAACCAAAACTATAAGTCATATGGAAGAATCATAAGATCTCTCATGAGCATGGTAAATTCCTATAATTACACTCTAAATCTATTTTGAATCACCTTTAAAAGCAATCCATGGTAGAAGTTGTAGTAAAGGGTTCTAAAATGCAATGTGTTGGCAGTGAAGAGACAACTTCTTGACCTCCAACTAGAAACCTTGTCTCTAGGATTGGTAGGTTCAAATCCATCACTTTAATAACATCTATATAGGTAAATTAAACATGTTTTAACAATTGTGACACCCACTTCCACCCACAAGTGCATTTTCACTATTGTTTTAGAGCATAGAAATTCTGACAATAAATGTTATCAAAGTTGAAGCTACGGTCCAAGAACTCAAATTTGGGTGCTTATTGCCTAAAAACTGACACTACCAACACAACCAAAGGGGTGGGTAACATTTAGGACCAGGTTCTTATCCTCCCATCTGGCCTAGACAACAAACCCACCACCCATTCTGGGCTCAAGAATGCCCTTCCTAATACAAGAAAGATGTGGATTTTTAGCCTAACTTCAGGCATGCATAAAACCAAAAATGTAATTCATATGGAGGAACCATAAGATCCTTCATTTATATGGTAAATTCCTCTAATTTCACCCCAAATATAGTCTAAATCACCTTTTATAACAATCCATGGTAGAATTTGCAATAAAGGGTCCTAAAATGCAACTTTTTGGCAGTGAAGAGATAACTTTTTAACCTCTAACTAGCAACTTTGCCTCTGGGACTGGCAAGTAAAAAAACACCACTTTGAGCACATCTTTATATAAAAATTACACATGTTCCAACAACTATGGCACCCACTTCCACCCAAAAGTGCATTTTCACTACTGTTCTAGAGCACGAAAACACTGATGACAAATATGTTTGGAAGGTTACAAGGAGAAACAAACTTGTCATGAGGAATTGTTCAAGAGCATGGAAATACCATGTATTTTAAATAATCTTATCTTAGCTTCAATAATGTGAAATTATTTGCTAACGGTTCAAACTACGTGAAGGTGGAAGCTGATTTGACACCACTAACCTACAAAAAAATGTTATTAAATAATTAAAGATGAAAACTATACATGTACTACCTACAAAATCAAAACATTTGGTAAAATTGATTAAATCTACATTTTAAAAGTCAATGTACCTCCACATTTCAATCTAATGAACCACTTGGATTTGATCTAATCTTGATATTATCAAGAATAGCTTCACAGTCTAACTCGTGAACTTTCCATAGATTCTTGTTTCTTGGCCTCCCATGATATTTTTGTAATTGAATATTCATTGCAAGAACCAAATTTGAATAGTGTAGAATCTTCTTGTGAGTTTCAAAGTATTTAAACAACCATACATTTGAATTTTTTATAGGATATAGTTGAATCCAAGTTCTAATGACTAGCACAAACCTATTAGGATAATCAATGTTTTACCCATCTACTATTGGGGAAGTCAATTTTTTATTTCCACCTACATACTGACATAAGTAGTAATTTATTCCCTCTTTATTGTCTTCATCTACAATAACTTAAAAAACATGGCCTACATCATAAAAAACAAATTTAATGACATTATGAAGATATATTATGAGAATAAATAGTACATAAAGATTAATCTTCTCCCTGATTGTACTAGATCAGATATATGTTCAAAGTCAGGTGAGGACGTCATGTCTATAAGTTGTAATGCTGGTGGAACCTAATATGTGTTGATTATAATTAGAGGTTTGTAACTCCAATAATATATCCACTCTTGTGACTCACACTCATTCCAAATAAATTCCATGCATTCATAACAAAAGCATGCCAAGTTTCACATATGAATAGTCTAAAAACCTGCATTTGATCTATGAAATGAGTAGATCTCAATTGAACCTATTAGAGTCATATAATCCTCATAGTTTACAAGGTCTTTTTCCTCCATTAACCAAAAATGTCTATGAATAGTAGAATTTACTTGAGCACCATGACATATGTTCTCATTACACCAGTCAACCATAATTTTTGCATCAATCAAATTAGTAACATTGTCATATTTTAACTCCTCCCTTGTAACAGCTCTTTTTACACATGCTCTATCACCATCATGCTCCCCTTTTCCATGGCCAACTTTAGTGAAACTCCAAATATATTCTACACCAATGGTAACATACATCCTACTCAACCAATAAAATATTTGTGCATTCTTGAATTGTGATGTGAAATTATCTAACTAGATATAATGTCATTTGAATATAATGTTCCTCTAAATCAACTGTCCATAGGATTTATCAAAACAACCTTGCACATACTCTATACAATGTGATCAATCATCATTGATATTAGGTATGCCATCAAAATATATGTTTGTAAATTCTTAATTCTCAAATAATCCTCAATATGGTTCTTAGATGAATATGCCCAACCAAAATTGGCCCCAAACAAATTGGCAGCTACCCTAGAATTAGTTATAGATGCAATAAAATAGACAACAACCTCAACCTAGGAAATTCCAAAACTAGTAATAAATATTTCCCTCGAATCCATGACAACAAAAATAGAGAGGTAATTAAGGATTTCCTCAACAAATCCACCAACCACAATGGCAAACCTTAATGCCAAACACTTAACAACTACTAGAACCACTCAATTACCCACCCATCCTATCCCCAATCCTACCAATAAGCTGGTTCAACCAACACAATCCACCAAAATAATGAAATATCTAACATACACCTTAGAAATAAACTAAGTCCAACTTTGCTTAGGATGCATTCTTCCACAACCCACCTCACCTATAATCACAAAACATTTTGAAGAACCTAATTCAATCCATACTAATCCACAACCACCCATAACCAATCTTGAGCCAACTCTACCAAAAAACCAAAAAGAATCTAACAATCCTCCTTTTCCAGAGAGATTAAACATCTTGCATCCTAAACCAGAACTTGAATTCAATATATTAGGACAACTCAAGAATGTGTGCATAAAAATTCCACTTTTTTAAGTAATAAAATATGTTCTTATCTATAAGAAGGATGTTAGAGAGCTATGTTTGAAAAAATTGGGAAGAAAGGAGCCTAAAATAGTCCAAATTATTGGCCAACTAGTGGATATTATGTTGGGAAACATAGCTCCCCCAAATACTCTAATCTTGTAAGTCATGTAGTTAATGTTAGCATCCATGGCCAACCCATCTCCAATACTTTAATTAACTTGGGTGTGGACATCAACATGATGACCATGGAGACCATGCAACAACTTAAACTTACAACTCTTTTTCTAACACCCACCATCCTATAAATGGCCAACAAGTCAAATGTTAAGCCTGAAGGGATTATTGAAGACCTAGTTATCACTATGGATTCCTAGCAATATTTAGCATACTTTATTATCCTACAACCAAAAATTAACTTGAGAGGTTATCTTGTCATCCTTCCGCCCATGGTTGGCCATCATTGATGATTTTATTGATTGTAGGTTAGGAAAAATGTAATTTCTAATAGAAATGACACCAAGAAATTGGTTCTTTATCCACCAGCCCAACCTTCCTAGAATGATGGCCTAACACCTTGGATTGATGACTTTGATGAACCTATCTCCTTGAAAAATTTATGCACATTTGACATGAGTATAGCTTTGTAAGCATAAGAAGAAGAGATTGTCCTTACTGGTATCCTAGAAAAAACCTATTAATATGACCCTATAGCCACAAACATGTTAGAATGTACACCATGTTCACTTTAAAATATTTTTTCTAAAAATGACTTTGCTGAAATTGCAAGGAATATTTGGACATTCCATCAATTGCTTCCCCATGAAAGTATTTATGCCCCTTTAATCACCAACGTAGAAACCATACTCTCTTTAAAAAAATAAGTGGATATTCTACCAAATAAACCTCTCAACATCAGCACTTTTTTAATACCCTAGAAACAAATCCAGTTATTTACAACAATGAGAAAGCACACACTAACATTTACCTAGGATTACCATGACATAAGAGTAAACCCCCACATTTCTGAATGCATCATATTTACATTAAAGAAGAATGCAAACCTATTCACCAACCCCAATGACAAATGAATCCTATAGTTAAAGACATTGTTAAAATTGAGTTGCAAAAAATCTTGGATGCAAGATTTGTATATCCTATTTTAGATAGCTAATGGATCACTCCCCTAGTTATTGTACCTAATAATGTTGGAAAATGGCATATTTGTGTTGATTATCAAGATTTGAATGTTGCTACCAGGAAGGATCACTTTCCCCTTTCATTTATTGATCAGGTGTTGGATACATTAATAGTGAAAAAGTTTTTTCCTTCCAAGATGGATATAGTGTTTATAATTAGATATGAATCGCTCCACAAAACCAAGACAAAACCATCTTTACTTGCCTTTGGGAAACCTATGCCTATGTCATTTTACCATTTGGTCTTTGTAATATCCCCACTACTCTTCAAAGGGTTGTATTGAGCATATTTTTTTATCTATCCCATGACTGTGTTAAAATCTACATGGATGATTTCATTATCTATGGGCAGACATTTGAAGAAACTCTTACCAACTTGGAAAATTTTCTTCAACACTGCCAAGACCACCAATTGTCTTTGAGCAATGAAAAGTGTTATATGCTTATGACCAAAGGGATTATGTTGGGGCATCACATTTCCCCTATTGGAATTCAAGTTGACCTAGCAAAGATAAGTATCATTAAGGATTTACCCATACTAAAGAAGCAAAAAGATGTTAGAAGATTTTTAGAATGTGTTGGTTATTATAGATGATTCATCAAAGACTTTAGTAAAATTGCCATCCCATTATTTGGTTTCCTTACTAAGGATGTTGAATTTACTTAGACTAATGATTGTCAAACTACCTTTCAATAACGCAAAGAACTTCTCATAACAACTCATATTCTGAGAGGGCCTAATTGTAAGAAGCCTTTTCACGTCCACACAGATGCATTTGAGACCACTTTAGGAGTTGTCCTTGGCCAAAAAGATGAATCTTTGAGTTATTCAATCTATTTTATGAGAAATAATCTTCAAGGGGATAAACTCAACTACACTATAACAAAGAAATAATTTATTGTAGTCTTCTATGCCATCAACAAATTTTGACACTACATTACTAGTTACCAAGTATTCATCCACACAAATCATGCAACAATAAGGTATTTAAGGAACAAACCTATTGTAACAAATAGGATAATTAGATGGTTTTTTTTTCTATAGGAATTTGATGAGCATAGTCCTATTTTTTATGATTCCTTTTTTGATGATCATTTGTTTTCAGTAACTATTCAATCTCCTTAGTTCACAGACATTGTTAAGTATCCTGTATGATCACTACCATAACATTTCTCACCTAGAGAAAAATAACATCTGATCCAAAAGAGTAGACATTATTCCTGGATTGAAGGATATCTTTTTATAACTGGACTAGATTTAGTTATGAAACATACGTATCTGAGAAGATGAAGCCTATGACATTCTCAAATCCTACCATGATGAACCATATGGGGGTCATTTTGCTGCCAAATGGACTACTATGAAATTACGTACTACTTGATATTATTGGCTTTCTTTACATAAGGATGCCATGATGTATACCTATAGATGTGATTAATTTCAGCATATGGGGAAACCCACTCACTCTGATGAAATGCCATTATAGCCACAACTGGTTCTAAAACCTTTTGACAAATGGGGACTTGATTTTGTAGGGTCCATAAATCCTAAATCCAATAATAAGGAATACATATTGGTGTGCACTAATTATGTCACAAAATGGGTCGAGGTCAACGACTTAAACCATGATCAAGATTAGAAAGTATCTAAGTTATTTATGAAGAAATCTTTACTTGCTATGGAGTACCAAGAGAAATAGTCATAGACCAAGGACCACAGTTCACCTCAAATCTCACAGTTGCCTTGGTAAAAGAATGTGAAATTAGACATAAAAATTCTACCCCTTACCATCCTCATTCTAATGTTCAAGTGGAAATTATAAACAAATAATTGTAAAATATACTCACTAAGACTATCATCCTACAAATAAAATATTGGTTAACTCATCTTTTTGAAGTAGTTTGGGCATACAAAATCACCTAGAAAACCACAACTAGTTTCACTCCATATAAACTAGTTTATGGTAAAAATTCTATTATGCCCATTGAGTTTGAACATAAAATATTAATGAAAACACTTGATTTGGGTTTGAATATTTTCCAAGATCAAAAATATAGGATCATATAGCTAAATGCACTTGATGAACTTAGAAATAAAGTACTTTATCACATTGAAGTAGTGCAAATACAAGTAGGTTAGCATGATAAGAACATCATGACTAAGAATTTTCAACCTAATGACTAGGCACCCATTTTTGACTCCAAATACAAGTATCATAAAAGAAAGCTTCAATCCAAATGGCTTGGGTCTTATGATATTGAGCAAGTTTTTGATAATGGAGTTGTAAAGCTCATGACCATTGATCTTATTTGGTTCTAATTGCTTTTTATTGGCCATAGGCTCAAGTTGTATAAGAAACTATTTTCCAAATAAACTCTCACTCATTAACTTCTTGAAAAACAACATTCATCTCTTCTTCATGAATCAAATCAACCTCTTCATGCAGTCAAAGGGTAATTCTATCAAAACTTCTCCAATATTTTCCATTATCAATCAAGCTTCCTGCAATAAGAATAAGCCATCCCTAATGGATTCGTTAAGGATGAATAAAATTCTACCTCGTAGGATTCTACAAATCAAGTTCATTTGGGACATTAAAATTTAAAAAAAAATAAACAATGAAAACCTTTAGGTGTTGCTGACAGTTGTATCAACAAAAAATGTAACTGGTTGATCAACATTTGTAAAAAAAACTACAACAATAAAAACTTTTTCATATATTTTTTTGACTACAGATTCATTCAAGAATAGAAACACATTTTTCTTTTGCTAAAGGATGAAATTTTTGATGTTGCAAGATAATTATTATTTCTATAAGACACTTCTTATTGCCATAAGAAACATTTTCATTATCAAATGAATTCTTATCACTCCATAATCCATTGCATTTCTCACAAAGTATTTTTGCCTCTGATTAAATGCGGACACATGCCAGTACACCTCACATCTACCACATTGACTCATCATTCATGCATTTAATGAAAGGTATTCCTATAAGTATTAATGTAATTATTTTATATTTATTTAATGTCATAAGTTTTAATTATTACTAAGATGATGGGTCTTAATGCTATTAAAGTGTTGTCATATCTCTCTTTGCTTATGCCAACTTGATATATTTTCTCTTTCACCGACTGACATGACTATTGAATAACTTCTACCACCACCCCTATCATTTCCATAATTCATTCATGCATGTCAGTTGCATCCATTGAGGACAAGTGACCATTTAAGTTGGGGGGGATTTCCCATAATTCAAACTAATTACCTCTCTCCCAAAGTAAAATACAAGCATTCTGCGCAAAGCTAAAAGACCCTTGATGCAAGCATATGGACCCTACAACCAAAGGTCCATCCTACAATATGAGAGGGGATTTACTCAAACATGAGCCACTTAAAATCTCTCCTCTGACCAATAACCCAAACATCTTGGTCTTATTTCAAAATTTAGGATGGGCCCAATATTTAGAGAGGATAAATTCTCTTGATCAAGGGATTGTAGAAGAATTTTCTAGCTCATTAAATAATAATATGGAAATAGTAAGAGGAATGGATATCAAGTTGACTAAAATCGTAGTTAGTAGAGTAACTAGATTGCCACAAACAAGGAACTATGGCAAGATAAGTTTGCTAAGGTAGATCTAGGTAGAATTGAATTAGAGGAAATGAAAGCTTGGAGACTTATAAACAAGGCATTACATGATTATCATTACTAGGAAAATGGGCCAGGGTTGTTGTATTAATCTTTAGATATTTCACTTGCAAATGGAGATATTCCATGATGCATGACATTTACTTCAAATTCGTGAAACATTTATGGTATGGTATCGAGATAAATGTTTCCAACTTATTGCTCAACATGATGCAAGAATGGTAGAGGCATTTCAAAAATGTAATTCCAAAGTTATCTCTCGTCATTATCTAATTCAATTAATTGATTAGAACTACATATAGAGAGCTATCCCCAATATAAGTTGTGAATATTTTCTTCAAATGCATAAAATGTAAAAAGTAATAGTGACAAAGATGAAGAAAAAGAGACAGGGGTAGAAGAGGAAATGGAAGTAGAAAAATAGATGGAGATAGAAGAAGACCTTCCTATAGCTCAACAAGAACCTATAGAAGAATACCTTCTTGTAGTCACACAAGAAAATATAGAAGAAGACCTTCCTACATCCACACAAGAACCTACAACAAGGAAAAATCTTGAAGAGTAAGATTCCACAAGCAAGGAATCCAGAAGAAGAAATAGGAAATTCAACCTCCAACCTAACTCTGAGGAATCTAAGAAAGAGATTCCACCTTCCCCTAAAAAGGCTAAAGTCACATCTACTCCTCAAAGATCTCATAGATTAAGAGGAAAGATGACAGGTAAACTAATAACTAAACCTTCTTTTATTATAGAAATTAGTGAGGAATCTAGAAGAGAACAAACTGTCAGCAATCATGAATCACTTGAGACATTTAGTTTTGATAAAATAAAGATAGATAAAGAAGAGTGTTCTCAAGAAGGCAATAAGGAGATAGAACAAGAAGAACATAGCCCTGAAGAATTGTGAGAAGAACCAATGTAGACAAAGGCAAATAAATAGAGCAAACCTCCATTCAAATAGAATTTTCCACTTTGGAGCAAACCCTATAGGAAATAGATCGATTAATAAAGAAGATATAAGATCAGTTAGGAGCAGGAATATATGTGATTTCTACTACAACTTATTAGCTTTATCTCTCTACTAAAATGCATCTTGTAACTATTGTTTCATAGCTTATTATAGCAGAAAAGTAACAAGCAACTCCCACAACTACCCAAGTTGTCAGGTGTAATTCCTCATCTATTGCATCTTATTATTTCATGAGATTGATGGAAAATCAGTATGAAAGTCTTAGGCAATTAACAAAAGAAAATAAGAAATTAAAATAAGAGGTCCGGGTTAAAGATGAGAGGATCTCTAAACTATGATAGAAAGTTGAAGATCTAGTTGGTCTTACTGAAGAGATCCTTGACTGTATGCCTCCTACAAGGGTATATTCAATTTATCTTGAGGAACAATGGCATAAGTTTAAGTTCATAATAATTCAATGTGACATTCTATATGAAGTAATCACTCATCTCTATTTCTTTAAAATATATATATATATAAATCTCACAAGAAGAACAAGCTCAATTGTGTAAGATTTATCTTCATAACTATGATGTGCCTCATGACAAGGAATGAAAATCCTAACCTTTATGTTAGAGATGTCATTTTAAAGGCATTTGCATCATATATTTTGAATGAGTATAGGAGATGATGAGAGATGACTGAATACATGAAAAATGAAAGGGAGATTCAATTTCTTATTAGAAGAGAGTTAGTTGCACCTGAGATTGTGTTGGTAGAATGGGATAACATTATGTTGTAGAAGGAAGTTATGGGTTAGTTTTCCAAAAATATTGATGAAGCCTAGAATTTTTACTTTGGATTGAGAACTTTTTTTGGACCTTTAATAAAATAATACTACATATAAAGATGGAATGACATCACTACTGAGCTAAAAAGGAAAGAGCCATATTCCCCTTTTAATTTATAAGCAACATTTGATACAGTAACAAGGTATATTCTACTTGTAAGTGAACTGGGGTCCTAATTGTTGAGAATAAAATTCCATCCTCCTATATTTTGGTACCCTATTCTAGATTAGAAAGATAAAACCCCATTAGATGATGCCAAAGAAGTCAAAATCTAGAAGCTATATAAATAAAGACATGGATTGTATGCCCATCTATTAAGTGGAGCCGTGGAGCTTGCAGATTTTAGAGCCATTTTTGAATTTGAAATGAGCAAGTTTTTTGCTCAAGGACGAGTGAAGTCTTAAGTTGGGGGGTGTGATGAGCCCCAAAATTGACATGTTTTTATCCTCATATTCTATGATCATCCTTCTTGTTTATCATACTTCTGAATTACTTTCTCCTAGGTTTTTATCCTCAAATAACCATATTTTGTAAATACCATTATGTTCTCATAATCTTTGAATAGTTAGAACTTTGTCATGGAATCAAGTTGTGTGTGTGTGTGTGTGTTTGTGTGTGTGTGTGTGTGTGTGTGTGTGTGTGTGTGTGTTTTAGTATAGGATGATTTTATGTATAATGTGTTTTAAAAAAAATTGAAGCAATAAGTATATATCACAACCATCCTACAGTAAGGGGATTTCACCACAAGAACACATCCTACAACCACTTTATGACTAGAGTTATGGATAAATGGAACTAGATTTATAATTCAAACAACTCACATAAATTATAGCAACCTTCATGTATAATAATAAATAATTGATTAAAGACTCAATAACCTCATTTATCCTGAAATAATATTACAAGATTCACATGAATGACGACCTTAGTGGAAGGAACTAATTTTTGTTATCCTATAGCCAAATGTTTCTTAGTTTGGAATATATAGTTTTTTGTATTAAAAAATCTCCCATGTTGTATATATATAGGTAAAAATAGGGTTTACAAGTATTATAGATCAATTAGATAAATATATCATCAGCACATTTTGTAAGATAGTTCTTATTATAATTTCCCTGCAGCAATTCTTCACTGGTTTTTAATTAATATGAACAATCATTTATGAGTCCATTTTATTGTTGTAAGAGGAAAGATTGAATTTGGATTCAGAAGGAGGGAAGGCCCCCTTTGAAATTCTTGTAGCAACAATCCAACCCATTAATTGGCTAAGCATGTTATTTGGTTCATTTACACATTGTGTGTTTTATTTCTGAATTCTGTGATTTCTAATTTTTCATAGAATAATTTTAAGGAATATTCCAAATATAATAGTGTAATAATTAAATTCATAGTATTGTATGAGTTTTAAATTCCATCATTTCATTTCTTACATGATTTTTGGGTATGTTCATGGAGGTGGGAGACAATTTCATGGATATAACCCACTACACATTATGGTTCAAGATTTCCAAATCATAATGTGTACGCATTATAACATTAATGTGTACACATTATGTTTATTTATATAAACATGTAAATGTTATAGGAACATGTACATGTTCTTATAAGTAAACATAATGTGTATGCATTTTTAAAATTGTAAAACAAAAAAACCCTCAAACTCTATAATTTTTTCCTTCTTCCTGTTCATGCTTTGGTGCCTCCCATTTATGTTTTGGCCTAAAAATCTTGCTTTTACCCTCCATATCATGTTGTGTCCTACAGATATTCCTATTAGCCTCCATTCTTGAGATCGATGATGCCATTGTGAAGAAGAGGTAGGTTTTTTCTAGATTAAATAAAAAAAAATTAGTTTTTTTGAATTTTTTGTGAATGTGAATTACATAGTTTATTTTTTTATTTTTCTCCAATATGTCAGCATGCTCCACCTAATCCTCCACCTAACCTTCTTCCCAACCCTCCTAACCTTCTTCCTAATCCTCCAATAGTTCTAGTAGATCCCCTAGGTAGTCAGGAGGATGTAGTCACTCACATAGTGGAGGAAAAAATTGAAATTGAACAAATAATTAAGAGAAAGAGGGAGGCCACTTCCATGAACACCCACCACACCTATTTTTCTAATAACCTAAAGTTACTATTAGGTCAAGTTGACTTGATAACAAGTCAAATTGATATATGGATGTCATATAGGGATAGTTGCAGGGCTTACTATGCTGAAAATTTATTTGCATTTGACGTGAAGAATAAAAATATAACAAAAAGATAAAATTTGTGTCTTATTTATAGACCCAACCTCCAATTCCCCATTTCCCATAATGACTAAACATTTCCTAATCCACCAATGCTAACATAATTTGATTAAATCCAATTTTTGGGAGCGATGGTGGATGGTGTTTAACTATCCCCCTTGTAATAACCATGAGGTCCCTTTGTAATTTCCTAATCAACCTACAAGGATCCCTACCCAAAAGCCACTTCATCTAGAGATTCCCTCTATGGTGATAGAGGTTGTGGAGATAGACACTTTGTGTGCATTTAGTGTGCTTACAGAGACCTTCATTCATCATACGAGTAGACTTTCAAATACAGATGCTCGAGATACTCCAGTTAGTGGTCATACCCAACCCAACCCATGTAGATGTTGTGGTGATATATACACTATACCTTATGATGATGATGGTGGTTCTTCAAGGGGCTTGGAGGATATGGTCTTGACTGATGAGTTATTGGCACACATATTTGGTTTACGTACGTTGGGATTTTCTACACACATGCAGGTATCTTTTATATAAATTTAATGTTAAATTTTTAAGTTATATTTTCATATTAAAAAGATAAAAATTAATTTACACATTTAAATTGAATTATATATATATATATATATATATATTCATGTTCCAAGAGGAGAGGTTGACTTCAACATCACAACTAGGTAGTAGACCAACCCCTACTACATATGTCCATGTCAGTACGACACCATATACATTTACAAAGGTAAAATTTTAAGTGAATCTTATATACTCTAGATGTACATTCATATACCTTAATTGCAACATTGGTAGATTTTGTGTAATAAAACATAAAATACCTAATATAATTTTGTTGGAATTTTTATTGTTTGATGTATTAACATGGATTGGCATAACTTGTTAGAAACTCATCCTCCATCTCAACTATTTTTTTATAACAAAAATAGTGAGTTGAGCATTTGCTTGATATCCCATTATATGTATTTCTCATAGCAAGTCAATCCCAATTAGTAGGATTAGATGTGTGTGTATATATATCATTTGATAAAATTTGTTTGGTATAATATATTTCTATCAATTTCCCAATTGAGCATATCATATCTTCATCAATATGCACACCACTCCTTTATTTAAAATACTAGCCTCATAGCTAGTCACTTGAATCCTTTTTAACCTAATCACATATAGCGGTTCAATGTCTATGATTGATATCCAAAATGGTCATAGCTAACAATTTAATTCCCTTTTTGATTCCATTTGATCATAATAATTTCATCTCTATCTATGGAGTTATAAATTTAGATGGCATAACCTATTGATCCCATTATACCTAGTCAATTTCATCTATTTGTTGGGACAATATCCATTAGATCCCTTTGGTTTTTTAGGAGAGTGTCAAATATAAAATATAGCCTATATATATATGGCATAGGCCTTACAACCATATATAAATAGGGGACCTCAACCCCATATAGATAGATGGGGTTGAGTAGTTTGTTACCACCACCTACTTAGGGGTTTCAATTGTTGTTTCCAAAATTGGATTAGCCTGTTTTTGGGAACAACCCCCTACGAAACTTGTCTGTTTCATCTTTTGTCTCTCTAAGTTTGTTTTTGAGACAAGTTTTGAATTCATTCTCAGCTTGGCCTGAGAAGGTGAGAGTGATTACGATCTCTTTGCGACCAAGAGTTTCCCTCTCTGGACTGCCTCTTCTAGAGTTGGTGTTTTCTTCTTTTTGTGCACGGGCGGCAAAAATTGCCGCCAGTGCATTTTGACCCTTGGAAAGCAAGGGTGGCAATTTTTTCCACCCCTGCATCTTGACCTACAAGGGCAGCAAATTTTACCACCCCTGCATTCGAACTCATTAAAACATACAAGGGTGGCAAATTTTGCCGCCCAAACATGCCTCGATTTCTATGTGTGGCATTTATTACCACATGCGACGGGTTGTTGGGGTCAATTTTCACCCCATATAAACCAATTTGAGCCTCATTTCTCCTCATTGCTTCCTCCTCTCCTCCTGCATTCTACGTCTAGACCATTTGCTGAGCAATTTCAAGCGCATTTTCATAGATTTGAGCTTGTGGTGTGTGCAGCTTTCCAAGTAGGTCTTGTTTTTACATTTGTTTTTTGTTCTTCCTTAGTTTCTTTATCATTTTTAAGTTATTATGGAATTTGCCTACCTACCTGAAGGGACAGCTTAAAATGTCGTCCCTCTCCTTTACCCGTGGGCTTCCTTTGATGCCATGCCTTGTTAGGCGGCGAAATTCACCACCCGTGCCTCACCCCCCAGGGCTTTTAGCTACAAGGACAGTGAATTTTTCCGCCCAAGTAATCCTTGTGCATAGGGGTGGTGAAAATCGCTGCCCTCGCGTCCCTTGACGTGCAATTCTTTCCTATAGGGGCAGAGAATTTCGCCGCCCCTCCATGTTTCTTGCTCTTCCTTGCAGGGGTGGCAAATTTTGCCGCCTGTGCAGTCCTTCCTTACAGGGGCAAAAAAATTTGCCGCTCATGTAGTCCTTCCTTGTAGGGGTGGCAAATTTTGCCGCCCCTACCTCATTCTCCCCTTTTGTCTTTCAAGGGCGGTAAAATTCACTGCCTGTGCAGGCCATCCCTGCAGGGGCCACGAATTTCACCGCCCTTGCATCTCTTCTATTCCAGCATGTAGGGGCAGCAAATTTTGCTGCCTGTGCATCCCTCCAAATTTTCCTAACTCCAGAGGATTTTCCACATTGACTTTTTCTTTCCCTTTCTTCCTCATTTTTTGGTCCTTTTTCCAACCTGGCCTTTTTAAGTGACCTCCATTGACCATGATCACTTAAATTGCATTTTCCCCATTCATCCACTTTTCTCTAATCTCGTAATCATGTCTGCAACACCTTCAGAGAACTCTTGCTCATCGACACCTGTCTGACAAAAACTAGTTTCCATGTCTGAAGCGTCTCTGAAAAAAGTGAAGACCATGAAATACAAATATCAGGGCGTCTTCCCCCTCACGTCGGTCTCCTCAAATGTTGATGACATTTGAGACACTAAAATTGGCCACGTGGACATGGCCGAATTCATAGCTCGAACAAAGGTGATGAACCCAAGCACCAGAATAAAAAGGATCATCAAGAGCAACATCCCCCTAGTGGCAGCTTTTCCAGTGGCAGCACATCATACTGAGTTCATTCTCTAATGTGCCTGCTTTTACAACAAAGAGACCAGGTCGGTCTCAGATGCCAGTGGCAATGTGGTGATTCAGTTAGATCCTAAATTCATCGATAAAGTCTTCATGTGCCCTCCAGCCACCGAAGTAACCAAGATTGACTTCGTGGACACCCAGAAGGAATATGACAAAGACCCTGAGAGGGCAAAGAAAGTAATGAATTACAAATGGTTGAAGACCCCCAGGACCAACTTATCAAGATGGCTATAGAAATTTTTGAAGAGTGACTTCATTGAGGAGGTTGGTGACTTGATCACCCTTCTCAACAGAGTATGAGGTCTCCCGTCTTCCTCACTGTTCCATGAATGGATGTATCCATTCATTAAATTCATCTTCTAAGGCAAATAGGTCATCTTTTGGGGAGAGCATATCGTCAACACCCTCCATGAGCAGCTAACCAAGGTATAGACTTCTTACAAGTTTTATATGACTTCATACCTTGTGTACATCGCTGTCGCCATGCAAACTTTTTCGGGCTTAACCACAGAGGGGGATAGAAAGATGACCCCAGTGTACTCATATTACCCTCAGCTGACTCTGCAAGGGTCAACCCGTCATTTCAAAAGGATAAATGATGCCTTCTTTGCCGTGTTTCTATGTCTCTTCGACCCTCAACTTGAGCAGAAAAGAGTATCAGATGAGGCTTGGGCAGTCGTCAACGATTACGGGTGCATGTTCCTACAATTCCCCACCTTCTGCTATCTTCGGGTTGGCTTTTTCCAAGGCTACCCCTACATGCTCCCCAGGTTCCCTTCTGACAAGCTGGTTCTAATGGAGCTTTGCCGACAACTGATTGTCGTGCATACTAGACAAATGGAGTTGAAAAAGCCAAGTTTTTGGTTTCCAATCAAAATTAGCAGATATTCCATTGCAATAGTAGCTAAAGCCAAAGTCATGGAAACTGAAATGCAGATGGTCACTCTAAAACCATTCAAGAGGAGAGAAAAATTTGACTACAGGGGAGTCAAGGATAAAATCAGGCAGAAGACTCAGTTCCATGAGCCCATGATTGAGGATATCTAGATCGACCTAAGGACGGCCAAAGAAATTAGAAAAATGGATTATTGCAGGCTGACCTTAGACCAAATTGAATATTTGGGACTTGCAGAGATCCCCTCTGGTCTGATCAATGATAGAAATATTATCAATAGCAGGTACCTGGCTGAAAAGGTTGTTGGTTCCCCTCTTCCTCCAACTCGGTGGTCTCAGAAAGAGCTAACTTCTTTGAGAAAAAGATTCGAACCAATATTGGCTAACACCAATGATTGGTTAGCGGCTAAAGGGATCATCCTAAGAGAATTCATCACGGGATTAGAGGCTGAATATCAAGCAAAGATGAAGAAAAAGATAGAGAACAGAACCAAAAACAAAGGTGATGTACCTTCCCCTTCTAGGCCTCACAAGCCTAGAATCATCTTTGTATCTAAGAAACCAAAGACTGATGAAGAGCTTGAAGTGGTAGGAAAAAGAACCAAGGAACAGAGCCCTCAGACACAGGCAGCCCAGCCAATGGAAACAGATGATCAACCGTCAGGGCACCCAAGCACTGGACCTCTGCTTTCACAAGAAGAAGCACAACCACTCAAGAGCATCTCTCCTTCTTCCCCTCAATCTCCTGTGGTACCCTCTTCTCCTATCTCTCCAATCAGCGTTCCCTCCTCTTGAGCCACCTCTCCTTCCAAAGTCATATTTGGTGATCCTCAGGGCACTTTTGGAGGTTCTCCCCGCTCTTCTAGGTCCATTCCAAGTTTATCATCTCCTTCCTTCAACTTGGCAGCAAGCCCTACACAAGAACCAAAATTAGTAGTTGGTGCAGTTATGCCAATTACTCCAACTACGACTATTGTCACCACTAGCAGTGTAGAAGCTACCACAGTAACACCAGCTAAGACAACCATTGCCACAATAGGTACTTCTCTCCCACCTTGCATGTCAGCATTCACCCCCAAAATAAATTTGGCCATCTCTCCAGATGACTTTGACTTTGGCAAAATAGTGTCAGTGAAAGCCAAAGCTCCTACGAGGCTAAGGATCCTCTCGAAATTGGTCGAGGAAAAAGGGAAAAAAAATTGGAAATTGCTAAACCTCCACAGGACGCAACCCTTGAGGTTTTCAAAATGAGCAGCTATTCCATCTCTCATGTTGAACTTGGCAAAGTTACTCACAAAGGTGCAAAAAGTGACCTTCAATCTGCTATGGACATCATGGTCCAAAAATTCGACCGAGAGAAGGAGATGAAAGATTATTACAAGGCCAAGACAGAGCAGCTAACGGCAATAATAAGAAAGTTCACTCTTCCCCCTGAAGCAGCAACTCTAGAGGCCTTCTCCATAGATGATCCAGTCATTCAAAAAGTAGAGAAGACTTACTTGAAGGGAAAAGTCCTGGAGGATTATATTGAAAGAATGCATACTTAGGGAGTTTCTTTGCTATCAGAGGTTGCAGAAAGGAAGGGTAAGATGAGAAAGGTAAGAGCAGAGTTGGATGACTTTGTCTCTCTGATCTCTCAGGAGATTGATAATTTAGAAAAGGATCTTAGCAAATGGAAGGAGTTGAGGGATCTAAAGAAAATCACCTTAATATCTATCGATGTCATCTCCAGCAAGGACTCTTATGTTGAGATCAAGGAGTCACTGATTTTCAGGATCAAGGTGCTCAAAGATTTAATTGATGATCTCAAAGCTTTCGAGGAGGCTAGTGAGAAGAGCGACCTAAGCCTACTAAATAAACTATAAGAGCTACCTTGCAACCTAACCTCTAAGGACAATCAGTTCCTCCCGATAGAAGAAATGATTCAGAGTTTCAAAGAGATGATTTGGAGAGATTTTGAAGAAAAATCCTTCTCAATGTCTTCTATGGACAGTATTATAGACGCTCAGTTAACTTTGGAAAATCTAAAATCTAGGTTAACGGGTCATGCTAAGGACATCACAGCAATGAAATATGCATTAATCAGAGCCAGAATCATCTCCAAGAATACGGTTGCGCCAGACAGTGTAGAAATTCAGGCATCCATCACTATGTATGATGCCCATATGAAGAAATCTGGCAGCAAGAACTAAATTCTTCCTCTCCTTTCTTCTTCTTTCCTTATGCACTTTTGTTTTGTGAAAAGTGCATGCAATTTTGTAAAATGTAATTACATGTAAATATTTCAGAAAAATATCTCAAAGTCAAAGATGAGTCATCTTTGACTGAGATATTTTTATATTTTATTATTTTCTAGTTTTTGAGGATTTTCTCCCTATATATAGTGGAGACCTCATTTGTAAATGATCTTGTAAAAATAGAGAGCAAACATTCTGCTGAAATTGAAGCAATTTCTGAGACTTTGTGCTCAAACTTGTAAATCATATTTTGTTAAATGAATGAGAAGCAGGTTTATTTCAGACTTTGTGTTGAAGTTATATGTGTTGTCTAGGAAACAGTTTCTTATGTTCTCTTTCCTGATGATCTCTTGTTTATCTAATTTAATAAGCAAATTGAGTGTGCTAATATTATCTGAGAGCACTTCTAAAAGGTAGAGGATAGACTTTGAGCTACCTTTATCTTTGAGATTCAGTTATCTTTTGTAGTTTCAGACGAAGACTTTGTGCTTTGTTTCACTCTACGGTTACGTTTGTTCCAGATCAGTGAAAGAAGCTATGGAATACTTTGTGCTTACGTAAGTGTTCTTATGGACTTTATTATCTCAAGAGATCTTCTGCTTCCCATTTAATACCATTCCTGAAAGAAGAGGAGTGTTGTTAGCTAAGGATCAGGATATCCTTCTTTCCGTTATTTATCCATTACTTCTGAAAAAAGAGAGGTAGATGATGTTATACCACCCCATGTGTTATTTTCTGCTTAATTATAGACATATATCCAGCATATAAATATTCATAGGGAACCTCCCCTTGATGAGAGGAGAGATTTACCTCATTCAGATCTGGTAAACCCACACTTTTCATGGTGTAAATCTCCCTAGCTGTGGTTGATATACCCATTTTGTCATCAGTTAGTTGATGACAAAATATTCACCCAACACCAATGACCTATTATATCTAGTTAGTGGAGAGTTCATATCTATATCCATGCACTTTCATTACTTGAGTGATATGCCAACTCTATAAGACTATAACACCTTTCAAAGCAGGAAAGTCTCCCTAAAATGAATATTGAGTGTCAACAAGACTATAACACCCTTTGTTGACCTCAACCTACTTGCATTATATACATATATACCTTCCCTTTCAAAAATTGAGGGAAATATAAGGATAGATAATCAACCTAATGTCACCTATAGGGAAACCAAAATCATGCAATTGTAAACAAGACTATCCACTCACTCTTATCTCTACAATATTCAATTCTATTTTCTATATGTTTCTTTAGATTTTGATGAGACCTATTTTATAAGGTTATAGACACTTTTAAAAGGATCAAGTATAGATGTCCCCCATAAAATCAACCTATCACTCTAGGTGTCTTAACCTGATTAAAACTCAATTTACAAAATTCTTAACAAACACCTATACAGGTTACTTGTCTTATGACAATAATTATTTCTAAGGGATTTTTTATCACACCAATACTCATAGGATTCTCCTCAACTATACCAAGTCATTGCCTTAATATAATTACACCTAATGACCAAGTAATCAAGTCAAAATCTAAAATATACCTTAGCAAATCCATATAAGCATCCAAACTAGTGTATATAGGTACATATCAAGGATGTTTCAACACCTAACTTGCATTCAATGAAACAATTTCACAAAATTCACTCAAAAAACCTCACTCATTGTTTTGTTATCCTTACTTATGAAACTAACATTTCTAGCCTTTAGTGTGGTGTTACAAGTCACATGTTCCACATATCCACTTGTCACATTCATGCTTCTCATGACCTCATTAGATTTTTTCATATATTATGCAAGACTAAGTTTGTTAGCAAATTGTTTAATCAATGAATTACCCAAGTTATTAATTATTAGGTTGTTTGTTTAGTGGATGACTAGGGTAAACACTCCTCCATCATTGCGAGTCAAGACAGACTTTGGAATTGTTGCTATAATGTCATATGTATAGGCACTCACCAAGGTATGTATATTCACTTGTAATTTTGAATTATAATTTAGTTCTTTTGTTTTAATAAAATTACTAGATACTTTAGAAAATATAACTTATATCCATGAATGTATTATGTATACAGGGTTGTCATATGACATTTGGTAGTTGGATTTAGATGACTACTGTGACAACTCCTCATGTTTCTTTATCATTTGACATGCATGTTCATGCAGCTAAACTTGGCACTGACCTAGTCAAGCATCAACATAAAATTGAGAAGGACTGTGAGATTACAGTAAGTGCATGTTTAAATGATTTTTTTATTATATTTTAAAACATGAGTTTTTTTAACTTAGTTTCATCTATACTTATTCATTTTATAATATTTTTTGTGTTTGAATAGGGTCGATTGCAAGCGAGCTATGAACATAGTACCCATAGTCAAACTTTGGAGTAATCCAAGGCATTTGGTATATCTCCATCTACAAGCAAGGCATCCCAAGGAGAGTCTTCTTTGAAGAAGGCAAAGAGAGGGATATTATTTGATGATTAGGATGTTGTAGATGATGTACTTTTTTGTATGCCTATATGGTAATGTATGCATTTTTGGCATTGTACATGTGTATATGATGTATTCACCTAACATTAGATACTATATTGTTAGACATGATGTAATTTTATGTATGCTTATATGGCAATGCATGTATTATTGAAATTGTGTGCCTATATATGGCATTAGTACATGGCATTCTTATTTTGTACATTAATATTTAAGAAAACCAATGAAGTAAATCTTACTTAAATGACTTGTGTTTAGAGTATTATAAATGATTGGTTTTGAAGTATTCTTAAGGACTACAAATGTTATGAGATTAACAATAACTTGTTAGGATAATGTTGCGAATCAGACCCTTAGAAAAAATAAAGAATAATAGTGATTGCATATGAATTATGTTTGTATGCTAATGCATTGGTATGGAGGAGAAGTATACAAAAACATCATTAGTTGGTTTTAAACCCAACTGATGGCATTCACTTGCTATGGTTTGATTTGAATCTTCTTTCACAAGCTAACTACTCTTTTGACTCTTTTGGCTTAATTTAGCTTTGTACACCTAGTACTTATTCCTTTTACTCTTAGTATCACCACCTTGATGGCATTGACCTGTGCACATACATACTTTACCTTATTCCATTCATATCTCATTCACAAACTTCCTCTCAATCTCTTTCTAGTTTGTTCATAAGCACCTTCTTTGGGTCTCAAGGACCAAATCTTAGTCTATGTTTTAAGAGCTCAACCTATTGTCACATATGGTCTTAGATGATCATAACATACCTGGTCAAACCCCCTTCAAGTACTCAACTAGTAGCATACTCTCATTCCACACCTTATGGACACAATGCTCTCTTAAGGCTTGTAACCATTTTTTACTATACTTTGCCTTGTACAAAAAATTTATGATTTCTCAATAGATTATAAAGTCATTTATAAGTACACTCTATTATTTTTCTTGTCTATGTCAATTTTCACAGCCCAACTCCACCTCTAACTATCACCTCCTTCATTAGCCTACCCTCATTTAGGCCTAATTAGCCCTATTCCATACCCTTGGTCCTATAATCCATACACATATGTACAATATCAGGTCAAAACATTTTGATTCACCTTCTACATGTATAGGGGAGAAATATTACAAAGTTTTATTAAATTCCCATTGTTAAATCTCTTGGAAATGCCCAAAGCTTGTTAATCAAGGGTTTCCCATGCCTTGCACATACTCTCCAAAGGACCAATTTGACCTTCACACTGATATTATTTTCTTTAAAACATACTCATGACATATAAAACATCTCATAACACCTTTCCAATGATAAAAAAACCAACTTTGCCTTTATGCCTTTGAGATTGCCTGTGGGAATTTGAGCCTTCCTGTAGGAATTTCATGAATTTTAAAGTTTGAACACAATTTAAAGGTGTTTAATAGTTTCAAAACCATCTTAACATACTTTTAAAATACTTATCTAAGCTTAGAACCCTCAAACACACCTTAAAACTCCAAAAATTATGCCTCCATGAATAGTGACCATTATGAGACATGGAGGGGACTGTGACAAAACATTGAGAACCTCCACTTGTCATATGAGATTAAAAATATTATATATTTTTATATTAGGTCATTAATACTAATCTTATCAATTTTCAAGTCATTTGGATATGTACTTTGTCCTATAGACCCTTTTTACCACAATTTACATTGAGCTACCTACATGCTTCCTTCATGCCAAAACTTGTCTTTATTTAAATTTTTGCATGAAAAACTTGAATGTGATAAATTATATATTAAAATATAGGTTTAAAACATCATATTATATTGTTTAAATATCTCTCCAAGGCCTAAACTGCTTCCTAGCATCCAGAACTGACAAAATTTCCAAAAATCTCCAATGGTTGTCTTCTTAACTGCAAGAGGACTATGTCAAAACATAAATAACTTTAACTCTTTATGATAGATTTAGGATGGAATATGATGTATTTTAAGGTCATGGATACCATTCTTACCAAATTTTTTGCTTTGACTCAACTTGTAGATACCCCAAACTGACCAATTTCTCTAAGGCAGTCTCCAATGTTGACCATGATTTTACATAGGGTTGACTATACTAAAATATTGAATAATTTACATGGTCAAAAATCCATAAAAATATATTTAATTTGTATATTATTTCATAATGATCCTATCCAACAAATTTGGTAATTAGAATAGGCATATTTTGGTCTATGGGCCCAATTTAGAAAAAGCTAGTGATGCATGTTTACTTGGTCAAATTTCAAAAATGAGTCATTATCATATTTTGTCTTAGTTTATGATGAATATAATTTATGATAATTATAAAAATCATCATTCTAACTGGTGCCAATGTACTTGATGACTTGATGCTTATAGTCTCTTCACTAGTTTTGACTAGGCACATCCCCTTGGGTTATAAGGACCAAATCTCACTTTAGGTTTCAAGAGTACAATCACAATGCTTGAATGGTCTTAAATTTTCAAAACATGTCTGACCAAACCTATTTCAAGTGTCTAAACCTACTTAAACTTTAAATATTTCTCCTAGGGTGTTCACTATCCTTCACACTATGTAGCCCCTTAGGTCTCCAGGACCATTCCTTGGTTTAAGCTACTAAAAATCAAATTAACTATATTGATGGTCTTAATTGATCATTACAAACTTTTATAAACCCTTATCAAGTGGCCAAACACTTTTTTCCATTCTTGATACACCTTGAAGTCACAATACTCTATCTAGGCTTGTAGCCCTATTTTCACTATTTTCCCCTTTGTTTGATTAACCTGTGTCCTTTCTTGAAGTTGTAAGAACACTTTAGGTCACCCTTTATCACCCTTTAACTCCTCAAAAAGTTAAAACACTTTATTATTCTCCTAATTATAACTTTATTTGATATAAACCCTCAAACTAGGCCTAATTAGGTATATTCTAGCCAAAAGTTCTATATCTTGAATGATCCAACATTTCAAAGACTCAAGTCCTCACCAAAGGTTCTGTCATAATATCCTCTACCTCCAACTATCAACTTTGTCTTCAAGACCAAAAATTATGAATCCACCACTTCAAACACATCTAAATAGTCAAATTACATGAGTTCCAATGATCATGACACAATTCCACCCACATGCACATTTTTTCTACTATTTCAGAGCACAAAAACACTGACAACAAATGTTATCAAAGTTGAAGCTATGATTCGAGAACTCAATTTTTGATGTTTTTTGGCTGAAACCTAGCACTACCAATATGTCTAAAGGGGAGGATAACATCCAAGACCAGTTCTTGGCCTCCCATCTATCCTGAACAACAAACCTACCACCCATTCTAGGCTCAAGAACATCCTTCCCAATACAATAAAGATGTTGATTTTTAGCCTAACTTTAGGCATGTATAAAACCAAAACCATAAGTCATATGTAGAAACCATAAAATCCATCATGTGCATGGGAAATCCCTCTAATTTCACCTTGAATCTATCCTAAATAACCTTTAAGAGCAATTTGTGGCAAAAGTTGTAGTAAAGGGCCCTAAAATGCAACTTTTTGGTAGTAAAGAGATAACATCTTGACCTCTAACTAGAAACATTACCTTTAGTACTAGTAGTTTCAAATCCAACGATTTAAATGTGTCTAAATAATCAAATTACACATGTTCCAATGACATGACTCCCAATTCCATCTACAGCTACATTTTCACTACTGTTCGAGAGCACAAAAACACTGACAACAAATGTTGTCAAAGTTGAAGATACGATCTAAGAGCTCAATTTTTAGTACTTTTTGGCTGAAAAATAACACTAACAACATGTTTATAGGGGAGCATAATGTCCTAGACCAGGTTATTGGCCTGGATAATAAACCCACCACCCATTCTAGGTTCAAGAATGCCCTTCCCAATACAAGAAAGATGTTGATTTTTAGCCTAACTTTAGGGATGCATAAAACCAAAAATATAAGTCATATGGAGGAACCATAATATCCATCATGTGCATGGGAAATATCTATAATTTCACCCTAAATATAGCCTAAATCACCTCTAAGAGCAATCTGTGGTAGAAGTTATAGTAAAGGGTCCTAAAATACAACTTTTCGGCAGTGAAGAGACAACTTCTTGACCTCCAATTAGCAAGTTTGCCTCCAAGATTAGTAGGTGAAAATACACCACTTAAAACACATATATATAGTCAAATTAAATATTTTTCAACAACCATGACACCCACTTCCACCCACAAGTGCATTTTTACTACTATTTTGAAGAATGAAAACACTGACAACAAATGTTGTCAAAGCTGAAGCTATGGTCTGAGAACTCAATTTTCAATGATTTTTGGCTGAAAAATGGCACTAAAAACACATTAAAATGGGTGGTTAACATCTAGGACTGGGTTCTTGGACTCCCATCTAGCCCAGATGATAAACCCACCACCCATTTCAGGATCAAGAATGCCCTTCCCAATACAAGAAAGATGTTGATTTTTTGCCTAACTTCAAGCATTCATAAAACTAAAAGTGTAAGTCATATGAAATAAACATAAGATCCCTTGTGATAATGTGAAATTAATCTAATAACACCTTGAATCTAGTCTAAATCACCTCTAAGAGCAATCCATGGTAGAAGTTACAGTAAAGGTCCTAAAATGTAACTCTTTGGTAGTGAAGAGACAACTTCTTGGCCTCCAACTAGTAATTTTGCCTCCAAGACTATCAAGTTCAAATATACCACTTTGATCACATTTATATAGGATAATTACACACGTTCCAACAACTGTGACACCCACTTCCACCCACAAGTGCATTTTCACTACTATTTCAGAGCACAAAGACATTGACAACAAATGATGTCAAAGTTGAAGTTATGGTCTAAGAACTCATTTTTTGGTGCTTGTTCGCTGAAAAATGGCATTGTCAACATGTCTAGAGGTTTTGATAACATCTAAGACCAGGTTCTTGGCCTCTCATCTGGCTTGAACGATAAACCCACCACCCATTCCAGGCTCAAGAACGCCCTTCCTAATATAGGAAAGATGTTGATTTTTAGCCTAACTTCAAGCATGTATAAAACCAAAAATATAAGTCATATGGAGGAACCATAAGATTTATCATGAGCATAGGAAATTCCTCTAATTTCACATTGAATCTAGTTTGAATCACCTTTAATAACAATCCATCGTAGAACTTGCAGTAAAAGGTCCTAAAATGCAATGTTTTGGCAGTGAAGAGACAACTTCTTGACCTCCAACTAGAAACTTTGCCTCTAGGACAGTCAGGTGCAAATCCATCACTTTTAGCACATCTATATAGGCAAATTACACCTAATTCAACAATTTTGAAACCTACTTCCACCCATAAGTGCATTTGAGCACAAAAACACTAACAACAAATTTATCAAAGTTGAAGCTACGGTCTAAGAACTCAATTTTTGGTGCTTGTTGGTTGAAAATTGACACTTCCAACACATCCAAAGGGGAGGATAATGTTTATTACTAGGTTTTTTTCCACTCATTTTGGCCAAACAACAAACCCTCCACCCATTCTAGGCTCAAAAATGCCCTTCTCAATACAAGAAAGATGTTAATTTTTAGCCTAACTTCAGGCATGCATAAAAACAAAAATGTAAGTCATATGGATGAACCGTAAAATCCCTCATGTGCATGGAAAATTCATATAATTTCACCCCAAATCTAGTTTGAATCACCTTTTAAAACAATATGTGGTAGAAGTTATAGTAAATGTCATTACACCAGTCAACCATAGTTTTTTCATCAATCAAATTAGCAACATTATCATATTTTATCTCCTCCCTTGAAATGATTCTTTTTACACATGTTCAAGCACCATTATTCTCCCCTTTTAAACATCCAACCTCAGTGAAACTCCAAATATATTCTACACTAGTGGTAACATGCATCCTGCTCAAACAATAAAACATATGTGCATTCTTGAATTATGATGTGCAATTGTCTGACTAAAGGTAACATTGTTTGAAAATAATGTTCCTCTAAATTAATTCAATCTACAATAGAACACATGTTAACAAGTTCCTCTAAATTAATTCAATCTACAATAGAACACATGTTCCTCTAAATTAATTCAATCTACAATAGAACTTATGTGTTAAAATAAGTTCAATAGAGTTTGAGATGGGGTAACTAATACATATGTTATACTTGTTCAATGCCAAGTCTACACCATCCCTTAATGGTTTAAAACAAAGTCCCTAGTGAATTTAGATATTTTCTAAGCTATACATTCATCACTATAGGCATGGCATCTTAAAACCACATCATCACTAATGGATACATGTGACCATTTCAATATTATTCAGCTCAAAACCATATCTTATATAAAAAAAATTGCATACCCAACTTGACCAAAATATTTAAGAAAAACATGTACATACATTGTACCCATCATCTTACTTTCATATCTTACCATCCCAATCACATAATAAGGTATAAAACTCTATAGTATTGATAAGCACCAAGTATTGTCTAGCTTATTTTTGAGCTTGCAATTGTTGCATCCATGGTGTAGCTAGGACTATTCCCATGTGAAAAACACACTCTTCAAATGGCATGGGAATGGATGGAGTGGTTGATGGTTGTCCCATGTGTGATGGAGGGGTAGATGAAGGAGGTGCACATAATGGAGGATTAACCATATTTTCACAAGAGATCTTAATTTTGGGCAAAATTTGAATAATGTATTTGAATACATTAGGGGAATCAAGTGAATAATTATAACAATATAAGACACTTGTTAGGCTTTCAATTGGGACCTCTAAATGCACCTATTGAATTAGATGCACTAAGTGACCTTGGAGGAAACTTAAGGGACTTTATTCACCACATTTTAGGAATGTTTTTGGGATAATCCAAGGCATGATTCATAGGTATTGGGATCCATTAGATAGCATTTTTGAACTAGATATCAAAGAGATACACTATTATGCCAAGGGCTCAATTCTTATTTCTACTTACATAAGATTATCTATACTACATAGTCCAATTCAATGGGTTTGCCACTTAAACAAATTAGTTCAAAATTTATAAATAAAGGGGTCTGGTTAAAGATATCAAAGAAACAACAAAAGGGTAAGACAAGATTTTAGGCAAGTAGGATAATATCAATAAGAAACACAAAATTTAAGGGCAAATAGGATTTTAGGCAAGTAATGTTGTAAGGTATATCCTTTCCCTAGTAGGGGAAATATCCCAATAGTTGTGCATGTTTCAATTGTCAAACAAGGCTTTTGTTAACATGTGTTCTATTGATGAAACATATTGGTGTATATAAATATTAAAGTACACCAAAAGCTAAACATGTAATATCTAATACTTGTTCAACATTTATTCTATAAAATTAAAAGTAACCAATCACATCTTTACAAGTAAGATTCAAGTATTGATACTCTAATGCATAATGATTGGTACTCTAAACGTTAAGTTTTGATCATAGGTTTAAAATTTCCATTTTATGACCTCTCACGATAAGATCAGTTATATTATCAAATGTCTAATGTGTTAGACCTTGAAACCTTAGTTATAACAATTTAAAATGACATATTGAAACATGTAATTTTTTTGAAGTCTAATGCGATGTTATGGCACCTTAATTCACTATCCAAAGCTAATGGGACCTTTCCCCTATAAGAAACATGAAATTTGACATTTCCCCTATAAGGATGCACAGCTAATGGGATATTTCCCCTATAACAAACATGAAATTTGTTTGTTTCATTTTATGTCAAATCAATGTGTATGCATTCTTTATTGCATTATATAATGCATATGTGTTGTTTGAATTTGAATTTAAAACCGAGCCTTTAGGCTCGAAAATGGCTTGCGACTATGCATCTATAGCCAAGACCAAGAGTTTTAGG
Organism: Torreya grandis; assembly: GCA_037957365.1. NCBI lineage: Eukaryota > Viridiplantae > Streptophyta > Pinopsida > Cupressales > Taxaceae > Torreya > Torreya grandis. The sequence continues at coordinate 1,912,313 of JARHVA010002282.1, read as the reverse complement.
AAAAACCAACAAATTTTAACTTCAATCACCAAATACACTATGGATTTCAACATCAAAATTTGAAAAATTATTACCGTTATGATGATCATGTTGTCCTCTTTCTAAATGTATGATTTTTATAATTTTTGGGTTATTTTAAGGGTTCAAACTATATATATTTATAACAACACATTTTTTAGGTCACTACATGCCTCACCCATAGATGCCTATTCATGTTTATCTAAAAAAAAAATCATTTATCCAAATGCAAAATAAATTATATGGTGACAAAGTAGGCCTAATTCTACATACATTCAAAAAACATTTTTTATTTTTTTTAAGGTATTTAGGGTGGGACACATGAATGTCTATCCATTTTTCTATCAGTTTTCAGGATATACTTAATTTTAAAATTAATAAAAAAAATATTCATCAAAAAAATATTTAAAAAGTTAGTAACACACTAGAAGATCTTATCTAAATATTCGCCAAAAGGTTTTTAACAATATTTAACAATGCTAAAAAAATGGTGAGCCGCATGGAATGGTAAAATTCAAATTTATTAAAAACAATAGGAGGTCCTCTTCAAATTTTAGATGTTTGACCTACTTATACTTAACCATTGTTCAAAAAAATAGTTTTTTGGAAACTAGGCACGAAATGTTGCAATTCATGTTTTTATACCATCTTCATATTTTGAGTGTAGCCATCTCTAATTGTCTGCAAAAGTTCACATTCTTGAAATTTTAGAAAAATCATGTCCATGGGTAGGCCCTTTTTTGTCCCCCAAGTTGGTGCACATACCCTTTTATAATCTTATATTACAATTAGCATAAGGTCAAATTAGAAGATTGAGTTTGCACATATAGTGATGTCATCCTATCAAGTTTACGTCTTCGGGTTGATATTTAAATGAAAGTAGAAGATACATGCCTGTGGTAACTCTTCTTTTTCATTCAGATCAAGAGAATTTTATTTGATTGTGAATTTTATGTTAGTCAAGGGACTTGACTATGATTAAAAGATCAGCTCTAAAGATCCACGTATATGGCTCTAAAGATGCTCTGAGTGAGCTTGAAATATCTATAAGTAGTTACAAAGATGCTCTATTGAAGCTACAAATATGATCTATTAAAAATCTAAAAAATATTGAGTGAATGAGGTTACTTGAGCATACATAGGAGGCATGAAGCACTCAGGAGAGTTTCAAGATGAAGTATACAACGGTAAGTACATTATTCCAAGTCTGCAACTAGACTAGTTTTAGATCATGCTTGACCTAATGAAACATCATGAATTATTGACATGACATATGAAGACTGGATGATAATAGTTAATTATGATAGGATATTTCATTACATTTACATGAGTATCTAAGAGCTTGAACAATGGCTGGAAGATCAGCTTAAAGTCCTAATCAGACTTATAAGTCAAGGCCTAGAAAGAAAAAAGATAGATGGTATCCAAATGAGGTATCAAGATTAGATTTCATTGACAAAGGTGATTCAATTTTTTTCAAATATGTGCATGAAGTTTGAGGTCAAGGTTTTCAAGAAAAGTCTTAAAAAATGTTTCAAGACTTATCATGTGTACAGAATGAAGAGTTATCTACCCGAGAAGGTTTTTCCAGTGTTTGTTGGCATGTGTATCATATGTTTGAGAATCTATTTTTTTAATGGTAGATAATTAAGGATTCTAGCTCAAATTTCTAAGCATTGGTTTGTGGATAGAGGAACTAAGTTTTATGAATGATCATTAAGATTGAAAGTTGGTCTAAGCCCTCAAAGAACCCTAACCATGAATTGATGTTAAAGATATTGTTTTAAAGAGATTAGAATGGTTTGGTATAGATATACAAGTAATTTAATATTATATTCAACTCTTTTATACATCTCCAAGTGTAATTGGTTTCTTAGATGAGTGAGCAAACCCTACAGGAAAGTGCTTATTTTTTGGAGATCTATTGTAGCAGATAGAGTTGACCAAGTCAAAGTTGCTAAGTGAATGAAGGTCAAAGTGTGATATTTTTAGTTATTGTCTATAAAGGATTATATACATATTTATATATCTCATGTTTGCAAAGTTAGTGATTCAAGTTGGCTAGTCACTAATAGATCTAATGGTGTAAACAGTAAGAAAATCAGGTAAAAGTGAGAAGATGATTCCTGATGTATTTTAATATAATAATGATGGATTGAATTAAATGATGAATTTTTTTGAGAATTTAATATCTATTATTTGTATAATCTTGGAATTCAGTGTAAGAGGTTAGAACATTGAAGCCAAAATGATTTATTTGGTTGAGTGAAGTCTGCGAGAGAGAAGATCAACATATTGGTCTCTAAGACCAATAGTTTTCATTAAGATAATGATATGATTGATTGACATTAATATAAGTATGTGATATGACCTTTTACATGCATTTAAATTCCTTGAATTTTTTCAATCTAGTGTCATAAGTTCATGTTTCCTTGATTGTGTTTTGAAGTCAGCTGACAATTTTGAGTGATTATCTTGTAGAGAAGAGTTTGAGCCTGTATACCCTAAGTTAAAGCATCTAATGAAGTTTATGATGACCCTGAGGTCATTAGGTTTTTTAATATATAATTTTTTACCATGGTTGTTTGTAAAAATTGATTTTATACCTAAGTCATTCAAGACAAATTTTATGTGTATGCACAAACCTTTTATGAACAGTGTTTTGAGAAAGGGTTCAAATGGTGGTTGGACCTAAAAGGTGTTATGGACCCAAATTGAGGTTGTATAAGGTCTATTGGAGTAGCATATGATGTGTTCCTACCATATGAGGTGTTTTAATATGCTTCAATAAGATCAAAGGGTAACATGTTGTTAAGAAGGCTTATTAGGTCTTCATTAAGCCTAAAAGAGGAGTAAAGGATAATTGAGATATGGCCAACCTAATGTATTGGTTGATTCATGATTAAGGAATGTTATTTTAATATGATAAGACCTATTCATGGCTGATATAATTTATTTAATTATGTATATGACTAAGAAGGATATGATCAAATGACTTGTATAAATGTAAGCCAGTTTAGGAATATTTGAGTTAGCTAAAAGAGGGTGTGGAGAATAAGCGAATGATATAGATAATTATTGAGAAGAAGGATGTCTTGAAAAACATCATATATTTTTTATTAATATCTATATAGTTTTTTCATATGAAGATCAAGGTCAGAAGACCTAATCAAGCCATGAAGAGGGCTAGTTGAGAAAAGAAGTCTAGAGATCAGTTTGACAAAAAAATACTTGCCAGACTAATCCTTTATGATAGCAGCTTGATAGGGCTAGATCTAGGGTGGAATAATACCATGGATATGATATCCTTTATGACCACTCCAAATTACATTCACTGAACTTTCCTCTCAAAGGAATTAGACGTGGAAATTAATGTCTTAAATGTCTCTAGTCCTATGCAAAATAGGAATGTTTTCTGGGATGAGTTAGCAAACACAATCATCCTATAATTGCCCCATCTTATTCTTATGGGTGACCTACACTTCACCACATATCAGACTAAATTTTGGGGGGTTATTGATCAAATTAATCCTTTGGCTGACTATTTTTTAAATTACATGTAACAAAATGATTTGGTTGATACCACTCCTTATTTTGTTGAACTTACTTAGTCAAACCATTTCCATGGGGTGGATGGGATTTCTAAGAGGCTGGATCATTTTTTTTAAAGGAATCTCTCATATTACACATTTGCTCTTTCAAAGCAGCCACCATCAAGCATTTTACTTTAGATCATAATACTATATAACTAGTATTGGACATGGGTATGAATCTACCACTGACTCCATTTAATTTTAATCCACAATGGTTGTCATATGTTGACTTCACAAAACTCATCAATAGGACTTGGTAACCATATTCTGAAATATAAGGAGAACATGCAATGGTCAACCTATAAAAAGTCTTAGATTGACCAAGTTTGTTGCCATGTTGTGGGCCAAAGGAAAATTCTTGGAACGTGATAGAGACATTTCTAAGATTGAAAAAAAAAAGTAATACCTATAAATATATCACTTGGATGGATTTAGAGAGGGAAAAAAAAGTACTTAATGCTCTGGAATCAGAAAAGGCTAGACTCTTAGCTTGGAAAGAAGCAAAATGGAGAATGAAAAATAGGATTACTTGGCTTCAGGAAGGGGATGACAAAACAAAATTATTTCATAGACAAGCTATGCTGCACAGAGCAAAAAAAACCTTCTAGTCTATTAGGGACATTTTTGGCAAGGTATGCAAAGATTTCCCTTCTATCTCCAAAGCTACGGTCACTCACTACAAAAACATTTGCTTAGAGCCCCCCAGAGAAAACATTAGGGATGTTTTAGCCGATGCTTTTTTTTTACAAATGGGTGGATGGACCACAAAATGGGGCACTTATTCATCCTATAACCATGAAGGAACTATAGAAAATAATTTACTCTTTTCAGCATGGGAAGGCTCTCAGGCCAAATGGGTGGAATGTTGATTTTTTCATCAGTTTTTGGGAACCCATTATAAATTATCTTCTGCTAGTTGTTGAGGAATATCATCTCTCAGGTAAAATTCATGCTCCCTTTTCATCCACTTTGATTACAAATATCCCAAAATATGATGACCTTGCCAATTTTAAACACTTCAGACCCATATCACTGTGCAACTGCATATACAAGATTATTGCCAAGATCATTGCTTCTCATATAAAACCCATTATGTCTAAACACATCTCCCTAGAATAATTTAGTTTTTGGACAGCAAAGTCATCTATGACACCATTGGCACAACATAGGAGGTGATGCATATGATCAAAACAAAATCTAGATCAGCTTTTCTTCTCAAGATAGATCTTTCAACGGCTGTTGACAGGGTAAAATGGTTATACCTTAGACTTATCCTTAGCTAGGTGGGATTTGCACCAATATTCATAAATTGGATCAAGGATTATTATCAATCTGTGACATATGTAGTGTTGATCAATCGTTCTTCTATAAAAAAATTTACCTCTTCGTAGGATCTATGTCAAGGCTACCCCATAACACCTCTTCTCTTTCTTGCCATTATAGAGGCCCTTAGCCAACATATCAATCATGAGAAATCTAAAGGAAATATGACGGGGGTTAAAATTATTGTTGGTACTATGCTTTCACATATCCTATTTGTGGATGACATTTTCATTTTTTGGAATGGAACTATCCAGGAAGCAAAATGCTTGGATAGGATATCAAAACTCTTATCTTTAGCAACGGGAATGGTCCCAAATATACAAAAGTTTGTTGTTTACTTTTTCAACATTCCCCATGCGGTTAAGATCTTGATTTATAAACTCTTGCCTTTCACCACACCAAACTTAGATACCATAAAATATCTAGGTTTCTATCTAAAAAAATGATTATCATGTTGGTGACTAGCTATGTCTCATTGATAAATTGAAAAAGCATGTTACTCTATGGTGAAATAGGTGGATCTCCATGGTAGGGAGATTGGTTCTTATCAAGAGTGTACTTGAGGCTATCCCATTTTACTGGTTGTCTCTGTCATACCTCCCAAAGACCATTCACAATCATATAAAAAGTATTTGTATGAATTTTATTTGGTATAGAAATAAATAAAATAAAATTATCTCTCTAATCAAATGGTCCTTGATAGCCTAGCCAAAATATGAGGGCGGCTGGGGATTAAAGGATTTACCTACCTTTTCTAAGGTGTTGGTTGCCAAAGGGGCATGGAATGTTATAAGCAAGCAAGGCCTATGGTAGTTATTACTAATATAAAAATATATCAAGCCTCTTTCCATGGTGAAATGGATTTGATTGCAGTCAAAGAACCATATAGGAGGCTCCCTTTTCTAGAAGGCTATTATATAGAACATCAATGTGATTGAGACCTCCTTAGCTTAGGATCTCAGGGATGGAACAAAGGTAAAAATTGAAATGGATGTAGTTGTTGGTGTTCCTAGAGAATGTAGGTTTCTGGATGACATGAAGGAATCCCTTCATTAAAAAATGTTCATTCACTTGTAAATGCTTTTGACATAACTCTGATTAGTCGATGGTCCATAGGATGGACAAATGCTGAAGGTCTGGGTCTTGATGGTATGGAAGATTCTATCTGGGATATATTTAGACTTTGTTTGATATCCCACTCTATTTCCCTCATCGACAAGGAAGACACCATATGCTAGTCATACAATAAAGATGGAGGAATTTATCAGGTAAAGTTGGGATATAAAGATCTTAGGCATAGTCAGGGAATTGAAAATGTTTCATGGTGGTGGAAGGGCATCTGGAAGCTCCATGATACACCAAAAATAAAACTTCACTTCTGGTTAGCTCTCCATAACAAAATCCTAACCTAGAATAATTTGATATGTAGAGGATGGCATGGACCAAATATCTGTTCCTTGTGTGGTAAGGATGCCAAATCAGTCAATCACCTTTTTGTACAATACAGATTCACTTTGATGGTTTGGGATACTATCAAAACATAGATATCTGGGATTTCTTGGAGGGGTGGATCGCTAAATGAAGCATGGGATTAGTAGTCTAGGAATAAAGGCATTTTAGATGAAAATATTAGGCTTCAACTTCAAATTTGCTGGAGTATTTAGATAACAAGAAATGATGTTATTTTATTAAATAAAAAACCTAACCTTATACTACTATATACATATTTAAATATTACTTTATACCCCCCATACACAGGCTACCAAAGACCAAATGAAAGGTCTTGGGCTTGGTTGTGGATTACATATATCCTTTTTGTTTTTTTGATGGGGCATCAATGAGAAATCCAGAGAGCAACAGGTTTGGTGGAGTTATTCACTTTAGGAATTGTGAGATCTCCTTCAGACAGAGTACAGGTAAAAACACCAATAACTTTTTGGAGCTTCAAGCAATCATCACTCCACTCTCCATTGCTCATGAATAGGGGCTTACATCTATGGCTATACATTTAGACTCAAATATGGTAGTTAAATGGTTGGAAGGGACAACACTTTGCAAGAGTATTATGCTCAAAAACTTGTTACAAAAGGAAAAGAATCTTTATACACTTCTCCAATCCTTCACTATCACTCATGTCTATAGAGAACATAACACATGGGCTAACAAACTAGTGAAGGATGCATGTAATTGAACAAAAGGTAAGATGTATTTGTTAATAAAGCATGGGGATGTGCCAGACTCCATGATGGATATCTCCCTCATATAAATTGGGGTTAATATATTTCATTATATTGCAGACTCATATGCCTCGTGCATATGTCTTTTTTTATAAATCTATTATTCATTGTAGGTTTTCTTACCAGGATAATTATGTTATTATTTGGTTGAGTCTATATGCTTCCAATTCTTTGAGTCGAGGTTATAATTTTTACATGCCATGTTTGGTGTGTCTGGGTTTAGGGCCCCATAGGCCCTTTTTAATCTACAGCTCTTCCATTTGGAAGGCATTTTTGGATGTATCTACTTTCAAAATTTTGAATAAAGGATACTAACCTTTTCTTTTTGAATATATATATAAACTTGCATCTACAACAATGATACTTCTTACATCCATAGCTAGCATTCCCAGCATATTCCTAACAATCGTATGAAAATGAAAGATGTTCACCTCCTAACTTATTAACATCAAAGGGTGTTCCAAGCCCTAGTCACCCCCAAGCCAAGAGTGATTCCCACAGATAATAAGGATAAGATAGTTCAACTCAACAACATTAACCACAATGTTTCCAAAACACACAACCATAAATCACACATGGGTTTGTTTAAGTTAGAAAGGAATGGTATTTTACAATAATTAAAAGATCATAATAACTATGCAAATTAGCCTTAGATATTAAATCAAGATAAAAAAGGGAAGCTAGTTAATAGTCCTAGGCCCTAAGCTTCACCTTACAACATGGAGAATGAAAACTAGCATACAACACTAAGGCCCCAAGTTCCTCAATCTATTTCAAATTTTGGGAAAGAAAACCAACTTGCAGCATAACATTTCAAAGCCTCACTTTCCAATGAGTAATCTATTTTAATGTTTTGGGAAAGGAAGCAAACTTGCATCATAATAGCCCCAAGATTCACTTTCTATTAAGAAATTTAAATGATCTTTTCATAACAGCCATGTATGATGCACAATTCACACATCGAAATTAACCTTTTCTCATCCATATTTTTACACACACAAGACATTCAAACTATACCATTTAACCTAAGGATTTAGCTTCTTCCCTTAACAACTGATTCCTTTCTGCAATTTCCCAAGCTATTCTAAATCAGCATGTCTCCCCCTTCTCTAAATTTTATTGTAGTAAACAATAATGGAGAGGAAAATACATATTTTTTATAATTTAAGGGAATGAGAGGGTTTTCATATGCAATAAACACTTAGAGGGGGACAAGTGTCCCCTTCTTGGTTACAGCTCCACTTCTTTCTTGGAGAAGGAGAATCATTATTTTGGCACACAATTTTATATTGCAATGGTTACAATGTCCATGGGGCCTCATTTTTAGCCAATCAAACATAAAGAGGACCATTTTGAAGTGTTCAATTTTTTGGGCTCCCTAGAAATTTGAATTTCATTATCAAGGGAATATTTACTTAGGATAATGTGATAGACAATGAGAGAAAGGGGTCTAAAAATTAATTGAAAAGGTCACTATGGGTACATGATTAAGAAAACTATGGGACAAATTTTCCTACATCTAGTAACACATACACATTCAAGGCTGAACATAATTGGAAAAATTATGCAGGATGGTATTATGTCATCTTTCCCTCTACCATTGTTCATCATCTTACTATCATCTGCACACTAAATCACCCATCAAAACGTTCACATAATGATAATCAAATATGACATACTTATAATCATAGAACATGGAATTATCATAATGCTTTTGAAACCACATTACTACTGTCAATATTTTTAGCACTATCACATGCATGGACTCATGTCATCGAATCAAAATTGTGCATGTCATGGCACTAAATGTAGATATGATGCATACATGATAACAACTTGAAATCATCACCTCATTTAATGTAGTAAGCACAATAATAACATAAAATCATCACCTCATCATAATAATAAGAATAGTTAATAATATTTCATCATGTTAAATTAGGTCATATCACTAAACATAAATTATGTCAACCATGGCCCTGATATTATATATGTTGCATACCTAGTTAGCATGATAATCAATACGAAATAATTGCATCATCATACAAACAAGAATAATAATAACATCTCATTGTAATATAGTAGTTTAATATCCTAAAACCATGTCAATAAATACTATCCATATCCATGAACACAATATAAATATGTTAATCACCTTCCATCAAAGATAATGTATATAACTCAAAACAACAATAACAACCAATGTGCACAATAAATTTGGAAAGGACATGACAACATACTTTCTTTCTATTTTTCTTGGTATCTTAAATTTTTTAATATAATCTATTTGGATTGAAATATATCACTATAAATATAACTATTTTTAATATTCATTTTCATTTCATTAAATGCAATATTTAAAGGGAAATCAGAGAGTAATGTAATATTAATAAAACATGAATAAGCATATGTGATATAAATTTATAGTAAAAAAATACCTATAATATATTTAATCATGTATGCATTTTTTTCACCAATAATTGAAGTATTTGTTCTTCCTCTCTTTTGTATCTATTAATTTTACACTCTTCAATATCTTAAAATGGTTATATGTGAAAGGACGTGATTAAGTTGCCAAGTTCAGGTATAGAAAAATATTTTCTTATTAAATTTCCATAAGTTAACATAGATAAATACCAAAATGATATTACTATGAATTTGATTGACTATTGACCGCTTCAATGTACCAACAAGATAGTATCTTCATATGAAAGGAGGTAAGAACCTTAGTCCTTGTAATGACTTGACATGTGATATATAAAAAAAGGTTAAACATTGTATTTTTGTAACTCATATATAAATTATGGCTTTGTTAAGTGTTAAAACATATTATAAATGGATTTTGAAAAGCCATGCCAATTTAAAATAGTCTTTTAAAAATAGATATGAAATTATGAGTCCTTTGAAGGACTCTATATGAGATATAGCCATAAATGTTAACCTTATTTTCTCTTTTTTGTCTAATATCAATTATTATTTTGGGAAGTTTCAACCCCTATAATTTATGTATTTTTAGTGCCCAATCTAACCATAAGGGTAGTTGACACATGCATCCTATTTGTATTTGTATAATTAGAACTGCAAGTGGAGATGCATTTTCAAATGGCATTCTGAAGTAATGTCAAATTCCATAAAAGTAGATATTGACAGTTTTGGTGAGGCACTCCCAAGTTTTAATATTATATTTTAAATATATCATATAGTTCCATTTAAAAGTCCTATTTGTATCCATAGATAAGACGTTAACATCACCCTTGCATCCTTAGCAATTAATAACTGCACATCATGTTCCTCATTTCGACCTCCTAATGGATTGGCACTCTTTATTTTTATTGCAATATTATGTGTAATTGTTTGTTTTCATTAATGCAATTTGCTTTTGGTATGGTGATGAACATTATTATTTGTTGTAAATATATGAATATTATTGTCAAATTATTACTTTGAGTTCGAATCTAATGGAACATTAGTTTTTCTCTTTAGCGATTTTCAATCATAAATTGTTGGATATGCATCGATAAGATTTTAGAGAAGTTAATGAAACCTTTATTAGTCCTTGTTTCTTCATTCATGTCTAAATACTTTATCCAAAGTAACAATTGCTAAGAAAATGCTTGGAAAAGATATAAGTCTATGTTATAGCACTTTTATCTTATGAAGCTTATTTTTTCATCTAATTTGTATCTTATATGTTGAGTCTCCTTTTGAAAATGTGTGATCCTTGTTTGCTTTAATCTATCAAAATTAGAGATGGGTATAAAAAAATGTTTTAAAGATTCTTGATATGCTTTATTTTTTTCAAAAACACTTTTAAAATGTAACATTTGATGATTATATTGGCCAGCTACTTCAATCTTGCATGTAGATATTAAATGAAGAGGAAGTGGACAAAAATGGTGGCTATTGTGCCACCCTCTCCATCTTTTTTACAATTCAGTTAGAGTGAGGATGCATGTTGTTGACATTCATTCATTGCACTCCCAAAGCTCTTAGTGGTGTAGTTTAGAATCACAGTTGAGGGGTGGTGGTGGAGTGTAATATTAAAAATTATGTTTATGTTAAATTTAACTTCCATTTAGCTATTCTAAGATAATTTTTTCATTTCTTGGAGAAGATGATCAAAAAGTCACAATATCTTTGAGCATACAACTTAATTTTTTTCGTAAGAAATATTTTTTGAAGTCCAACACAATGATACAATTAAATTGAAGCCATCTATCACCAATCAATAAAATTATTGTAGAAAATTTGATGGAATCTTTAATCTATATAAAACCTTTTAATGGGTAAAATTTATATGTCAAATAGATGATAATTCACCTCATAATGTACCCATCTCAATATTTCAAATAAATATATTTAAATTAAATTAATTAATACTAATCATAATTAATATAACTAAATTTTAAATTTTATTTAATATCTCTAACTATTTACTATCATCTTACACTTATTTAATCTTAATTAAATCTAATTGTTTTTTTTTCTAATTAATCTACTCAATTAATAAAATATTTAATATTAATAAATCAATTTTAAGTTATACAAAACCTATTGTAATCATACACTCGAATAGTTCTATAGTTCTAAAACCTCGTAAAATCAATTACTTGCAAGAGGGGAAACAAAATCCCAGAAAACTATCCTTCAGTTTTGATACAAAGGGAAGCAACATTTGCTTTTATTATTTTCTATAGTTGGTTTCCCATGGGATGCAATGATATTTTATTTTTGTCAGAGTTTTAAATGTTTTGAACCATATTCAATGCTTTGACCATTGAAGGCCCAGATTCAAGGTTTGATCGAAAGAGAAGCAACATTTATTTCTGTCAGAATTTTATATGTTGGGATGAACTCCAAAGTTGGAATTTATCTGTAATGGGCCATCGGATGTTGTTTTGTTTCTAGTTTATCCAGTATGGGACAACCTTTAACAAATCCAAATGGAAAGGAAATTAAAAAATAATCATAAAAATTTCTTAAAACAATTTTTTTTTATATTGAAATGGGTTGAATGTACAGAATTATATGCCCAGAGATTGCGCTTACAACATTTATAATTATATAACTAAAGTAACCAAATTCAAAGTAATCTAATCAGAGCACCTTGTTAAATGCAACCAGCCGAAAGAATAAACTCTGATCTGTTGAACACGTGAAACAAATGAAGGCGTTGGAAATCACCTGCGTCAAATAGCATTCAATGTAGAAGTTTCTCCTCCCATCTGTAGCATTTAAAATAGAAGCTTCTCATTGGCAATTTTCTTCCACCGACCACAGTCTAATCTCACCCTCCATCGGTCACATTTTATGCATGTTTTTTGACTGCAAAATATTTCTAGAGAATTCTAAGACCTCTATTTATAGAGGCATGTGTCATCGATACTTGAAAAGCAAGAAGATAATAGAATGGCTCTAGTTCTGTTTATTGTGTAGCAGCATTCTGGCTCTTCATATATATATTATTGAGTGTGTATTATGTACTTTGTTTAGCTCTATTTTTTTGTTTCTTCCTTCTGTGATTATTTCCACTACTGTATTGTTTACTATTACTGTCATCACATACATCCTTTGGATCATAAAATTCCTAACAACTGGTATCAGAGCAAGGCTGTTGGAAGATTTGGTGTGTGTAGGGCTTCGTTGAGCAGGCATGGAGACAGCAGCAGTGAGCGATATGGAAAAGTTAAATGGGGCTAATTTTGCCCTATGGAAATCCCAAATGGAAGATATACTGATTCTTAAAGATCATTATTTGCCAATTGATGGAATATCAAAGAAACCCACAACGATGGCAGATGAAGATTGGAATAAGCTGGATAGAAAGGCAATTGCAACCATCCGTCAATATCAGGCTTAAAATGTGTATTTTAATGTTGCCGGAGAGACGACAGCAGCAAAACTATGGCAAAAGCTTCATGATCTATATGAGAAGAACACGGCATCAAATAAGGTGTTCTTAATGAAGAGGCTATATAATCTTAAGATGAAGGAGGGTGCTTCGGTTGCAAAACATTTGAATGAATTTAATATTATTATTAGTCAACTTGCCTCTATTAAAATTGTTTTGGATGATGAAATTAGAGCAATTTTACTAATGTGTTCTATGCCAGACAGCTGGGAAAATTTGATCGTTGCTATGAGCACTTCAGCCCCTGTAGGAACCCTGAAGTTTGATGATGTTAGCAGCAGCATAATGAATGAGGAGCTACGACGAAAGTCAATTTCAGAGAACCAGGGAGGAAAAGCTCTAGCCCTAGTTGATTGTGGTAGGAGGATTGATCGAGGCTATCTAGGATGCTCAAGATCGAGAGGCCGATCCAAATCAAAAAGGGGTAAGATCACTTGTTATCATTATGGAAAGCTGAGGCACGTGAAGAGAGAGTGTCGAGTTTGGAAGCGAACCCAGAAAGATCAAAATCAAAAGCCAACTAGCAAAAATGAAGGTGAGACCACTATTGTAGCTACGGATGGAGATGTTTTACTTACTGTTTTAGGAGATGTATGCCTGTATACCTCTATCAGTAGTTTTGATTGGATCCTTGATTCTGGGGCATCTCACCATGTAACTCCATGCAAAGAGAATTTTGTTGCATATAATCCTGGAGATTATGGTAGAGTACATTTGGGAAATAATCATTTTTACAGCATTGTTGGAGTGGGAGATGTCAAGATCAAGATGAAGGAAGGACAAGATATCCTACTAAAAGAGGTTAGGCATGTACTAGAAATGCGCATGAGCCTAATCTCTGTGGGACAATTGGATGATGAAGGCTATTTTGTAAGATTTGAAAAAGGTGGATGGAAAATCAACAAAGGAGCATTGGTCGTGGCTAAAGGACCGAAGATGAGGACTTTGTATACATTGATGACAATGATAAAAAGATCAGATACGGCTGTTGTTGCAAAAGAGGGAAACTCAGCAAATCTATGGCATAGGTGCTTGGGTCATATGAGTGAGAAGGGCCTAAAAATCCTCATGGGCAAAAATTTGCTGAAGAGAGAGTGTCGAGTTTGGTAGCGAACCCAAAAAGATCAAAATCAGAAGCCAACTAGCACAAATGAAGGTGAGACCACTGTTGTAGCTACAGATGGAGATGTTTTACTTACTATTTTAGGAGAAGATGTATGCCTGTATACCTCTAGCAGTAGTTTTGATTGGATCCTTGATTCTAGGGCATCTCACCATGTAACTCCATGCAAAGAGAATTTTGTTGCATATAATCCTGGTGATTATGGTAGAGTGCATTTGGGAAATAATCATTTTTGTAGCATTGTTGAAGTGGGAGATGTCAAGATCAAGACAAAGGAAGGACAAGATATCCTACTAAAAGAGGTTAGGCATGTACCAAAAATGCGCATGAGCCTAATCTCTGTGGGACAATTGGATGATGAAGGCTATTTTGTAAGCTTTGAAAAAGGTGGATGGAAAATCAGCAAAGGAGCATTAGTCGTGGCTAAAGGACCCAAGATGAGGACTTTGTATACATTGACGACAATGATAAAAAGATCAGATACGGCTGTTGTTGCAAAAGAGGGAAACTCAGCAGATCTATGGCATAGGCGCTTGGGTCATATGAGTGAGAAGGGCCTAAATATCCTCATGGGCAAAAATTTGCTACCAGGTTTGAAATCTTATAATCTTGACCTTTGTGAGCATTGTATTTATGGTAGGCAATGAAGAGTTTCATTTCTTAGAGGTGGTCATGAACGAAAGGAAAATTTGTTAGAATTGATACACTCATATGTATTTGGGCCTATTAACATTAAATCATTAGGAGGAGCATCATACTTTGTAACATTCATAGATGATGCATCCAGAAAGGTTTGGACCTACCCCATGAAAAGGAAAAATGATGTATTTGAGATATTTCAAAAGTTTCATGTTGCTGTTGAAAGAGAGACTAACAAATTGCTCAAGTGCTTGAGGACAGACAATGGTGGAGAATACTGCTCAAATGCTTTCAAGGAATATTGTAATAGGTTTGGAATTAAGCATGAGAAGACTGTTCCTAGTACTCCTCAACAGAATGGTGTTGCAGAAAGGATGAATCGCACTATCTTGGAGAAGGTGAGGAGTATGTTGTCAAATTCTGGTTTAGAAAAGCATTTTTGGGCAGAAGCGGTGAGGACACCTTGTTATCTCATAAATCGATCTCCTACTATAGCCTTGGATGGCTGCATTCCTGAAGAAGTTTGCACTGGTAAGAAGGTGAATTATTCTCACTTGAAAATCTTTGGATGTGAAGCATTTGTGCATATTCCCAAAGAGAATAGAACTAAGCTAGATGATAAATCTATGAAATGCATTTTCTTGGGATATGCAGATGGTGAATTTGGTTATCATTTATGGGATCCAGTTAAACATAAGATTATTAGAAGCAGGGATGTTATATTTAATGAGTTAGAGATGTTTAAGAGGACTACATGTAATTTGGAGGTTAAGAAAGTTGTTGACAGGTTTGAAGAACAACAAGAAAATATCCCACCAATGCAAGAACATGGGTAGCAAGATCAAGAGTATGATGAACAACAAGAGGAGAATGTGGAACAACAAGAAGAAGAAATGTTGCAGGAGCCTTTACAAGAGATTCAACCTGAAAACACAACACCACAATTGGTTCGCAGATCCACCAGGCCTCATAAGCCTTCACAAAGGTATACATCCTCAGACTATATTTTGTTAACTGATGAAGGTGAACCTAATGATTTTCAGGAAGCTTGTAAAGATGAGCATAGCAAAGAATGGAAGAAAGCGATGGAGGAAGAAATGAACTCCTTGCTGGAAAATAGAACTTGGGAGTTGGTAAAGCTTCCAAAAGGAAGAAAAGCTCTACAAAATAAATGGGTGTTCAAGATCAAGCATGTGGGTGACGAGAAGAAGGAAAGATACAAAGCAAGGCTAGTAGTGAAGGGATTTGCTCAAAAAGAAGGTATTGACTTCACAGAAATATTTTCACCTGTTGTTAAAATGACATCCATTAGAGTTATTCTTGGTCTTACTACTGCTTTAGACTTGGAGTGTGAACAATTAGATGTAAAGACAGCCTTCCTTCATGGGGATTTGGAAGAGGAGATTTACATGGAGCAGCCAGAAGGATTCAAAACAAAAGGTAAAGAGAACTTGGTTTGCAGATTGAAGAAGAGTCTCTATGGATTGAAACAGGCACATCGCCAATGGTATAAGAAATTTGATTCATTTATGTTGAAGCATGGTTTTAATAGACTAGAGGTTGATCATTGTGTCTACATCAAGAGATATGATCAAGGAAAATTCATTATATTAGTGTTATATGTGGATGATATGTTAGTTGTTAAACAGGATATGAATATGATTAACATGTTAAAGAAGGATTTGGGCAGTCAGTTTGCAATGAAGGATTTGGGTCCAGCACAACAAATATTAGGCATGAAGATCATTCGTGATAGAAAGGAGAAAAAATTGTGGCTGTCACAAGAAAAATATATTGAAAAGGTGCTAGACAGATTTAATATGAAGGATGCCAAGCCAGTTGGTACACCTCTTGCTTCTCATTTCAAATTGAGTGCCGATTGATGCCCTTGTGATGACAAGGAGAAGGAGGAAATGAAAAATATCCCTTATGCTTCAGCTATCAGTAGCTTGATGTATGCCATGGTATGCACTCGTCCGGATATTACACATTTAGTGGGAGTAGTGAGCAGGTTCCTTGCAAATCCGAGCAAACAACATTGGCAAGTAGTAAAGTGAATTTTCAGGTATCTCAAGGGTACTAGTCATTATTGTTTATGTTTTGGCAATACTGATATGGTGCTTGAAGGATTTACAGATGCAGATATGGCTGGAGACCTGGACACTAGAAAGTCCACCACTGGTTATTTGTATACATTTGCAAGTGTTGCGGTATCTTGGGTATCCAGGTTACAACCAATAGTAGCTCTCTCCACAACAGAGGCAGAGTATATATCTGCAACAGAAGCTTGCAAAGAGATGTTGTGGATGCAGCGATTCCTAGGAGAGCTAGGAATAAAATAGGACAAGTATGTGCTATATTGTGACAGTCAGAGTGCCATACACTTGGCGAAAAACTCAGTTTTTCACTCACGAATTAAACATAGTGACTTGAGATACCACTGGATTCGGCATGAGTTGGAGGAAGGACAGTTATCCATGGAAAAGATCCATACAGATAAGAACCCTGCTGATATGCTCACTAAAATTCTGCCAAGAGAAAAGCATGAGCTATGTAGAGGCATGGTAGGCCTGGGGGTGACTTGATGATTACCACTTATTCAAAACCCTTCATTTGCTTCAAGTGGGAGAATGTTGAACACCTGAAACAAATGAAGGCATTGGAAATCACCTGCATCAAATAGCATTCAATGTAGAAGTTTCTCCTCCCATCTGTAGCATTTAAAATAGAAGCTTCTCATCGGCAATTTTCTTCCACCGACCACAGTCTAATCTCACCCTCCATCGGTCACATTTTATGCATGTTTTTTGACTGCAAAATATTTCTAGAGAATTCTAAGACCTCTATTTATAGAGGCATGTGTGATCGATACTTGAAAAGCAAGAAGATAATAGAATGGCTCTGGTTCTGTTTATTGTGTAGCAGCATTCTGGCTCTTCATATATATATATATATATATATATATATATATATATATATATATATATATATGTTGAGTGTGTATTATGTACTCTGTTTAGCTCTATTTTTTTGTTTCTTCCTTCTGTGATTATTTCCACTGCTGTATTGTTTATTATTACTGTCATCACATACATCCTTTGGATCGTAAAATTCCTAACATGATCATGATGTTTGGTAGCACACAAATATACAAACTCAAAACTCAAATTCATTTCATTTGTTGATCTGTCTCGTCTTTAATTAAACAGATTTCAGTAAATGAGTAACCTTTACTTTTGATGGCTTGGAAAGCGCCATCATCAAACCACTGATCACCTTCACAAAGAACTCATTCTACCTCTCTATAATCTCTTTCATTCAAATGATGAAAAATTATGCATGTCTGGTGGGATATAAAGCATAGACTACCTCAAAAACATCTCAAAATTTTAAAATAAAGCCACTTTCATATTGATAGATTGTTGTTTTCGAATCATGAAACCTTTATAAAGTTGCATGAATAGGGGAAACTAGTGAAGGTACTGAAAAAACAACTCACCATATGCATACAGAAAAAATTTATGTCATGTTTCTACCTGCTGAAACAAAAATTAAACCTTGAATATTAGAAAAGATTCACTATTGCAATTGTACAATGCATTAAGAAATCAGTGACTAAAAATAGCACCTACATTTCAATAGATTCAGATTCAGAAACTCATTCCACGGTTCTATAATCTAAATTCTACACTATACAGATTAAAGGATTTCTCAAGTCCAATATGGAAGGTGCAATATCCAACTACATTTAACTGTATGATATTTAAACCACAAAAACCTTACAAACTGCCCTTGCAGAGAATAATTTGATGGCAGGACTGCAACTATCTCAATTCAACTCAAAAATAAGAATAAAGAAATGCAAATAAAAGTAAAAAATGACACCATGTATCCAATCATCTAATACCAAGAACAAAGATTGTTTAATAACATTGAGACTAGAGGCTCCACAAATGAATTCCACAAATCTTCTTTGAATTGACTTAATTCAATGGCCTAGACTCAGAACTTTGCAGTAGGCCTCGGTTCAAAAGCCGTCCCCTTCAGTGACACTAGATTAATAGGTGTTTCTGGAAAAATAGGGAGCCAATGCCACGACCCACATCTTAAATTATATGAAACCACTTCCTTGCAACCATGCCTTATTATGCAAATGTTTTCCCCTACTCCAACACCCTGCATACCATATTTGAGTTCATGTTTGAAACGCTGGATCACAGATGGGGGCATATGAGCAATCTCAGTCCAAAATAAATTGTCCTTGGATTCAAAATGAAGCTCCCATATAATAATATCTTTCAAACATTCAGGTCTATAGAGATTAACCTGAGCTTGAGTCTGGAAAGGAGTATTTTGCAAGGCTCCCACCAACAGCACCGATTTCCCACAAGCAACAAGTTGTGACCATGACATGCGAGGCACATGTCCCTCCAATGGTAGCTGAAGCCACACATTTTGTGGGGACAGAGGAAAAGATACAAATCTCATGGCTGACAAATTATCACTATCCTTACCTTGTTGATTTTCGCTTTGGGTGTTGTACACCATAATCCCTTTGGGATGCGCTGTCATGGAGAAAATGAAGGAGTTAGAAATAACCATATCAGAATATCTTTTTAGCCAAATATCACCGGGAAGGACCAGAGTTTTCTTCCATGTTCTTTGAGAAGAGTCATAGATATTGATGCTTTGTCCTTTTCCATCGTTTCCATTATTTCCATAGCCCACAACAATCACTTTGTAGCACTCCCTGTTAGACTCAACCGATTCCTTGCCCAAACCCACAATCCCTCCTTGTATCAGATCCACCGGCCCTTGCATTAATGAAGGGAGGTCAAAAATGGTTTCCATAAATGGATTGCAAACACACAGTCGTCTCTCTAAACCCACAAAACCATGTGCTAAGGAAGTGTTAGTTTCAACATCCATTAAGAATAGACCAGAGGCCGATCCACGATAAGAAAACGTGCTTCCATTTACTCTGCTTGGAGGCAATGGAGATGGCAAAGTAGTCCATGTCCCTCTAGAGAAGGAAAATGCCAAATTAGCATGTTTTTCTTCATCGTCCATTTGACACAAGACAAAGTATGGATCTCTACCAGAGGAAAATGCCAAATTAGCATTATACTTTTCTTCATCGTTTATGTGACACAAGACTAACAACGGATCTCTACCAAAGGAATGGGTCCATAAATTTAAAAATCTGTTAGAAGATAACAAATTATTCCATTCTTGAGAGACCATACGGCTTTGGTATACTTTGTCTGCTGGAAGCCAAGACAATATTTTTTCCAATACATGTTGTGGCACTACTGATAACTTAGAGAAATTATCCGTTTCTGCCACCATTTTCATTGTCACCTCCGCTTTCTGCAATTCAAATGAGTGCTCCATATTGTCTTATTATTTTTGGCAAATTGTTTTTGTGTCCCGATTCATTTTATAGGGCTTTAGGAAAATCTCTATCTCTGTGTATAGGGAGTAGGGTAGGAGGCATATAAAGATTTAATTATTTTTATGTATAGGGAATTGGGTATTTCAAGGATTTTAAGTATTTGTATGTATAGGGAATTGGGTATTTCAAGGATTTAAGTATTTTTATGTATAGAGAATTGGGTATTTGTGTGTATAGGGATTAGAGTTCCAGAATTAGGAGTTTTGATGTATAGGGAATTGGGTATTTCAAGGGTTTAAGTATTTTTATGTATAAGGAATTGGGTATTTACGGATTAAGGTTCGAGGGATATAGTGAATTAGGTGTTTTGGTGTATAGAAAATCTATTTCGATGTATAGGGACTAAGGTCCTAAATATATAGAGAATTAGGTATTTTTGTGACTAAACAATTTTCTCTGTATTTCGATATATAGGGACTAGAGTCGGAGTAGGGTATGACTCTTAAGAATTTAAGTATTTTAATGTATAAAGAATTGGGTATTTCAGTGTATAAGGATTAGGGTTCCAAGGATATAAGGAATTAGGTATTTTGGTGTATAGAGAATTGGGTATTTCGATGTGTAGAAATTAGGGTCCCAAATATATAGAGAATTCGGTGTTTTGGTGTATAGAGACTTAAGTATCTCCATGTATAAAAAATTAGTTATTTATGTGTATAAAGAATAAAACATAAAATATATAAAGAATTGTGTATTTTTCTATATAAAAACCACGCGGTCTTATATATTTATATCTCTATATGTGTAATAAGTGATTTTATATATATTATAGTAGGTATTTTTATATTAAGTATTTAATTTTTTTTTTTTAAATCACTTTTTAATTTCAATAAGATTTACATGTCACTTTTATATGACAATGACCTTGATTAAATAAGGTAATAATTTTTTAATATTATTTTCATAGATTTTATTAACAAATTTTTTTAATTATTATTATTTTAAATTTTTATTAATAATTTTAATTTTAAAATATTTTATTTTATTAAAAGTAAAATTTATTTTATTATTATTTTCTTAATTTTAATTTTAAAATATTTTATTAGTAGTAAAGTTTACCTTTTTATAAATGACATTAAGCCGAGTCTTTAGAAATAAAATTATATTTAAATCTTATCATTAAATTTTATAAAAAAATATTTATAATAATATTTTAATATTTTTTAAATTAAATTAGATTTTAAACATTATTTAATTACAAATTTAACTGCCATAAATAAGACAAATTAAAATTTTATAAATATATTTTATTTTTATTTTTATAAAATTTTAGATAAATTTATATTTTATTTTTATTATTAAATATAAATTTATTAAAAAAAAAATTTGTAAATATTAGATTCAACCTAAAGATCTGATAATAATCCATGTGATTTATTAGAGCTCTTTTTTTACTGAAGTAATGCAAAATACAAGAAATAAATGTAGCAACGCTGCGAATAAAAAAAACTATAGAACAATGCAACATTTCCACTAAACAGCGAGCAACCTAGGAAACCTAAAAATGTCCATAAGAACTATCAAAGGTAGTACATAACAATGTATACCCTTTGTATAACAACACAAAAAAAATAACAGAACTGTCTCTATGAAGTGAAATGTTGATCAGGCCATCTCAAAAACCCTTCCAGATATTTTGTGTTTAATACTCGAGCATTGCAAGCTGCAAAATCTGAGATTTAATTTGCTCTAGCTGATAACTAGACAAAATATTCTTCTTAGATAAGCCCTATAGATATGAAAATAAGGAAGCAATCTACAAAATGATATCAGAGTAAAGCCATAGAATCACTGATTCCAAATGCAATTTAACATTCGAGAACACTACTAAACCCCTGATTTTCCATAAATGAAATAAAATGCTCTATCTGATAGAATTAGCTATCAAATTATTATGTAATCCAAATCCCAATAATGCTTCCTTCCATTTTAATTGATGGCCAAAGATAGCAGGTAGATTTTTAAAAACAACAAACCATTAGTTTTTAACAAATATACAATCCCAAAAAATATGCTTCGAAGTTTCTTTACAAATGCATAAAGGACATTTAACAGGATACACTAAGATGCATTTCAACCTATCTTTCACAGGAAGCTTATAGTGTAAGATCTTCCACGCCATGATTTTTTCAGCCTCATCAGCTTTAGTTTTCTAGATTTGAGCACTTAACCTAATCCAAGAATTGTTCTTAAGTTTACATTTCCATTTTTGAATCAGTCATGGGTTAAGATCCATACGAGAAAGTAGGGAAAGATAGATTTTATTTAAGGGAAATTGTCTAAAATGCCCATATATAAGCCAATGCCAATCCTTTAAAAAGTTACACTAAACTGGAGTGCACATCTTCATTATTAAATTTTTTGAGACTAACTATTGAACAAAAATAATGAAACCCTTCAAGCTTCTTATTAAGCATAAGGCATTCCATAGTAAGAACCCACGATGGCTAACTCATTGAATTAAATTCCCAAAGATCATTAAATTGACAAACTCCCTTTTTAAATAACAAATAGGTTTGCTTGGGAAATACACAGCCAAAGGTTGGTTGTGGTACTGAACATGTTTATTCCGCCAAATAAATGAAGTGGCAAAACTGAAACCATGATGTAATGATGTTTCCTTCCACTTAAGGAAATGACTAACCTTCTACCACGCCTTCTAAATAGATTGTAAAGTTGGGGATGTCTTGATGAAAAAGAAAGGTGCAAGAAGTGTTTTATCTAACCAACTAATTTCTTGCCATTTACTTTTAATAGAAATAGATTTCAATCTGTGTCTTACCAATATTTTCCAAGGCTCTTCACCTTCAACTACTCTGACAATCCATTTAGACACTAAACATATCCCTTGAGTTTTGGGATCAATCACACCCAATCCACCTCGCCCTCTTGGTTGTATACAATGAGACCATGAGGTATATTTGAAACCAGAACTGACATCCCACTTGGACCAAATAAATTAATGAGAGAGCTTATTTAAATCCTCATACCCTTTGTTTGAAGGCATCCAACATGAAGAAAAATAAACATGAGATGCAAGGAATATTTTATTGACAACTTGAATTCTGTTAGCCAATGAAATAAACTTATTGCCCCAATTAAAGAGTTTGATTTTGAGTTTATAAAGAAATCATTTCCACAACTCATGAAGAGAGACACCTAAACCAAAAGGGATGCCTAAGTATCTTGTCATCTCACCATGTCTAATTTGTTTCCATTCTCTACGAATCCATTGGGGACAAGGCCGGTTTGAATCATTAAAAACTCTATTTTTTCATGGGATAATTATGAACCTGAAACCAAATAATAAAGATCTAATATATCAAGAGTATTATTGATTTTTGCATCTAAATTTTACAAAAAAAGCATACTGTCATCAACAAAGTGGGAATTAATCACACAGTCCTTTTATGGAATAGAGATGCATGATATAAGATTCAATTGATTAGACTTTTGTAATAAATAACCCAGAGCATCGGTTGTAAGAACACATAAAAAAGGAGCAAGTGGACAACCCTATCTGATAAAGCATTGTAAAGTAAAAGGATCTGGCATATGATTATTAACAATTAATTGAGCATTAGCATCCTTAAATGACATTCTAACATGATCACATATTTTAGGACCAAAACTGAGCCATTGTAACATTTTGAGGATAAAGCTCCAACGTATTCTATCGTAGGCTTTATCAAAATCAAGCTTGACCACCAAAGCATTTTGACTAGTTTGCTGAGCCCATTCACTTATCTCCCAAGTAAGGATTAAATGATGTTAATAAAATTTCTTGTAATCTTTCATGGATCTTTTTGCTAGAGTGTTAAGCCATGAAGTCATTGAAGAATGTCTTGAGTATTAATTATTTAAGTCACTCAAAGATTAGGGGGGATAAATATTATAATGTGTTGTGTTAACAAGTATTATGCCACCAAGATTTACGTGTACTTATTATGTTAGGTAAGGATAAGTATTATTCTATTGAAGGCTACCGTACTAATAAGTATTTTATTTGATAGGTAAACATTTTTAAAATTGGAGTTATAAATTGGATTAACACTTTTGATTGGAGCTATGAATTGGTGTTGGGACATAAAAAGGGGTCCAATTCTTGACAACAAGAAGGAACTTAAACAACGAAGAACCAAGAGAAAAATATCAACCACAAAAAAATAGCAAAAAGGGGAGAAAGACACAGGTAAAGAAAGGCAAACTAGAGAAAAAAATACAACCAGTCACCAAACCTTTATCGATAAGCAGTGACAAACTCAAAAGAGAATATGATGTCTTTCTGCAAGACTTTAGTGTATCCAACCTACACAAGGAAAATCATGACAGAGGCAAAAGCTAGCCCAAAGAGCTCAAATGAAAGCTTGGATGTAATTATTATAAGTGTTGTGTTATGTGAGGATAAATGTTGACACATCTTCGGTTATTATGGTAATAGCTAATTACTATAACATGTTACACTATCTCATCATGAATTACCATGTAGGAACTACTTATTATAGTGTGATGTGTTAAGTGAGCCTATAGCTGGGCCTATCTCGTCTTTATTTACTATGTTTTAGGTAACTAGTTTAGATATCTTTAAAATATATATGTTAAATGTTGAGAATTATCAACTTCAAAGTACCTATTTTACATCTTTGGTATAGGTTCCTCTAATTAAATATCTTTTAATATTTAATGGATATATATTTAATATATTTGAGTAAATGTTATTTATTTTAGCATAAGGTAAAAGTAAATCTCTTGCTCATGAAATTATAATGCATATTAAACATGTGTTCTTGAAAGGAAGGTCACAAGTTCAAATCCTACAGTGGATAAGGTATGTACATATTCAAAGTAGATTAAGGTGTCTCTTTCATAGTGGAAGTATGGGGTGGACTTATATGGTGTGAGTTACCTTCTAGACCATAAATCATGGACCTTAAAATAAATTTTATTTATATTTTTCTTGATATAGTAATTTATATAATGAAATCTATTTCGATTAAAATATATCATTGCAACTATAACTATTTTTTATATTCATTTTCACTTTATTAAATGCAATATTTAAAAGAAAAAAATAGAGTAATAAAATATTGGTAAAATATGGATGAACATATATGGTATCTTTACTCATGTATGCATTTGTTTCACCAATAATGATGCAGAAAAAATAAACCAGCCTTTTGGAGGCCATAACTTTTGACCCATAGCTCCATTTGAGCTCTTCCATGCACCAAAACGACCATCTCAAAAAAATTGTTGCTGCCCGAAACCATATTTTTCAAATAGAGGTATTTTCAATATTTTTTTGAGGTCATACATGATCATCTAAGGGTCCAAAATTACCAATTAATGATTTTTTTGGTATTTTTCTATTTTAGATATTGTATATTTTTAGGACCAAATATTAAATTCAGTTGAAATTCATCCCATAGGCTAATTTTAGTGTTTATAGTATTTATGGATGTTTTTAGAGATGCTTGCACTTGCATGTGAAACTTACTAAAAATAGCAGCTGCTAAAAATAATGTTTTTTTGAGATTTTAGTTTTTTTTTTTTTTTTTGTATGTCGACTCTAATTCTGAGTTAAGGAATATCTAAGCATGGCTTGGGTTTTTAATTATTTAGTTCATTCAATTTTCACTTTATTGAAAGTCGGGTAAACTTTTTAATGTGACCGGCACTGCTGGCTAGACACGACTAATACCGGTACCACGGGGCTGGTGGGGGACTTGAACACTGATGGACAGAGCCGCAATGGAAGTACCTGACCAATCGAATATACCCCCCGACCCTTAGTTCATTCAATTTTAATAAATACAAGTTATTATTTTATATTTTGGCTCATTGGTAATTTTATTGTCTTGATAGTTTTCAGTTTCATTATCCGTTATCAAAACAAGTTTGAATCTTGGAGAAGTAAGAATGGAAAGAGGATGAGAAGGTATTACAAAGTGAATCAGACTATACAAGAGCTATAGAGGCAAGTGGAATAATTAACTAAGGTTATCACTAATTAGAGAATAACACAAGGTGGTGATGAGGAAGACATAGATCATGATGAAAAAATTTAGTAAGAAGAAGAATAACAAGATCTGCCACCATCGATGGAGGAGAGGATGGTTTGGGCTTTAGGAGGAATAAATGAATGAATCAAGGTTAATGTTCTAGATTATAGAGGCTGTTTAAAACCAAATGAGTTGATAGTTTAGATAAATAGCATGGAGAAGTTCTTCGAGTGGAAGACTATGAGAGAAGATAAGAAGGTAAGTTTGCATGCACGAAGTTGAAAGGTCATGCAATGATTTGGTGGGATCACCTATAGAAAGAGAGATAGAGGAAAGGTAAAGAGAAGATTAATACATGGAAAAAGATGGAGAAGAAGCTGAGGGAGAAATTTCTTCTTGTGGATTATGCACAAATCCTATACAGAAGTTTTTCGAATTTAAGGCAAAAAGAACACAATATACAAGAATATACAGATGAGTTTTATAAGCTTTCCATATGAGTGAAGCATGATGAAATAGAAGATCATATGGTTATAAGGTATATAAATGGTTTGAAATTGTATATTCAAGATGAATTAAGCATGCATAGAATACTTTGCATGGAGGAGGCTTATCAATTAGTTTTGAAAGCAAAAGAAAAACAAAATAGATAGAATTTTAGAAGGACATCTCTTGGTCCAAGAAGGGGCAGATCCCCTCTACTAAGGGGATGAGGTGGGTTTAATACCACTAGAGGTGGGTCTAATACCAATAAAGGTGAATCATCATGTGGTGCATAAAGGTAAGATGATAATAGGCAAGGGTTTCAATACCAACAAAGAGGAAGAGGGTTTCAGAGAGGATGAGGTTATGGTGGTGCTAAAGGATGGTTTCTGAATCAACACAGATCTTATGTTTTTTATATATGTAGAGAAGAAGGGCACATAAATTTTTAGTGTCTGCACTATCAAGATCAAGAAAGGAGGCAAGAGGATCATCCAAGAGTGAATCTAGTTGAGGCTAAGATAGAAGAGCAAAATACTAAAGTTGCACTAGTACATATTGGAGAGAATCTCTTGATGAGAAGAATAATGATCGCTCCATGAAAGGAACAAGTGTAGAATAAAGAATGTGGTGATGCATGGCTGTGATAAAATAATTTTCCAACAAGATTTACTTTAGGTGGAAAGGTATCCAAAGTAATTATAGACGATGGTAGTTATGAAAATATGGTTTCTAAAGAAATGGTAGAGAAACTAAATTTACAATGTGAAAATCATCCTAATCCTTATCGTATTTCATGGTTTAAGAAAGGGAATGAGGTTACACTAGATAAAATGTGCTTAATCAAGTTTTCTATAGTAAAAATATATAATGTTGAAATATGGTGTGATGTTATTCCAATGGATGCATGCCATATGTTATTAAGAAGACTATGGCAATTTGACAAGAGAGTAATTTATGATGGATCAAAGAATACGTATAATTTTTGGAAAGGTGGTACAAAGGTTGTTTTTTTACCTCTTAAAGAGGAAGATAAGATAGAAATCATGTTATCTACTAAAAATTTTATAAAAGATATGAAGGTGACATGTTAATATGTATTAGTAGCAAAGAATGAAGATGCAAAAATGGTGAAAATACCAACAAAAGTAGCAAGAGTGTTGAAATGATATGCAAATGTTATGTCTAATGAGTTACCACACGGTTTACCACCGAAGAGAGATATTCATAATCACATTGATTTTATTCCAGGATCAACTATTCCCAATCAAGCAATTTATAGGATGATTCCAATAGAACATGCAAAATTAAATAAGTTTACTAAATTGTTAAGAAAGAAGGTGATAAGGGAGAGTATGAGTCCATGTGTAATACCAGCATTGCTAACTCTAAATAAAGATGGAAGATGGATAAAGTGTGTAGATAGTAGAGTAATTAATAAAATTACAATAAAATATAGGTTTCCTATACCTCGTTTAGATGATATGATGGATGTGCTTGTAGGAGTAAAATATTTTACCAACATTGATCTAAGGAGTGGTTATTATCATATTCAAATTCGTGAAGGAGATGAGTGTAAAAATGCATTCAAGACTAAGGATGGCTTATATGAGTGGATGATGATGCTATTCAAATTATCTAATGCACCTAGCGTATTTATGAGGATGATGAATACAGTGCTACAAGAATATATTGCTAAGTTTATGGTTATTTATTTTGATGATATTTTGATATTCAGTAAGACTAAATGCAAACACTTACAACATTTGATAATGGTAATGGATTTTTTAAGGAGAAGTTTTATGCAAATTTGAAGAAGTGAAGGTTTATATAGAATAGTTTGATTTTTTTGGGATGTGTAGTTTCAGCAGATGGTGTAAGAATGGATGAAGAAAAGATAAAGGCAATTTTTGAGTTTCCTATTCCAAAAAGCATTATAGAGGTAATAAGTTTCCATGGTTTAAATCTTTTACAAAAAAATTATTAAAAATTTTAGTAGTATTGTGGCACCAATAACAGATTGCATGAGAGGGAAGGAAATTGCATGGACAAGACAAGCCATGAAAAGCTTTGAATTTTTAAAAAAGATTACAAAAAGACCAATTTTAGCATTACCGTATTTTAACAAAGTGTTTGAGATTGATTGTGATGCTTCATTTGTGAGAATTGGTGCTGTGTTGAGTCAAGAAGGAAAGCCAATAGCATATTTCAGTGAGAAATTGAATGAGGTAAGAAAAAAGTATTCTACCTATAATTATGAACTTTATGCAATTATACAAGCATTAAGACATTAGAGGCATTACCTAGTGCCTAAGGAGTTTATTCTATTTATAGATCATGAGGCTTTGAAGTATGTGAATACACAAAAGAATTTGAATAGTAGGCAAACAAAGTTGGTATCTTTCTTGCAGGGGCATGCTTTTATGTTAAAACATAAATCAGGAAAATAGAATCAAGTAGATGATGCATTGAGTAGGAGAGTAATATTATTAACTACTATGGTGAGTGAAGTAGTTGGATTTGAAGCTATCAAATAATTATATGATACTAATCCATATTTTGGCAAGGTAGTTGAGTAGTGCAGGAATGAATTAATAGATGGGACAAATATTATCCATAGTGAGTAACTTATACAAGAAGGTTATCTCTTCAAAGGGAAATAATTATGCATTTTAGTTGGGTCTCTATGAGACAATATAATAAGAGAATTACATATTGGAGATTTGGTTGGACATTTTGGTAAGACGAAGACAATAGCTTTGGTGGAGGAAAAATATTTTTTTTCAAAGATGAAGAGAGATGTGACAAGGTATGTTTCAAGGTGTAGGATATGACAAGTGATTAAAGGACATGCATAAAATACTAGATTATACATGCCATTACCGGTTCCAAGAGGACCATGGATAGATTTGAGTTTGAATTTTGTGTTGAGATTACTAAACACACAGAGAGATAATGATTCAATTTTTGTTGTTGTAGACAAATTTTCTAAAATAGTTCATTTCATTGCATGTAAGAAAATCAATGATGTCACTAGTGTTACGAAATTATTTTTTAATGATATTGTGAGATTGCATGGTGTTCTAAAAACTATTACTTCAAATAGGGACATGAAATTTCTAAGTCTTTTTTTTAGGACTTTTTGGAAGAAGGTAGGTACTAAGCTACAATTTAGTAGTGCATATCACCCACAAATAGATGGATAGATAGAAGTTATGAATAGGATCTTGGGAAATTTATTGAGATGCATATTGGGAAATAATCCCAAGCAATGGGACTTGGCTTTACCCCAAGCTGAGTTTGCATATAATAGTTCAATGAATACATCAATAGGAAAGTCACCATTTTAAATTATTTATGGGAGAAATCCTATGGGTATTTTAGATTTAGTATAATTACCAATTGTAGATTGAATTAGTGATGATGGAGAAGCATTTGCAGAGCATATGCATCAATTACAAGGAGTAAGAAGAAAGTTGCAGGAAATTAGTTAGAAATATAAAGCATTGGTAGATGTCAGAAGAAGATACAAGGTATTTGAAGAAGGAGAGTTGGTAATGGTTTAATTGAGGAAAGAAATATTTCTAAAATGTACGTACAACAAGTTGAAGTATAAGAAGAATTTTTGCTTTCAGATGTCATGTCCCCTCTCTAGTACGATATGACACTTCACGTGGATTTGCCTATTCCAGACTCTCGTAGGCAGATGGTGGTGATGAGAGATTCATTTTTGCATTTATTTGGCGATTGGATGGCTCATTATGCTCTTGGAGAGATTATATTTATTTATTACTTTTTATATGGGGCCAAAATGTTATATTTTTAAATTTAGGTACACCTTTTATTTTATAAAGTTACTTTTTATTTTAAAAGTACAATGAGGTTTTACAAGATGTATTACGAAAACTTTTAAAAGTTTCCTAAAAGTGCATAAATAGACCCCATGGGTCTCTCATTTGGCATCCAAGTTTATTTTCTCATTTTGGCTTTTTGGGCATTTGTAGAACCTGATGGTCTGCAAATTTTCAGTCTAATCCTTGAGAACGATACCTCTCAAGTGATTGCATAACTGAGGAGGTGAAAGATCCTCTGAAGGGTTGCTTGGAGGAATTGGTATTCAGCCAATTCAAGTGTGCTAAATTGGAGAATTTTGGTGGTTTATTCTCAGCTAATAAATCTTCAGTATTTCAACATTTTTGGGCAAGGAGAAGCATAATTTGGGCATAGAAAAATCAAACCCTTGGAGGAAGCAATTTTTAATAGTTTTTGGTATCATTTTGGAGGATTTTTGAAGAGGTTTCTGAAGGTCTTTCACAAATCTATATGGCCGTACGGATGGGATTTTCAGCAGCAGCAAGTCAAAAAAAAATCACAAAATACTGGATACAGTTTGCAGTCCTTTTCCTGGCATGTGCAGTCTATTTTTTCTCAGCATTTTAGCAAGGAAGTTGGTCATTTTTTATAGGAATTTTACTCAGCAGGGTACGGACAGCATACAAACAGTATTCTAGACAGTGTTCTTTGACTATTCAGACATCAGCATTCACAGTCCAGTTCTAAAGGAGATTTCTCCCTATGTCTTAGTCGCCTGGCACTGAGGGTTTGAAATATAAGGTCGATGCACCTTCCTGGGTAGATTTGAGGCAAGTTTCATCATTGGCATACCTAGGCAAACTTATTAAAGGTCTGAAACTATTTATATTTGCCATATTTTCTATTATTACTCAGTCTTCTAAGGCTTACGAATCGTCAATGTTGTTGTAACCGGGTTATAAAGAATAATATTAAAAATTTGAACTATTGTAAGCTCATTTTGACCATTGTATTCATGCAATATATTGGAGTTTGGGGTTGCATGACAATTGTTTGTCATAATGTCTCCTAGCTGTAATTGCTAATTACTTTCATCTTTAGTTATAATGGAGTTTAGACTTGGCAAGACAAATGTTTGTTAAAATTACTATTGGTTGTAGATGCACATTAGTTCAATTACAATTCATTTTCAGACCTCATATAGTTTTTGGAAAGTCAAAAAATTACCAGGCCTTGCATCCTAATTTCATTTGCAGTTATCTATGATATTTAGTTAAGTTTTTTTCATGCATGGTATCCTCACTCAAAGAGGGAGAAAAAAAACAAAACAACAATTTCCAGTCAAAATCAGTTTGCAAGACAACTGTTTGACAAAATTCCATAATGCAATATCAGAGTTTTGATGATCCTACTAGTGCGGGTCATTATAGTGGTATCAGAGCCATCATCCTACCATCTTGTGATCAGCTAAACAATAGATGAATGAGAGAGAAATCAGATATTATATCAGGGAACAGTGGAGACAACCAAATCAGAATCCTCAGGTCGAAGGAGATACATCGTCAGAGGCATTAAGATACACCAACAAATCAGTTCAAAATATGGCAGAAGAAGATAAAGATGCAAGTACTAAAAGGAAATTTGACACTTTGCTTGATATGATGTCACGCTTATTAGGAAAATTGGATCAGCAAGCCATTACAGATCAAAATCATCAACACAGCTGAACATAGTGGAGTTAATGAGGAAAGGTCAATACAACGTGCTGGAGACACTAGAGGATCAGCTTCTAGGCCTCTTTTTCCCACCTTTACACCAAGACAAGAACAATTACATGCTGCTCCAGCCACTCCCTTTAGAGAAGAAGCTAGACAGCCCTACTTGGAGTATACCACTCTCCCTCCTGATATGAGAGAAATATGGACATTTGATCAATTCATGAATCAAAAAAATAAGAGAGGAGGAAGAAATGATTGCCACGCTCCAAAGAATGACTATCAACAAGCACTTGGTAAGATTTCCATGCCTTACTATGATGGAAGTAACAAATGTACAGCTAGGTCTTGGGTTCAAAAGCTTGATAATTATCTCTCTTTAAGACCAATGCCTGAAGAGGATGCCATAAGATTTTCCACACTACATCTTGAAGGAGCTACTCACGAGTGGTGGTATCATGGGTTAGTCACTCTTGGACACAACCTTATCACTACATATGAGGAGTTTACCAACAGGCTAGTGGAAAGGTTTAATGTCAAAGATCCTGAGGTGAGTTTCCATGAATTGGCACAACTAAAACAGCATGGTTCCCTTGATGCTTATATTAATGACTTCCAGAAGCTAGCAGCAATGGTGCCATATTTCAGAGTGGAGGCTAGTCATGTTATTTATAGAAGGGTTGACTGAACCACTCAAGGGGTGGGTTAAGGCCTTTAATCCTCTCACATTTCAAGAAGCTATGAAGAAAATCCACAGTATGGAACTTACAGCACCAGCAAACAGGTTCGGTTTAAAGGGATCTTCATCAAAAAAAGATAATAAAGAAGAATTCAACAAAGGTAAAGAGAAGGATGATGACACGAAAGACAAGTCAGCTACACCTTTGAATAAGGAGATGCTTAATGACCTGCATAAGAAGAAATTATGCTTCTATTGCAAGGGTCCATATGAGTTTGGACATGACTATCCTATGAGGCCTAAGGGAAAGGCCAATAGGATGATGTGGGTTTATTACGAGGGCTTAGATTCAGACAGCTCAGAGTACCATGATCCTGATGATGCAAAGCAAGAATAGGAGGTAGATAATGCTGAACAAAAGGAGGAACTAGAATTTCATTTACAGGAGGCATGTCTATCTAGTATTCAGAGAGAGGGTGCTTTCAGACTTAGAGGTGTCTTGGTAGGACAAAAGGTTATTACACTCATGGATACTGGTGCCACGCACAACTTTATTGATGTACGCTTCGCTGAGAGGCATGGGCTCACCACTGAGGAGTTTGAGGGACTGAAAGTTAAGGTGGTTGATGGATATACTCTTCGATGTGACAAGATGGTACGTGATCTACCTCTATGCCTGAATAACTATGAGTTCAAGGCAGATTATTATGTGGTCAACATGGGTGACATGGACATAGTGCTTGGGATGTAGTGGCTGCATTCATTGGAGGAGATTACCCTAAGACTTAAGGATATGGAGATGCGATTCGAGGTAGATGGCAGAACACATGTGTTGAAGGCTATTTGTAATAGTGATGTTAGGACTATTACACTTAAGAGGATGGAGAGGCTAGCTAAGCATAATAATATAGAGTGGGTAGCTATTTGTACCTTGATGCCTACACATGAGGAGCATAACAAGGCTAAATATCATCTTGATGAGAAGGCATACATCAAGATTCCACCAAGCGGACCGCCAAATATAGTGCATAATGTATTCCATGTATCACGCCTCCAGAAGGCATTGGGTCAAAATGTGGTGCCTTCTACAGTGTTACCTCCCTTGGATAATGAGGGGAAGTTAATTCCAAAATCCATCTTGGATATCAAAGAGAAGCAGCTTCACAGGCAAGTGATCAGAGAGTACCTGATTAAGTGGAAGGATCTACACATTGAGGGTGCTACTTGGGAGGGTGAGGCCATTCTGCAGCATCTGACATTAAGATTGCTTGAGGCCAAGCAATTTTAGGAGGGGCAAACTGTCATCTCCCCTCTCTAGTACGATATGACACTTCACGTGGATTTGCCTATTCTAGACTCTCGTAGGCAGATGGTGGTGATGAGGGAGTCATTTTTACATTTATTTGGCGATTGGATGGCTCATTATGCTCTTGGAGAGATTATATTTATTTATTACTTTTTATATGGGGCCAAAATGTTATATTTTTAAAATTTAGGTGCACTTTTTATTTTATAAAGTTACTTTTTATTTTAAAAGTCCAATGAGGTTTTACAAGATGTATTACAAAAACTTCTAAAAGTTTCCAAAAAGTGCATAAATAGACCCCATGGGTCTCTCATTTGGCATCCAAGTTTATTTTCTCATTTTGGCTTCTTGGGCATTTGTAGAACTTGATGGTCTACAAATTTTCAGTCTAATCCTTGAGAACGATACCTCTCAAGTGATTGCATAACTGAGGAGGTGAAAGATCCTCTGAAGGGTTTCTTGGAGGAATTGGCATTCAGCCAATTCAAGTGTGCTAAATTGGAGAATTTTGGTGGTTTATTCTCAGCTAAGAAATCTTTAGTATTTCAACATTTTTGGGCAAGGAGAAGCATAATTTTGGCATAGAAAAATCGAACCCTTGGAGGAAGCAATTTTTAATAATTTTTTGTAACATTTTGGAGGATTTTTGAAGAGGTTTCTGAAGGTTTTTCACAAATCTGTATGGCCGTACGGATGGGATTTTCAGTAGCAGCAAGTCAAAAAAAATCACAAAATACTGCATACAGTTTGCAGTCCTTTTCCTGGCATGTGCAGTCTATTTTTTTCTCAACATTTTAGCAAGGAAGTTGGTCATTTTTTATAGCGGTTTTAGTCGGTAGGGTACGGACAGCGTACAAACAGTGTTCTTTGACTATTCAGACATCAGCATTCACAGTCCAGTTCTAAAGGAGATTTCTCCCTATGTCTTAGTCGCCTGGCACTGAGGGTTTGAAATATAAGGTCGCTACACCTTCTTGGGCAGATTTGAGGCAAGTTTCATCATTGGCATACCTGGACGAACTTATTATAGGTCTAAAACTATTTATATCTGCCATATTTTCTGTTATTACTCAGTCTTCTAAGGCTTACGAATCATCAATGTTGTTGTAACCAGGTTATAAAGAATAATATTAAAAATCTGAACTGTTGTAAGCTCATTATGAGCATCGTATTCATGCAATATATTGGAGTTCAGGGTTGCATGACAATTGTTTGTCATAATGTCTCCTAGCTGTAATTGCTAATTACTTTCATCTTTAGTTATAATGGAGTTTAGACTTGGCAAGACAAATGTTTGTTAAAATTACTATTGGTTGTAGATGCACATTAGTTCAATTACAATTCATTTTCAGACCTCATATAGTTTTTGGAAAGTCAAAAAATTACCAGGCCTTGCATCCTAATTTCATTTTCAGTCATCTATGATATTTAGTTAAGTTTTTTTCATGCATGGTATCCTCACTCAAAGAGGGAGAAACAAAACAAAACAACAATTTCTAGTCAAGAGCAGTTTGCAAGACAACTGTTTGACAAAATTCCATAGTGAAATATCAAAGTTTTGATGATCCTACTAGTGTGGGTCATTACATCAGACCTAATATTGACTTAGTGAGAAGATAGATGGCTACCAAGTGGGTTCTAAAGGGAAGCATCTCAACTTGTGCTATGGTGGGTGGATTGTTTCAGTTTAAGTTTACTGCTCAAGAGGATCTGTTGTTGATCATGGCTGGAGGCATGTGGCTATATGGGAAGCATTCTCTATCT
Organism: Torreya grandis; assembly: GCA_037957365.1. Taxonomy (NCBI): domain Eukaryota; kingdom Viridiplantae; phylum Streptophyta; class Pinopsida; order Cupressales; family Taxaceae; genus Torreya; species Torreya grandis. Next base: position 1,876,252 of record JARHVA010002282.1, on the reverse strand, counting down.
CTATGCAAATATAAACCTAGTTTTGATCCAAAAGTGGACCTTAACCAATTGACTCATGTCTGGGTTAAGCTCTCGAGCCTCCCATTGGAGTATTAGGATGAGAAAATATTTGCTTGAGTTGGTAACTCCTTTGGAGATTATGTGACTATTGACAAAGTTACTAAGACAAAGGCAAGATTGGTCTATGTCTGATTCTGTGTTAATGTAGACATTCTCAAAACACTTCCCACCTCCATCATTCTAAACTCCAAATATGGGAAGTGGAACTAGAGTATTCTTTATGAGAATTCTAGAGTCTTTTGTTAGAACTACATGAAACCAGGTCATATATTCACCTATTGCAAGGCCCCAAAACATCCCCCACTTTAGAAGGAGATGCGGGAGGATTCATTAAAGGCTTCAGAAGATTATCCCTTTAAGGAAGATATCCTCAAAATTATGGATTCCCCTCTAGTTTCTTTCAAGAAGAATCCTAAGGTGGCTGGATCGGTAGAAGAAACTCATCAGAGGTTAAAGGAAAAGGAGGATGCCATGCCTTCAAGAGATGTTTAGGGAATGACCTCTAGTGGGGAGGATCTAGGCTCAGAGGAAAGAATGATAAAGGAAGGGTTTAGCAATCAAGGGGAAGACCTAAATGGTAGAATTAAAGACAGGGAGGAGGGTGAGCTAGTTCAGTCTTTAAAATCTCAAATGATTGAGAAGATTCAAATGGGAACTGCTCAGGATGTTCATAGCCCTTAATCAAAAAGGGGGGTTTTAAATTGGGAACAAGCACTTTGGATGAAATTTTCTCCCCATCCCCAGGTGCAGGAACTATCAAGAGTATGGAGGACTTGGAGGGTTGGACTACTACGAAGAAGAAAGGGAAGGGAAACAATAGAAAGATTGTGTATGTGGGTAGAGATAATAGTAAGGGAGGACCCTTACTCATGTAAATAAGGTAGAGGAAGATGGAGAACAAAATTACTAGGGGAAGGTAGACCACCTTGATGGTTCCTCCTAGGAGAACCAAAAAATGAAGATAGTCTCATGGAATATTCAAGGGTTTAACAACCCTCATAAGTAGTTTCTTGTTAGGAACTACATTTTTGATAATAAAGTGTAAATTCTATTACTTTAAGAAGTCAATATGACTGAAGATAACTTCAAACTAGTAATTAAAAACATCTGACCCAATGCCAATTATGCCATTAGTGGAGCTCAAGGAGCTTCGAGAGGCATTACCAATGTATGGAACCATAATTTTCAAGGGAGGGTAGTGTCCTGCTCTAGGCATTATATGTAAATCTCTTTTCAATGCAATTTTATCTACTAGTCCCTAGTCAATGTCTATGCCCTAAATACACGCATCAAAATAAAGGAGGTATGGGATAATCTATCAGATAGAATTAAAAGTGCCAAGAGAACCAATTGGATGGTGTTTGGGGATATAAACTCCCCCCTCTATCCATCTTAAAAAAAGGGGTCAAATAGATTATTCTGATAGCATGATAGATCTAGTGGAGTTCTTAGACAATATTGGCCTTTTGGATACTAACCTAAAGGGCCATTCTTTTACCTGGTATAAAAGAAAACAAGGAAGTAGTCTTATATAGGTTAAGCTTGATTCTTAATATCTTCTAATTGGACAATAACCAATCTTGTTAATCTGGTGGCTCTTCCCTGGGTGGGTTCTGATCACAACCCTTTAATGCTAAGTTGGAAAGAAAGGAATGCTAAATGACCCTTCCCCTTTTGATTTGAAATGATGTGAGCTCTCCATATGGATTTTAGATATTGTCTAGCTGGATGGTGGAATATCCCTGTCCAGGGGTCGACAATGTATAGATTAGTTCAAAAATTAGCTAATGTTATAAATAAGGTTAAGGGTTGGAACAAATATACTTTTGAGAATGTACTGATCAGGAAGTAGAACATCATAGGTCAACTTTTAGAAGTTCAATCCAGAATGGAGCAGGGAGATTTATCAGAGGAAATTCAAGCCTTAAACAACTCTCTCTCTAAAGATTGGATAGTGATAGTAAAGGAGGAAGAGATTTATTGGAAATAAAATTCTAGGGTCCAATGGCTGAAAGAGGGGGATAAGAACACATCTTTTTTCCATCAATCTACTCTGAGGCACAGGAAAAGAAACTCTATCAGTAGACTTAAGGATGAGAATGAGAATGTGGTGGAGGATGATAAGTAAATTAGGATATTAGCTTCTAACTACTTTGAGGCTCTCTTAGATGCTAATCATGCCAGTGTTCTAATGGGAGATTATGAGTCCCTTCTAGATTCCATTCCTACTATATTGTATTATGAAGATAACATCCTTCTGACTAAACCAATTATAGAGGAGGAAGTTAGGGTAGTTGTCTTCATTATGGCAGCATTCAAAGCTCTAGGCCTAGATGGGTTCCCCTGACTTTCTTCCAAACCTTTTATGATGTCATTGGGAAGGATGCCACTAATGTTGCCAAAGATTTATTTTGGACTAGTAGACTCCTGCATCAGTTGAACAGGACTTTTATAGCCTTGATTCTGAAGAAGATGGAATCTACCTTCATGACAGACTTTAAACCAATCAATCTCTACAATATGGTATACAAAATCTTCACCAAGATCTTAGTCTATTTTTTACAACCACTCTTGGATAAACTCATTACATTTAGCCAAAAAGGTTTTGTTCTAGGTAGGCAAATACTTGATACAGTTATCACCACTCACGAGATCATTCATTCTATTTCCAAAAGTAAAACCCCAGGTATGATATTTAAATTGGATATTTTCAAAGCATATGATAGAACTAATTAGGATTTATTAATTAGGGTTCTCATAAAATTTGGTTTTCAATACCGAGTGATTAACCTGGTGAAGGAGTACATTTCCACAATTAGATTCTCTGTATTGGTCAATGGTTCCCCCAAAGGTCTTTCCCCTCAAGGAGAGGCCTCAGATAGGGAGACCCTCTTTCTAATTATCTATTCATATTGATGGTAGAGGTGCTAGGTATAAATGCCTATAACTTATTGGTATATGGATCTCTTAGGGGTATTAAGCTTGCTTCTACTATCCAATCATCAGTCATTCAATAGTTTGTTGATGCTACTATTTTGTTTGGTATTGCTTCAGTGGTTGAGGCTAGTAGATGGAAAAGACTACTTAATGTTTATGAAGAAGCCTCTAGTTATAGCATTAAATTTGAGAAAATCCACATCTATTTTCTAAACACCTAGGAGGATTTGTAGCAAAAATTTACAAAAGCTTTGGGCTGCTCTAGTGCAAGATTTATTGCACCTACCTTGGCCTTCCACTCATGAACTCTAAAGTCACATCATATTATTGGAATATGATTATTGAGAGAATGCAGATAAAGTTGGCTAGTTGGAAAGGATCTTTACTGAGTCAAGAGAGAAATTTTTAAATCCTAAAAGCATTCGTTCAAGGTATACTTAATTATTTCCTAAGTTTTTTCAAAATCTTGAGATATGTGGCTGAGAAGATTGAGCAGATTTTTTTAAAAAAATATGGTCTGGAGTGGAAGAAAAGAGGAGAATTGTGTTAGTAGGATGGGAGAAGTTTTTTACTCCCAAATTATATGGGGGTTTGGGCTTGAGAAGGATTCATCTCATGAATAAGTCCCTCATGACAAAGATAAGATGGAACTTGATTCAAGGTAATAAGGATTGGGGTGAAATCATGAATGCCAAGTATCTCAATGGGGATATAGGTTACAAGATACTAACTAATATTGGACTTCATAAAGGTTCTATCATCTAGAATGGAACTCTCAAAATTTGGGGCCTCCTTCATAGAGGTATCAGATGGAGGATTGGGGATGGTGGGAATGTAAATTTTTGGGAGGATAGATGGTTCAAGGACCTGCCCCTCAAAGATTTGGATTATGGTAGATAAATGGATAGATCCTATAGATTATTTAGTGATAAAGTGACCAATTATATTAGTAGGAATGAGGGTATCAAGAGTTGGAAGAGTATTATGGATTATGTAACTAATCAAGATGAGGATAAAGAGATGGCTCTTTAGCGACAAAAGGATTTGACTGACTATAGACTATCCCTCTTTCCTAAATAAGACCAAATGATTTGGGATAAGAATGACAAAGGTCTTTTTAGTGTGGAAAGAGCCTATGGACTACTGTTAGAACCTGGAGAAGATAGGGTATGGGGAAAAGTATGGCTGCCTAAACTTTTACCTAAAAATAACTTCCTTTGGTGGGCCCTAATTCATAACAAAATCTTGACTCTTGATAATTTAAAGACGAGAGGTTTTCAAATTCCAAACAAGTGTATTATTTATGGTAAAGAGGAAGAAATTGTCACCCACCTCCTTCTATAATGCAAATTTACTTAAGAGGTTTGAAGTCTTATTATGTAGAGATTGAACTTGTGCTAGGTTTTTAGTGATAGGGTGGCGGCCTCGTTCAGAGATTAGAGACCCCCCTTCTGACCTACTTCCCTAATTATTAAAGAATTATGGTTATAAATTCTCCCTCACCTCGCCTAGAATTTGTGGAAAGAGCGAAATAAAAGAATTTTTAGGGAAAATTATAAAACCCCATTGGAGGTGTTCTAGTATTGGCAAAGAGTATCAATTCTTTCAAATTTAAAGTTATTGAAAACCCACTTGGAGAGGAAGATCAGAGACTATTGAAATAATGGATTGTTAATCCAAATATCTATCAATTTGATAATTCCAAAAAGATAGCTAGGACTAGAACTAAATATACTGTGCCTCAAAAATATTGGTTCAAGTTTAGCTTTGATGGGGAAGCCAAAGGGAATCCAGGGGTGGCTAGTGGAGGAGGCATAATTAGATCAAATTTGAGAATGTTTGTGGTTGCTTATACTGGGGGAATTGGCATTAAAATTAATAATGAGGCTGAATCTTTAGCCATGCTATGGGGTATTCAACTTGTTATCTCCTTAAACATTTGACACCTTCATGTGGAAGGGGATTCATAGCTTATAGTGAATGCTACCTCATGATCAGTGGGTAGAGGTTGGAATCTGATGGATATTATTGGTGATATCCAGTTGCTTCTCAATGCCTTGGAGGAATATAAGATTTCTCATATATATAGGGAAGGTAATGTCATCATAGATGCTATGGTGAATATGGTAAGTAACAACAACGGCTGGTGGTATTGGAGGCTTATGTCTAGGTTACCTCTTGAGATGCATAATCTCATTAATAAGGATGGAAGCACATGCACAAATTAGATGTTATGGGCTCCTTGTCATTAACACACTCTGGCTCAGTGGAGGTGGTTATTTCTTATGGCAAGGCAATAAGTTTTTTGAGTCTAGAATTTTTGGATTTCAAACTCAGAATGGTGGGAATAGGGTTTTAATTTTTCAATTTTATTAGAGTGGGACTAAGGATAGGAAAAGAGGGGAGCTGACTAAGAAACCCATAAATATGTCAACAGGGTACAGGAGAGATGTGAGAAAGCCCCACATAATTGAAGGGATTATTATAAAGCTAAGTAGGCAAGACATTGGTAGATGAATAGATCAAATGACAGCTTGGCTCAAAATGACATTAAGGAGGCAAAAGACTGCCAAACAGGTTAATAAGAGGACAGATTGGCCAAAGAGGATGATGAGATAGCATGTGATGGTAGGGCATGATAATCAAAAGATATGATGGCATGGGAATAATTAATTCCCCACAATCCCCATCTCAAGTGATCATCATTTTTGCTTGAGGTGGTGAGGGTCTTCTCCAAGGATGATAACAAAGGTGTAAAATGTAATTCCAATCTCCAAAATTATTACGCTATCATTTTTGGATTTTCATGGTCTTAGAGTCATTGAAAGTACTTGGAGGGGCATATTAATATTATTAGGTACATTTCTAAATAGTCCTTCATTCCCTTTAATCTTTTTCTCTAGCTGTGTTATTTTTAGGATTTGAAAATGGGTGGTGACATTATTAAGATTGAACCGACCTCCCCTAATGAATTCATCCAAGACCCTATGGTTTAGCACATTATTCAAGAGGGAGATGTGGATCCATTTCTTGAGGTGATGAATGGACATGATGAGAATTTATCTTGTTAGTTTGTGGAGTCTTGGGAGGAAGATTCTAGATAGGTCTATTTGGGGGGAATTGGTTTTGAAGTCTCAAAGGAAGTGATTGGACAAGCCATAGGGCTCCCCATAAAAGACAGAAAGCATTGCAGATGTAGTAAGGTGTCAGACCAAGAAAATATGGTAATTTCTTTAGATAAAGAGAATTTGTTGTGAAGCTTCATGGGGGGTTTTAAATTGAGAAGATGTTTGAGCCATGGGGCAAAATCTAGCTAATGATTATGAAATACTTCACACTCAAGGGTAGATTTAAGGTATTTTATCATTACCACTTTGCCTTGCTCAATAATTTTAGGAATAGAATAGAGATCAAGTTTCCCTTCTTTATGTTGTCCTCTCTGGAGAACTCTGTTAAACTAGCTAAGGAATCATGTGCTAAAAATCATAAATCCCCTCTCATTCCCATTCACTAAGGCCTCTTCCTGAGGTTGTACCACTTCCATTTGTCTTTGTGCCAACCGAAACCTATTAAAGTTTGTTTGCTTGAGGATGACCCATCAAATCTAACTCTTGATGTCAAAGGTAAAGATAGGAAATCCATTGGGATTCCCAAAATCTCCTCTAAAAACTTGAAGGGAGGCCTCAGGATTTAAGAATGTAGTACTCTTGTTGAGACCCCAACCTATAATTCTGAGCTTAAATCTCTGAAGAAAGCTAGTGGAAAACTTGTGACCCCTAACTGAGAGACTGAGGTGGATACGATGGTGCCCACTAAAAGGGAATGGAAGGTTGGGGAGGATAAGGGCAACATGTCTAAGAAGGATAGAACTAAGAAGGAGGACTCTGGTAGGGTTAAGGAGCCCATCAAAGATTTGGGCCTAGGTCCCAAATAGGAGGGGAGTCATTATGGGGGTGGTGCTGAGAAGCTTGATGGTATAAGAATTTGCAGATCCAACCGTATTGTTGGAATCCCATCCACTCACCCCAAAGGCATTGAAATTTCTAATGAATCTGAGTTTTTTAAGGATACCATGAGGGAGGGAGAAGATGAAACACTTACTAAATCTATCCATAAGGATGAAGGAGCAAGCCACTTTGCTGAACTAAACAAGCCTAGATTGGAGGAGATAGAGGAGGTTGTTGATGAAGCCCATGGAAAGAAGAAGGGAAACTGCTTGCTGTGTATTATGACTACTAATGAACTTGTGGAGTTTAAAGCTAAGATGGAAAAGATGCAAAAGAAATGGTGGGTGATGGTAAAATTTGCTGCCAAGGCTCTTCACCATGTGGCTTTAGTGTTTATTATTGTCAAATATTTTGATGATAAGGTCAAGGATGTGGGGGTGGAAATCCTCAATGATTACAAGGATATGGTCAAGTTTTTGGCCAAATATGAGACTGTTAATAGTCCATAATGGTCCTATTACTTTTTATACTTTTGTGTTACTATATTTTTTGTTTATTCTTCATGTGCTGGTAATGTACTATTTATGGCTCATTTAAGGCCTTCTTGCCATGGGGGATACTTTTTATAGGGTTCAGGACCCTTTTTTCCTGTTGAACTTATCAAAAACAAGTTAAAGTACAAGAAAATTGGGCCTTGCATAATTGTGAAGAAAATCAATGACAAAGTTTATGAGGTGAGTTTACCACAGGATTTTGATATATCTCCAGTATTTAATGTTTTAGATTTATATTAATTCCTAGGAGAAGATGGTTAAGGTAATGAAGATGAATAAGTAAATTGGCAGTAGCAGGTTCCAAAGAAAAAGAAGGAAAAGATAATGCAGGTTTTGGATATGAAGACAATGAGCACAAGGCAAGGGAATTATAATAGGTATTTAGACCAATGCGAAGGATTACAAAAAGAATACAACACTTGGATTATATAATGGGAGTTAGAGAATATTTTCAAATAAAAATGGCAGTAGTATAATCAAGACAACTCACAAGAGCTGAGTTGTTTTCAATTAGAGGAGAATGATGCAAAAAAAATAGGCCAACCTTCCGGAGGACATAACTTTTGACCTGTAGCTCTGTATGAGCTCTTCTACACACCAAAATGACCATCTCAAAAAATTATTAAGAGGCCATACATGATCGTCTGAGGGTCCAAAATTACTGATAAATGATTTTTTTGGTATTTTTCTATTTTTAGAAATTGTATATTTTTAGAACCAGACGTTAACTTTAATTAAAATTCATCCTATATGCTAATTTTAGTGTTTAGAGTATGTAGAGAGATTTTTAGAGATGCACACGCTTGTATGTGAAACTTACTAAAAATAGCAGCTGGTGAAAATAGCATTTTTTTTTTAATTTTTGCATGTCGACTCTAATTTCGAGTTGAGGCTTATTTAAGCATGGCTTGGGTTTGTAATTATTTATTTCATTCAATATGAATCAATACAAGTTGTTTTTTAGATCTTAACCTACTAGTAATTTTATCATCTTGATAGTTTTCAATTTCATTAAATAATCAAAATCTTTGTTCTTCCCTCTTATTTTATTCTCTACCTTTCCACTCTTAAATTTGATACAATAGTCATTTGTGAAAGGTCATGTGATTAAGTTTCCAAAAAGCTTAGGGATATATATATATATATATATATATATATATATATATATATATATATATATATATATATATATATATATATATATATATATATATATATATATATATATATACATACATATACTTACTTACTAGTACATTGAAATGGACAACAATTAATCACTTTCATATTTAACTCATTTTGGTGTTTATTTATGTTAACTAATGGAAAGTCAAAGTAAGCAAGTGTATATATATATATATATATATATATATATATATATACTTGCTTACTTTGACTTTCCATTAGTTAACATAAATAAACACCAAAACGAGTTAAATATGAAAGTGATTAATTGTTGCCCATTTCAATGCACTAGCAAGATAGTGTCTTATTCTTAAAGAAGGTAAGAATATATATATATATATATATATATATATATATATATATATATATACTTTCTTACTTTGACTTTCCATTAGTTAACATAAATAAACACCAAAATGAGTTTAATATGAAAGTGATTAATTGTTTCCCATTTCAATGCACTAGCAAGATAGTGTCTTAATCTTAAAGAAGGTAAGATCCTTACTCCATGTGATGATTTGATATGTGATGTATAAAAAAAGGTCAAAACTTATCTTTTTGTAAGTCTTATATAAATTATGGCTTTAAGTATTAGGACATGTAATAAGTTGATTTTTAATCGCCATGCCAATTTAAAACTAGCCATTTAAAAATGGATATGAAATTATAAGTCCTATTTAGGACTTTAATGAGATATAGCCACAAATGTTAACCTTATTTTAGCTTTTTGTCTGATATCAATTGTTATTTTAGGAAGAGTCAACCCTATAATTTGTGTATTGTTAATGCCTAAGCTAATCATAAGGATAGTTCACATAGGTGTCCTATTTGTATTAGTGTAACTATAATTATATGTGGAGATGCATTTTCAAATGACATTACGAAGTAATAATCAAATTCCAGCAAAACATATGTTGTTGGTTTTGATTGGTCACTCCCAAGTTTGAATATTATACCTCAATTATATCCTAGAGTTCCATTAACAAGTCTTATTTGTATCCATAGATAAGATGTCAACATCACCCTTGCATCCTTAAGAATTAATAACTCCACATCAAGTTCATCATTTTAGTCTCCTAATGGATTGGTACTCCCTATTTTTGTTGCAAAGCTACATGCAATCGGTTGTTTTAATTAATGTAATTTTCTTTTGATAGTGTGATGCACATTATCATTTGTTGTGAATAATAAGTATTATTATCAAATTATTACCTAGTGGTTGGATCTAATATAACATCAATGCTTCTCATCAATTTTAGGATGTGCATCTATGATATTTTAGAGAAGTTAATGAAACCTTTGTTAGTCCTCACTTTCTCATTCATGTCTAAATACCTTATCCAAAGTAACAACTATTGAAAAAACACTTGACAAAAATGTGAGTATATATTATAACAAATTTATCTTATGAATCTCATTTTTTCAATTAATTTGTATCTTATATATTGAATCTCATCTTGAAAACATGTGAGCCTTGTTTACTCTAATATATCAAAATTAGGAATGGGTATTAAAAATGTTGCATGGATTCTTGATGCACAAATATTGAATTCAGAAACTCCCATTGGCGTGAATAATATAAGAGGGAAAGGTTCCAATGAATTTAATTATCATAATACAAATATAAAAATAAATTAAACAAGCTTCCATCCCCTTGAAAAAAAACTAATCATTTTTTTAAAGGCACTTTTAAATTGTAAAATTGGATGGCTATATTGGCTAGCTACTTCAACTTTGCACATAGATACTAAATGAGGAGGAAGTGGACAAAAGTAGTGGTTATTGTGCCACCTTCTCCCCCTCGTTACAATTCAATCAATAAGGGGATTACATGTTGTTGACACTCCATTGTATTCCCACAGCCTTTAGTTGTGTAATTTACAATCTTAAATTTAATGGTCATTTGATTATTATTTTTTTTAATTGATAACCAGTTCTTTTTTGATTTGGGAGAACCTTCTAGACCCATGCGAAGCAGTGTCACCTGAATAATCAACTACCAATAGCAAGGGAGACTCAAACACGGGACCTCATGGGTAAAGCTCACCTTCTTTACCGTTTGGTCACAGCCATAGGGATAATGGTCATTTGACTATTATAAGATTATTTTTATTTTTTCTTGAAGAAAGTGATAAAAAAATCACAATATATTTGGGCATACGGTTTAGTTTGAAACATTTTTTTTTCTTACAAAATATTTTTTCAGGATCTAATAAGACCGTCATAAACACCTCGAAATATACACATCTCAGCATTCACATCTCAACATTTCAAATAAATATATTTAAGATATTTTAATTAATTAATCAATACTAATCATAATTAATATAAATTGATTTTAAATATCATCTAATAATTTTAGCAATTTACTACTATCCCACATTAATTTATTCTTGATTAAATCTAAGTGATTTTTTTAATGATTTAACAAATAGACTTAATTAATAAAATATTTAATATTATTATATTAATATTTCAAATAAATATATTTAATAAATTTAAATTATTTAATCAAAATAAATCATGATTAATATAAATTGATTTTAAATATCATTTAACAACTTTAAATTAATTATAATTAAAAAAAATTGTTTTTAAATATCATCTAACAACTTTAACAATTTATTAATATTTTACATTTATTCAATTTTAATTTATTTTTTTCTAATCTAACCAATCAATTTAATTAATAAAATATTTAATATTAATAAATTCATTTTAATTTATATAACTTAATTAACTATTATATTGATACACTCTAATAATTTTAAAATCTCATAAGATTAATTACATTGTTTATTAGGATAGTTGATTTTTTTAATCCCGTAAATGTTTCTTATTTGTTGTTGTAAACTATCATTAATTGTTGTAATTTTTATGTTTTATATTTGCATTTTATCTTACATTTTTCCAAATGTATAACTTTGAATTTACATCATATTTTATCTTATTTTTAATCATGTTTTAGTTTTGTTTATGATTTTTACTTATGACCAGGTTTTTTTAGAATGTAGAGGATTATAATTTAAATTGAATTTTTGTCCTATCTAAGTTCTATTTATCAATTTAAAGATTTAGTTAAATATTTTTTACGTTTTTATCATTATTATTTAAAAAATCAAATTTCCAAAAAAAATTAAAATCAAACAAAGATTTATCAAGATTTTTTCCAATTAAACAATTGGATCAAAAATTGTACCTATGAAAAATATCACATCAATTATTTGATAATGAGCTTCAAAATATTTTCCCAAATAAATTATTTATATTACTAAAAAATAAAATTATATTTACAATTTATATTTATTTTGACAAAATTTATTACATACTTTAAAATATTAATATTAAACTTTTAAAAACCAATAAACTAAAATATACATTTAAGTACTTCCCCACATCTAATACCTCGGAAAAAAAAACATTTAAAATTAAGATTAATTAAATTCCTACCTTTCAAATTATTATTATTAATAATAATAATAATTAAATTTCATAATCAATTGACAAACTTGTCCTTTCACCTTTTAAAAGCATACAAATTTTCACCTCGTAAAGTGCTTAAAAGTTTACTTGTATTAAATTCGATTGGATTCCCTCAGCCATATACATTGTATATAGTTTGTTGGTGATACTATTTTGTTTGGTATTGCTTTGGTGGTTGAGGCTAGTAGATGGAAACAACTACTCAATGTTTATGAAGAAGCCTCTAGGTAGAGCATTAACTTTGAGAAAAGCCACATATATTTTTTAAACACCCAAGAGGATTTGCAGCAAAAATTTACCAGAGCTTTGGGTTACTCTACTGCAAATTTTCCTGCTACGTACCTTGGCCTTTCGCGCACGATCTCTAAAGTCACATCAGATTATTGGAGTACAATTATTGAGAAAATGCAAAGAAAGTTCGTTGGTTGGAAAGGAGATTTACTCAGTCAAGAGGGTAAATTTTAACTCCTCAAAGCATCCCTTCAAGGTATACCTAATTACTTCCTAAGTCTTTTCAAAATCTTGAGATATGTGGCTGAGAAGATTGAGCAGATATAGAAAAAAATTCTCTAGTCTAGAGTGGAGGAAAAGAGGAGAATTGCATTAGTAGGATGGGAGAAGGTTTGTACTCCCAAATGCCATGGGGGTTTAGGCTTGAGAAGGATTTATCTCATGAATAAGGCCCTCATGAAAAAGATAGGATGGAACCTGATTCAAGGTAATAAATATTGGGGTGATATCATAAATTCCAAGTATCTCAATGGGGATACAAGTTACAAGCTACTAATTGATATTAGACTTCCTAAAGGTTTTGTCATCTAGAATGGAACTCTCAAAACTTGGGGCCTCCTTCATAGAGGTATCAGATGGAGGATTAGGGATGGTAGGAATGTTAATTTCTGGGAGGATAGATGGTTGAAGGACCTTCCCCTCAAAGATTTGGATTATGATAGATTAATGGATAGAGCCTATAAATTCTTCGGTGATAAGGTGACCAATTATATTAGTAGGAATGGGGGTATCAAGACTTGGAAGAGTATTATGGATTGTGTAACCGATCAAGATGAGGATAAAGAGATGGATCTTTAGCTACAAAAGGATTTGACTAACTATAGATTGTCCCTCTTTCTTAAACAAGACCAGAGATTTGGGATAAGGATGACAAAGGTCTATTTAGTGTGAAAAGTGCCTATGAATTATTGTTGGAACCTAGAGTTGACAGGTTATGGGGAAAAGTATGGCTGCCTAAAATTTTACCTAAAATCAACTTTTTTTGGTGGGCCCTAATTCATAACAAAATCTTGACTCTTAATAATTTAAAGAAGAGAGGTTTTCAAATTCCAAACAGGTGTATTCTTTATGGTAAAGAGGAAGAAATTATCACCCACCTCCTACAATGCAAATTTACTTAGGATGTTTGGAGTCTTATTATGTAGAGATTGAATTTGTGTTGGGTTTTTAGTGATAGGGTGGTGGCCCTAGTTAGAGATTGGAGACCCCCCTTCTGACCTACTTCTCTTATTATTAAATAGTTATGGTAACAAATTCCACCTCACCTCACTTGGAATTTGTGGAAAGAGTGAAATAACAAAATTTTCAAGGAAAAGTATAAAACTCCCTTGGAGGTGTTCCAAAATTTCTCCAAATTGTTGGTAGAGAATATCAATTCTTGCAAATTTAAAGTTATTGAAAACCCACTTGGAGAGGAAGATCAAAGACTATTGAAATAATGGATTGTTAATCCAAATATCTGTCAATTTGATAATTCTAAAAAGATAGTTAGGACTAGAGCTAAATGGACCATGCCTCAAAAATATTGGTTCAAGTTCAACTTTAATTGGGAAGCCAAAGGGAATCCAAGGGTGGCTAGTGGAGGAGGCATAATTAGATCAGATTCAGGAATGTTTGTGGCTACTTATACTGGGGGAATTGGCATTAAAAGTAATAATGAGGTTGGAGATTTAGCCATGTTGTGGGGTATTAAACTTGTTATCTCCCTAAACATTTGACACCTTCATGTGGAAGGGGATTCACAGCTTATAGTGAATGTTGCCGCAAGATTAGTGGGTATAGGTTGTACTCTGATAGATATTATTGGTGATATCTAGTTTATTTTCAATGCTTTGGAGGAATATAAGAATTCTCATATATATAGGGAAGGTAATGTTGTTTCAAATGCTATGGTGAATATGGGAAGTAATAATAATGGTTGGCAATGTTGGAGGCTTATGTTTAGGTTGCCTCTTGAGATATAGAATCTAATTAATAAGGATGGAAGCACATGCACAAATTATATGTTATGGTTCCTTGTCATTAGCACACTTTGTCTTAGTGGAGGTGGTTATTTCTTATGATAAGACAATAAGTTTTTTTAGGAGTCTAGAATTTTTGGCTTTTAAACTCAGAATGGTGGGAAAAGGGTTTTAATTTTTTAAATTTATTGGAGCAGGACTAAGGATAGGAAAAGAGGGGAGCTAACTAGGAGACCCATAAAGATGCCAAAGAGGTATGGGAGAGATGTGAGAAAGGCTTGAATAATTGAAGGGCTTATTATAAAGTTGAGTATGTAAGAAATTGGTAGATAGATAGATTGAATGATAGTATGGATCAAAAAGACGTTGAGGAGGCAAAAAATTACTGAAAGAGTTAATAAGAGGATAGATTGGCCAAAGAGGATGATGAGATAGCACATGATGGTAGGGCATGATGATTAAAAGATAGATGGCATGGGAATAATCAATTCCCCATAATCCCCATCTCAAGTGCTTATCCTTTTCTCTTGAGATGATGAGTCTGGGTCTTCTCCGAGGATGATAACTAGGGTGGAAAATGTAATGCCAATCTCCAAAATCATTTCACTATCATTTCTAGATTTTTGTGGCCTTGGAGTCATTAGAAGTACTTGGAGGGGCCCATTAATATTATAAGGTATATTGCTGAACAGTCCTTCATTCCCTTTAATATTTTTCTCTGGCTACATGATTTTTAGGATTTGAAAATGGGTGATGACATTGTTAAGATTGAGCTGACTTCCCCTGAGAAATTCTACTAGGACCCTATGGTCTGGCACATTATACAAGAGGGAGATGTGGCTCCATTCCTTGAGATGATAAGAATCTATCTTCCTAGTTTGTGAAGTCTTGGGAGGAAGATTATAGATAAGACTATTTGGGGGGAATTGGTTTTGAAGTCTCAGAGGAAGTGATTAGGCAAGCCACAGGGCTTCCCATAAAGGGAAAAAAACATTGCATACATAGTAAGGTGCCAGAACCGTAAAATATGGTGATTTTATTTAGAGAAGGAGAATTTGTTGTGAAGCTTCACGAGGGGTTTGAAAGGGATAATCTATCAAAGCTGTAATGAAATTACTTCAAGAATTAAGTATAACAGCAGAATTATATCCAAATATGACTGAAATATATTATAATAGATAAGCCACTTCGAGGGGGCAACCTCCACAAGCTTCAATAAGAGAAAAATTCACAATATGATGATAAATGATTACCCACTACCTCCTATATATAGTCTAACTAGGCCATGGTTACTCCATAGGCCGACCTACTAATCTAAAGAAAGCATAGATAAATGTAATATAATGTCAAAGAGGGATAAGTAAGCCACAAGTCAGCTAATACTATCCTCATACATGTGATAGGTTAGGGGCGTAGCATGCCCTTCCCCTTCAAACCAACATTGTCCTCAACATTGAACAACTGTGGATGTTGTTGCAGAAATTCTTCACCTTCCCAAGTTGCATCTTCACTGCTTTGGTTTTTCCACTTGATCAAATATTCCTTAATCTCTCTGGTTCTCAACCTCTTAGTACGTGTTTGGAGGATCTTCTCTAGTTCCAAAATGACTCGTCCTTCTTCATCTAGTTTTGGGAGCTCTGTCTGGGGGAAAACTTTCTATCTAATGACCTTCTTCAAACAAGAAACATGAAATACTAGGTGTATGTGACATGAATGAGGTAACTCGAGCTTGTAAGCCACACTTCCAATTTTTTGTAGAACCTGATAAGGGCCATAATACTTTGGAGCAAGTTTGTTGTCCTTTTTGTATTGCTTCAAGGACATCTACTTGTAAGGTTGCAAACGAAAAAATACCCAGTCACCCACCTCAAAATTTTGCTCACTCCAGTGTTGATCTGCTTGTTGCTTCATCCTATTTTGTGCCAAGGCCAAATTCTCTCTCAAACTAACCAAAACCGCTTGTTGATGTTGAATGTGCTCTTCCACATCTCAAACCTTGGTGTGCACCTTTAATGAAGAAGTGATGGAAGGTGGATGGTAACCATATAGTGCTAGAAATGGAGACATTTTAGAAGAGGTATGGAAAGATGTGTTATACCACCATTCTGCAAGTGGTAGCCATTTAACCCAATATTCTTTTTTATCTGATACAAAACAACGGAGATACTCCTCTAAACATTTGTTAACCACTTTAGTTTGTCCATCAGATTGGGGGTGGTAAGATGAGCTATGAGCTAACTGAGTACCCAAACAAGAAAATAGTTCAGTCCAAAAATTACTAGTGAAAATAGAATCACAATCACTTACAATTATTTTTGGGGTTCCATGTAATTTGAGAACTACTTCCATAAAAATAGCCATGACTGTACTTGCTGAAAATGGGTGTGAGAGAGCACAAAAATGGGCATATTTTGTAAGCCTATCCATAATGACCAAAATAACATTATTACCTTCAGAACAAGGCAACCCAGTGATGAAATCCATGGAAACCTCCTCCCACCTTTGACTAGGAATTGCTAATGATTGTAACAAACCTGGGGTCTTAACTGTTTCACCTTTATTCTATTGGCATATAATTTATTCTTCCACAAAATTTTGTACATCTCCCTTGAGTCCTTCCCAAAATAATTCTTTCTTAATTCTATGATAATTTTTCAAGAACCCTGAGTGTCCCCCAAGTGGAGATGCATGCAACTCTGCAAGAATCTTATGCTTAAGCTCTGAAGTTTTGCACAAGTATAATCTACCCTTATACCATAGGACATTACCTTTCCATTCAAATTTGTCAGAGGATAAATTACCTTGCTGGAGATTCTAAATCAGAACCTATGTATCCTTGTCTTGCTCCCATTCTAACCTAGCTTCATCCACCTAATATGCTTGCAATATGGACATTGCACAAAGTAATGCTTCTGTGGATGCATCCCGTCTAGATAGTGCATCTGCTACTACATTATCTTTACCCTTCTTGTAGATGATTTCAAAATCATAACCCAACATTTTGGTTACCCATTTTTGTTGTTCCTCAGATGATAATCTTTGCTCCAAAAAGTATTTGAGACTATCATGATCCGTTTTCACCTTAAAGTGTCTACCCATCAGATAAGGCCTGCATTGTTTAACTGCATGAAAAATAGCCATCATTTCTTTCTCATAGACAGGTTTTTGTAGATTCTTGCCTTTGAATTGATGAGTTTCAAATGCAATGGGTCTTCCTTCCTGCATTAGTACTGCCCCCAATCCAGACCCAGAAGCATCACGTTTAACAGTGAATGTTTGTGAGAAGTTTGGAGTAGCCAAAACTGGATTGGTGCACATAGCTACTTTTAGTTTCTCAAATGCTTTGGTGGCATCATCATTCCAATGGAAAGCATCATTCTTTAGCAATGCAGTGAGTGGAGTTGCTATGCTGCCATAACCTTTCACAAATCTTCTATAGTAACCTGTTAGTCCAAGAAAACCTCAAAGGTTTTTGAGAGTTTTTGGCATGGGCCACTCCATTATCGCTTTGATCTTCTGAGGATCAACTTTGACCCTTTCATGGGAAACAATGTGACCAAGGTACTCTACCTCCTATACTCCAAAAGCACATTTAGATGGCTTCACATAAATTTGGTGCTTCTCCAAAACTATCAACACATGTTTCACATGTTGCAGATGTGCTTCCCATGTCTGACTATAAATCAATATGTCATCAAAGAAAACTAGCACAAACTTCCTTTAAAAAGACCTAAAAATAGTGTTCATCAAGCTCTAAAAAGTAGATGGTGCATTTTTAAGACCAAAGGGCACTACCAAACACTCATAATGGCCCTCATGTGTTCTAAAAGCAATTTTATGAACATCTTCATCCTTGATTCTAATTTGATGGTACCCCGAGTGAAGATCCAATTTTGTGAAATAATTAGCACCATGCAACTCATCAAGTAAATCATCAATTACTGGAATAGGAAACTTATCTTTGATGGTGTACTTGTTGAGTTCCCTATAATCTAGGCACATCCTCCATGTTTCATCCTTCTTCCGCACCATGACCACTGGTGATGGATATGAACTTTGGCTATGCTTGATGATCCCTGCCTCCAGCATCTCATGGACCATATTTTCAATTTCACTCTTTTGTGCATATGGATATCTATATGGTCTGATATTTGGTGGTTGACTACCTGGAATTAGTTGAATGGCATGATCATGTTCTCTTTTTGGTGGTAGTCCTTTTGGCATGGCCCCAAAAATAGATGAGTGGTCTTCAAGAATTATTTGTAGATCAAGATGTGTAGATACCTTTGTGGGTTGAACTTCTATGGAGCATAATCGTGTAATAATTCCCTCTGCCCCCTTTTTTAGCATCTTGGTCATCTGATGTGAACTAACCAATTGTGGATATTTTGCATGTAATCCATGTAGTTCAATTTTCTTACCTTCAGAATGAAAGTGCATGAATAGTTCTTGGAAGTTCATCTCAATGGTACCTAAGGTTGTGAGCCATTGGACTCCCAAAACAATGTCTGTGTTACCCATGGGAATATCAAACATAGGATATTTGAGATCGTACCCACCCATAGTAAGCTTACTACTATGGCATTTGCCTGAACAATAAATTTTACCACCATCTGCAATCATGACCTAAAATTCTGGTGCTGGGTAGATGAAACAGTTCAATCGAGTGGCCAACTTGTGGTTTATAAAGTTATGTGTGCTCCCTGAATCAATCAACACTATCACCTTCTATTTCTTGAGGAAACCCACCACCTTAAGAGTTTGTGGAGTGCTAATACCTGCAAGTGCATGACAAGAGATTGTAGGTTGGGAATCTTTAGGTACCTCCTCTATATCTTCCTCATCATCATTGGAGGCATCATCTGCTTCTTCATCTTCATTTGGTCCCTCAATGTAGAATAACTTATTCTCATCACATCTATGTCCTTTACTCCACTTGCTATCACAACCAAAACATAATCCTTTTGCATGCTTTTCTTCAATTTGCTGAGGGGTCAATCTAGTAGGTGGAGGAAATGTTGATGATGATATGCTACAATCTTTGAAGTGAGTGAATGGTTGCTTCTTGTTGGCTATGAATTTTTCCTCGGCTCTACGTGCTAGGATAATAGATTCAAAAATATTAAGTAGATTAAACATGTGTACCTCATGTTGAATGTGGTCCTTGAGTCTACCCAAAAATAGGTCATTCAAATTTGCATCAGAAATCGTCTCCACACATAAGGATAGGTTCTAAAAATGATGAATATAATCCTTGACGGAGTTAGTTTGTTGCAATTTTTCCAGTTGGCTGAAGTAATTATCTATCACACTATTGCCATAGTGTAATTGTAGCTGCTCTGTAAAAATTGACCAGGTGACATTGAGACTCATCTTTTTCTTTTGAGCACACAACCATTGATACCAAATGAATTGATCATGTTCAAGATACAAGGATTCCATAGTAACCTTCTGTCCACTTGGAATCTGATGTAGGTCAAAAAAACTCTCCATTTGGTTGAGCCAATTGAGTGGATCTTTTCCATCGAATTTGCGCATATCCACTTTTGGTAATAGGTTCCTCTGTGGCCATGGAGTTGGATTTGAAGTAGACTGGTTAGGAGAACCACCCTAGTGGGTTTGTGAAATAGAGTTAGCTTGATGATTTGATTGATTAATGTTCAAAGCCATCATGATATATCCCAAACTATCTTGTATGGATTGCATATTAGATTGTATGTCTTGCACCTCACTCTGAATGCCTTGCACACTATGGTCAAGCTAGTTCACTTTGTGATCTATGTCAGAAAACCCTGGTACAAAGGGTCTATTACACCCCCTTCTAACTCCATCTCATCTTTTTTAGGAGTTTTTCCTAGAGTTTCAGCACCCTTTCCTCGGCCCCGAGTTTGTGGACCTGCCATAAAAGGGTTTTACAATGTCGACCCTTATTGACACTTTTGACCCAACTTTGACCAAGAGATTTTTGAATTATTTCAGCCTCAAATCAAAATATACAAAGAACAAACCGTAGCCAAATTTTTTTAATCTTTCCAAAAATATAAACAACTCAGAAAAATTCTTTGAATTGCGCACTATAGAGAAATTTTATTAAAAACCATAAAATAGTGATAACTTTTGAAAAACAGATCCAAATGAGCTGAAATTTTAATGTAATCTTAATTTGATTATTTAGAACCTCCGGTAAAAAAAAATTAGAGAAATTCACAACCATTTTTTATATATCACAAAAATTAAAAATTTAGTGTTTCGCCCACAAGATTGCCCAAATCACAGCTCTGATACCACTTGTAATGAAATTACTTAAAGAATTAAGTATAACAGCAAAATTATATCCAAATATGACTGAAATATATCCAAATATATGATAATAGATAAGCCACTTTGAGGGGGCAACCTCCACAATCTTCAATAAGAGTAGAATTCACAATATGATGATAAATGATTACCCACTACCTCCTATATATGGTCTAACTAGGCCATGGTTACTCCATAGGCCGACCTACTAATCTAAAGAAAGCATAGATAAATGTAATATAATGTCAAAGAGGGATAAATAAGCCACAAGTTGGCTAATACTATCCTCATACATGTGATAGGTTAGGGGCGTAGCAAAAGCCGTGGGGGAAAATCTATCTCATGATTATGAAATACTTCATGCTCGAGGGTAGATTCAAGGTATTTTATCATTATCACTTTGCCTTGCTCAATCATTTTATGAATAGAATAGAGATCAATTTTCCCTTCTTTCTAGTGTCCTCTCTAGATAACTCTCATGTTAAAAGTCATAACTCCCCTCTCATTCCCATTCATTAAGGCCTCATTCTGAGGTTGTACCACTTTCATTTGGTCTTATGCCCAGTGAAACCTATTAAAGTATGTTTTCTTGAGGACAACCCATCAAATTTGACTCCTGATATTAAAGGTAAAGTTAGGAAATCCATTGGGACTCCCAAAATCTCATCTACAAACTTAAAGGGAGGCCTCAGGATTTGATAATGTTGTGCTCCTGTTGGGACCCCAACCTTTGATTCTGAGCTTTAATCTCTGAAGAAAGCTAGTGGAAAAGTTGTGACCCTTAACTAGGAAACTGAGGTGGATACAGTGGTGCCCACTAAAAGGGAATGGAAGGTTGGGGAAGATGAGGGCAATGTGTCTAAAAAGGCTATAACCATGAAGGAGGACACTGATAGGGTTGAGGATCCCATCAAAGATGTGGGCCTAGGTCCCAAATAGGAGGGGAGTGATTATGGGGGTGGTGCTAAGAAGCTTGGTGGTACAAGAGTTTGTAGATCCATTCATATTATTGGAATCCTATCCACTCACCCCAAGGGCATTGAAATTTATGATGACTCTAAGTTTTTTGAGGATACCATAGGGGAGGGAGAAGATGAAACACCTACTGAATCTATCTATGAGGAGGAAGGAGTATGCCACTTTGTTAAACTAAACAAGTCTAGCTCAAAGGAGATAGAGGAGGTTGTTGATGAAGCCCATGATAAGAAGAAGGGAAACTACTCATTGTGTGTTATGACTTCTAATGAACTTGTGGAGTTTAAAGCTAAGATTGACAAGATGTAGAAGAAATGGTAGGTGATGGTAGAATTTACTACCAAGGATCTTCACTGTGTAGACTTGGTGTTTGTTGTTGTCAAATATTTTGATCACAAGGTCAAGGATGTGGGGTTGGAAAGCCTCAGTGATTACGATGATATGGTCAAGTTTTTGGCCAAATATGGGACTGCTGATAGTCCATAACGGTCCTATTATCTTTCATGCTTTTGTATTATTCCATTTTTGTTTGTTGTTTCTATGTTGGCAATGTATTTTTTATGGCTCATTTGAGGCCTTCTTTCCCTAGGGGCTGCTTTGTATAGGGTTCAGTACCTTTTTTTCCTACTAAACTTATCAAAAACAAGTTAAAGTACAAGAAAATTGGACCATGCAGAATTGTGAAGAAAATCAATGACAATGCTTATGAGGTGAGTTTACCACATGATTTTGATATATCTCCAGTATTTAATGTTTTATATATATATATATATATATATATATATATATATATATATATATATATATATATATATATATATATATATATGTATATATATGAATTGCATGGAGAAGATGGTGAAGGTAACAAATATGAATAAGTAAATTGACAGTAGTAGGTTCCAAAGAAGAAGGAAAAGATAGTGTAGGTTTTGGATATGAAGATACTGAGCACAAGGCAAGGGAATTATAATAGGTATGTGGTCCAATGGAAAGGATTACAATGAGAAGACAACAATTGGATTATAGAATGGAATCTAAATAATATTGTCAAAAAAAAATGGTAGTAGTATAATCAAGACAACTCACAGGAGCTGAGTTGTTTTCAACTAGAGGAGAATGATGTAGAAAAAATAGGCCAACATTCTGGAGGCCATAACTTTTGACCCATAGTTTTGTTTTAGATCTTATACACACCAAAATAACCGTCTCAAAAATTTCTTATGAGGTCATATGTGATCATCTGAGGGTCTAAAATTATCGATTAATGATTTTTTAGTATTTTTTATTTTTATAAATTATATATTTTTAGAACCAGATGTTAACTTCAGTTGAAATTTGTCCCATATGCTAATTTTAGTGTTTAGAGTATTTAGAGATATTTTTAGAGATGCACACTCTTGCATGCGAAACTTACTAAAAATAGCAACTGGTAAAAATAGCATTTTTTCTGAGATTTTAGTTTTTATTTTAATTTTTTCATGTCAACTTTAATTCTGAGTTGAGGCTTATTTAAGCATGGCTTGGGTTTGTAATTATTCATTTCATTCAATACGAATCAATGCAAGTTATTTTTTTCAAATCTTAACCTACTAGTAATTTTATTAT
Source organism: Torreya grandis (assembly GCA_037957365.1). Lineage (NCBI taxonomy): Eukaryota > Viridiplantae > Streptophyta > Pinopsida > Cupressales > Taxaceae > Torreya > Torreya grandis. The sequence continues at coordinate 1,852,954 of JARHVA010002282.1, read as the reverse complement.
CTTGATAGTTTTTTGTTTCATTAAATAATTAAAATATTTGTTCCCCCCTCCCCCTTATTTTATTCTCTACCTTTCCACTCTTAAATTTGATAAAATGGTCATTTTTTAAAGGTCATGTGATCAAGTTGCCAATGAGTGTGTGTGTGTGTGTGTGTGTGTGTGTGTGTGTGTGTGTGTGTGTGTGTGTGTGTGTGTGTGTGTGTGTGTGTGTGTGTAAACTTTCCATTATTTAACATAAATAGACACCAAAATGAGTTAAATATGAAAGTGATTAATTGTTGCCCATTTCAATGTACTAACAAGATAGTGTCTTATTCTTAAAGGAGGTATGATCCTTACTCTATGTAATGATTTGATATGTGATGTATAAAAAAAGTCAAATCCTATCTTTTTCTAAGTCTCATATAAATTATGGCTTTATTAAGTATTAGGACATGTAATAAGTTTATTTTCAATCGCCATGCCAATTTAAAACTAGCCATTTAAAAATGGATATTAAATTCTAAGCCCTATCAAGGACTTTATATGAGATATAGCCACAAATGTTAACCTTATTTTATCTTGTTGTTTGATATCAATTATTATTTTAGGAAGAGTCAACCCTATGATTTGTATATTGTTAATGCCTAAGCCAATCATAAGGGTAGTTCACATAGGTGTCCTATTTGTATTAGTGTAATTATAATTATATGTGGAGATGCATCTTCAAAGGATATTACGAAGTAATAGTCAAATTCCACCAAAGCATATGTTGTTGGTTTTGATTGGCACTCCTAAGTTTGAATATTATACCTCAATTTTATCCTAGATCTCCATTAACAAGTCTTATTTGTATCCATATATAAGATGTCAACATCACCCTTGCATCCTTAGCAATTAATAACTCCACATCAAGTTCATCATTCTAGTCTCCTAATTGATTGGTACTCCCTATTTTTGTTGTAAAACTATATGCAATCGGTTGTTTTAATTAATATAATTTTCTTTTGATATTGTGATGCACATTATCTTTTGTTGTGAATAAATAAATATTATTGTCAAATTATTACCTAGTGGTTGGATCTAATGGAACATCAATACTTCTCATCAATTGTAGGATATGCATCTATGATATTTTAGAGAAGTTAATGAAACCTTTGTTAGTCCTCACTTTCTCATTCATATCTAAATACCTTATCCAAAGTAAAAACTATTGAGAAAACACTTGATAAAAATTAGAGTCTATATTATAACAAATTTATCTTATGAAGCTCATTTTTTCAATTAATTTGTATCTTATATGTTGAATTTGATCTTGAAAACATGTGAGCCTGGTTTACTCTAATCTATCAAAATTAGAGATGGGTATTAAAAAAGTTGTATGGATTCTTGATGCACAAATATTGAATTTGGAAACTCCCATTTGCGTGAATAATATAAGAGGGAAAGGTTCCAATGAATTTAATTATCATAATACAAATATAAAAATAAATTAAACAAGTTTCCATCCCCTTGAAAAAAAATTAATCATTTTATAAAAGGCATTTTTAAAATGTAACATTGGATGGCTATATTGGCTAGCTACTTCAACTTTGCATGTAGATATTAAATGAGGAGGAAGTGGACAAAAGTAGCGGTTATTGTGCCACCTTCTCCCCCTCGTTATAATTCAATCAGTAAGGGGATTACATGTTGTCGACACTCCTTCATTATATTTCCAGGGCTCTTAGTGGTGTAATTTACAATTTTAAATTTAACGGTCATTCAATTATTATCATTTTTAATCAGTAACCAGTTCTTTTTTGACTTGAGGGAACCTTATAGACCCGTGGGAAGTAGTGTCATCTGAGGAGTCAACTACCAATGGCAAGAGAGACTTGAACACGAGACCTCATGGGTAAAGCTCACCTTCTTTACCGTTTGGTCACCACCACAGGGATAATGGTCATTTGACTATTATAAGACAATTTTTATTTTTTCTTGAAGGTGATAAAAAAATCACAATATCTTTGGGAATACGGTTTAGTTTGGAACATTTTTTCTCCTTACAAAATATTTTTTCAAGATCTAGTAAGACCATCATAAACACCTCGAAATATACACATCTTAACATTCACATCTCAACATTTCAAATAAATATATTTAGGATATTTTAATTAATTAATCAACACTAATCATAATTAATATAAATTGATTTTAAATATCATCTAATAATTTTAGCAATTTACTACTATCCCATATTTATTTATTCTTAATTAAATGTAAGTGATTTTTTTAATGATTTAATCAATTGAATTAAGTAATAAAATATTTAATATTTTTTTATTTAATATTTCAAATAAATATATTTAAAATATTTAAATTATTTAATCAAAATTAATATAAATTGATTTTAAATATCATTTAACAACTTTAAATTAATCATAATTAATATAAATTGATTTTAAATATCATCTAACAACTTTAACAATTTATTAATATTTTACATTTATTTAATTTTAATTAAATTTAATTGATTATTTCCTAATCTAACAAATCAATTTAATTAATAAAATATTTAATATTAATAAATTAATTTTAACTTATACAATTTAATTAACTATTATATTGATACACTCTAATAGTTTTAAAATCTCATAAGATTAATTATATTGTTTACCACAATAGTTGATTTTTTTAATCCTATAAATGTTTCTTATTTGTTGTTGTAAACTATTCAATCTTTTGATGCTCCGTATATATTAATAATAGTTATTAATTGTTGTAATTTTTATGTTTTATATTTGCATTTTGTCTTATATTATTCCAAATGTATTGTTTTGAATTTACATCATATTTGATCTTATTTTTAATCATATTTTCGTTTTGTTTATGATTTTTATTTATGACTAGCGTTTCTTAGAATGTAGAGAAATATAATTTAGATTAAATTTCTGTCTATCTAAATTCTATCTATCCATTTAAAGATTTAGTTATATATTTTTTTATTTTATTAAATATTATTTAAAAAATAAATTTTCTAAAAAATTTAAAATCAAACAAAGATTTATCAATATTTTTTCCAATTAAACATTTGAATTAAAGATTATACCTACGAAAAATATCATATCAATTATTTGATAATAAATTTCAAAATATTTTCTCAAATAAATTATTTATATTACTAAAAATAACATTATATTTACAATTTTTATTTATTTTGACAAAATTTGTTACATACTTTAAAATATTAAACTTTTATAAGCCAATAAATTAAAATATACATTTAAGTATGGCCCCCACATCTAGTACTTTCAAAAAAAATTAAAAAAAATCAACACTTAAAATTAAGATTAATTAAATTCCTACCCTTCAAATTAAAAATAAAGAAAAAATAATAAATTCAATATCATAATAATTGACAAACTTGTCCTTTCACCTTCTAAAAACATACAAATTTTCACAAAGTTACCTAATCCACCTCATAAAGTACTTAAAATTTTACTTGAATTAAATTTGATTTGATTCCCTAAGCCATATACATTGTATACTACCTAAGCTTTACCTTGAGAGTATCATGCCAATCCATATTTTGACAAATGCTTACAACACATAATCAATGCTTACAAATTTTCAATAAGTAGTTGACAAATGATAATTTTAAGAAGAAAAACAATGTGCATATGATAAAATCCATACATCACTCAATTATTTCACATGGAGATATGAAACTGATAAAATTATTGGAATGGAACTTTATATTAAACTCCATGATAAAGAAATACCACACAATGTTTATAACAATGACCCTCTTTACATACATGATTTTGTGGATTACTATCCTTCGACCACTCTAATATTATGATTGACAATGGTTTTATAAAAAATATAATTATGATATAATTTTTAATTAGTCAAGTATACATTAACTAAGATTTAATTAATATGATTATGGTATTTTAGAGTTATGAAAAAAAATTATGTACATTTTTTGGTGGTATTATTTTACTGATTGTAGTCAGTTCTTAAAATGTATTAGTTTGGATTTATATAGTATCAAATAATAGTTCATATAATCCATAGTTTGTACATCCATAGATTAATTAAATGAGAGTGATATTGTTGATATTATACTATTACTTAATGGCTGTACATGATAATGAAGTACATATTATTCATGGCACAACTTGTGAGCTATATGTTTTATCTTAAAGAATATATGTGAGATCGTCTAATGTGATTTATATAAATTTAATCATTCAACTTCATCAAGTGTATATTATAATTTTACCACCTACCATTATGGCTCCTACTACATTTTTATATGTGTCACCACTTCCTAGAGTTGAGATTACTACAGTTACACCTTTAAGACTTATAGTTCCTACTCATGCACACCCCAAAAAAAAATTATATTATAGAAAATCTAATGTCCATTTTTTCAAGATTGAAATAATATTATTATTAAAATAAAAGGTATTTATAAATAATTTAAGTAAAATAATAATACATCTTAGTTTTCAAAAGTGAATATGTTGGCAACTCCTTTCTATTTTTGACTTAAGAAGGGGAATTTTTGGTCATGAGCTTTTTAAAGAGAATTGATATAAAAATGGAAAAAAGGTTCTTTTTGAAGCATCATGTCATTGTTATCAATCAAAATTATGAGTTTGAGCATGCTTGCTTGACTTTCAACTTTAGAAGATGAAACCCTTTTATGGTAATCTGAAGTTGAGGATAAAAACCTTAAACCTTCAATTTATGGCTTCAATTCAAAGGTCATATTGGGAAGATGCGAGCAATTGGTGGTGTTTATTGACCATTCCAGGTAGGGTGCAATAGTTGGGAAACATATTGAAGGGTGGTGCTATAGTTTGGGGCAATTAACCCTTGTTTTAAGCCCTCTCGTAGGGTAGTGAGCTATTTTGGATCCCTATCCTAGGGTATCAAACCCCCTTGGAGGGTTTCAAGGTGATTTTTGAGGTTATTATGAAGCTTAATTTTATATTTGTTCATACCTTTGCCAAGATGGTATTTTAAATTATTTTTCCAAATATTTATTGATTGAAAAATTCAAATATAAAGGTCCTATCCAACTATAACATTTTTTATTTTTGGCAAATATTGTGGTCATTAAAATATTATATTTATGCCCTAAATTGGTTTATTAAGAATTCTAAATTTTTACTCACCTAGGATTTCAATCAAACAAATAGAATTGTATGTGTTTAAGTTAGGATTTGTTGAGAAACCCTATTTGTTCTAGTTCTTCCCTAAAAGGAACATTAAAATGGTATTAGAGCCATTTTCTAATATGTTGTGGGTAGTGAGTTGTTTGCAAACTCTTCTTCATACATGTCAATGATAGAAAGATGAAGATAACACTAGAAGCTATGAAAAATATGGTGCAAGCTATACAAGAATCTCATAGAGAACTAAAAGCAATGGGTCCCAAGGCATCGATGAAGTGTTTAGGGTTAAGCCCTAAACCTCTAGATCCTCCCTTTAAATAAGGAAAAGGACTAACAAAAGACCAAGCTACCCATAAAGGAATCCACCATACAAATTGAAAACAAAAATCTCTCCAAAGGGAGAGATATGGATTGGATTTTACAAAGTGTTTGGGTATAATAAAATAAAACGTAAAAGTCAAGGTCAAAATTCTAAAACCCTACAAAGGAGCAAAGGAATGAGGAAGCTCAGGAAAAAATTAGGAAAAAGAAAACCCTATTGGTTGATTACCCTAAAAGTTAAATAGAAAAGAAGGGCATAAATTACATATTTGAGGTAGAACTTAATGATCCACCATCAATAATAAAAGTGGATCCTAGGGTTGAAAAGAAACTAGCTACCTTGCAAGCAAGCATGAAAGATGTAATAAGGACCCAAAGGAGGTGTGATGATTGGTTAAAAAGAGTGAAAAAGGAAAATTTGATAGCCATTCAAACAAGATAACACCTAAAGGAATTTAAATAAAGGGGTGAGCGAAAAAGGCAAATTTGATAGCCATTCAAGAAAGTGATAACCATTGATAGCCATTCAAGCAAGATAAATTGATAGATGTATATGCTTTGTAAGTCATCCCTTGAGCATATTTGAATTATCCCACATACATGGGAAGTAGTAGTTGTTATAATGGATTTAGTATATAATTACGTGTTGAGGCCCAATTAATGCATCCATGAATATTATTGTATTGAGCTGGCTCAAAGGAGCTTTCCCCCTCGAATTGGCCTCCGATCTAAAGTTTATTGTAGGTTATTTCCCAAAGTTAATTTTATTGGTTATTTATTTTCTATAGTTCATAAATCTATACAAAAATATGCTCACAAGGTGGCACAATAGCCACCATTTTTTGACCACTTCCTCCTCATTTAATACCTATATTCAATGTTGAAGTAGTTATCCAATATAGCCATCCAATGTTACATTTTAAAAGTGCCTTTAAAACATAAATTGATTAATTTTTTTAAGGCTATGGAAGCTTGTTTAAATTATTTGCAAATTTTTATTGTGATAATTAAAATCATTGGAACATTTCCCTCTTATATTATTCACACCAATAGGGGTTTCAAAATTCAATATTTATGCATCAAGAATCCATAAAACATTTTTAATACCCAGCTCTAATTTTGATAGATTAGATCAAACTAGGCTCATGTTTTCAAGAGAACACTCAACATATAAGATACATATTAATTGAAAACACAAACTTCATAAGATAAAATTACTACAACATAGACTCATATATTCGGCAAGCATTTTCTCAAAAGTTGTTAGTTTAGATAAGGTATTTGGGCATGAATGAGATAGTGAGAACTAACAAAGGTTTCATCAAATTCTCTAAAATAATATAGATTTAGATACAATGATTGATGATTGAAAATTATTGATTTGGAGCACTGATGTTCCATTAGATCTAACCACTAGGTAATAATTTGATAATAATATTAATTTATTCAAAAAAAATGATAATTTCCATCACCATATCAAAATAAAATTGTATTAATTAAAATAATTGATTTCAAGCTTTGGTTTTAGATTTGGCATTTACCTCAGCCTTAGCTTTGGCCTCTACCTTAGCCTTAGATTTATCATTAGTTTCTTGGGCTTCAGTTGTGTATTTGACTTGCTCTTCTTTTTTGTGTTGTTCTTCTTCAACCTTGGCTAATGACTCTTGTTCGTTTTGCCTTAGTTCTGCTTCTTCTTATTCCTTTTTCTTTGCATCTACTTCTTCAAATTGCTCTTTGTGAGCATATGCTTCCTCGGCTTGCTTTTAGTCAACCTCTACTTCTTCGGCTTGCTTCTTCATAGCCTCTGCTTTATCGGCTTGTTATTGGTGCTTCTCCTCTGTAGCTTGTTATTTTTTTATTTCTACACAAATTATTATTATTTGTGTTGTGCCTCTTGTGTATTTGTTTGTTGTTTATCCTCTTGATTCTTTCACTTCATCTCTTCCTTTTTATGCTTCTTCTCCTCTTTATTTTGTACATCCTTTGGGTCCTGTGTTTGTTGAATAACTTCTTATTTTGGTGTTGGCTCTAGTATAATTATTTTTGAGGTTCCTCCATGAATTTTGGGATGTCTAGTTTGGTAGCTGATTTAAAATCTTTAGAAAATTCTGATTACACAAATATATATCTATGCATAAATGTATTTTTCTATATGTGGTTGGAGGAGTGATGGTTTGTTTTTTCTTCCATGTATTTTGAGTTGGACGTTGTTGTTATGTTACTTGTGATGGTTGCACACCACTCACTCCTCTTAGTTCCCTAAAAGACACCATTTTTTCCCTTATAGTTTGAGATGGTTTGGTGGATGGGTGTGTGCATGGTTTGTGTAGTATTGGATGCAATGGATTCTCTCATTCTGGTATATCAACCATTTATGTAGTCAATGATCTTATTGTTGGGTCTAATTGAAATATTTTGGCCTCATAATTTTATCGCACTACTTCTTGACCTATAGTGTCAAGAATAATAGAGGGTGGAGGTTGAATAATGTCAACCAAAAGGTCTTGCCTTACCTGATTATGCACTTCGCATATGCACACTACTTTCTAGAAAAGGAACTCCTTTTCTTATTCCTTTTCATATACATCATTATCAATGTCTTCCATAATTTTTTGCAAAACTTATTGTTCTTTAACTCCCATATCGAGCAAGTCACACTCACATGTTATCCTTGGGACATTTGGGTTATTCATCTAGCACTTTGTGTGATGCTTCCTCTTCTTGGGTGGTGGTGGTGAATTTCACTATGCAGGTGCCTTACTTTTTCATTTTATTTCTATGACAGAGTTTTTGATGTTTTCTATGGGGCTTGTGGCTATGATTTTTGTTGTCCTTGTGCCTATTCTGACACTAGTTGTTTTCCTTCTGAAAGAATGGATCACAAGGTGGCACCAACCTCATAAACAAAGCTTTCTACCTCTATACTTCATCCTACACATCTAGCATAGAAATGAAAAATGGCATTGGGGTCACAGTTGGATTGGCAACTCATGTGCTTTGATTTATATGTCAATATGAAATTTAGTAATCGATGATGTTGCCCTAGAAATTGTAGAACCTCTTGAGGTATTTGGTGATGCAACCTGATCAATGCTAGGATCTCATTCCTCCATGTGTTAAGCTTGCCCAGTTGTTCATAGTATCACCCTATTTTTATCCATGTGATCTTTATAAAGGTAGTAGTAGGCTAAAAACATGTAGTGACATTAACAAGTCCTTCTAAGGATTTTCACTATATAAAACATAAAAACAAGACCAAAAACTAATATTAGAAAGTTTTTGAACTACCTGCAAGTACCTTATTAATATTGGTAGTTAGCTCTGATGCTAAAAACTTAGGCCAATTGAAGTCTTCATGAAGGTGTATCATGTGATACATAATATCTATGAACCCTTTTATTTCCTACTTGGCCTACTTTATTGTCTACCAAAATCTCTTTGTGATACATTAAACCAAAATGTACACTAAAGCATCCACTATGGAATCAATTTGTATTCCTCTACTTGCCCTATTTGTATACTTCTCCTTGGTGTCTGAATGAATTGGGGGAGAGGTGAACTTTTAAGGGAGGAGGGATTTACGATAATTTGGGAGACCTGTAGTTCACACCATAGCTTGATCATCTATACAAATCATGATATCCTGGGATAAATGAATAGCCCCTGGTTATACCTATTCAAAATGGTAAGCATTACCTCATCAAGTTATATAAATGTGGGTAGCTTGATCAATCTTTCTTTATTTAAACCTCATAGTGGATGTGGGAGTATTAGAACTCGGGCTTATGCAGGGTTTTGTGCCCCAAGAGCAAACAAAGTCACTTCTTATTGATCTATGAAGTTGAAAGGATTAGTTTCAATGTATTTAATTTGCCATAGACCTAAGCCAATTCATATATCTTCCTTATGCACATTTGTAAATGGGATGAATAGTGGACCTTGCTCCATCATTATTGTTGTTGCCTAAGATGAAGACTTGATTTTCTTTTTCAAGCTCTGGTATACAATCTATGTGATTGAAGATGTTTTGAAATCAGATTGTAAAATTCACTTGTTGTCCAAAGTGTGTAATGTCTATGTGTTATCCATGCCCATTCTTATATAGCTTTTGAAGATCAATTATGTCTTACTGACTACTTTAAATGTGCTAACTAGTTGGACATTATTTTTCCTCCGACTATTAATATCACTTGATGTAATTTGATCTGATAGTGTCCCTTTATGGCTAGAATCCTTGATTTACCCCTCAGTGGTTATTTGATGTGATATGATATCCTTTCATTTATACTATTTCTTTTATGAATCCACTAATCAACTTGCCACTCAATCTACTTCTAAAATGATGCAATATTTTGAAATGATACATCATTAATGTTCTTAAATGACCATTAGTTTTCCTTTTACCATACATGTCTTTTCTTCACTACCTTCTTGGACTTATTTCATGTCCTCCAGTAGTTAGTTCTAGCTATCCTTCCTTAGGTTGTCTCTAAAATTTGATCACACCTTGCAAATGTAATTATTCCTTCTTCATTGTAATGTGTTTCAATGTAAATATTACACTATACAAACACACTACTATAAACAAAACAAACAAAAATATAACATTAAGGAAAACCTAACTACATGGTGCTACTCAGAACCCACTCATATTATCAACAAAATGATAGAGATTAAAGGCAGTAAGGCTTAACCCTATAACCATTTATGCATCCTGGCAGTATGGTTCCATAAAAATATTTTAGCACAATATTACCATGTTGTGAAACTTCATGTATAATGTATGATCCCTTCCATCTAATGATCAATTTTCCTAAGAATGTATTAAACCTACTATCATATAACAATACCACTTGCTCTAGATGAAATTACTTAGATCATAAGTTTTGATCATGTCATGCCTTCTAACTTATCTTGTGTATCTCCTATGTCACTAATGCCCTTTGTCAACTTTCCTCCATTTTAATCAAGTACATTAATCATTATTTTAGAGAGTCTTAATCACCTAGTCTCATAATCATTGCAATGTGTAGGCTCAAAATAATGGACTCCATAGGCATTACTGCTTCAAGCCCATAAACAACCTAAAAATGAGTGAAATTTATGTCACACTTGTAATTTTTTTGGTATGCCTAGAGAACTACAATAATGCAATCCTCCCAAGCATCCCTTTGTACATTAAATATTTTTGTTAGCATTTTTTCCAATAAATTTTTCAATGCTTCAACTTGCCTATTTGTTTGTGGGTGATAAGCTATGATTTTGTGGTGTGATATCATAAACTCTTCAGTGAGAGTCTTGATAGTATTATTAAGAAAAGGTATTCCTTTATTATTGACCAGTTGATTAGACATTGTAACCTTGTAATAATATTTTCATATAAGAATTTGGTAGCATCTTTTTCACCAAAACTTGGGATTGTCGCTACATCCACCCATTTGGTGTAGTCTATTGCAGTAATAATGTATTGTACATGAATTCACTTGCTTGGGGGATCTATAGGCCCAATAAAATATATTACCCATTATTCAAATGGTTTTTATATGAGCATTATAACTAAAGGCATCTCGTTGTGCTAATTTGGCTTTCCCATTCATTGGTAGACATCATAATGCTTGGCTACTCTGTGTGCATCTTGAAACAAGGTTGGATACTAAAGACCACTTTGTAAGATTTTTCTTGCAGCAACTTCATTTGAAAAGCAACATCCTATAATTACCTAATTATATTCTTGAATAAGTTGTGGTCATTCATGTTTTAGTGCTTATCTACATAACACATCATCTCTAACCAGCTTGTACAAAAATACGTTGATAAGATTATATGGTATAACTTGGGTGACCATGTTTTTTCCTTTTCAAATAGTGCACAGGGAAATTTTCATTACTCGAAGAAGTTCACAATATCCTACATATTATCTGGGATTGTAGCAACCCTGTATAAATGCACATTTGGGGATTCATCTTATATTTCTTTTGGCTCTTCACCGTTATGTATCCTGATAAGATGATCTAGTTTGGCATTTTCTCTCCTTAATTTTGCATTGATTCAAAATTGAAATTATTGAAACAACATAAGCCACCTAGATATTTGTCCTCCTAATATTGGATTGTTCACAAGGTTTATCAATGCTTGGCGATATGTAAAGAACTCAAATGGTGTAGCCAACAAGTAATGTCAAAACTTTTTCAGTTGAAACACCATGGATAAGGCCTCTCTCTCTATAGTTATATATTTATTCTCTATTTTTGATATCTTCCTACTAGAAAAATGTGTGGGATGATCCAACTCATCTTCACTCAACTCCACTAAAGCAATGCCTAGTACATTATCAGAAGCATCCACATGTATGTGGAATGAATTATTCTTGTTAGGAAAAACTAGAATCAATGTTGTTACCAGTCTTTGTTTAAGCTCAATAAGTGTTATTTATCATTCTAATATCCACTACATCCTTGTATCTTTGCACAAAAGTTTCTCTATTAGCACATATATGGTTGCATACCCTTTTATAAATTTTATATAGTATTTTAAATATGTGTATTTATGTAGAGTTGGTTGGAAGTGTCATTCATTATATCATAGCAATCTTAGATGAATCCACCAAGATACCATCACTATATACGACATGGCCCAGCAACAAACCAAAAGTTGAAATAACAAACATTTTTTTAGGTTTTAATCAATGTGCAAAGATCGACACCATTTTAACATCAATCACAACTTTTAAAAATGACCTTTAAATAAGGAAAAAATAGCCCAGACATCCAAATAAACTTCCAAAAAGTCAAGAATGAAGTATTCAAATGCATTAAATATAGCCCTAGAAAAAAAAATTAGTGTATTCTTAAATCTAAAAGGCATTATCTTATATGCAAAAGACCCCCATTCAATTACAAAGATAGTCTTAGCCTAGTCCTCCTCTGTAATTAGAATCTGATGGTACCCACTGAAGCCAATTGTGAATGATTACACTTCATGCCCTATAACAGACTCAAGGGCTTCATCAATGAATGGTATTGGAAATTGATCATTGATGTAGGCATCATTGATTGCATGGTAGTCTCCACAAATTCAAATTTCCCCTATCTTCTTTGGCTACACAATTATGGGGTTTACCCATTTTGGTTTTTCAATTGGACATATAATTATGACTTCTTGCATTTGATCTAGTTTAGCCTTTATTTTGATCTACATATTGGGGTTGAGACTATATGGGAAATTTTTAATGGGCTCTTTCTATTCTATATGAATATGTCCTAAAGATGGATATACATCTTTTAGTTCAGATAATTTAGTTGGGAACACATCTTGATAGTCTCATAGCATCTGTAAAGCCTCCAAAATTTTCTCTTCCCCCAATAGTCTCCCACCATCGTAAGCTTAAGAACCAACTTTGTTATAATGTTTGTTTCAATATTTTTCAGAGGTTCTTGATATAATTTGTTGGATCCACTTGGTACATCTTCTTGTAGAATGCACTTGCCAATCCTGCTATGGAATGTTTATGTTGTGCATTTTTTCTTCTTCAATTTGTTTTGCACTTTGGATTGGTATTGGTTTGGATTCCCTTTTTAGTTTAGATAACCCTTCTAAACCCAGATGTCCATCACTATCACTAGATTCCATAAATTTGTCTAATATTCTATTACAAGGCCTAATAAAAGCTTGTTCTTGTTGACTAGCCTTGTAAGTGTGAAGTGCTAGATTAAAGTCATGTGTTGCTTCCTATCGGGATGATGATTATGTTGTAGTTTTTAAGTTTTTTGCTTGTCTATGTCATAGGAAGATTCTTAGTTTTTTGAAATATAGTATGAAATAATGGGTTATCACCTTCAAACACAAAGGTCTAAATAAAGTTTTTTTACACGTATGCCTAATGTTTAGTCTCTCTCCTATGCTCTCAATGCATGTACCAAACCATTAGTAGAGGTGCTAAAGTATGAATGAAAATATGTACCCTATACCTTGGATTTACTCCTTGTGTAGTCTATATATCCACACATTGATGAATGTGTAGCTCAAGGCATTGTCCTTATTGAAAGAATGGCCATTATAATTTCAAAATAGGGGGTAACAAGAATTGTGCACATAAAAATTTACATGCTTCCTCCTAATGAATTTCTAGATTTTTATGTTAAGCACAAAATATACTGAGAGGGGGGGTGAATCAGTATATTATATATCTTATTTATTTAAAAAAATCCTTTTCTTTAACCACTTAACCAACATTAAAGATATGCAATAAAAATGAAACAATAATATGCACCACATAAGAGAGAGAGAGAGAGACCAAATTTTTACATGAAAACCCAAAGTGGGAAAAACCACAGAGAATAATCTCAAGTTTATAAGCACCAAATTTTAGGAGCACCAACCCCTTGAAAATATTTGTGAGCACCAACCCCTCTTATGTATAAAAAACAACTATCTCTCAATGTTGATTACTCAATAAATGATAGAACTCTACAATATATCTTGCTTTTATCTCTTCGAAAACAAATACAAATTATGCACTCTCTTGCATATTACAAATGGCTTCTCAAGCCTATATTTATAGCTTTCCAAATGACCTTTGGCATTCTCCCTTTGTGACCCTTCAATCCTCATGGAAAATGGTGCCAAAATTTCATGACCCTTTTTATCCTTGCATTTGAAAAGTCATATGGTGACCCTTCATAAGCAAAAGCATCCTTTCCTCTTTTGTCTTTATCTTAGTGACTTTTCATATTCCTCAAAGTGTCTCTTCATGGAAAAATGTGTCATACCCTCTTTTTTATTCACATGGTGACTCTTGGAATTCCTCAAAATGACTCTTCATGATAAAATGTGTCCCATTCCTCTTTCGTCTTTTACCACGTGACTCTTTGACTTCTCCATGGGCCCTCTTTTGACTTATATGCAACCAAAAATATATTCATTAATATTAAACAAATATTAACACACATTAACCAAGATATGAATATTAAAAACACCATTAAATGTAATGGGGCCTTTATCACCAATAATGTTATACCTTTGACATTAATGACAATATTTTCAACATTCTAGGCACTACCCACCAAGTTGTAGCAATCCCTTTCAGTGCATAGCTAAGTGCATTGACCCTTTGATATACCTCTAACACATGGTTTTTAAGCCTCAAAATGAATGGATTAAGGTGTTCTATCAAAAAGTATTGAGGTATATGTTTCTCTAAAATGAACACCATGTGTAGATGTTGTATCTCATAATCTCTCCTATCCCAGCTCAACATGTGAGTGTCTAACTCACCAATGATGGAAGATGTTGTTTCTCATGGTAAAACACCCTCTATAGTAGGTTCTGCATAATCCATCATTATTTTTTAGAGTGGATTACAATAAATGATTTGCCAATCATTAGTCCACGAAATCAAATAAAAATGCATGGAGAGCTAAACACATCAAGCCAAACTATTCATGTGGGGGTTTCTAATGAAAATGAAGAACAAAATGAAAGAAAGAAATACTAGTTACCTTCCCATATATATTCCATCACCCAAAAGTGGCTCCAAGCATGTTTTCCTCTTGACCAAGCATCCTTGTCTTCATTGATAATGGTGGCAAACTCCTCCAATGTCTCAATAACACTCAATAAAACCTAGGCTCATGGTATTGAAAATATCTAATTGCCTATCAAATGAAGCTAATCCAAATATGAATAATACAATAATCAAAACACAAATGAATTATGAAGAGATTTTAACATTAGAAAATTACAATACTTGAGCTTAAAAATGATGTTCATGGCCTCTCTATTTATAGATTTTTGAGATTGACTAAAATGAATTATGACTGTCCATCTTGAGATCAAGATGTGTGGTTAAGAATCTATTCAATTTTGGAGGCTAAAATCAATAAATGCCTTCATAATGATTTTTTAAGAAGGGGCATTAATGAGGCATGGGAGGTGATGATTCAAAAAAATTATGCATTTATGGCCTAGGGATGCCTTTCCAAGAAATTATGTCATTAGGTGATGTAGTTAATAGAAATCAATTTCCAAAAAGAAATATTCAACAACTTCCATGGAAAATCCACTTAATCTCTTGATTTGGATTAATTATCCTTAAACAAGGTTAATCAACATTTGTGTAATTATTTGGAAATTGGCTCTCAATTAATCAAAAGGGTCAAAAATTCATATTATTGGGTCATAATTTGACTCAGGAAAAATTGGAAGGTGATGTTAGATGCATTGGAACCATATTCCCTTTTAGGACATTGCCAACACAAAATTAAAAAAATACATGGCATTTCCTCATGAATTAGAAGAAACGAGTGATCTAGAGCATAAAAAGGCAAAATCATCATTTTGACTCGAAATGAATTTATCAAAGTTAGGTATCACATAAAATCCATTACCCCATTTAGGGATACTTTGGCATAAATCGACACTTGTAAATAATAAGTTCAAACTTATTTAGAGTGTTTTAATGATTTTGACCTAAAAAGTGCATTTGAGTGAAATTTGATTAAGATTGACAATTTCAACACAAATGGTGTTAGGAACTAGATGTTAACATTTTACCCCTATTTGAGAAGGTGTAGCGAGACATTCAAGTGAAGAAACATCTTTTCAAATAAAAGAGTTATCAAGAAGAAATTGGAAATGACCTAAAGTTTTCAATGTCTTTTGATACTTAGTTCCTCTGTCACAAAGTATTGAGGTATATTTTGCTCTATAATGAACACCATTTGTAGATGTCGTATCTCATGAGCTCTCCTAGCCCAGTTCAACATGTGAGTGTCTAACTCACCAATGATGGAAGATGTTGGTTCCCATGGTAAAACAACTCTATAGTAAGTTTTGTATAATCCATCATTATTTTACATGTATTATAAATAAAATCTACTTCAAACTTGCTTGGAGATCGTATTGAGGGAGAAACATACTCTTCTATCTAAACCTTCATGGATGGAGACTTTGTTATTATTGGCTTGTACACTAGTTTCTCTTCTGACTGTGCAAGTTGTGGTTTCCAAACTTGATACTACTTTAGACTTGCTTGGAGATCATATTGAGGGAGAAACATACTCTTCTATCTAAACCTTCATAGATGGAGACTTTGTTAATATTGTCTTGCACGCTAGTTTCTCTTCTGACTATGCAAGTTATTGTGGACAAACTTGATACTTAGTAAGTCACAAAGTACTTTATTTTTCATCTGCACTAACCTTGAAACAATTATTATCACCATAGGCATAAGGAGTCTCTAGTTCCTTTGGAATGATATAAGGATTCTAATCAAATTTATTAAGGGGTATGACCACTATCTTATCCCTTTGATGTGCTTGTAATTGGTTTTGCATAGTGTTAATGGTTACGTGTGCATCATAGGCTCACTTCTTACCAATTAAGGAAGGATAATGGGTCTCCATTGTATTCATATAAATGACCTCAAAATCTCTTTGCAAACTGAGCTCATCCACTTTAATCTCAACATTATTTATCCTTCCAATAGGCTTTATCCTACCATAATCTGCAAGACTTAGAGTAACTAGTTTGTAACTCAAATTTTGTTGACCAATAGCTTCCCAAGTGGATCATGGGATCATGTTAACCATGCTACCAAAATCAAATACTGCATTTAGAATCTCATATCCTATATGTTCAATGTCCATATGAGAATTAACATCCCATGGTTTCTTATTTTTAATGTAACATACTAGTTTGTCTGTATGGTGATGACCTCACAATGTGCACTCTATAAGATTATGCAGAAGATTAGTGATATTTTGTGAAATATCTTCATTGCCCAAGGTGATAAACAATTTTAAAAAGTCTATCAGGATAGTCTCAACACCCTCATGTCTCATTATTCTCATATTTTGTCCATACATTTGAGAATTAATAGTTGTACAATTACCTTATGACATTGTTTATTATTATATCTCTTATAGAACCTATGCAGCTTAGTCAATCAACTTATTTTCATTGTCAAGATCAGGTTATTTGTCCCATTATAATTTTTTAATGCCCTAATCCTGTGGCATTTTTAATGGTGGTAGCTCCTATTTTACTCTTTATTGCACCATGACTACTTGTATAAATGCATTCTCCTTTGGTTATACATCAATCATGTTTATGTTTTGCAGCAGATTCTCCTTCTTTTATTTCTCAAGTATTGGGCAATCTTTCATTTGATGTTGACCTTCAATTCTGAAATATACATAATATGTTTGTCTCTGTAAATTGGTAGGTAAATTCTTTGCATAG
The DNA here is from genome assembly GCA_037957365.1 of Torreya grandis. NCBI lineage: Eukaryota > Viridiplantae > Streptophyta > Pinopsida > Cupressales > Taxaceae > Torreya > Torreya grandis. The sequence goes on along the minus strand of JARHVA010002282.1, from coordinate 1,835,243 downwards.
TGATTATATTCTTTGCATAAATAGAATTGCATAGGTGGTTATGTTTGTCGATTGTCATTGTTAGAGCCTCCTTGATATCTTCCTTGGTATCCTCCCCTATAACTCCTTTGTAGCCAACTCTATTTTTTTTGGTATCCCCATCATTATGATCATTGTCCAGTATAACCCCCTTATTGGTTTTTTTGTGCATCATACTCCCCATATTGGTGTTTAGATAAACTTGAAATAAAATTAGATTATTGTGTACTCCCATTAGTTTAGTAATACTAATACTAGTGCAATGGGGAAGATGGAATCCAACCAAGGAGACCCTGGGATTGGTACTTCGGTGATGAAGGTATCCACTAGGGACTACTCTATGTCACACCTAGCATATCCACATATGGACCTGGGATACTTTGCTTCATAGTTGGTAATTGTTACACAATAACTACCAAGACATTCTTCATAATATTTTCTTTTAGTTCTCTCAAATATCTACAACTCCTCACATCATGATTAGTTGATTTATAAAAGTTACAATACATGCTATGTGACTTTTGAATATATTGATATAAAATATGGCACTTTGAGGTAGCATGTTCAACTACCCTACAAATTTCACAAAACTCTATTTTAATTTTGGGACAATCATTCCTATGGTGGCCTTCTCGACCACATTCTATACATCATGAGCCTAATTTAGGCTTATCATTTTCATGCATATCATCCATCCTTCTCATAAAAGCATCTAGTTTTGATTCTACTATAGGACCTACCATTAAAATATCACCATAATACTCTATTTGATCTACTCACAAAGCAATAGATCGAGCATCATCCGTAGTCAAGAATTAAGTTTGCATAATATCAAATCTAATTCTTGGGTGCAACCCTTATATAAACAAAGTATCCTTATCCTTATCTTATAAAATGAAATGAATTTTATTCATAACACCTGAAAACCTATGATCGTAATCTCTAACCGATTCTCTATAATTTTAACGAATCTCCTTTAAGTCTTGAATAGTTTGGCTTGTACATTTCTTTAGCTTAAACTCTACTACCAATATATCTTTAACTTACACAAGATTTAGGGTATTCATATTTATTTTACAAATTAACTCTAAGGCTCTTCCTTTAAAATCCCTTATGAGTTTATATTTTTAACATCATCATATGTTACCCCCTTAAATTTTCATTTTATATCGCAAGTTACCAAATATTTCTATAGATCCGTAGACCCATCATATGGCATTAAATAAATGAACATACCTACATTTAGTGACATAATTTTCATTCTTGTATCAAATACCACTAGTTTTTAAACATTGACAACTGTGACTATAGGTATATGCACACTAGTGACTACGACTATAGGTGATTGCATAGGGTTGACTACAACTAATGAATTTTGTGCACTAGCCTTTTCAGGTGTCCTAAAAAAGAATATTAAATCTTTTATTTTCTTCTTATCTATTTCCTGCTTTGTCTTCACACTTAGCCTTCCAAAATTATTTTTCAAGCAATCAAACTATTTTGTATCCACTTCTTCTCATGAACTTCTTATTATCCCTAATAATATATTGGGTTGGGGGAATGCATACTCTTGAAATTAATGATCTCTAATTTGAAATTATTCTAACTTTGAGCTTGAACATGTGATAGCTCTGCTTTTAAACCTAACTTCTTCGTAGGAACTTTATTTCCTAGGTCTAAATAAAAACCCCTTCATTAACTATGATCTATTTCTACCTTATATCTACTCTACTACTAACCTACCTTCTTTTTCTTGTTGCATAATCACCACATTGGCATCATCTCTATTTTCTCCATTCTCTTTATTGGGCCCTTCTACATACTCTATGAATTCTTTTCTTCCATCATCTTTCATAACTTCTCTCTACATCTTTCCATCTCCAACATATTCTATCCTACCCCTACTCCTATTCATAGTTAATTTTGGATTCATGCTTTATTCCACCTCTTCTATTATTGTAGTTCTATTTCTAATGTTAGAATGTTCTTCTCACTCTGATTCTTCTCACCTTACATTTTCTAGGGTTTGCTCCAAGTTTATTTTACTTATCTCTACATCATTTAATTTTATCCCACATGTACCCTCATCGTGCCCAAAGAAACTAATTTATGTTGGTTGGAGTAGGCACTATGGCCTTTTCTACAACTAACATTCTTATCAACATAGGTAGTCTCTGAAGGAACTTACAGTGGATTCCTCTAACAAATAGTTCTTGTTCAGCTTCAAAAGTCATCTATCCTTGCACTGTGAATTTGATGACATATATCTATCATTGTAGTCCTAGTCTCAGTTTGTTGCATGGGTCTAATAAATATCCAGGTTGTGTAGCTTGTCTAACTTCTCTTCTATCTAAACTATAAGATCAATCATATTCAGCTTAAAGAAATAATATTATAACATAGATAACCACATGGCTAACAATCCAGACAATTCACACCAAAAACAAATTCATATATTTCACCATAGATGTGCTCCTAGATAACTTCTTTCATAGTTGTTTTGGCTTTCCTTGCTTCTTTTGCATAATTTAGGATTATATCATCCAACCATCTCTCTATATCACTTTGTCCTTGCAACCATTTCAGCATATTTCAGCCAAATGATTCCACACTCATCATACCATTGTTAGTAGAGGATCCTAGAAAACTCCAAAACATACTAATTACAAGGATAGCTTGCATAGTAAAGAATAATAGATAAATATAAGTAGGTAATTCATACTTATAGAGCATTAATTAAAGACAAAGATGCACTTATTTATGAATAACATAGAAGCAATAAATATAGGATAATTGGCATATACATAATTTAGGTTTAAAGTAAAATAGAGTGCTCACTGCGCATAGTACAAATATAAAAGATAAATAGGAAAACTATCTCAAAAATAACTTATATTAATCTCTATCACACATCAAAGCCAAATTATCTTACAATAGATAGCTATATATATTATTACAAAGTGTTGTCTCTTTGCATTCTAGCCTTTCAATATACACAAAATGAAATACTATTTGCATTCTTCTATTTATCACTTCAGTTTACAAGGTTGATTACATGCAATAGTTTATACAAAAGACAAAATTATAAAATTTTCACATGTCCATCTATTATACTTTGTGATTTTAATAAGTCATGTTCTTCATCCAACATAGAGCTCCATTTACAAGTCCTATTTGTATACATAGATAATATGTCAACATCACCCTTGCATCCTTGTAATTAATAACTTTGCATCAAGTTCATCATTATAGCCTCCTAATTTATTGGTACATCTACATGAAATTGGTTGTTTAAATTAATGCAATATTATTTTGATATGGTGATGCACATTATCATTTGTTATGAATAAATAAATATTATTGTTAAATTATTACATAGTAGTCAGATTTAATGGACCATCAGTGCTTCTCATCAATAATTTTGAATTGTCAATTGTCGGATATGCATATATAATATTTTAGATAAGTTGTTAGGACATTTGTCAGTCTTTGATTTCTCATTCATGTCTATATACCTTATCCAAAGTAACAATTGTTGAGAAAATGCTTGATGAAGATGAAAGTCTATGTTGCAATAACTTTTTCTTATGAAACTCTTTTTTAATTAATAGGTATCTTATATGTTGAACATCCTCTTAAAAACATGAGCCTTTTTTACTCTAATCTATCAAAATTAGAGATGGTTACTAAAAATGTTGTATAGATTCTTGATGCACAAATATTGAATTTATAAACCCCTATTAATGTGAATAATACAAGAGAGAAATGTTATAATTAATTTAATTGTCATAATACAAATATAAAAGAAAATTAAACAAGTTTCCATCGCCTTACAAAAATTAATCAATTTTTTTTTAAAGTCACTTTTACAATGTAAAATTGAATGGCTATATTGGCTAATAGATATTAAACGAGGAGGAAGTGGACAAAAGTGGTTGCTATTGTGCCACCTTCTCCCCCTTGTTACAATTTAGTATAAGGAGGTTGCATCTTTTTGACACTCCCTTATTGTATGCCTAAGGCCCTTAGTGGTATAATTTACAATCGCAATTGGGGAGGACAAGGAAGTGGGCGGGTGGTCATGGTGGATGTAATTTCAAAATTTATGTTTATTAAAAAAAAAAAATTAATTTAACATTTTTTCGACTGTGATAAGTTAATTTTTATTCTTTCTTGGAGAAGGTGATAAAAAAACATAAAATCTTTGGGCATGCAGTGTAATTTGGTGCCCTTTTTTCCTAAGAAGTATTTTATCATATCCAACATAATAATACAATTAGATTGAGGCCATCTATCAAAAATCAATAAAATTATTATAGATAAAGTGATGTTCATTAATGTATATGAAACCCTTAAATAGATGAAACTATATGACAAATCTAAGATGGACACCTCAAAATGTAAACATCTCAACATTTCAAATAAACATATTTCAAATATTTAAATTAATTAATCAATACTAATCATAATTAATATAAATTGATTTTAAATATTATCTAATAACTTTAATAATTTATTAATAACTCACACTTATTTACTCTTAATTAAATATAATTGATTTTTTTAAATAGTATGTTTAATGTTAATAAATTATTTTTGACTTATAAAAATTAATTAACTATTATATTGATACACTCGAGTACTTTTAAAACCTCATAAGATTAATTATATTATATGCTGTAAAAGTTATTTTTTATTGGAAACTATTCAGTCCTCATTTGATGCTCTAGGGACTGTATATTTTACTAGTAGTCATTAATCACTCTAATTTTATGTTTTATATTTGCATTTTGTTTTACATTTTGTATTGTTGTGAATTCATTGAAGAAATGTTTTTTCCTTTATAATCTTCTTTTGTTTCAAATTGGGATGTCCATCCCATTTCATATCTAGTTGTTGTTGCTTTCCTATAATTATTTTATTTGAATTTATTATTTTATTTTATTTCGTATCCGTCTTAATTGGTTGTTTGCTTCTACTCTCCACTCTTCTCTATTTTGATTAACCATATCTTTAAATTTCTTTGTTTTTTCTCAACTTTAGATGTATATCTATATATAAATTTGTTGATTGTCTGAATTTTTAAGGTGGGTTGTTTTATATGTTGAATAATCATTTTCATGTCAGTCATTAATTATTTATGTATGGACATTACACTACACCACCAATTTTCGGATGTCATTATTTAATTAGGAAAAATAAAATGTCATATTACATTTGGTTGTCACAATTATATTTAGGTAAATTGATATTCCCCAATCGAGCTCCCAATGTAACCAATTGAGAAATATTTTGCACAAGGTACTCAATTAGGACATATTGATTCTAAAATGATGTTAAGCTATCATAATTATCTTTAGGGGTCTTTATATGCCCTAATTGAGTTTTTAGTACAACCAAACAAAGCACTTCTTTAGGCCAAATTGAGTCTAAAATGACATTGTGTTATCACAAATGTGTTTAGGGGGCTCAATATGCATGTATTATTTTTTTTTTTAATTAATTTTATCTAAATGAATTAGAAAAATGAATATTCAAATTATATAAAATATGGAAATAGTCATATAAATCTGAATGTAAAAGGGTAGATTGATATTGTACTTCTTATATTTGAAATGGACAAACAAATGAAGGAGATGAAAATTTATCTTAATTTATATTTATATAACTCATTTGTTCATCATTGTTTTTGAAATGGCTCTATATGTGACAAGAGTTCAAACCCTTTCCAGATACTTCTGAAAAAACTCAGACCCTTGTAATGACCAGTACAATCTAAGATCTATATTATTGTCCCTATTATTTGTGTAGGTTTATAACACCTCAAACTTATATGCTTTCACTTATAGATACTTTTTATGTGTATACACATAATATTTTTAAATTATCATTTATGTCCACACTTTCTTTCTTGCAGGAAACTATCAAGTTTTGATCTCTCTAAGTTCACACCTTAAATGGTGCACCGGGAAGGGGTTAAAATACTATTGGTGCTTCGCAATATTATTGGTAAACTATATCATTACTTAAACCCATTAAAAATCCCAATTATTAAACTCCCCAAGAAAACAAACTCCATTTATCCATTTTACTATGTAATTTTCCTTTTATATATTCCCTAACTAAGTAAACACCCTCTTTTCTTACTAAGTCAATATGGTCGACCCTCTTATAAAAATTAAATCACACGTTATGGAACTAGAAGTCAATTAGGTTGACCTAATTCAAGGCCTAATGGTATATTTTTATTTAAAAAAATTCATGTTGGTGGCCCTTATTGACTAAAAAAATGGAAGGGTTAAGACTTACCCATTGTTATTAGTACAAGGCTCCTTTCAATCCAATAGAGAGCAATATTCATTTTTGCATTAGTATAGCTCGTAATTCAACACAATTTTGATAGCCTAATGCAATTTTAGACTTTATATGCCCTAATTGACTACCTTATGCAACCAATCACTTGATTAGTTTTGTGAGGCAATCAATTAGGGCATATTGACCCCTAAAAATAAATTTGTGATAGTCTAATGCTATTTTAGACCCAATTTTTGTAATTGACTACCTCATGCAACCAATCTCTTGATTCACTATAAGGGGCACTTAATTAGGGCATATTGAGCAACAATAACACATTATTTATAACCTAATGTCATTTTAGACTCAATTCTCTATAATTTAGATCCATGTGTAACCAATTTCTCAATTGGATACATAAGACACTTAATTAGGGAATAGTGAAACCCCTAAACAAAATTATGATAACTTAATATAATTTATATTTATGTGTAATTAATCACATGATTGATTATAAAAATTACTCAATTAGGACATATCAAGTCCCATTAACATAATTGCAAAAAACTAATATCATTTTACACTTGTTTTTCCCTAATTGAATGCCTTATGCAACAAATTTCTCAATTAGTTGCATGGAACACTCAGTTAGGGAATATCAAGCCCCCTTGACACATTTACAAAAACTTAGTGATATTTCAAACTCTATTTTCCATATTTAGTGCACCATGCAACTAATTCCTTTATTCATTGCATGGGAAAACTCGATCAGGGCATATTGAGCCCTCCTAAATAGACTTGTGATAACTAATGTCATTTAAGTCTTGATATTCTATATTTGAGTTCCTTTTTCAAATAATGTATTTATTGGTTGCATGGGGAACTCAATTAGGTCATATAAATCCCCTAACACAATTTTGATAGCCTAATGTTATTTTACACTTGATATGCCCTAAATATTTTCCTCGCGCAACCAAATATCAGATTATTTTCTTGGGGTACTCAATTATGGTATATCGATCCTGTAAACACATTTTTGACAACCTAATATCTTTTTAGACTTGATCTTACATAATTAAGTTCAATATGAAACTAATAACTTATTTTTTCATAATTTATTAGGTAATATTGAACCCCTTAGACTTAATTTTAAACTACCTAATGTCATTTGAGACCTGATATGAACTAATTGAGTGCACTATGAAATCAAATTCTTGATTGCATGAATCAGGCATGCATTATGGCATATCAATCCCTCCAAACACAATTACAATAATAAAATTTCATTTTACACTTAACATGCCATAATTGAGTGCCATGTATAACTAATCACTTTATTTATTGCAAGGGAAATTATTTTAAGGCATATCAAGCCCTTAGAACACAATTTAAAAAATGTAATGTCAATATAAACTCTTGTTCACTAATTGACTCAATTAAGGCATTTTAAGACCCCTAGACACAATTTTGATAGCCTAATGAAATTTTAGATTTGATATGCCCTAATTAATTGCCTTATATAACCAATCTCTTGGTTGGTTTTATAGGTAATTCAATTAGGGAATATCTACCCCTGAAAATAAATTTGTGATAACCTAATGTCATTTTCAACTCAATATTCCCTAATTGACTACCTCATGTAACCAATATCTTTATTGGTCGTAAGGGGCACTCAATTAGGGCATATTGAGCAACATAAACACATTTGTGATAACCTAGCGTAATTTTAGACTCTATTCTCAATAATTGAGTGCCATGTGTAAATAATTTCTCAATTGGTTAAAACAGGCACTTATTTAGGGCATATTCAAACCCATAAATAGAATTATAACAACCTAATGTCATTTAGATTCATGTGCAACCAATCACTTGATTTCTTGTAAAGGGCACTCAATTAGGACATATCAATCCTTTTGTGACATCCTAATGTCATTATACACTTATTTTTTTCTAATTGATCACCTTGTGTAACCAATTGCTCAATTGGTTTCATGGGGATCTCAATTAGGGAATATCAAACCCTCTAGACACACTTATGAAAACTTAGTGATATTTCAAACTCTATATTCTATAATTTAGTGACCCAAGCAACCAATTCCATGATTTGTTGCATATATAAAATTTATTATGGCATATTGATCCCCCTAAATAGAGTTGTGAAAACATAATGTAAATTTAGTCTTGATATTACATAATTAAGTGCACATTTCAAAGAATTTATTGATTTTTTGCATGGGGAACTCAATTAGGTCATATTAAGCCCCTAACATAAATGCAATAGTCTAATGTCATTGTAGACTCGATATGGCCTAATTATTTTTGTCATGCAATTAATTACTATATTATTTTCATGGGGCACTCAATTATGGCATATCAAACCCTGTAAACACATTTGTGATAACCTAGTATCATTTTGGACTATATTTTACCTAATTAAGTGCCTTATACAACTAATAACTAAAATTTTTGCATACTTGATTATGTAATATTAAATTCCCTAGACTTAATTTATAACTATATAATGTCATTTTAAACCTGATATGGACTAATTGAGTGCCCTGTGCAATCAATTTATTTAGTGGTTGCATCAAACACTTGATTATGCCATATTAATCCACCTAAACATAATTACCAAAATAAAAAGTCATGTTATACTTGATATGCCCTAATTGAGTGTTTTATACAACTAATCACTTCATTTATTTCAAGGGGCATTCTATTAATGCATATCAAGCCCCTTCCCCTCAAACACAATTAAAAAATGTAATGTCATTTAAAACTTGATTTCCACTCCTTGAGTGCCCTTCGTAACCAACTCTCAATTGGTTGAATGGAGCACTCAATTAGGGCATTTCAAACCCCTTAAATAAATTGATGACAACCTAATGTCATTTTATACTCAATATTATATAATTGAGTTCCTCATGCAACCTATCCTTGATTAGTTACTGTTGACCAATTTTTGCTCACAGGCAAAATTTTGGTCACCCTCTTTAATTGCTATGAAAGGCCAGTCAATCTCGGGTTGCTCAGTTCGTGCTCAGTCCATTTTTAGTTTCATGCTCAATTCAGGCCAGGTTCATTAGTTCAATGCTTTTGGTTCAAAGCCAATGGTTTGATGCATTTAGTTCAAAGGTTCATTTGCCTCTTTGGTTCATTGACGTGCTCTTTTGAACCTTGAACCGTTGAACTAAACTTTGGTTCAACGGATTTTGGTTCAAGGGGGCACCCTTTGGCTGAAGGGCAGTCAATGGTCAAAAAAAGCCCTTATGGAGGGCCGGCACAAAGGAATTCGGCATGGTTCAATATAAAGGGAAGGTGTTTCATAAAGCCCACGGCTTAGCAAAAGCGAAGAATGAATTTTCATAGACTTTTTGTCTGCGGGAAATGTTCGCGGGCAAAAGTCCGCGAGTTATAGCAAACGGCTGGGCGGAATTTCCGCGGACAAATTGCCCGCGAGAATTTCCTGCGGATAATTTGTCCACAGAAATTCAAAACCCGACGGGAGTCGTTGAAAGCCCGACAGAAATTCAAAGCCCGACGCAAAACAATAAGGCCCGATAGTCCAATGACATAGGCAAAGCCCGTGAGAATGCTAAGGACATAAAGAACAGGCCGCAAAAAAGCAGTCCACGCAAGCCGTCAAGTGACAAGGCAAGGTGACTGGAGGGTGATAAAAGAAAATAGCGAAGGCCAGCAAAGCACGAGGATGTCCAAGGAGGACATCAAATTAAACAAAAAGAAATAGCCATTATTTTTTAAGGCAAAATAGAGAAATGTTAACCCAAACAAGCCAGAGTTAAAGCAACCGACTAGGATATTCACCCCTGGGAGGCTGAACAGACTAGTTAAGACAAAAGGAAGAAAAAGTCAAGCGATAAGCATGGTTCTAGCAGGTGGATGATGCCAACAACAGTGTTTTTCTTCTTTCCAATGAAGACGTGATATGCCATTTGCAAGGGAAAGGCGCCAATGAGCCTCTTGTCTTTTTCCATATATTTTGATACTTGGTCATTTTGTAATATATTTTTCATGGTTTTATTCAGGCGCAACCCTGCTAAAATTTCTGCCTGGATCAAATAAAAGATAGTTTTACCTCTTTCTTGGATGGATTTTTCTGTGTATGCCTTGAATGTTGGTCTGTGTCCAGTCATTATTTCTTGGTGCTCTCATAGGTTCAACACCAATAAACATGTTATCTACAAAGTGCCATTGTCTGTTGCTGCCAGGAGTAGAGTTTCATTTGGAGGTATAGAACAGGAGAGGTCACTTACAGTATGCATTCCACAGCATCTTGGTGAGTCCATGTTCCTGTGTTTTCCATAAGAACCTCCCTATCATTTCCAGCAACCAGGTCTTTTCTGCCAAGTCTCAGTGTATGTATTTTTTTGTTTGATCCTGAGTGTGGAGGTGAGAAGGTTGACCCTTGTTTTTGGTGTATCACCTCTTTTAGAGTAGGCTTGTTTTTCCTGCATCTCTCTCCCTTTTCTTCCCCCCAGTTTATATAGCTGTATATACCTGTATATACCTTTTTTTTTTTGCTCTTGCTGGAACAACATCGGTACATCAAAGGGAGCTAGCCCTTATCTAGAGACTCTCCTCTCCTGCTTTGTCGTCCCACAGGCGAGAGAGGAGATTTCATGTTGCGAGGAAATGGCAGGAGTGTGACTCCTTGCCAAAGGGTGCAATTTCCAACATTTACGTAAGGCACTTTATTAGAAAATGGATACTAAAATATTGTCATATTGAAAAAACTTAATGTCATTTCAAACTTGGTTTACCCTAATTAAGTGTCATGAGTATCCAAAAACTTGATTGGTTATAATGGGTACTAAATTAAGGCATATTGATCTTGATAAACACATTTACAATAACCTAATTTCATTTCATACTCAGTTTTCCCTAATTTATTGGTCCATGTAACCAATTGCTTGATTGGTTGCATGGGTCACTCAATTAAGGAATATAGAGCACCATAAATACAATTATGATAACATAATGTTTTTTTAGACTTGATATGTTGTAATTGAGTGTTTCATTTAAGTAATTATTTTATTGGTTGTATGGGGTAATTAATTAGGAAAAATTTGAGTCCCATAAACACATCTGACAACCTAAGACATTTGAAAATCAACTTTTACTAATTGAGTGGTCTATGAAACCAAACACTCAATTGGTTTTAATATCACTTGATTAGGGAATAATGAGCACCTTAAACACAATTATGACAACCTATTCTCATTTTAGACCCTGCTTTCACTTTTAAAACACTATTATTTTAATTTACAAAAAAATGCTCTAATTTTATTTTTAAAGTTAACAAATATCAATTAACTTATAATTGTATTCTTAATTTACAAACAATGTGATCTTATAGCTTATACGACATTTCACATACATAATTCTTATATCATTAAGATAAAAGGAACTAAATACAATAATTAAGATTTCCATAGTAAACTTCACTAATTTATGCACATGTGCATTTATTACATTAATCCATATAAGGTTTATAATGATGCATAAATTGTAAGATTACATAATGATACATGATTTCAAAATTTAAGTTACATGTTTAGTACGTCATTACAACAATATAGGTACAACAGTACTATTGACCATTTTAACCACAAATTAAAATGGGTCAACCCTCCTATAGTAAAAAACTTATATATGGGTCTAATATAATGTTATAGGGTATATTTAATGTCATATCATATGTTTTTAACCTTGGTCATGATCTAATTAGTCCTTATTTAGTTTTGAGTCACTTAGGGGTCATTTGGGGTCATATATGAAAGTGGCATGGTTTTCAAGGTGTCCAAGTGTCATAATTTTCTTTAAAGCATACAATATGTCATATTCCTATCATGAATTCCATTCCCATATAAAACTTACAGGTTCTCTAATAGAAAATCAAGAAAACAATAGAAAAAGGAGGAGTTTGGCACTTGTATGGCCTATAGGGGAGTTTGACACGTGTGACAACCTTGTATGATGACTCTTAAATTTCCCTAGACTTGTATCATCATTTTACCAGCCTTGTAAGTGCTAAGAATGGTTAAAAACCATTCTTCTCCTTCATCACCCTTATAGACATGTAAAACCAATCAACAGGTTTGTGCTCAGTACAACTAGTAGAAGAAGTTTCAGACCAAATGATTTTATGGGTTGATAGTAAACTCAATGAAATTCATTTTCATAAAAATATTTCAAATACTAGTCACTTGTGCTTTATGAACTATCCTTTACAAGTTGACTATGTTTTTTTCCTTATTAAACCCCATACCCTACAAGTTTCCTTCTTGTGTGGACAGGTTCATACAATCCAACAACTAAGATTGCTTCCAAATGATTTTAACTCTTTCCTCTAATGTCTCACATGCTTGGTTTCATGTTTCAAAGTGTTTTTATAGGCAAATCATCTCAAGTTGTAGGTAAACACACCTTTCTATGTTACAGGTAGTGATGGCTCATCTTCAAAAGAATATAAATGATTAGGGATGTATCTAATACATGGTGGACCATGTCCAAAACCCTCCCTCTCATTTCAATCATGAGATCTATCTCTAGTTAGTTCTGGGACATTCCAAAAGGGCTAAATGATGAATACAATTTTCTTGTGCAAAGTGAGGAGTCTTGCACCACATTTCATGAGTTTTATAACTTGAAGGCCATTTTTTCTATCAAAACTCACATGGTATATATCCTAATTTATTCTAATAAATATGTAACTCCTCCTCTTAGCATTACAAGTGTTCTTAGGAATCTTGAACTTCTCTTTTCCCACTTCTCTTTCAAGTTCTATAAGTAGCTACCATTTTGGCCTTTGTAATCTAATACCACTTTATGTATGGAAAATCCCTATCAGAATCACATTGTATTTATCCTTCGAACACTAATTTAGTTTAGTTTTTATTTCATGAATAAATATCTAAGTGTGTAAAGTGATAGATGGTGATACAAAGTGATAATATCCTATCCTTTCTTCTCCTTATCCTCTCATGTTTATGCAAGAGTTCTTATTCTAGTAGGTCATATGAAGTTTTGTCAAGTGTATGGGTTTATTTTTTAAGTGTAAAATGATCCTTAGTGTTTCAAACTAGCCTATGGTTCACTTACCTTAGATAGCCTTCATGCATCTCACCTCCATATTGAAACACTAATGTTAGAATCTCTTACGACATAGAAGTTAGATTGTATGCCTTGTTTCTTAGTGTAGGAAGTATAATAGTCATATGGAAATCATCTTGGTGTATCACCCATTTAGATTATTTTCATTTCATGCAACTTCTATAATTTTTCCCCACAAGCAATCAACTAGTTTAGGTGATAAGCACTTTAAGATACATTCAAGGAGCCAGCCCTTAAACCTAGAGGCTCACTTCCACTATAGGAACACCCACATACCTGGAAGTGTTCCCATGTTTCCAAAATATTTAAAAGACTTTAACACCCTCTTATAGGTTACAAGAATTGGTGACGACAAGTACAATAAGGGAACACAAAAAAATACCATAGCATTTACATTTAATAAATATAGTCATTATTGAAGTATAATATAATAAATGATGAATGTGCATGTATGCCAATATCCACTATTATATAAAGTAGTTAAATAAAATGATTTCAAAAGTACAATAGTACAATATAGATGCCATGAAATATATCATCAAAGATTAATAGTGACCATGTGTATATATCATAATACGTTCAGATTCAACTCTAGATAGAGAGAGCATCATCTAGGTGTTAGCAGAGGTTCTTAGAATTAATCCAGAACATGTTAATTATAGGGATAACCTACATATAGAAGAGTACTAATACGAACAAGAGACTACAATATTACCTACCATCTATGATATACAAAGTTGTAGCTAAGAACAAGAATAAAATAAATGCAAACAGAAGATGGAGTACTCATTATGCATTAACCATACATAAAAGAAGATTAGGAAAACCATAACAGAATGATTTTATTAATCTCTATCAACACATCAGAACCATATCCTATTATAGCAAAGTGTTATATAGTCTTTTACAATATGGTGTCTCTTCACATTCTAGCCTTTTGAGATACAAAAGGAAAGACTCCACATTCTTCTATTGCATAATTAGGCTTACAAGGCCCAATACATACAAAGGTTAAACAAAAGACAAAATCATATACTTCACACATGTGCCCTTATATTATAATTCACAATTTTTCCCTGCTCCATTCTTAATCCAACACTTTTTTGAACTTAAATATCTGTTTCATCTTGAGATAAAGTCACAAGCTGATCTGAACTGAACTAAAAAGCTAATCCATAAAAAAAATTATGATTATCATTCTAGGTGTCTTTTATCATTTTTCACCCTTTGCACACTATTTATCCACTCTTTTAGGTTTTCAACTAAGTAGCATACTAACTTACCACCCTTTCAAGTTTTCAATAGGATAGTATAACCAAGTGGTTGTCTTTTATGGGTTTTCAACCATTTTGTCTCTACTCCTATTATTTAGACTATCTTATTAAAAAATTGAAATATGCCAAAAGTAGCAAAAATAAGTGAAAAAAACTTACTACTACAACTGAGGAGGTGTTTGACTGAGTGGTTGCAAAGGTTATTGTGTTTGTCCATCTATTGACCCACTAGCTTCTAATGCACCCATTGTCATAGGTAGTTGAGGAGATTGCACCTTTGTGTCCAAATTATTATCTTGTATGATTTGTTAAATCTATTATGGAGGAATGAATTGGGCTCATATATTACCTCAGAAATAATCAGATTAACTTGAGATAGATCCTACTTGATCATTTTCTAATCAGTGAGCACTTCACATATGATGGCAAGCAGAATGCACAGTGGTACCTTGATCATCATCATATTTTTTAGATATTCATCATCTACAATTTTGAGTAATGCCTTGGCATTTGATAACTTTAGCTAAATGTCTAAGACAAGCTCATCCAATCTATCTTTTATTCTTTGGGCTTATATGGATATAAAAGTGTTGTGCATTATTTCATTATGCCATACTTATAGCTTTTGCATGGCATCATCCATAGAATACAGTACTTGTCTAAGTGTGTCACTCATTTTATCTATAGTTTCTATTTGATCCTCTAATATAGCTTTAGCTTTATCTGCAATGGAAAATTGAGGTTTCACAGTAGCAAAGGTGTGATTAAGATGTTGTCTCTAGTTTAACATATCTTGGGCTATTTTTTTGGCCTAACTCACAGTGGTGTCTAGAACCTACTCATATTCATTAAAGAGTTGACATATGACATCTATTTCAGTCCTAAGAGATTGCCCTTATGTGTCTAATACCATAACTTTATGTGTAGTTCCCCAACTCTTTGTAACTTATGTCAATACAGTAGTGAATCGCTTATCTTTTAACATGACTTGGTCTCCTATTACTTACATAAATAAGGTGGGAAAATTGTTATTGATCATTTTTGTGCATTTTCCAGATCCTCTTCTTCTTCAACCTTTTCTTCTTATAGCCTCAGGACTTCTTACTCTAAATTTGAGGCCTTATGCATATTAACTCTTGGAAGGATATTGCTCCTTAATCTATTTTGAGAGTGAAAACTAGGTCACATCCAATAATGTTTCCATCACAGTGGTTTCAAGTGCCAAAGATGTCATCACAAGTGCCATAGGATCAGGTGCAAATTGAGTCAACAAAAGCAAAAAAATAGTCTATCGCATTAATGTAGCAGGGACTTCCCATAGCTATTAGATAGATATATGTGATGCTTCTTTAATACCCTTAGTGTGAGATGTGATTAGTGTTTCTACCTATGCATGTGTGTCCTTGAGCTCCTTATCTTGGGTTTATGCTTCAACCTTGGTATCAGTGTCAGCTTCAACTTACACTTTAACTTCCTCTTTAGCCTTCGCTTTAACATCAAGTTGAGCTTTGGCTTTAGTATCTACCTCAGCCTTGGCTTTGGCTTCAACTTTATCCTTATCTTGAACTTCTTTCTCTTATTTTTTTTACATAGCTTACACCTCTTATTATCATTATTTGGATTCCTCCTATTCTTTCTTCTTTACCTCTATTTCTTCAGCCTAATTACACACAACTTATTCTTCCTCAACATTATTCTTTATGTATTTAGCTTCTTCAGCTTACTTCTATACAACCTCGCTTCCTCAACTTTATTTTGTTTCTAAAATTCTATATCTTGTTGTTTATATTGTTGATGTGGTGCAGCTTCTTGTTGTGTCACTTGTGGCACTGCTAGTTGTGTTTGTTATTGTTTTTTCTTACTCCTTTCTTCCTCCTTCACATCCTTAGGGTTATGTGTGTCCTACATAATTTGATGTTTATCTACTACCTTATACATAGTTGTATCCATGAGTTCCTCATCCCCTTCAAGATTGGTGTTAGATTTAGTATTCTCAAGTGATTTTCCCAATTGGCCTTTGTGTACCACTTTATTTTTCCTAGATTTACCTGGAGGTGTGAGAGTTTACTTTTGCTTCTTTCGAACCTAAATTTGAGTCTATTGTTATGTTATTTGAGATTGATGTGCACCACTTTCTTCTACATATTAATTGAAAGACACCATCCTATCCTACATAGTTTTTGATGGTTTAACAAAAGGATGTTTGTATGGTCATCAAAACAAGGTTGGTGTGGAACTACCTTATTTATGTAAATCCACCATCTGCATAGTTGGTGATCCTATGATTGATTCCACTGAAAATATTTTGGCCTTCAACTTACACCAAGATGCTTCTTGTCCTATAGTATCAACAAGAATAGAAGGAGGTGGTTGAGCAATATCAACCCAAAGGTCTTATCTTACCTAATTTCACACTTGGAAAGTGTGCACTACTTTCTAAAATAAGAAATTATTATTCTCATTATCATACACTTCTTTTTTTATGTCTTCCAACATCGATCGAAGCACTTCTTATTCTTCTACCCCTAAATTAGTTGGTCACATTCCATAGCTATCTATGGAACCATGGGATGCTCGAGCTAGGACTTTGTTTTTTAGGTTCTTTTCTTTGGTGGAGGTTGTGAGACTCTGTGCATATGTGCTTTCCTCTTGCCTTTCTCTTGTTGTTTTGGAGCTTATGGTTGTGTTGGATATGGTATTTTATCCTATGTTTGTGTTGCTTGTTGTGAGGGTGCTTGCTCTGCTTGTGATTATTGCACTTTCAGAGGGATGCCTTGTAATGGAGGAACCAACCTTATAGCTGAGGCTTTTTTCATGTACACTTTAGCCTTTATTTCAACCATTAAAATGACAAATGTCATTGGGTTCATAGTTTGAGTAGCCAACTCATGAACCTTGATCTGAATGCCATTATACAATTTGGTAACTGAAGCATGTTATCACAAAGGTGGAGATAATGATGATGCAAGTAACCAAAACTATTAGGGAATCACATGTGAAAGTATAATAACTATTACATAAAATCAATCATACTAACACTAAGTACACCTCTATCCATTATTACTTTAAGCAAACACATAAAATATAAACCACTATGGACTGACAATGTATACAACTATAGCATTACCTTGGATAAATAATTTTATAGTATTATTGGATTTCAAAATATGTGTCATTTTCCACATCATTCATACTCTCTGCTACAACAAATTGTTATCATTTATCATCTTGTTAACCGATGATGAGTGACCATAAATAGGCTCCTTACCTCTCACTCATCATCCCTTAACAAAAGGGAGGAGTGATAATTAAAACAAACTTCATTTAAATCACAAACAATCACAAAACAATCCTCTTTAGCATAATAAAATAAAAATTATCACAATGCCAAATGGTATCAAGCAATATGCATTTCTCACCAAGTTGTTAATATAAATTATATGATAAGATTGTGTTCATATGCTCTCCATATGTGAGTATAAGTATGTTAACTTATTTTTAATCAAATCAATCATAATAAAAATCTCATTTATATCTTTAATTAGGTAACATGTATCAAGAACACATACCCATTTTAACATAATGAAACACACTTTTTTATAACGCTACTTACAATAGTCATATTTCAACTGTAAAAGTATTCATTCAACTCAAAAAATATTCATTCAACTCAATAATTCATTTTCCAGTAATTTATACAATACACCTTTGTACATAATAAAAATATTATTATGTTTCCATTTTATATAGGTTTAAACCACTAGAATTCAATGAGTAATTTTATTTCTTACTCAATTTCTAAGTCTCATATGAATCTTGCAATAATGATTTGGACATGAGGCTCAATCCATGTTCCTAGTAGCACCTTAACCATGTATTATATGTTTAATATCAATATAAGTCTCTAATATGATGACACCCAAGTATTTTGGATTATTACATGTAAATTCAGTCATTGCAATCCACTTTTATATTAACACAAAATAATGATTATATTTTAGTATTTTCAACCCCCAAATATTTCATGTTTAAACAATTTTTTGTTCTTAATGGTCTATACTGAGATACTTCTTATTAGCAGGTTACAACCATATAATTATTGTTATGATATCATTATCTAATATCTTTAATGATTCAAATATTATATGGAATTTTAAAGGATGAACAAAAATTGTTAATCATACAAATAATTAATATAATACCTTATTTTCATTTAATAACTATCTTGCTTGACTAGATAATAAACTCACCGAACTAAAAACTATTATCAGATGTATGGATAAAACTGCCACTTATAACCATTGTCAACTAAAATTAAATCATATTTGTTGGTTTTGGTATTTAATATCAAATGATTTGAAATATGAATACTGTGCTAAAATCAATAATGTAACACACCTATATTGTCAAATTCTTTAGACATCTAGGTGGTTATTCTAACCACCTACGTGTCTAAAGATTGATTTCGTTTATTCTATCATACTAGCTGAAACAAGAGTATCATATTTGTGGGCTTGTGAGTGAGACTAAAATATCACCCTCAAATACGTAATAAATAACTCATTAAAAAAAAATCATAGCCATTGATTTTAACTAATTCTATTTTATTTCAAATTATGAAGGTCATGAACTTAGCTCAAGTTTACAAGTACAACCATCATAATAAACCATAACTTCAAGGAGACTCCTAGCTTTTATTATCCATTATTTTAAAGTTTAGTATGTGATTCAATATAAACCATAAAAAGGGTTTATATTTTCAATAAAAGTATGTGATTCACTACAATCAGCAATAAATATGTTAAGCAAGTGAAACCTCTAAAAATCCACGCTTAGAGTTCACAAGAATACTAAACACTTACCTTGAAATTGGAGAGTAATCATTGTTCTTTACTTGGAACTCCCTCTTGAAAGCTTAGTTTTCCCCTATTCCTCTTTCTCAAAAACATATGTGCCCCTTTTGTATTTTCTTTTCCTTTTTATCAGTTTCAAAACCTTTGTTTACAGGAGTAATCCATGAAAACTATAGTGGCACCCCTAAATTATGACATATATCATTCAAACAACATCTATGTGGACTGAGTCTAGGTTTCACCCAAAAAGTATGATATATAGCATCCATTCAATCATCTTTGACTTGCATGCAAATGATGAAAACCTAATTTTTTTTTCCCTTTTTACTCAAAGCATATTACTATGTCCTTATCACCCAAGGTAAATGTAATCAAACCATAGCTTCCACCACAAAAATGGTTTTAATTTAACATAATACCTTCAAATATACCACCAAAAAAATTTGCAATCAATTAAAACATATTAAAACCTCATCAAATTTATAAACCTTAGGAAGACACTTTCATACATATTTTTATGCTCTTAAGGTTTCCTAAGATAAATGGTGGAAAAAAATCAAACAAGGTTATGCCACTAAATATCAAACTATTCAAAGGAATTCATATGTATGCAGTCAAACACATGAACAATAAAACTACTAGAACAACTAGCAAAAACAAGCAAACAAAAATGTTACAAACATTGACAAGTTATTCAACTCTGACTCTAGAATACATAGAAATTAATATTCACCAAGTCAATACATCAAACACTTACTGAAATGTCAATTACCACCAAATATCCATTTGGTAAAACAAGCATCACATAGGATAAATGCATGCATCTATGATACAAAATTAGACTGAAACTAAATCTAGTAATAAAAGATAGGCAACTAATGTGCATGTGTATGGTGATTACTAACAAGCTCTATTGGATTTCCAATATTCACAACTTGTTGCCCTCATATATGATGCTCTCCCTTTGTACTACTCAGCGAGGGTGAAACATGATTCCTTGTTCAACATTATATAGTCTATGCACATACAAATATTCCCATCCTTCTTCTTAACAAACACCATTGGTGATCCTCATGGTGAAACACTAAGTCAAAATAGCCATTTAAATGACTTCTCATGAATTTGGGATTTTAATTTGATTAACTATGATGTCTTCATTTTGTAGGGTGCCTTGGATTGAGGCTCAAAACTCATAACAATGTCAAGTTTGAAGTTGAATTCATTTTTAGGATGTTATCTAGGTAGATCTTCTATAAATATATCTCAAAATTTCTAATGAAGGGGATAATCTTCTAAGGTATGATCTTTAGTTTATCTAACTTCATCTACCTTAACCACAAACACCTAACATCCTTTCCTTTATGCTTTTTTAAAATGAATGGATGAGATTTGGCTTAACTTTAACTCCTTTCCTTGGATTTGAGTTTGATTTCCCAAATCATCCAAACATTCCACCTTATTTGTGAATTAATCTACCTTTGCCTTGTATTTACAAAGCCAATTCACCCATAAGATCACATCATACAATCCCAATAGAGCTGTAAACAAGTATACTACAACGTTGAAATCATGTAATTCCAATTCTACTTCTAATTGGCACTTATCTACGTTGACCCTAGATTGATTTCCATACTGCATGGTCCATGCATTTTCCATATGCCCAAGTTTTTTAGGTATTTTATTAAGCAAACTAGGAGAAATTAAATAATCAGTAGTTCCAGGATCTATAAAAATTGAAACAAAATGCCCAAAGAAAGTACATAACACTTATATTGGAGAGATTTAAAAATTAACTCAATGATTTTCAACTGATGCATGGATCTACTGCTATAAATATCCTTGTTGAGGGGATGAATATGAATGAATCTTTAATTTAATTCATGTCTTCCATTGAGGACAATATTTTATGTAATGATATCCTCCACAAGCAAAACATCTTCCTGACATTCCTTTAATTTCTAGTAGGTTACTTCCTTTATTTCCTTATTTGAAGCCATTCTTGGTTTCTTTTCCCCTGAAGCATTTTTAAGCCTGGGATTATTATTTTTGAACCTATTTTAAAATCCCCATTGCACTTCCATTTCTTTATTTTGAACATATTTTTCAATCCTCTAAACTTTTTTTGATATTTTTCTCTTACCTCTATAAGTGGTTTAAGCTTTTGATCTTGCTTGATGAATTTCTCAAAGACTTCATCCATGTAATTAGGTCCATGAAAATCCGATTCAAATCTTATTTGTGGCTTCAAACCCATGATGAAATTTTTGATTTAGAAATGTTCACCTTTATGATATTGGGGAATATATATGATAAGTTTGGTAAATTGTTCCTAATACTCTATCAATGATAGCTCTCCTTTTTTAATATCCTAAAACTCTATAAGTTTATGATCAAAGTAGAGTTAGGTTAGCCACCAAGCCTTAAACAATGTTACAAACTACTCCCAAGCAGTGATGGTGGTGGTGGAGTCAAGACCCATTTCCAACTTATTTTTTGCCCACCAGGTTGTTGCTTCACTAGCCAATCGGTATGCTCCTCATACTGCTTTAGACACCTCAAATTAATTTAAAATTTTGAAATACTTTTCCATTTATATAAGCCAATTTTTAGCTCCATCTTCTAATACCATTCCATCAAATTTAGGTGGTATTATATTTTTCATATTGCACATAAGTTTTGTATCCACTTGTGCACTTACATCTTGATGATCTTTAGCATGCTCCTAATCTTGGTGCTCTCCTTGATCACCCTATTGTTCCTCATGAACTTATTTCTCATCATGCCCATGTACTTCCTATTTTAGGGATACTAATTGGTCCCATGTTTTAGTCAAGACTATGGAGATATGATCAAGCTTAACAACATATTCTAATGCTACTATGTTGGGATTTGGTTTATGATCCTAATTAGAATTTACTTCATCGGTTTACCTTGAATACACCATTTTCTCTTTCTAAAATTTAGGATATTTAGGTTACAATTAGTGCACTAATTAGGTCTAAGCATTTAAACCTATGCTCTTATACCACATATTAAAACCCTAATGGTTTATAAAACTTGCACTACTTTTTTAAAGTTAATAAATATCAACTAAATGTTAATTGTCTTCTTAATGTACCAACAATGTAATATTATAGCATATACAGCATCTCACATGCATAATTATTTTGTCATCTTGCTGAAAGGAATTAAATATAGTAAGTATTTTTCCACAGTAAACTTCACTGGTTTAAGCATATGTATATTTATTACATTAACCCATAGATGGTTCCCAATGATGCAAAAACTATAAGATTACACATCTATATATAATTTTAGAATTCAAGGTATAATATTAAATCATTTCAAAATAAAGGTACATTAGTAAAATAAAAAAATAACATGTATACCATATCATCGACATTAAATAAATTCAATCATTATTAAAGTAAAATATAATAAATAATGAATGAACACACATGAAAATATCCACTACTGTGTAAGCTAATTAAATATAATAATGCTAAAAGTAAAATATATATTCCATGAAACAACTCATCAAATTAAAATAATAGACATGAGTATATGTCAGAATATTTTGAAATTTTATTATAGAGAGGGAGAACATCATTTGGACACTTTCTCTCCAACCATAGACTGTCGGTCTCCCACACAGCTCCCTAATGGTAGTGGCCTTTCCCTTCATGAAGGAGTAAATAGTGATGATGGAAGTAATCAGAACCATGTGATAATCACTATTACATGCATCTGATCATATAGACCTTAGGTATGCCTCAATTTATTATGACTTTAAATAAACACATAAACTAGAAATAATAGAGGACTAAAAATGTATACAACTATAACATTACTTTGGCCAAAACATTTTGTGGTAATTTCAAATTTTATAATCTGAGTCATTGCCTATGTCATTCATACTCTTTGCTATGCCATATTTTTATCAAATTTACAGTCTTGTTAACTGATAATGTATGATTGTAAATAGGATCCCTACTTGTCACTCACCATCCATTAATAATAGGGAGACGAATCCTTAAAACACACAACTTGTTTTAAATCACAAAGACTCTCAAAATAGTCCTCTTAAGGATAATAAAATCAGAATTATCACAATGCCAAATGGTGTCAAACAGAATGAATTTCTCACCAAGCTGTTGGCATAAGTTATACTACAAGATTTTATTCTTATGGTTTCCATATGTTAGTACAAGTATCTTACCTTATTTTATCCCATTAATAATTATAATGGAGGAGGTAGTTATTATAGTGTAGTGTGTTAGGTGACACTATTCCATATTAGGTTAACATGTTTTAAGTGACTAGCTCAGATATCTTAAATTTATATATGTTAAATGTCAAGAATTATCAATTTCAAAGCTCCTATATTACATCCAAGGTATTTGTATTATATAAGTTCCTCAAAATTGATATCTCTTGGAATTTAATAGATAGATATTTAAGATATCTAAGCTAGTAGCACTTATTGTAGTACAAGACAAAAGAAAATATTTATTGATCATGAAAATATATTTCATATTAAATTTGTACTTTTGAAATGCAATTCAGAAGTACAAACCCTGCATGCGATAGGGTATTTACACCTCGTATTTGAAGCACATTAAGGTGCCTCCATCATAATAAGATTATGAAGTGTTGCTACCTTATAGACTATAAAGAAGGCACTTAACATCATGGACCTTAAAACAAAGTTTCTTTTTATTTTTTTAGGTATATTAAATTTTTTTAATGAAATTTGTTTGGATTGAAATATGTCACTACACCTATAACTATTTTTAATGCTCATTTTCATTTCATTAAACACAATATTCAAAGGGAAAATAGAGTAATATAATATTAATAAAACATGGATAAACATATATGATATAAATTTATAGTTAAAAAACAATTATAATATCCTCACTCATGTACACATTTTTTCCACCAATAATTGAAGTATTTGTTCTTCCTCCTTTTTGTACCCACTACCTTTCCACTCATCAATCTCTTAAAATGGTCATATGAGAAAGGTTATGTGATTAAGTTACTAATGAGTTCAAGTATAGAAAAATGGACTCTCATTGATTTTTCACAAGTTAACATAAATAAACACCAAAATGAGCTAACTATGAAAGTGATTAACTATTGCCCGCTTTAATGTACTGATAAGATAGTGTTTTCTTATGAAAGGAGGTAAGATATTCAATCCATGTGATGATTTGACATGTGATATATAAACAAATGTTAAACAATATATTTTTATAAGTCTTATATTAATTATAGCTTTGTTAAGTGTTAAGACATATGATGAGTGGATTTTCAATAACCATGCCAATTTAAAAGAATAAACTCCATGCGGAAAATAATATTATTATTATTGTTTTTTTAATATAACTAATAAAACCATTTATTTAACATGAAAATGAAAAATAATAGGAGTAACATGCTTGACAAGGGAAAAAATGACACATCTTTGGGGAAAAAAAAACATTTCTTTAGCATGAAAATGACATATATTAAGAGGAACGTGCTAGATAAGTAAAAAATTGACACATCTTTTGAAATTCATCACTTCAAGGAAATGTATATCCACTTCAATATATAATTACTATCATCCATGTCGGATTAAATATGTGCACTCTATAATGTTTCATTATACTTTTTCAAATCTAAAAAAATATACATAAAAGAGTATCTTATAAACATTTGAAGATCTAAAATTAATATCTTTTTTTTTCACTGAAATTTTTTCTTTATTTGCTTTAGAAAATTTCCATGCAGGATTAGGATAATCTTCTATTATCTTTGGATTTAGAATTATAACGCCCATTTTTTTCAATTTATATAAAGGATCACATTTTGTGGCATAATGGGTGTTATCATGTAAACAAGGCAAAAATTTCTAGAGAGTGGATCAACAATACAAAATTTGGATAGGTAAATAACACTCTCTTATGAAAACCTTAGTCAAGCTTTCAGCATCGCTTTTATCTCCCCAAGGTTGGAGGTTTAGGGAGTCTAAAATATAAAATGTTTATGACAAATTATGACTTGTTGAAATTTTCTTCTCTCATAAAATTCAACATAGATAATGTAGTACGATATAGCAATCTATTATCCCTTGCACATGTTTTCATGTCTTCCTATATTTAATGTGTAACAATACACATTTAAGTATAAACTAAAATTACTTTGCATTATTATAAATAATTTACTAAAGAATATTGAATTTGGCCTCATACAAATTATCTCTCTATTAAAATATCATTCTCTAAGTTATGGAAAATGAACCAATCACAATAACATTGTAGTTGTTATCAAACAAATTTTATCTATATATTTGATAGTTATTCAAATAAATTGATGAATGAAATATCTAATATAAAATTGAATTCAAAATTCAATGGATTTTATATATATTTAATAGTTATTTTGAGCTAATAGATAAATTATAATCTAATATAGTCCATCATTAAAGCTTCAATGGATTATTATCTATGAAAACAAACCTACAATATATCTAACATATCTTGTTGGAACACAACTATCTACTAAGAAGGGGGGGTGAGTCAGTAGATTGATTAAACTTAGACTTTTAATACTTTCAATGCAAAATCAAACATATATGCAGAGATCACACACACAAAAACACATAACACCATATGTATATGTGGAAAACCCAATATGGGAAAAACCACAGTGAGAAACAACTATTAGAATATATTATTCTAATCTAGCCTCACAAACAAAACCTCACTGGTTACACATTTAAGGGAACTGACCCTAAGGAAACACCAATCCCTTGAATTAAGAGCACCTAATCTAAAGAAGCACCAACTCCCTAACTGAGCACCAACTCAGCTTATCTGATGGTACCCACCAATCAGATCTATATGGAGCTACAACTCCAGATTACATTAGAGATTCATAAATGAATCCAATTTTCTACTCCCTATTATAGGTTTGGTCTGTAAATGATCATGCTATATAGTTTTTCTCTCTCTTCTCTTCTATTCTACCCCTTTGTCTCTATGTCTCTATATTTCTCTATTTGACACACTTCATCAATCTCTTGCTCTCTGCCTCTCTACCAATTTGACTCTTTGCAGTAACAATAGCTCTAGTAGCATTTATTGTATCCTAGATGACATATATATATATATATATATATATATATATATATATATATATATATAAGTATTTGATCTAGGGTTCACATCTTCTCTATGTTCACACTTGTTTTGCTAACATATCACACCAATTCTCTTGGACTTTGGTTCCTATATTTAAAAACAAATTTCCCGCATCTTGAACTCATGCTCCACTGCCATGATTCTTGGTTTCATTACTATTTTTATCATATATTGGGCTATGGTTTTGATGCACATTCCATATTTCAAAAAATTTATCGATCAATGCAATCAATTTCATTGTCTATGTCATAATTAATGGCTTAACTGCATCTTTCCTACATGTTCCATGGATTGACCTTTAGGATGATCATATATTTAAATATTGACCATTGATCTTAAGTTTCAAGCCATGATCTGATGGTCCTCATTCAAATTTCTCAACTTTAACATGCATCTAATTGATCGAGTTCTTACAGGCTCACATGCTCCATTAAATCTTTTTTACATTTTTAAACTTTAACTTTTCATCTTTAAAATGGGTTGATTAGATCTTTTGATCCAAGCTCCCATGTGTCATTGGATCTTCAAAATAGTATGGACTTTACTTATGTCTATCATTAAACCTTGAGCACTTGGTCTAATCTCATTGATTCCTAAGTCTTTGGAATGAATAAAATCCATCAATCTTGTCAAACTAGCTTAGTATTTAACTCACCTTTATGTCATTAAATATCAAGCACTTTATCCCATTGAGTCTACCCACTCTATTAGATATTCATTGCATAATCAACTACTCATTGTTTGATCTTCTGACAAACTCTAACTTTATCTCTAATGAGCTCCCATAAATGTGACACTTGGCATCCTCATGTGCCTTCTGCACATTTGTTGTTAGTTCATGTTATTGTGACACTTGGCACTCACTCATTCCTTCTACACATTGTTAGTCCCTTCACTTATGATATTTGGCACTTTTGTGTTCACTCAAAGTTACCTTGGACAAATTGACTTTGCTCCGTTTCATTAGATCTTCAACGTATGATTAAATTTTCTTTGTTATATCTTCTACTAAGCTTGATCTTTATCTCTGCTTAAAATTAAACTTCAACCACTTTTCCTCATCTCATTGCATCCTGACATCTTAGAGCAAATGTGATCCTTTGATCTCTTTGATAGTTGCTCAAAGTTTACCTTGTGAAAATTTGACTAAGTGTGGGAACCATCTCAATATGTCTGTAAGGTCAACTTTGCATCGATATATATTTTGCCTCGCTTAAACACATTTTCTAAAATTTTGACCATAAGTTCTCCTTTCAAAGAGGAATCCAACCATGTATTATTAAAATCTTGAAACCTTTACACATACAAGATATGATGCCATTAATCTTCTCACTCTTGTTATTCTACCACATATCTAACTATGCGTAGAACTGTATGGAAGGCCAACTTTGTTCTTTCATAACTTTTGTTGTGCTTAGTCGCATGACCTAAAATTAGTGCATAAGATCCTCTCACATAGGGGATTACATCCATATATACATCTACTCCTAAAACCTTTATATGTGTAAGATATGAAATCATCAAAATGCCTACTCAGCTTTTGTTGCCACCGACAAATTTGGCTATGGAAAAATACTGTCAAAATGCTTGAGATCCCAACTTTGCACATGCATATCTTTTGTCACACTACATCACATGACCTGAGATTTAGCACGTAGAAACTAGGCAGAAAAATCAATAAACCCATATGATCATTTTATCTCAACACCTCCATGTGTGTGAATGCTGACCTCATCAACATGCTTACTTGGCTCTGCATGAGCCCTTTTGTAAATTTGGCTAAGTACGGGAACTTAGTGAATTTTGTTTGAGTAGCCAACTTTGCATCTTCATATCTTAGATCATGCTTCATCGCATGACTTCAAATCTAGTGCATAGCAACTAGGGACTAATGTAATCACAACCATATGGCCAACTCTCCCAGACTCATCCACATGTGGTAATGGTGATGTTAGCAAACTACCTTCTCAGATTTACCTATCATAGACAGAAAATATCTATATGAACATAATGAAGAATTGGATGAATTCCACTCATGTACACAAGCACTCCAATCATCCTTGACCTCTTTTAGGATCCCTTGAAAATTCTTCAATCAACATACTTAACTCTAAACATCAATGACATACATAATGCCAATAATCTCCCTTTTGACATCAATGACAATCATATTGCCAACATAGCCTTTCGTCTAAACATAATTGGTTTCTATATAATTTTGTATTCATTAACTTAGATATATCAATAGACTATCAATATGAGCTTTGAATTTGAAGCAAATTATTTGAAATTAAATTATGCCTCTAAATAAATCGATTAGTAACCATTAAATTAACTATCATAAACTTATTACAATTTAAAACTAAACATTTTATACCGATTTAAGGAAAATAACGACTTGTGTATTATTAGGTTATTTATATTTACCTATTTTAAAATAACACTTTCAATAATAATAACTATATTAAAAAAAAAAAATACTATGAAAAAATTAAAACTTGTAAGTGTAAAATATAATTACTTTGCATTATTACAAACAAATTCTTAAATAACATAAAGTTTCACTTCAAATAAATTATTTGTTTATTAAATATCTTTCTCTAATCCATGGTTAATGAACCAATCACAATAACATTGTACTTGATTTCAAATAGATGGAAAAGATTTTATCCATCTATATGATTGTTATTCACCATAATTAATGAAATAATTATGTAAGATAATATTGCATTCAAACTCGAATGGATATTATAACTATTCAAAATATTTGTTAAAGCTAATAATATTTATCTAACCAAATATATCAATGTTAGATCTAGCATAGTCTTCCATCCAAATATTGTTGGATTTTACATGATAAATTTCTCATTGTGATTGAAGAAAAATAATCAATTTTGTATTATTTTAATATTTACATTAATCAATTATTGTAAAATAACACTTTCAATAATACTTCCAACATCAATGTTATTAAAGCTTTACTTACCAACAAGTATATGAAAAAATATATCATTATGAGTGCCTTAGAACATATAAGTATTGAGTACAATTATTTTTTACTAATCTAAATAAGTTATCAAATAACATTGAATTTTGATTCAAATAAATTATTTATTTATTAAATCACCATTATCTAAGATATGGTGAGTGAACCAATCACAAAAACATTTTAGGTAACTTCAAATAGTTTTATTTATCTATTTGATAGCTATTCAACTTAATTGATGAAAGAACTATCTAATATAAAATGCATAAATGAGTGTTACATATATTCATTTTTTTTTAGGTAATAAATGAAGTATTTGATATAATCTCACTTTTAAACTTCAATGGAAGACATGTCTAACAAAATATATTAATGGTACATCTTGTAGACACTCTTTTTTGGCCACTTCCATGTCTAAATAGACATCAGAATGACTTTTTGCAAATAATGCAAGTTAAGCCTAGAAATCACTCAAATGCTCTGATTCATCAACACATGTCATGTACATATTCTAAACCACATAAATTTATGCCTAATTATGGAAATGCACAACACGCAATCATCATTTTTCTCTAATTCATTTTTGGTCAAGTTGTAACCTAGTAAATTGACCTTTTTGACCATGTATGAAGGATAACTTGTCAAAATTCAGAAATGGCAATTAACCTATTTCTTAATTGATTAAACCCAATTAAAATCATAATTTAAAAATATATATTCAATTATTATCTAAAATTTAAAATTCAAAAATGCAAAATATCAGGTGATGACATCATCATTATGTCACTTTAAAAGTTGATAAGCACTCAAAAAGACAATGAAAACAAATATATAAAATGGAAAGCCATGCCTATTCAATTCTCTATTTTTATAAATGTTAATGGAGGCATTTAAATCCTTTTTCCTCCAGAATTGGTCCAATTATGGAGCACACATCTAGATCTTAGATTGAACAGTCATGGTTGATCCTCTCCATTTCAGAAAAACTATATATACAAGTGTCATGACCATTCCTAAAAGAGATTTTTTGTCTATGGTTATTATGAAAAATTTATAAAATAATATTCATAGACATATACATGCCAAATAAAAAACCAAAGTGAACAAATGCGAGGTGTTTCCCACATAGCATTAGTATTGACAAAAACTCCATTGTCCACAAGCCAACAACAATCCAAATTTCATGCTAACAAGAATTTTAGATTATCAAGGAAGGTGAAGGTGTCATTTTATCTTATTATTGCCCTTTTGTCTTGTTTTTTGTATTGCTCATCATAGGACTTACACTTGGAATGTTAACTTCATCGATTTATTCTTGGTTATATCACTAACAAAGAGAAGCTAACACCATCCTTATAATCCTATGATACATATTGACACACTTAGTGGCACCATGCACCCCATACTCATCATAAAAGCATTTTTTTAACTCCTAAGAGCCAATAAAAACTCATTTTAGACCTTAGTTTTATTACTTTTCATCCAAATTCCCATGTTTTTCTTTATTGTTAATCGACAACTTCCATTCGAGAAATCAATGACTTTGCCAGTTTTTTGTGTTTATCTATATTTTTCAAGAAAATGATGAATTTGATACTATATATTGATGAATTTAATAGAAAATAAAGATGTCACTTACAATCAGTGACTTTAACCTACAGCTTTCTTCTTCTGGAAAACAGTGGCTTCGACCAAAGAAATCAGCAAATTTGACCCAAGGAATTGGTAACTTTACCAGGTCACACTCTATTATGAATTTGGTGAATTCACCACTTTTTAAATAAAAATATAAACTTTGACAGTTATAATTGATTACTTTGTGCCTATTAATCAATGACTTCACCAAGTCTTATGCATTCTATTTGTTCTATGTTTACTGGGAAAATGATGACTTTGTCTTATCTAGTAAATGATGACTTCACCCTGAGATCAAAACCTAAGACCTTAAAATTTTGAAATTTTTCTTTGTGTAGGCACTCTAATCAAACACAAATCAATCCTTTAGTGATTCTTGTAGGTAATTAAGCAAAATAAAAGATTTTTTACATACTGAGAAAGTCATTTCACACTGTCTTTTGGTGCTTTTAAAACTTGTGCAAAACAACTTTCCTTTTTGATAATTTCAAAGAGTAAAAAAAGGCCAAACTTCAAATCACACTTCAAATAAGCACTTAAAAATAACAATCACATTTAGACTAAGAGCTCCTATGAACACTTCCCTTTTTGTTCTAAATTTTTCAAAAACACTGAATTAGTTTCATTTTAGTAAATATTTGTGCCTATGCTCTTCCCTGATGGAGTGTTATATGCACTCATTCAACCGTATGATCACTCTTCCACACCATTACAACAAAAAATATATCACATACATTATACACATGAAAATTCTCAAATAATAATTATGCACAATAATCTAAGTGTTTGATTATTACCTCAAGGAATATTACACAATCCGAATGATTTTATCTCTTCCACCTATCAAGGAGAAGCATAAGGAGAGCCAAATATATAGGCTAATGAGTTGGTTTCACAATAACCACTTGGTTTTTATGAAGAACTTAAATATAGGTGGATTGTCTTAAATTAATGCACAAAAAAATATTGCTCATGCACACAAATAAAATAAATCCAATGACTATAATAAAATACTCCAAATCAAGCTTAACTCTGTGAGTGGGTCTGAACATGGCTAAAGACAAAACTAGTTTAAAAATAACTCAAACCATAGCCTAGTGGGAATACAACCACTCCAACACCCTCACTTAAGCATAGAACAGGGAGTTATAAAAGAGTAAGTAAAGAGATTGAATGGGTCCTGACAACTAGGCATGATCAGGTACCCAAGTACAAATCACAATGAAATACAAAGTGCCCCTATGGTAACCAACCCATCTTACCAAAATACATGGATGTATAGACACTGTAAATGTTAATTCAAATAGGAAGTGGTATTCTATATGAAACTCACTCTATAAAAAAAAATGATCTCAAAACACTAGGGAAAAAGAGTCACTAAGGATGAAATGTATCACTGCAAGGTACCCAAAAACTAGTAATGACAACTAAAGTCAAGAGAGAAAAACATATGATGCAAGGTATCCCAAGAAATTAAAAGGATGAATACTCAAACATAATGTTGAAAAGGTGCACTGAATGGAATGAAGGCCATCAAATACAAATGTACTTGGTAGATTCAAAAGTCTTAATGAAACTCAAATCTACATGAGTGGTCTAGATCCAGTGCTTGATCATAAAAAAACAACTAACATTGGAATTCACTAGAATATCTCTTACAAAAAGACACTGTCATAGGTGTCGATAGTGTAAAAAAAGTTCATGAACAAAATTTGATCTACTGCTAGAAGATGTAGTGTGCCAAGGGTTAGAAAGGAACATGACAACCAAAGAATTAGGATCTGCACTATACCCCCATACTGTTGATTGGGTAGAGTGACGCAAAAAGGTCTATATGAGTGAACTGAATCCAATACTCAAACACTAACATGCTAACACTGTATTAACCAAAATAGCTACTCTTCATAAGGAGATCAAGCTTCATAAAAAAATTGGAGACTATCAACTGTCAAAAAAGTGCCAAAGGTATAGATCAAATATCTCTTAAGAAGATGGCACTGGCTGGTGGTGATGGGAAAGTCAAGCAAATGAAAGAGTGAAATGGTGCCCAATATAGAACATACAAACACATGAAGGTAGACAAGGATGAATCAGCAAACCCCCAATGGCACTTTTAACTTAGTCTAAGTAAAAAAATAATCCCAAAATAAAATCCACCATATGATGCAAGAAAACCATAATGCTATCAATTTATAGAAGATGCCATCAAGAACAAGAAAGTTACTCCTAAAATAAGGGACTAGTGTGTAGATAAAAAAAATGAATAATGTAGGAACCATATTGTTAAAATCCTCACAAATAATGTTGATGCCACCAAAAGTGATCTGAAATCCATCCTAAATGAATAAAGATGGTGAAAAATGTGTGTTAGTGTGATCACATCTGACAACTATAATCTTAGGTTACTCCAGCCTAAGTGAAAGGTGCATTAGAACTTGTGTTGCTCAATAGCATCATGAAGAGGAGAGCATACAAAAATAGGAGCTCTATCATAAAAAATGTCCTAGTCAAAATGAAACACCTAAAAAATATCCAATGCCATGCTGAGGCATCCACATAACATGCTAGATAGGGGTAGCAATTCCCTATAGATGCTTCTCAAAATAAATAGGCATATATGCAGGTGGAACTAGAGTGGGATATTCTAAGTGTGCAACAATAGTAGGACCTAAAGTATCAGCTGCAATAGTAGCAGCAATGTGTAGTGAAAAACATAAGTGGCACAAAATGTACTCAAGAATATAAGATGTCAAGCTCTTCCAAAAATCCGTATGTGAGTATAATAAGTGGTATAAAAAAATAATGCACATTAAAAGGGACACTGGTTACAACCAAAAATGCATCCGAAAATGAAAGGAGTATAATGGGTGCCTATTGTTTAAAATTGACCTCCAAATAAGGTGAAAGCAAGAAACAGGTTTGATTATCCTATGAGGGGATCTGACCTCCTGCCAATTCATACCTCACCCTCTATCTTCAACAAATGAGGATGAAGAACGGTATTAAAAAAACAAAAATAGCCTCAATAATTAAAATGGCCTTCAAAATTATAATAATAACACCTTGAAAATGTCTCCCATCTACAATAACACTAACCTCTTTAAAAAAGGAACCCCTTTAAAAAAAATTGTGCACCAACTTTTTAAAAAATATCTCCTTTAAACTATATAAAGAGATACCCCACTTTATAAATTCCCCCCTAAATTTTTGTTTAGAAAAGTGGAGGAAAGATGCCTCAACACCTTCTCCCAAGGGAAAGTTTTACCACATTGGACATAACCTGCCACCACTCAATGTGTTTACACATTCAAACCAACTATATTGAATTTGAATTTTATAAATAATTAAAAAATTTAAAAAAAATAAATGAACCTTTTTAGTTACATAGGAAACACAACCACGTAGCAAGGGTGGCTTTGGTCGTGAATGTCCACTTGGTGGAGTGAGGTGATGGTGTGTGGTAGACCAACAAGTTGACACATGCTATGGAAAGGACAACATCACTTATAAATCATACAAATTCAAGCTACCAAATCCAAAGTTATCGAGTTGGAAATAACTTGTCTTTGACTGATGGTAGAAGGTCCTATCATAGGATGTGGAGTTACAAGTGGTAATAGAAAGCATTCAGTGGAGGGTTGTTACCAGATTTATTATTGTAACTATCATTTTAGAGGAGACCAATTCAAAAACACCAATCCATAATACCAAACCATTTAATGTTGTACTCCAAACATACATAAAATGCTAAGGGTTGAGCCATCAAAAAATAAAGAAATGGTGAGACCATTTTATGTGGTTTCAAATATGAGCCTATACAAAATGCCAAGTGACAACTGATTTTAAACCAAAAAAATAGTGAAGATTTGGAGTAGTTTTCAGTTAGGAGGAGGAAGGCATCAGTCGGTAGAGAACGTGAGTGAGTGGACTTGAATTTGATAATAGTTGTATTTATTGATCAAATTTGGTGTCGGCTATGTAGGATAGATAATTACACCAAGACAATTTGCATTATGCAAATATATTCTATACTCAATCATTTAATATTAGATAATTTCCATTGGCTTAGATGAGTGAGATTACATTCACTCCATCTGTGCCTACCTAATTAAAGGCAAACAGAATGTTTGAATAATAGCATGAGGATGCCCAACAAAACTTGTAGGTGGCTGAGTCAATCACTATTAGATTTGGTGCTAATTTGCCATGGAGCCAATATAAGATGCAAAAAAACACAAAATTTTACAAGCCAATAATTTAATGAAGCCTTTTATCTAATGTCAATATAGTTTTTGAAGGAGGATTGAAATTTGTCCAATGGAAAATGATAAAATGCAAAGATAATGCTAAATGGAAATGCAAATTGCAATGAATGAAATTTCAATGCATAATTAAAACAATCCTCAACCAACTCATAGGTGTGTATCCCATTCAATTCAAATATTTACAACCAAATATGATGGAGATATTTGTTCTAATGTCCTATCAAAAAAATGAGATGTGTATAGCCTAGATGCCAAAAAATAAGTATGCAATTCTTCTAAAAAGATCAAGAAGAGTATGACCCATTTCAAAACTATGCATAGAGAGTACAGCCATACAAGAGTCTACAAAAAAATGACAATCCTTGACAAGAAGTCTATATTACCATTAACCATAAAAGATAAACACAATCCTAAAAGAGGTGTATGACTCCACCAAAATAAGTTGTACAATGTGTGTAAATTTGTCAAATAGTAGTACAAGGGCCTGAAATAGAGTTGGAAGGCTGAGTAATGGCTACATGAGGTAGATCTAATACCATGATGGAGTGTTATATGCACTCATTAAACCACAAGATCACTCTTTCACACCATTACCATAAAAAATATATCATAGACATTTTACATCAAAAAAAGCTTAAACAAGAATTATGCATAATAATCTAAGTCTCTCATTGTTGCCTCAAGGAATATTACACAATTTGAATTATGTTATCTTCCACCTATCAAAGAGAAGCATAACGAGATCCAACTAAATAGGTCAATGATTTGGTTTCACAACAATCACTTCATTATTGTGAATAACCCGAATATAAGTGGATTATCTTAAATTGACGCACAACAAAATATTGTTCATGCACACAAATAAAACAAATCCAATGACTATAACAAAATACTACAAATCAAGCTTAACTCTGTGAGTGGGTGTGAATACAACTAAAGACAAAATTGGTTTAGAAATAATTCAAACCACAGCCTAGTGTTAACACAACCATTCTAACATTCCCTTATCCCCTTTAGGGAACTTGGGTAACCAAAAACACATTGTTTTGCTTGTTTAATCAAGTTTACCTAAACAAATTTTATTTATGTTATCTCCTTCTTCCTAAGGACTTGGATGACTTAGAAATGACCTAGTTTTTTTTATTAATTCTTTTAGGCTATGAGCACTTTCTCACAAATTCTTTATGAGGAATTTGACCTAGGGTTTCATCTCCTAACATTATTCCAACCCCACTTATTTGGTGGGGAATATAAAAGGAACATATTATCCATTGGGATAGTGGTTGAGCGGTTAACCTAACTAGCCGCAAGAGGACTCAAGTTAATCAACAGTCTAGATAATAGACTTCATTAAATAGTACATGGATGAATTTATGGTGAAAGGGACAAAACCCTTTCATAATAAACTAGGTGATTTGAATCTATCAACAGATATTTATTAGGACTAAGTGTTTTTAGGCACTTGTGGACCATCTAGAAAATCCAATCAAAAGTTTTAGATTAATTAACTCCACTTACCATAGATTGTCCTCCTGATGTTGAGTTGTTTTAGTTATCTAAGTTCCATACCATGTATCATTTCTTGAGAGATAAACAAGGCTTAAAAAAACTCTACCAACATACACAGTTTATTTATTAGATGAACAACTAATTCCTTTCAATAACTAGTATATCGGTATAAGTTTGGTAGATACAATGCATACATTGTGTTAGTGTAGTGTAGGAGTTTGAACTTAGGTGTTACCTCTTCTTTTACATGTATTGTTTGAGTCTAAAATCACTTTGTCAAATTAAATGAGTCAAAACATCGAAAAAACACATGTTACACACACTAATTTGCACAAAGAAGTGTTACACTGCCAATATTATTCCAAAAATGAGATCAAAACCATCTTCACCCTTGTTTCTATAATAGCATTGTTATGCTACCCATTTTGGCTTATACTATGGTTTCCATTCACAACCAAAGTTTAAAAATCCAGAAGTGTGGAGATAAATTCAAACCTAACGTCATTATTTCATTCACATATATCCAAAATCCTTTGCCAAGAGTCAAGTTGTCTTCTCAAACCAAATCTGAAACCCACTTTCAAGTATAAATCTAAGGACAATTAGTTTATATTTGATTCTTGCTTTCTACTTGGGCTTGAATGTTTAACTTTTTATACTTAGTTTGTGTTACTTGAGTTGGCTTTCCAAATGGTTTAAGATATTTTCCTAGAACAAGTTCAGACATTCATTTTCATATTACAAGTTCCCTTTTAGACCAAGTTCATGTTCGACCTTATTTCCAAATTTCACCAAGACATAGATTTAGATCAAATTCCCATACCATTTCCAATCAAGACCTATTCCTAGACTAATGTCATTTTCTAACTTAGAAATAGACCAAGTCCATTTCACTTTAAATCATTTTCTCAAAGCAAACCAAATTCACACATGCCAAGTTTCATGTCCAAATTGACCAAGTTTAAAGTCAATTTTAACATAGACATTTTCCAAACATCAAGTATTGCAACCAAATTGCACATTCATGCTAGAATTAGGGCTCCTTTTAACCCACATTCCAAATCATGCCACATTTGGGTTCATTTTGAACCCACATTCCAATCTAATCAAGGTTCGTGTTTGAACCCACATACCAATCATCAGCTAAACAAACCCAAAATGGGATTTATTTTAAACCCACATGCCTATTTCCAAGTCATTCCACTATTGAATTAGGGTTCATTTTGATTGCACATGCCACATTTATTTTAAGTACCAAGTTTACCCTCTTTGGCCCCATTTCTAATCGAGACCAAGTTCACTCTTCTTTAGACTAGTTACTTATCAAGGGCCAAGACTGCCCTCAGTGGGCTAATTTCTAATTGCCAAGCCAAGCCATGCCAATTATCATATGTAAAAACTTCCCTTATTTGGGATAACTAATGAGACTAATTTTACCCTCTTTGGGGAGTGTTAATTACCAAGACCAAGACCATCCTCTTTCGACTAAGTACCAAGACTGAAGCTAAGCTTTCCCTCTTTGTGCCCATTCCAACTTCATACACCAAGACTTTCAAACAAATCATGGCCTCAAATTTACCCACCAAATCCTTGAGAGACATTTTTTACCCAACGAATCCTTGAGAGACATTTTTTATCAATTGGCCACAACAAACATAATTATGTGTCCACATACTAAACCTTTTGGTGAAAACAATCTCAAACCTCCCTGGTACTAAATAAAAGAATATTGTGAGTATCATGGGATTCAAGGCCATTCACTTAATAGATGTGTGAGGTTCACACAAAATGTCCAAACCTTGATTTAACATAGGGATATCACAATTGAGCCATAACTTGATGTGTCAAAGAAAACACTATTCGTGCAAACATTATTCATAGATGATGTGGAGACACCATTCACTTTGGTGAGGTGTCTTTGGCATTATTCCTGATTGGCAAGTTGGCATTAGGTACCACAATCCTTCCATGGCCCAAAAGAGGTTTATTTTTGTCATGCATGATTTAAATGGGATGAATTCCATGTGGGGACCTTGATAATAGACTTCATCTTGGTAAAAATGGAATTCCACTAGCTTTTTTGGATGCACATACAAGTGGGGGACAAATTTACTATGCATATTACACACCCATGTGAAGTGGGGCTCAAGGGGTCATATCTAAATTAGAGTACTTAGAAAAAGTCTTCACATGATCTACTATTCCCTCACATGATCTATTATTCCCTCCATAGCAAGCGTGTGCATTTATCCTTGGAGATTCTCTTTTGACCCTTCTCTTTTGTCTTTTGCTTAGTGGTGGATGATTTTAGCTTTTTTATTCCTTCCCACCTAATGGAGAATGATATGACTCTTGTCTTTTATTGTCCAATTTGAAGGGGGATGAATTTTTGGGCTTCTTTTGTGTTTTTTCTACCATTTTTACTTCCTTATAAATATATAAATAGATTAAACTCCTTTGCATTTGTAGTCTAGGCTAGAGGTAGAAGAGTGTAAGCTTTGTGAAAAAGCTTGTAGAGCCTCCTTGGCATGGTTTGTAGCCAAGTTTTTTGACTTAATGAAGAAGATTTGTAATCTTTGTTTTGGAACATACATTAATAGCATGTCTTTGTTGAAATTTAAGAGAAGAGTGTTTTTTTTTTAAGAAGAGAGCTTGGTGTTTTTAAGCTCTATAGAGTTTTGATTACATCAAGTGGTATCAGAGCTTTCTTTTATTTTCATCGCAACAACACCAATCATTGTCATATAACACCCACTCATCTAAGTATAATGTCACTATTTTCCCTATGAGTCATTTGTAGAAGATTGTTAGCCTATTTCATTCCCTAGGCTAAGTCGGGTGATGTAAGGGAATATTAGTGTGGGATCACTATTCATAAGTTACTATTTGTAGGCACTATTCATGGGTCACTATTCATTATCATTGTTCATGGTTATGTGGTAGGTGATTCAAGTGATGGTGCAGTAAAGGATGTGGCTTGTGGATGATGTGGTATGGCCCACAAGAGGATCTACCATGCAATCTAGTGCATGTGAAGGAGTGGGGAAATAAAAGATATGGTTCTTTGTCTTTGCTGAGTCACATTTCTTCCTTTTAGGGATGAATACAAGGGTGAATAGTTGGGGTGTCACCCTTTTGAAGATGTATGTTTTGGAGTTTGGTAGAAGACAAAAGGAGGTTTGGAAGCATGTGCATAGATGCGAGGAAGATGCCATAAATTACTATTGATGATTCCCCTTCACATGTGTGAGAGAGGTTTGATTTGGAAGAATTCTAAAATGGAGCTTGGAATCATATGAAGGTGGAAGACAAATATAAAAGATGTGGTTGATCTTGTCTCCTTGGGTTCCTTTCCTTTTGACCATTATCACAAGTGACAAACAAGGAACTATGGATTAATAGTGATCCCATTTGGAGTGAGGCACCATTCATCCTTGTCTAATGAAATCTCCCTCTTCTCTCTCTCCCCTTCACATTTTATACATAAGGAGAGCTCTCTCCCTTTGTAATGTGTGAATATTGAATATGATAAACCCCTCCCCCCCATTTGTGAAGTTTGAACTTGGTTCAACTTATTCATCTCCTAAGTATGAAAACCCTTAGATTGAATAAATATCTAAGGATGAAAACCCTTTAAGGTTTTCTGGTTTTAGTGGTGAGAGATCCTCCCTGGGTAGTTTATGGTGGGTTTATTAAGAAACTACATTGGTGCTTCAATAGGGTTATTTATGTAAGCAGTTGGTCTGTAATATATATATATATATATATATATATATATATATATATATATATATAGTCACAGTGTTCTATGTATTTATTAGATTGAAATTAGTTAGTGAACAAATTTTATAATTGGTGTTCTCTTTTATGCATATTCTAATTGTGTTATTTATAAGCTAATATCAAAAAAATCAAAAAATTATACTAATTATCCTTGGAGGGATATTATATTGGTATCATCGTTGATGATCTTGCTAGCCTATAGGTCTTATGTTGTTTGATTCTTCAAAGTGATAGAGAGATTTTTTGAAATGGGTGAATGGAGAAAGGAGATATCCAATCTAGCACATATGATGAATGATTTTGCTCGAGCAAAACTTCAAATGATGCAGATGATGACTCAATCTTAGCAACAGATGGCTCAGTAGATGGCTCAATTATAGAAACAAATTACTTAGATGCTTGCTCAAATGATAGCCAATAATGGTAATTCTAGACACAATGGTAATAATAGATCAACATTTGAACCTAGGATGCCAACATTTTTGCAAAATTAAGTTGGAGTAAGATGATGCAAAAATCAGTCAAAATGGCAATAGAGGGAAGTTTCACTAGTTGCACATACACTAGCTCAAAATTTGATGATCGATGTGCATAGAAGTTACAACTATATGATGGACTTACCTCTAGTAATAAACAGACTACTTCTATTATGATGAAGGAAGAAGTAACATCCAAATTTGAAAGGGTTGAGTAAAAATCAAGCACTTTAGGGTAGCCAAGTGCTAGATTTTTAGAATCTCGCAATTCAAAAATTTTGGGGCAGTAAGAAGAAGTTGTCCATCTAATTCAACCAAGAGAGAATAAATAGGGAGTTGTCCCTATTCAGTTTACTTTAATCACTCCACCAGTAAAAGAGTCACTAGTAATTGTAGAGATCAATGAAGAGCAGCAAGATTATAGCATACCAATAGAAGTTAGAATTAATCTA
Source organism: Torreya grandis (assembly GCA_037957365.1). Lineage (NCBI taxonomy): Eukaryota > Viridiplantae > Streptophyta > Pinopsida > Cupressales > Taxaceae > Torreya > Torreya grandis. The sequence goes on along the minus strand of JARHVA010002282.1, from coordinate 1,793,374 downwards.
CAAGGTAATATTGTGGAGGTAAGATTTAGCTCCACTAATTATGTGGATATAGATTTAGTTCACATAGATATGATCACAATCAACCAATGTCATGCAACTGAAATGATGTGCATAGAGGCAACTAAAGAAATAGTCAAGACTTCAGAAGCATTAACTCTTAATGCAAACAATGAATTACATGAAGATCAAATCAAAGTGTTGTAGAAAAATTGAAAGTGGAGAGAAGAGGAGTTGCCAAAAATATAGTGTTGACCAACTTAGACATGGAATTTTTTATGCAATAGGCACAACACCTTCTGATATATCCACTTGGATGGGAATCATGATAACTGGTTTGGGATCTGGGCATTTAAAACTAGGAAGTGAATCTGATTACTTGGTGATAAGCAATCTTTGGATAGGGAGGACTATAATGTCCCCATTTTACCTATGAGTCATTTGAAGAATATTGTTAGCTTATTTCATTCCCATAGGCTAAGTCAAGTGATGTAAGGGAATATTAATATGGGATCAATATTCATAAGTTACTATTCACAAGCACTTTTCATGGGTTACTATTCATTATCATTAGTTATGGTGATGTGGGATGTGATGCAGGTGATTATTCAGTAGAGGATGTGGCTTGTGGATGACATGGTATGGCCCATAAGAGGATCTACCATGCAATCTAGTGCATGTGAAGGAGTGGGGAACTAAAAGATAAATTTATTTGTCTTTGGTGACTCACATGTCTTCATTTTGTGGATGAAGACAAGGGTTAATAATTGGGACACCACCCTTGGGAAGATGCATGTTTTGGATGTATGAGAAGAAAAAAAGAGGTTTGGAAGCATGTGTGCACATGGGAGGAAGATGACAAAATTTATTGTTGATGATTCCCCTTCACATGTGTGAAAGAGGTGTCATTTGGAAGCATGTGCAAGTGGAGCTTGGAAGTATATGAGGTGGAAGATAAAGACAAAAAAGGTGGATGATCTTGTCTACTTGGATTCCTTTCCTTTTGAAAATTTGCACAAGTTACAAACAAGGCACTATGGATCACTAGTGATCCCACTTGGGGTGGGGTGCCATTCTTCCTTCTCCATGAAGTTTCCCTCATCTTTCTCTCCTCTTCACATTTTGTATATAAGGGGATATCTCTCCCTTTCTAATGCATTAATTTTGAATATGATAAACCCCCATTTGTGAAGTTTGAACTTAATTTAGTGTATTCCTCTCCTAAGGACAAAAACCCTTGGAGTGAATAAATCTTAGAGGATGAAAACCCTATAAGGTTTGTTGGTTTTAATGGTGAGAGATTATCCTTAGCTAGCTTATGGTGGTTTCATTCAGAAACTATATTAGTGTTTCAATAGAGTTATTTATGTAAGTAGATGGTCTATAATATCTCTATGCTCTATACATATTATATATATACATACATACATACATACATATATATATATATGTATATATATAATATGTATAGATCATAGAGATATTATAGACCATCTACTTACATAAATAACTCTATTGAAACACTAATATAGTTTCTGAATGAAACCACCATAAGCTAGCCAAGGATAATGCTCTATACATATTTTATATATATATATATATATATATATATATATATATATATGTATGTATGTATGTATGTATGTATGTATGTATGTATGTACATGTATATATATATATATATAGAGCATAAAGATATATATATATATATTCACGATGTTCTATGTATTTCTCCAAGTGAAATCAGTTAGTGAATGAATTTTATAGTTGGTGTTCTCTTTTATGCAATTCCAATTGTGTAATTTATAAACTAATATCATAAAAATTCAAAATATTGTAATAATTATCCTTAGAGGAATATTATACTGAGTTGGTAGTGCATCACCAACTCATTTCCAAATCTAGTTTGATAGATGGCTTGTTGAGAATAGAGATGTAGCCCTTCTAAAATTGTTGAGATCCAGAACCATATTCCCATTTGAATTTCTTAAAGAATGATTGAATAACCTTCTATGGAAATAAGAAATATTTCAAACATCCAATCTAGTCTTAGAGCCAAAACAAATCCAATCATTACCTCTCTAAGAGTTGTCATTTATTAGAGAACAAAGTGTCTCCAAATCTGAGATTTTACAAACAAGAGTAAGTTAAGGCAAAGAGAACCAACCAATCTTGGATGTTTTTGTTGAAGCCCATATTTGTGACAAGTCAACCTATAATAAATCATCCTTAAACCATTCAGCTACCTTTGTTGAGTCACCTTTAGACTATTTCCTTACTTTTGAGGCACTTCACTTTGACAAACTAGTCTTTGTTGAATCACCCTTTGACCATTCCTTTACCTTTGAGGGGCCTCATTTTGAAAATCCAATCTTTGTTGAGTCACTCCTAAAGGAGCCTATTTTTGAAATATAACCTATTATTATGATGTAGACCATTACTCATCCATTGCCAAACATTCAACATGACATCGTTGTAACTACATATACATCAGAAATAGGTTTTATTTCAAAACCAACACTATGTTCATCATCCACACTAGAAGAATCAAAATTAAATTGGGTTCTATTTTTGAACCAATATCAAATTTACCATAAGAAGTAGATTCAATGTCAATTTCAACATCAAATTCAGATTCCCCTGAGTCAGAATCAAAGTACCATAGTAGATGTTATGACATTGGTTACATACTCCTTGTAGATAAGATTAAACACATTTATGAGCCTTCTATAATTGTCGAAGATGTTTTTTTATAATCGACACAAGTTCTCCTAGTATACTCTATGAGGATTATGTTGCCTTTTATCATTCCATTACCATTCCACTTTCCATCGACACCAAACAAAGAGCATAGATTGGAACTGATAGACTCACACATTATTAAACTGCATCTATGGTGACATATCAATTACAAAATATCAAGGAGACCAAGACCACATTTAGGATAAAGAATAATCTCCTAGTGAAACCTTCTCGAAGGCACTAGGGGATAATCAAAGTCCAAACTCAACATATTTTAGTGAAACCTTGTTTGAGATGCTAGAAGGTAATCAAAGTCAAAAGTCAGTGTTCCTTAGTGAAACCTTCTCAGAGGCGCTATGGGACAATCAAGACAATTTTATTGGTGAAAACCTCTTCGAGGCACCAATTATTAAGCATAATATTTCTTTTTGCTTGATGAAAACATTATTGAAGATAATATTAGCACAAATTCCAATATAAATCATAATTAGATTACAACATCTCTCAGGCCTAAATAGTAAAAAAATAATATGGTGCTATTGAGAGCATATTCAGAAGTCTTTAGCCTCACCACAACCAAAATTATGTTGAATCCATAATCAACAACATTGTGTGTGACTAAAAATCATGATCTTCATTTATTTCCCATCTATTATGCATTCCATTATAATCCATTTCTCCATTTAAGACTTATATTTCATTGGCAAATCAAACCTTTTATCCAATGCCTATCCTTATTTACCATTCTTGGCTGCACTTTCCTTCATTGAGGCCAAGATGACATTTTGTCTAGAAGTTTCAGAGGAAATATAATCAATGACCAACAAAGATCATAATAGTGTTATTGGATTCCAAATCAATAGTAGGTTATTGATAGAGTATCTATTTATAGTGGGTGTGGGTCAGGCATCCAATGGGCCAACATTATGCATATCATAATCTTCCATTGAGTTGTGATGCTTAAAAAAAACATAATAATTCATTGTTTGCAAATACCTTGTCACTTGGGGGCAAACCTATTACCATTATATACCATTTAGTTCCATCCATTTATACCATTGTAGTCCATTAACCATTCTATCATTATCGTATGCTAATCAGGAGGTGCATCTTCACATTAGTGGGTACAATAGAATAATGCCTTTCTTGATTTGCCTTGTCATTTACCTTATCCTTACAACTTACATTACATTATACATTACCTTTTCATCATTCCATTTACCTTTCCTAATCATTATTTCATGCCTTTCCATTTACTTTACCATTTTCACTCACCTTGCATTGCCATCATTACATTTACTTTTCCATGCCTTTATTTCATGCCTTACCATTTACCTTACTATTGTCACTTGCCTTGCCTTACCATTATTTCATGCCGTGTAATTTACCTTGCCTTATTATTATTTCATGCCTTTTCCATTTTCCTATTCCTTACCTATTATTACTTAGTCAAGATTATTTGTTGTAGGGTGAACTATAGTGGCTTGAGGTCCATTTGGACTATGTAGGCAATGCTCAGTGTTTTTTAAGGTCAGCTTGGCCACCCCTATTCACACATTTTCATTGTTTTGTGAGAAATCACCTTTTTTATCTTGTAAATGGGTTAATATACCTAAAATTTCAAAAAACATTTCAAAAGCCTAAACATTAAAACAACCACAAAATATTAAACATTATAAGATGGCTTGCAATCTCCTAGAGAGATATAAAGCCCCAAAATCCAAAAATATTTATCATGTCTTGAACTTAGTCACCAATCCTTGATCTAAGCTACTAGGTAAAATTAATTATTGGTTCCAATCCATTCCATTACCATTGGGGTGTCACCTTTCATTTGCATGTATCCTTGCTTAGGGGCATCATCTAATTTGCACTTTTAGGCCAAGTATCTTTGGGGGTGTGTCCCTCCCTTTAGATATATCCTTGTTTAGGGGCATCATCTATTTCACACTTTTAGTGAAAGTATCTTTGGGGTGTGTCCTTCCCCTTACATGTATCCTTACTTAGGGGTACCATCCAATTCACACTTTTAGGCCAAGTATCTTTGGGGTGTGACCTTCCTTTTAAATGTATCCTTGCTTAGGGTCACCATCCAATTCACACTTTTACGCCAAGCTCAGAGATTTCACCCTATAAGGGTAAATAAAAGCATGCAACTTATACCGATATATAGTATCCCCAAATATCATTCCCTTTCATATATCCTTGCTTGGGGGCATCATCCATTTACCATTCCTTTGAGCCTTCACATGTAGGTATTGATTTGGTTAATGATAGGATACTTTCTATTGCTTTTTATTTTCAAGATTTGTGTGTGTTTGTTTGTTTGTTTCCATGTTTATTTGTTTTTATTGTTGTGCTTTGATTCATTACATATGTGTTTATTGGGTGATTTCCTATGCTTATACTTGATTCCATCCATATTCATACGTCAACATTATCATCATGGTTTTTTATCATTAATGCATTATTTTTAGTTGTCTTATGGATCGGGAGTCAGTCCTTATGCACATTAACACTGTCATCATGGTGTTTTATATCATGGTACATACCATCACATGATAATTTAAATAATGCATAGGTGATCTTACTAAGAATTGGTGCTATGATAATTCCACATGTTCACTTTGGCAAATCTTCTTATTTTCCTTGATCAAATCAATTGATTTATGATTCTGGTTGTATCAATGTTAATCAGGATGTATATATTTGCATTAGTAGATACAACTGAATCATCCACATTGATTAATTATTTTTCTCATTCTTATTCATATATTCCTTCATTCCTCATTCCATTTTCTCCCATTTTTGGGAGAAGTACATTAGCCTAAGGTCCATTTGGATTATGAAGGCAATTTTTGGATACATGACATATCTCAGGCCAGCTCGATCATCATTATTCTTCAATCCCCATTATTGTATTCCAATCATTTCTTTCATCACTTTTTACATCCTCATGTGCATGGTTTATTGTGGCTTCTTCAATCTTTGAAATGTCATAAACCATTGTACCTATGTTTATACCCACTCATCTTTAATTTGTGTAATAGGTTATAAGCTTGAGTTATATTTGCCAATCTACCCTACTACGACATAATCAATTTATCATGATTATATCCACCCTGCTAGGGAAAAAATAATTATTCAATCAAGAGTGCACTTTTGGGGCCTATTGCCATCATTTAGCCTTTCTTCTAGTTCCAAGCTTGTAACTTTCACATTATTTGGGGTATGATAAAATGTGTCACTTGTTTCAAGATAAACCATCCCCTAAGCTTGAAATGTTCACCTTATTTGGGGCTAGACAAAGTGTACCACTTATTTTGGGATGCATCCTTCCCACTTCCCTCTGCTTTGGGGTAAACTTCTTTTAACTTTCTCATCATTAGAAATCAACATGTGCAAGTATTAGCTCGATTGGATAAATCTCATCCATGGGTTAATTTCATTTTTTTTGCTTCTTTTCGAGTGATCATCAAAAATAAATATTATGTTTTAGCCACTCTCTTGAGGCGGTAACATAGGCCTCCAAAACTTTGTTTGGAGCATCATTCCTCAATCATTATCTTTTTTCTTATTAACAAATTTTTCATTCTTTGAAAAGATGTTATTGTGCTTGTGTCTCGCAATGCCTTCTCAAACAATAGTAAAATGTAGACACTCCTTTTTGTCCACTTCTATGTATAAATGGACATTAGAATGATTTCTTGCAAATAATGCAAATTAAGCCTAGAAATCACTGGAATGCTCTGATTCATCAATACACATCACATGCATATTTTAAACCATGTCAATGTAATCCTAACTAGGGCAATGTACTGCATAAAACCATCATCTTCCTCTAACTCATCTCTAGTCAAGTTATGACCTAAAAAATTAACTTTTTTAACCAAGTGTGAAGGACAACTTATCAAAATTCAAAAATGGCAAGTAACCTTATCAAGATTGCTTAATTAATTAAACCCAATTAAATGCATAAATAAAAAATCCATATTCAATTAATGAATATCTAAAATTGGAAATTCAAAAATGCAAAATATCAGGCCATGACATCATCATGATGTCACCTTAAAAGTTGGAAAGCATTCAAAGTCGATAAAAACAAATATCTGAAATAGCAAGCCATGCCTATTAAAAGCTCCATTCTTTCAAATATTAATGGAGACATTTAAAGCCTTTTGCCTCCAACATTGGGCCAATTGTGGGCCACACATCTAGATATTATATTGAATGGTCATGATTGATCCTTCCCATTTAGGAAAACTATAAATACAAGTGCCATGACCATTCTTAAAAGAGCTCTTTTGTCTAAGGTTATTATGAATAATTTATATGAGAAGCTTCATAGACCAATACATGTCAAAGCAAAAATCAAAGTGAACAAAGGGGAGGTGCTACCCACAAAGCATTAGCATTGACAAATACTCCATTTTCCACAAGTCAAGCACAAGCCAACTTTCATCCTAAAAAGAATTTCAAATTGTCAAGTAAGGTAAATGTGTCATTTTGTCTTCTTATTACCCTTTTCTCTTGCTTGTTATATTGCTCACCCTAGGTCTTAGGCTTGGAATGGTAGTTTCATTGATTTGTTTTCATCTTGTGCACTAATAAAGAGAAGCTAACATCATCTTTGTAATCCTATGATACGCATCTAACATAACCTTTCATCCAGACTTCATTGGATTATCTACGATCAACTATATATTGACTTAGATTATGAACAATGCAGTTGAAGTAAACCTAAATTATATCATGCCATGAAAATAATATATCATTATCTATTGATTTATCTATCCTAATTTAATTTCAATTCAAAAAGAACAATTACACATTGTGATTTTAGGAAAACAATCACTTGTGTATTATCATGTATTTATATTTATCAATTTTATAAAATAATGTTTTTGATAATACTCCCAACATCAATGTTATCAATACCTTACTTAACAACAACTATATTAAAAAGATAAATTATTTAAAAAGTATAACTCGTATTACTATATGTGTACACACATACATAAATGCAATTATTATTGAAGTTGATATATTTAACAAAATCATTTTTATAGGTATGATATCCTCATTATACAATTATAAAAATCTTGTCTCAGAATGAAATGCCATCCAATTTGGGATATATTGGTGAAGCTTCATTTCATATATATATATATATATATATATATATATATATATATATATATATATATATATATATATATATATATATCCATTAGCACACACCAATTATTGATTTTCATGTGGCAAAAAAACATTATTCATGTTATCACTATTCACTGATGACATGATAGACACTATTCATCCTAGTGAGGTGACATGTGGGGCATAATTCTCCACCAATGCACATGATACATCTCTTTTGGGAAGATATGGATGGATATGGGTCGGATTTGTAGTGGGGATCCATAATTATGAATTGATTCATTGTCAAAAAGAAGATTTTTTGCCTGTTGTGTAAGTGGGAGATCAAGACTACTATTCCAGATTGATCACCCATGTGAAATGTAGTGAATTTACATGTGGGGACTTGATTTTTATTTCCATTATGAGAGCAGGTAAAAATTCTATGTGGAGATAAGTCAAAAATAGAATCCACTACTTTTGAAAGCACATGCAAAGTAGGAGACAAAGACAAGTTTCTTGATTGACCACCCAAGTGGAGTGGGAGACAAATTCGTGTGGCACATGTTGGAGGAGTCCAAACTAAAGTGGAACACATGGTCGAGCATCTTTGTCTATTTATGAATATTCCCTCCGAGTGGAAGAATTCGAATTTATTAGCTTCCCTTATTCTTATTCATTGTAAATTCTATAAATTGATAAATCTCCTTTGTATTTGGTAGTCTAGGATAGAAGTAGAAGAGTCGCGAGCTTAGAAGAAGCTCTACAGAGCCTCCTTGGCATGGTTTGAAGCCAATTATTTTGAAATGTGAGATAATCTTGTTGAAGCTTTGTATGTGAGGAATGTTTAATGAGAAATTGTGTGAGAGTTTATTGATTAAGCATTGTGTGATATGCTTTGTGAGAGTTGAATTTATTGAAATGTTTATGTGATTTTTGAGAGAGTGAGAGGTATATGGATTGTTGAATCCATTATGTGGTTGGAGGCCACATCATATTTCAATGAAGGTTCATGTGCTTAAAGTTTGCGTTAGAGAAATGCCATCAAACATTTCTTATGGTCGAGTATGCCAGAGTTTCTAATAAATTTTAAACACATTAAATAATATATCTATTATATCTCCATCTTTGTACATAAAAAAATGGACAACAAAAATACTTTCAAATAATTTTAAATATAATAAACAAGATATTCGTTACATAGTTTCAACAATTTACTTTTAAAAACAAGTTTATATTTAACAACACAACTTCTAAGCTATTAATTTATATATTATCATATAAAAAATAATTACCTTGCGATCCATTTATTTAATGGATTTAATTTATGTTATAAAAGTAATTACTTTGTGATCATTTCTTTTTTATAGATTTACTTTATAGTATAAAAAAATCTATTTTGTATTAAACAATTGTGATTTTAACCCAACAAAAAAATATTTAAAAAAAACTATGATATACATGGAAAGGCAACATAAAAAATGAAATCCACGTCTTTGCATCACCCACAAATATTAAAATAAACAAGAAAAACAAAATGACTAGCTCAACAAGATGGTTTTCTTGTAGGTAAACAAATCAAATCTACTATTTTGAACTGCAAATTTTCTACAAATAGAGATAATAAATTTAATATTAAACTTCCAATGGGAAATTAAAAGAACAAACCAATGCTAAAAAAAAGTCAAAAAGAACCATAAATAAAGGAGAGGAAAAAAACACCAAAACCCACATTTGTGTATCACAAGAAATAAAGCAAAACATTCATAAAAAATGACTTACTAACAGAGCAAAATGGTTTTATTACATGTAAACTAAAGTAGAAAGCATGTAATCCTATGCACAAGTATTTTTCAGTCAAACTAAACCTAATTTCTGCATCATTTTCCCATCATTATTTTCTCATCGAAGGCATTGAAACTAATGCTAAACTTATTCTCATAAATAAAAATAAAAACACAAACCAACAAAATTATTTTAATGCTCGTAGATCAAGGGAAAAAACTCAATATTTACACACTCATTAAATAAATAAAAGAGATGTGTAAAATAAAATAACCAGCTCAGCAAGATGATTTCCCTGTGTGTAAACAAACCGAATCTACACTCCTAAACTACAAACCTTTTTCATGTAGAGGAAATCAAAAAAAAGAAAGGAACCAACATTTTTGTATCACAAGAAAAGAGGAAAAAAATAATACTTATAAAGAAAGGAACCATCATTTTTGTATCCTAATAAATAAAACAAAATAGTCATGGAAAATACACTCACCAACAAAGTAAGATGTTTTTCATACGTTCTCAACACATACTATTAAATTTGATTTCATAGATTGAAACCTCTTAGATAAAGTAAAACAACCATCAAAATAAGCTTACCAACATAACATGATGTTTTTATTACATGTAGACGAAAGTTCAAAGCACACAATCCTAGGCATAAGTAATTTTTGGTCAAACTGAACCTACTCTCCACAACATTTTCCCATTAAAGGCATTCAAACTAGTGTTAAACTTCTTTGCATAAATTAAAAGAACAAAACAACCTAACAAAATATTTTTTATGCTTGTAGATCAAGGGAAAACTCCATATTCATAGGTATGACAATAAAGGAGACATCCATGGAAAATAAAGTAACTAATTCACCAAGATGACCTTCTTATGTGCAAACTATAGACACCTAAAACGGGCCACCAATGACTTCCAACCAGGGTTTTGACCAATTTCTAGCAAAAATCACAATTTAGCCTAAAAACACCAAAACTCATTAAAAGCTTTAAACCTTTCACATACAATAGCTAATTAAGGCCAATATATGCCTAAATGGGGTAATGCAATTTATGAGATAGCTAAATTTGATCAAATCATTTCAAGTTAAAATGACATTTTACCACCTAGGTGCTCTGGATTGCCCTTTTATACCAAATTTCTTGCACGAGACATGTGCCTTTGTTATTTTATGTCAGCAACATCCTAAATGGGATAATGGATCCAATACATCTAACATCACATCCTAATTCCAATTTAGTCAAATTTTGAGCCAATAATATGATATTTTGACCAATTTGATTAATTTGTGCACCAATTGCCAAGATTTGCATCAAAGTTGACTAATCATGTTTAAGGCTAATCAATTGAAATTAAGAACTTAAGTTAATTTCCCATAGAACTTGTTTAATATTTATTTTTAGAAATTGATATTGAATAACTACATCATCAAGTGACATCATTTCTTGGGAAGGCATCCCTAGGCCATAAATGAATAAAATATCTCATTAAGCCCTCCCATGCCTCATTAAGACCTTTCATGCCTCTTCAATACCTCTCTATCCCAAATATTTATGAGGGCATTTAATTAATTTGGCCTCCAAAATTGAATGGATTCTTAGCCACACATCTTCATCTTGAGATGGATGACTCAAGTTCATTCTGATCATTCTCAAAAATATATAAATAGAAGACCTTTCCTATTGAATTTTAAGCTTGGATAGTGTAAAGTTATCATACACAAATCATTTCAAAGCATCATGCAATTAGTGTTATAATGCCCAATTGTTGAGCCAAGCCAAATCCATCACAAAGCCATTGGTGCCAAAGAAAAGAGGAGATAGCTAAGGCTCCTTTCATGAAGACTCATTGTGCACAAGCTGAGCAAGCCACTTCAACAAACTATTTGGAGCATCCAAGGAAGGTGAAGGATTATTTGTCTTATGTATTCTAGTTATGTTTCTCATTTGTTATTGTTATTATGATCCCCCATTGAGATAGGCTTAAGGTGTTAGCATTAGTGTCTTTTGTTTGGATTTTGATTTCATTCACTAACATGATACTAATCTCTCCTTCTTACAATCTTACATTCACAAATGGCGTACCCGATGGGACTTAGCATCACAAATTTGTTCAAATAGTATCTACAAGAAAACTACTAACCATTGTCATGCAGGATCTTAGAGTGTAGGAGCAAAAAGAGAGAAATTTTTAAAAAAAACTTCATGGTTTTGTCACTATGAAGTCACGATTTTCTCCTCTGGACTACAATCCCACAACTCACACAATCACAAGTTTATCATTTCAAGTTATCATATTGTGTTTAAACTATGTTTTTTGACTAATTTGTTTGTTTGGAGATCTCATATCCATTTTGTAACCCCACTACTATCAAGTCATGATATTACAATATTGTGACTCAATAGTCATGGATTGCCTATCTGAGTCATGGTACTATTGATAAATTGTTAGTGGTTAAGCAACAATATTGTAACTCTCTTAGTGGTAATATCGTACTACAGTTTTAGGATTGTTAGTCCAAGTTTTGGATTATCAACCCAAGTGGTGGGATTATCAACCCAAGTAGTAGGATTGTAAGCCCAAGTAGTTATATTGTGGATTTGTGATCAACTAACCTGAGTAGTGATATTGCCTAATTGAGTCACAACTTTGCAGAGTAGTGAGATTTCACTGTGGAGTAGCAGGGTTGCATTGTGTGAAACCCAGGAGCTCATTTTGTAAAGTTGTTTATTTCATTTGGAAAAGTGCTTCAAGGCTAAACGAAACTCTAACTTTTTCCTTGCTGGGTCAACTTGAAAAAGAGATCTAAACTAGCTTAAGCTAGATTTTTAACCTCTTTTTAAGTGCTTAAAAAGGATAAGGAACATTCATTTTAGAGCTTACAAAAACTCTTAGATGTTTGCTTGAATGTTTTATAGTTTTTCTTTACAAGTTTTTACATCTTAAATCGAAAGGGCTAAAGAACATCACCACACATTTCATTTAGTGCTTTAAAATTCAACACGTTTCAAATTTTTGTAAGTTGTTTCTCATTATTTATTTAGTTAGTTTTGATTCAGAAAATATGGAGTTGTATGTGTATGCTTTCCCCCATCCACTTTAGGGAACTTGTGGGATCAAAATCACCAACTTCATTGCAAAGTGCCTTAGTTCAAAGGTGTAAAAGAGAAGTTGTGAAGGCTCTCCCCAAGACCCACATGGCTTGGGTGATTTAGAAATAACCTCTAAAGCTCTTTTACTTGGTTTTTTACTTTCAATGTATCTTGGCTTGTGAAGGGGACTTCATTACCTCCCATAAGTTATTTAGGGAAGCTTTGAACTAGGGTTTCATCTGCTGACATTGTCTTCAACCCCTCTCCATAGAGGGGTATATAAATTGGGATCACCCCACTGAGATGATGGTTTGATTGGTTAAACCATCTCTTATTGTTGGGGCTAAGCCCAGGACAATTGAGCACATTAAACATTGTAGTACACTGAGTGAGAGATGGATGTAATGGTTGTAAAAAAGGTAATACCTTTTTACAACAAGCCAAGTGTCATGGACCCAATTGATGTGTTGCTTCTTTTGTATTTTGATGTGAAAGTCTTGTGCATCTGATCCATCTAGAAACATTTAAAAACTTGTTAGTTTAGTTAAACTCAATTTGTCATAACTTGTCAATTTATGGTTTAAGATGATTAGTTAGTTAATTTGTCTTTGTCTTAGATTACTTGGTATTATTTAGAGTCAAAACTATTTGTTAACAAAGGGTTACATAACCAAATGCATTGTCCATCATTTTCTTGAAAAAGGAGGCATTATGTTGCCCAAGTAAAAATCATATTTTTCCTTGTCCAAAAAACTTATCATAAACTTCGTATCATATCTTCCAATTTGGAAAAGTTATGTCGCCCATTTGAGTCTAGACCATTTTCCACATTTTGTTTAAGTCCCTCATTGATAGTTTAAATTTGAAATTGGACTCTTCTAAGTTTTAAAGGTTCATGTGTTAAATTGGGTTCGCCACTTTACACTTGACTTATTTTAACTTGAGTTCATTCTCAATTTGAATTGAAGGCCATTTATAGACTCAACATCATTATCATCATTTGGAAGGACTCAAGTCATCTTGTGTATCACTCACACTTTGAGTCTTAGGCTATATTTTGTACTACCTATCCTATTTTACCATTTGTCTTGAGTCCATTTGATAACACACTCTTGCCTTAAGAACTTATCAAACTTTGTGTGCATGTATCATATGAGTTTAGGAGAGTAGTTTTACTCTACCAAAATAGTGTTAAAACCATTTTTTGCCTTAAAGTCTTGAAACAAGCATTTATCACACATTTTGAGCATTTTGGCATTGTTATGCTACTCAAATTATTTTGAAACTTGTTTCATAGGTCTATTCGCATAGAGTCAAAGTTTTTTCCAACTTTCCAACCATTTCAAGTTTCTTTGATAGCCTTTGTCTATCATGGTTACATCGCTCACCTTTGTCTAGCTTGTCAGCCAAAAGAATTTGGTTTTGTGCAATTATTTGGGAGAAAATAAATTATTTCCAAGTGCCTTTTTATTTCATGCCTCCTAATTATTGATAAAATTTATGTCCAAGAGTCAAATGCCTAGTTTTTGTTAGAAGTGTTTTAAATATGTTAGATTAAATATCTCATCTTTTAAAAAAGTCTAGATTTTGATGTCATTTGGTTAAAAGTCCTAGCACGTACTTTTGTTTGAGCCTAGCTTTTGACGTCGCATTTGGCCAAAAGTCCTAACAACTTTTATTTTTCTTAGATTAGACTCATTTGAAACATTTTGACCTAGAGTTTGGAATTTTGATTTACGGTCCTTTTAATTTACCTTTTTATGTGAGATGTGAAACATTAGATACTTGACGTTAGCTTGTTTTATCACAAGTCATTACATCAACCTTTGTGGGTATACCTATCCACCATTTTCACTAGCTTAGACCAAGTTTGAACCTAGTTTTAGACATCACTTTTTAGAGTTTTTAGAATTATATTCCTTTTTTGTCGTGAAACATTCACTATGGATCCAAACATGTCTTCCTACACTCGTAGAGGCCTCATGTACAATCTAGGATTTAGCAATATGGTCGCACAAGAAGAAATAGTTCAAGACCCTTATGTAGATAATGTTGCTTATAAGACACATCCTTATCCATCTTATAACACTCAAATAGGGGCACATAACCAAGACCCATTGGCTCATTACTTGGTAAAAATGCCTCCATACTCGAAGCAAGATCAAGAACAAATAGAAAAGTATCTAACTTCAGTACCTATAGTTTAAAAACCATTTCCTCAACAACTATACTATGTTATTGCACCATTCATGTATTATCCTTATCTCTTTGAGCATCACTTGTTGGAAAATAAGGATGATATTTTGGTTAGAGCTATAGAAGTAGGGGCTAAGTTTCCAGTAGACTTCACCCATGAGAATTTGTCAAGTCTAATAAGAATGCCTCACAACATAATTTATAGTCAATAGGCTTATTCTAGTAATCCTTTAGCTCTATTAAAAACACCATATCAAGACCCTAGTATTCTTATCAAAGGCAAATACCTCATGGAGGATCACTTTGTACAAATACATATAGCATACCAAACTTACTTGAACCTAGTGCACAATTTTAATCAAATGACTATGTCAAGCAGGCCTCTCATATATTTAATTCCTTCAATAGGAGTGTTAATAGAGTTGACTAGTCAAGACAATCAAGGTGTAGATCCATTTGTGCAAAAAACTTTAGTCAATAAATCATTTCATATGTTAACCATTGAAGAAGTGTCTTATGTTTCTACGTAGAATATTGAGTAAAACATAGTGGACAATGTGCAAGCAACGTCCAATCCAAACCAAAGTGGTGTAAGTACACAAACAAGTGTACATTTAGATAACACCATGAGTGGTTCTCTAAATTAGGGAGTAGGTGTTTCTACATCCCAACCTAAACTAACTACTACCACTAATCCTCAACCAACTTCTTCTTTAAGCGTTCAACCAATGGGATTAGCCAGTCAACCAATAACCAGTGCCATGCCTCAACAACTAAATATGACAAAGCTTACTCCTCCCCAACAAGAAATGAGTAATATTCCACCATATTAGGCATAATTGAACATACCAATGTAGTAGAGGCAGAATGTATTGCCACCTTAATAGGGGGTAGCCAATGTTCCACCTTGCCAAGTAGCAGCAAACATACCTCTTTCCTCGTAGACCAATATACTAATTCAAATACAAACAATGTCTAATCAATAGCATGCAATTATTAGTCAGTGATAAATTTTGAATATTAAACTTACATCCACTTCCCAAAAAGGATTAGCTTAACTTAGAGGTTCTAAAGTTCCTCAAGTACCAATCAGGCAACCTTTGCCTTTTGTGCAAAATGTGCCACTAGTTCACAGATAGGGTCTTGGTTCACAAGTACACCCTCAACAAAAAGATTTGATTAGTTGGTAGCAGGTCCCTATTCAACCCCAATAGGAACAGTATATCCATATCCCTCCATCCCAACCTCAAAATCCTAAAACTCAGACCTACTTACCTAATCTGAACTAGAATATTACACTGTAATACATGCAAATTCAACAATCAAAACCTAATCCATGCATGAATATTCCTAGTCTATTATCCAACTAAACTAATATACCCCAACAAATACCTTAATCATACCCTGGTCAAAGTGCTCCACTTGTGACTGCTCAACCATCTAACTAGGCCAATATTCCACCTCAAGCCAATATTCCATCATTTTTCTAGCCCAAGAACTGCAACAGATGAAGGTTGTGATTGCTTCTATCCAAGATAGGAAATAGACTAAAATTTTTAAGTTGGATGACGTGTGTTCTTATCCATTTGACATGGAGTACTTGTATATACCATTTCCTCTAGGATATGAACCACCAAAATTTGACAAATACAAAGGGAAAGGTGACTCCAAGGCTCATTTGATTATGTTCTTTATTGCATGCCAGCTAGTGGCATATAGTGACATATACCTTTAGTTTTTGTTCCCAAGGAGTCTAGCAAGACAAGCCTTAGAGTAGTTTTTAAAGTTGCCCAAGAATTTAGTAGCCAATTTTGATGATCTTTCAAACAAGTTTGTGCAGCACTTTTCATACAATCTCGAAAATGAGATTTCATTGGTCGACTTGATGCAATCCAAGAAAAAGGCCGGTGAGAGTTTTTCAAGTTATATATAGTGATGGAGACCCCTTTCAAGATAATTAACCCATAGTTTACTAGATAAATAATTAGATGTTGTGTTTACCAAAAATTTACACAGTGAAATATCATATCATCTAGAACTACAATGTGCACATACCTTTAAGGAGATCATTGACAAAGGTCTATTGATTGAGAGAGACCTTAGTAATAAAGGGATCATAAATCTTACATCATCCAATCAAAATTAAGATACCAATCTAGGAATTGGCCAAAATAAACATCAAGTCCAAGTGTGAATGTCACAACCAACACAAGCCAATAACAATGATATACCAAGGCAATTCAACCACAACAAAAATGTTGTTGGAAATGGAGTAACAAAGTTGAGAAATTTCCAAACAATGTAAAAATTATTTTCTCAACCCACACATCATGTACAAATTACTCCTAACCCACAAACTTTTTAGCAAATGTAGCAAGCGCAACAGCCCAGGCCTGTGTAGCAAATGCAACAACCTTTGCCATTACAAGCTCCCCTAAGGATAATAGTGCCTGATAATTATATTTTTAGTGACCTTGGAGATCTTATTGAATCTATATTTCACAAGCTCACCATTGCTAATATGATTAGCTGGTCTATATTGAAACATTGTCCTCAAGGCATCCTTTATCCCGATTGTACCATCAAAATGAATTTTGTGAAAATCATCGGGTTATCAGACATAATTTTCACCATTATGTGCAAACTAAACATTTGATTCAAAATATGTTGGAGAAAAAAGAGATAACATTAGATGGTGGTGATTCCACTTCCAATCAAACACTTGAAATCTATCAAAACCCCTTTCCCCAACATAACAACCAACCACAATAACAATAATAATGGCCAGTGTAACACCATTAACAATATTTCCAACAACCAAGACCGAACCAATAGAATCACCAATAGTAGAACCAACAAAATATGAATAATGGATATAACTAATGTTAGAATGGAAACAACCAATAGACCTACCATGTAGTTGCATATGATTACAATAGGGTTGTAGGTTATATTGTAGGAGGTTGCATTAACACCATATCCATCAATCTGAAACCAAATACTAATCAATCACGTGTTGTCACTTAAAATTTCACCCAATGAGGATATGGGACAATCTTCTCCTCATTCAAGTGAAATAATGGAACCACCTCAGGGCTATGGATATCCTTATTAGGAGTTGGATCTCTAGATTAAGGGCTAGCTCCCCTTGATGCATCATTTAAGCTCATACTCCTACTACTAACAACTTGGGGGGATGAAAAGGGTTAGAATAACTGAAAGTAAACATATTCTTCTAGAGATGATGCACTAAAATATTTTATCTACTCATACCTTTAACATACACTTCAAACTAAGGACAAGAAGCACATACACTCATTCAACATCAATCTCTCCTCTCACATAAATGCTTCAACATGGGTATTGGAGATGACATGGGATAGGAGGAAATAAACAATAGGCATTCTAAGATAATCTATTGAGTAGCCTAATCACTTACACCTGCATTCTCTTCAGACACTTCTTGTTGACTTGCAAGAAGGAAATCACAATACACTAGGTACTAATGGAATCAACATGTGAAGGTAAATGGAAATTACACTTACACAAGACTAATACCAAGCATATACACATAATGCAATCTTTGAATGAGTTAAAACACTTTTATTTATTTATTCAAGGTAAAATTTTGGTAGGGGTTCACCATACCCAAGCAGAGAGATCTATACAATAGCCTAAAGGCTAGAATTTATAGAATAAATGGGAAGGTAGATAGAAGGGAAGTCCAAGAGTCACTTGGAAATGTGTCACTTGCTCAAATAAGTTAAAAATTCATGAGAGATAGGGATGGGGTGAGATAATCCATTTCAAGAGTTAAAAATATCATCTAAAATCATTCAGGACCTATAAATAGTCAAGAAACTTCTTTTTTATGCATAGACAACTACCCCTTATGATTGGTCTTAAAAAACTACCCAAACTCTACACCTGAAAAATATTGATAATTAATATGAGTATGAGGGGTTACTAATAAGACCTCACATGCATTGGGGAGGCTCCTAACCCTTCCTATCATCTTGGCCATGCATGATCACACTTGGCAATCTCAAAATAGCTCTTTTCCCTTCACCCTTCAGACTTGGCATCTAAAACTCTTCATCTCTACAATCTGATCTATAAAAGAGGAGAAATGACATGTTTAAGGAGTGATCATACCATCATTTATAATAAATTATCCTTAAAAGGCTCTCCAAATAAAGATTTTCCATTTTCTCTAAGTCTTCACTAGCTGGCTCACTAGATTGGGAGAAAGTGAGGGCCTGGTTGGGGAACTTATAGGTTGATTAATGAGAAGAGGTGAATTTTTGGAGTTATCTCAAGTGTAAATATTCCCCTCAAAGTTTGTTCCATCTTGTAACTCCTCATGTAGCATGAACACCACTCAAAATGGTCAAAATAAGCCATGTTTCCCTCTAATTCGTAGAGTTCCATACAATAAAATCACATTTTTAGGATCCTCTAAGAGTCCTCTACAACTTCTAGGTGGTTTCATGTCCATTTCTTTGCATCTGGATACCTTATTTGCTTCCTTTCTCCAATCAAATCTCTACAAAGGTTTTACAAGGGTTTTGAGTGACCTAGACTCTTAACCTTTGTTCTTAAATGTCAAACATTGAAACCATCAGAAATTTCCATTTTTGGCCTCTTAATAACCCCTTATAACTTATTTTAATGGCTTAGGGTCCCATGCAAATATCCATGAAAGATGTGAGTGATGGAAGTTGACCTTCGAGTTGCTCTTGTG
Organism: Torreya grandis; assembly: GCA_037957365.1. Classification (NCBI taxonomy): domain Eukaryota; kingdom Viridiplantae; phylum Streptophyta; class Pinopsida; order Cupressales; family Taxaceae; genus Torreya; species Torreya grandis. The sequence goes on along the minus strand of JARHVA010002282.1, from coordinate 1,773,675 downwards.
CTTCCTTTGAGGGTTTCAGTAGGTCTGGGGTTAAATATGGCTTTCTATAGACTTTCCTCACCAAAAAAAATATTTATCACCTTTGTATCTAAACTACCAACATTTTAAAATCATTGGAGAGCTCACCAAGAGGACAAAAAGGGAATGACCCCTATTTTGGGACAAGAGTTATGCCTTGCCAATAGGCCAGTTAGCACCTTGTGAACCAAAAGACTATAATTTTCACCTTTGATACATTTATTTATCATTAAAACATCATATTTTACCCCCAAATTCATCATAAAAACATCATATTTCTTGGATAAGGTTATAACTTAAAGTGACCTCTCATTTAGGGTTGGGTTTGCATGTTTTTGTACTAGGTTTGCCTGCAGACCTACTTATCTAGACCATATCCTTGGAATTTAAACCATCCAATATGGTTTTTTATTTCCCCCTATATGTTTTCAATCTTCAATAAACTTAACTTTAACCATCCTTACCTTATGTTCCATGATTTCATCACTTTTCCCAAAATTGGCACCTTTATGCACACTAAAAGTGACCCTACTTTGAGACAAAACATATGGTGTTTTCACTATTAACCTTTGAAAATTTATAGTTTTATAATTTTATATAGGTCATAATGGTACTCTTTACCAAAATTGAGCTCCCAACTCCTCCATTTGGTTCTCCTACTCTCCATTTTTCCAAGGCAAACTTTTGGTTAGGCAGGGTTTGTGGGTAGGTAGGGTATAGAACTGTATTTGGAGGTCCTAGGCTTTGAATTGAGATTTATTGTGATGTATAAGTATCCTCAATTATTGAAACAACCCATTAAAACCCTATCTACCCTTGTTTCCCTTTCAAACACCTTCCATGCCATGGAACCTAGCATTAGGCCTGAAACAACCTACAAAGGAAATCACCATCTTGTGCTTATTGTAGATATTATTAAGCTAGGTTTAGATTTAAATTCACCATATAAACGTATTATATGATGTTTAAAATCCAATAAACGTTTCCATTTATTATCTTTCTCTTTGAGTTTCATCTTTTTTCCCTAGTTCATTCTTTACTTTCCAAAATCGGCCTTTGCCCCTTAAGGACTGAGATAGTCCCCTTAAGTCATACCTATAGGTGTGTTTGAGGGTTTATTAGAGTATGGAGGGAATATTTGTACCATACATAACCTATTTCAACCACTTACAATTCATTTTCCTTTCAAACACCATGTCCCATGCTTCTCTAGCCCCATCTCATGTATTGCTTCACTATACTTCCTGTACAAACTTAGACACAATTTTCATTGTTTGTAAACTCTCATGGATGTATTTAGACTCAAAATTTGTGTAAAAAACCTTTTTTTTACCTTCCTATCATCACATATTCATCTCATCCATTTAAATGTACTGTTTGACCTCAAAAGACCTCCTAACTCTTGACTGAGATCAAACTCAGGGTCCTGACTGTAGATGCCTATTTCTAGGCCTGTAGGCTTCATAATAAGGCATTCAAGCTTCAAAATGTGTTTATTTATCCATTTTTTATCTCCATGGCATCATACCATCTTCATATGACTCACCTACATGCTTCATTTAAGCTCAAAAGACCCTTTTCACCTTGATTGCTACCAATTCCTCATACTAAGCTATAGGTGCATGTTCCCAATCTTGTAGGTGCATCTTGATAGGTGTTCAAGATTCAAAAGGGGGTATACAACCTTCTCTTATGCTATGACTTCACATTATCCTCACTCCAACATCTACATGATTCATGTTTATAACAAAGACCCCTTTTCACCTTGATTAGGCTAATCTTCCATTATCCTTGGTTATAGGTACATGTTCCCAGAACTATAGGCTACAATGAGCTTGATTTGGATCAGTTCACCTTGTTTAGGGGCTCGTTGAACTTGAATTTATCCTTGTAGCATTCACATTTGGATTATTTTCTTACCTAGGAGTCCTTACACCATCATTTTGTGCTAATCCTTGAAACACTACCCTCACTACCTCTCTGCCCTATGTTTGGCCTCTCCCAAGTCTGTGTACGGACAGGGGAGATTATTGAGGGTTAAAACATTGAAAATGACTCTTCCCTTAATCATACTAGCTCAAGATTACTCCTTGGACTGGTTAATATAGTTCAAACTTGCTTGCATAGTCTACAACTTCTTTGTGAGGTGCAAATCAACTTTTTGACACATTCATGTAGATATCAATGTCATAATTCAATGATTTTTTGACAACCTCTGAGGCCTTGAAACCATATATTCCACTTCTCCTTCGACCTTGAACCTTGGCATGAGTGTAGTATGTAGATAGGGATACAATATGAACAAAATAAGGATGTTGGAATATCATTATGTCATGGCATTATGTTATCTCAAAAAGGCCCTAAGATCTCTATTTGCCCATTTTAGGGACTGTGAACCCAAAATGCACAATCACTTTTTTGAATGGGAATCCTTGCTTTAGCATCGCATGTTAAGTTCCATAACACGAATATAATGACATTTTGAGTGTGTTAGGACCTCAAATATGAAACTCATCATGCCTTACCATAAACACCTTTGTACAAACCTCTTTGAATTCCTGTAGTAGCTTACTGTAAGTGTATTTTGGAAAAAAGGCAGTAAGCAAGGAAACATTGGACAATTAGCTTGGAATGAGTATGAAACTTGATTATTCTCAAGAACATTTGGTGAAATAACCTTTTCAAACATTATTCTAAGAATATCAAGCACCTTTATATCCTCCTCCACTTTGAGAAAACTTAGGTTTTGCCTATATGGTTGTCAACTTGGAAAATAAGCACCATTTGAACTCTCCTTTAAGTGGCATTGAAAGAGAAGTGTTGGATGGTTGAAATTCCATGTAGAAGACCTCATTCACACCTAAAAACACCTCATAAAACTCACACATCTCCCTATAACTCTAACAATAATAAATAGATACAAACATACACCCCTCTTGAATGCAATTCCATAAAAAGTTGCCTAGAGTGTAAATGATCATTCATAAAGGACGAGTCACCAAATTGTAATTTATTGTTATGGATGTGAATCACACTTAGATTGATGTCCACCTATAGAATCATTTCCTTCAACTCCACCTGTAGCTTCCATAGTGAGTGTTTGAACTTGCCCTTTCTTAGCTTGCCAATGGAGAAAGAAGAGAAATGAGTTGCAGATGAAATTTTGTGTGAAATAAATCAAAACCAAATATGGATATGACCTACAAGGAGGTTAATATTGACTCCACCATGTTATTTTTCTACAAGGGAATTTGAGAAGTTCATATAAGTGTTGAAAAAGGCCTATTTTTTAGGGAAAATTGCTTCTTGCTTGATAAACCTAATTTATAACTATCCATTGACATTATCTTGACATGACCCACATTGAAACTAACCTTAATGTCAAATTTTATGTTATAAAAGTAAGTACAAGTCATTTAATAGGCCAAAAGGTGGCCAAAAGACCCCTTTTTCATATGAGACTTAATAAATGACTAGTTTATGACTTGTGATCACATTTAAACATGATAAATGCCATATTAGGATAATTTGATAGAAACTGGACCTTTTTCTAAGTTTGACTAAGGTTGGACCATAGTTGACCATGGTTGACTAGGCCAATTCAAGGGGAATCAACTTCAACAAAGACTAAGACATGGCTAAACAAGATATATAGGACAATATGAGACCCCATAGGATGCATGTAAACCTTATAAAAAAGTTTAAAATGATAAGGGTTGACCTCATTTGACTAGAGGTCAAATTTGGTCAACATCAGGACCTTTGGTAAATAATGTCAATCCACCAACTCACATTGATAATCCTTCCTTGAGTTGGAACCATATACAGGCATACCAGTAAGTAGGGATTACTAATTTTGGACCCTATATTGATAACTTATCATTGCCTCATGACCACACACAAGTGCACCAACAATTGAGACTTATCCTATCTTGTCCCCCACCATCACCATTATTTTTTAGCAATCATGGTCCTATGTTTAATCCTGATTGTGCAATCATAACTCGGTGGTCAAATATTACCATCCCAAGCCCACAACCATCTGCCACTTTGCCCATCACCCAACAAGCCATTCAGCCTTAGAATAAACCATTTAACACTGACTAAGAAAAGAAATTTGACATTGTGAAACAATTGCAAAAGATGCCTGCATAAATATCCATTTTAGATTTGTTGTGTACATCAACAATGCACAAATATATTTTGAATGACTTCTTGAGCCAATCCATAGTTTCAAGAGACAATCCCTTGATAAATTCAAAGCTTTGGTTGGACGCCTGGACCCAGTCCAACAAGTCACTTTGAACCAAAATGACATGTCATCCTTTGGCCCATTACATAATAATCCATTGTATATTGAAGATTGAATAAAGCAATACAAAGTGAAACATTTCCTTATAGATAATGGATCAAGTCAAAACATAGTGTCTCCAAAGCTCATCAAGCTTCTCAAGTACATGATGGTAGATCTTCAAGTAGAGATGATAACCATCAAAGCCTACGATAATGAGGAATGATAATTATAAGGCACCATTTGTTTGTTAGTTATCCTTGGCCCTTGACCTATGATACACTTTGCCATGTGTTGTCATACAATATGCTTTTGGGAAGACCCTGGTTACATGAAATTCATGCAGTACCATCAAAATTGCACCAATGTATCAAGTTCTCCCATTTAGAGATGGAAGTTTGTATACCAAGAGATTTGCATCCATATGAGCATTGTAAACACTTAAACGCTAAGTTCAAGAGTTATAGATATCATTTTGACAAGAATCTAGTGGCCAACCAAGATGTATACACCCTAAATTGGTCAATCAACCACACATATCATGTATTTTCATAGGCCTTTCATAGGAGACTCTGACTAGAGAATATGAGCCTTGTTCACATTAGCTATGTCTTTTGTTTTTACTCATCCTGGTCTCATTCCATGTCTAGACACCTTTTTACTTATTTCCATTCATTTCAAGCATTTCAAATGATCATTCTGCCTCATCCAAGTTATATTTCCTAGGCTTACTCCATCCCTCTAGGTCCCTAGCCTATAGGACAGGAGCATTGCGATTAGACTACAATGTTGGACCCTAGGGTGTATATTTATAGCGCTCTTATCCAAGGTCATTTTGAGCTCTAATGGTCATTTTCCCTTGCTTAATAAGTCCTAACCCCTTTCTTAGCTTCATCTTTATATTTTCCAATATTATCCAAATGTGAATAAAGCTCCCAAATTCAAAATCAAGAGTCTCTTATAAGAATGACTACACAAGGCATTTTATATCTAGCACATACTACTTTGGCACATTACATAATTAAAAATTAGTCAATAGTATAGCTCAGCACTCTGCATCACACATAGACTTGCATGCTTGATCAAGGAAGGGCCTAGGTGAAAGTTCATTCTTGCATGTACCATACGCATTGATTATGCACATTCACTAAAGGAGAACTACATTTGATCTAAGACCTTAGCTTGAGGGTTAATGTAGGAAGTGATCAGGACAACAGGGGTTTTAGATCATGTGATCATACTTCCCCTAACCTAGTTTTTCCCCTTTATGTTTTTGATGTATTTTTTATTTCATGTGTGTAGATAAACTCACAGTTTGGAGATTGAAATGGCCTACAATAAGCTTTATTGACATTTAGACTCTAAAATTTCATACATAGGCTCACACTAAGACAACAGACAAAACCCAAAAAGCTCAAGTCTTTAGAACAACAACGGTAGAAAAAAACTATAGCACCAGACACCAGGGTATCCTATTTTAGAGCTCCTATCCTTTCACAAAATGAAAACTAGATCTAGATTTACGACATTATCCCAGTCTTGTACATCAGATTTGAACCTCTAAATCATCTATTTCAACCTATTTCTAGATAAATTTATTTCTCTCCCTATGCAATTGATGTAATTTATTTTGATCAAAATATGTATTTTACTATATTTGATTAATATTTCCCCTTATTCTACACCCTTTATTATTTAGGAACTAGACCCTAGTTTCCCAAAAATAATAAAACATTTGGTGAACCCGACTTACTTTGAACAAATCTAAAACCCTGGGTACACTTAGGGTTTTTCCTTCAAACTTTGTGCAAAAATTTAATTTCAAACTTTTTATTTTTGTATAAATTTTTGTGCATTAATTCTATTCAAATATTGTTTTATAAATTTTGAACATTATTGCATTAATTATCAAAAATTATAAAACCCTAACCAAATACCTATTATAACTTGAAATTACACCCTTGTGAGAGAGTTCTTCAGGCACTCTCACTTCCAATTACAAGCATAGGGACAACCTTAGGATGTGGGTATCCTATGGTGAGGTTGAACCTCTAGGTTTTTTAATGAGGCTAGTTCCTCAGGTGATTTACTTTAGCTCCTTGATTCCCACACTAAAATTTACTAATGGCTAAGGAAAAGGGGTAGGAGGATGACTGAAAAGGAAATATAAGCAAAGGGAGTTGATCCACCAAAAGGAAGTGATCCACTTGGTCTAGGAAAAGAGCCAACTACTAATGAACCCAAACAGGACACAAGCTATTTTGGTTCTACCTCAAGGCCATAGGCATGGAGCTTTTGCATGGAGGTTGAAGGAAAGCCTTAAACTTTGAAGAATAACAAAAATAGGTCTATAGAAGACACTATGAAGTGGTAACACTTCAAGGAGAGCTCAACACACAGACACTTCACACAATCCTACACAAAATTGAAAGGATCAAAATCAAGGTGCTAAAAAAATCATAGGTGATGAATGACAATCATACATTTTGCAAATGAAACCAAATGTGCACACTTGTTTTAACTAGAAATAGAAAAGTCTTCTTTGTATTGCTTCAAAAGAGTATTTTACAAATCAATTTCTATAGACTAGTTCTATCACTAATTTGGGGATGATTCACTTGGCTTCAAGGCCTCTATTTATAAAGAAAAGGGGGAGAGAGAAGAGGAAGAAAGAAGAAGTCATTGATGGCTGGAACCTTGATGTTTTACTTCCTTGTTATCCTTAAATGTGCCATTCAGGATCATTAAATAATCCTCTCAAGCCCCTCCTATCTTTAAGTTATTCTTTGGCACATCTAAGAAGCCATGTTGTGAGCAGCTAGAATTTCTCCTCTTGGCACAACGCATTTAATATTTGCCCTTCATATTAACATAGCTTCTTTCTCTTTACGTACCCTACTGAAAGGACGTGGGTCTCCATATGTTTTAGCCATGTTGCATTTAAGCATCGAATGGTGATTATGAGGAGTCAACTTTGGCAAATCAAAACCTTTATAATTTCTATCTACCGGCCACTTGGACTCTCCCATGCTCATTGGTCATCCTTGTGCCACTTGTCCTTTATTGATTGGCCCTTTCTACTCTAGCTTATGCCACATGATAGCCTTTCATTCATTGCATCATGATTATCGCATTGTTGGACCAAGCTTAAGTCAAACACTTGAAGAATCCTGATCTACTCTATGTAGAGTAATTCGAGTTTTTTGATCTCCCCAACTTTGGACTTTCCTAGATCCTTTACTTATAAATCCTTTTAAGTAAAGTACTTGGAGAACCCTGATTTACTCCATGCAGAGTAATTCAAGTTCTCTAAGCTTACTTACTTTGGACTTGTCCATCTTAAAGTCTTCTCACTTTGTTGTTTCCAAGCCTTAAGACTTCAAGATTTTCAAGCCTAATTACTTCCAACGGCTAGTCACTTACCCTAATTTTAACGTCCATTGGCCCATCATTTCCTTTGGACACTTGGTCTTAGGCTTCCTTCTTATCAGGCCTTTTCTCCATGGCTCCTATTCAACTTTTCTTCTGAAGGAATTCCTTTGGATTTTTCTTTCTTTCCCTCATCTTATTTCTTTTGGGCAAATCTCCCAAAGTAATTTCTTTGGATAATTTATCTGAAGGAATGCCTTTGGATTTTTCGTTCGAAGCTTCCTTCTTACTCTTTTCCTTTGAAAATTACCTTTTGGACTTTTTGAAATGGACTTTCCTGAAAGGTGAGAGATCCTTCAGGCTTCCTGTATGTCCCTTCAGACTTCCGCAAATGATCCTCTCGAAGGGAAAGATACCCTTTGATAATTTTGAAATGGTCCTTCCGAAGGGTAACATATCCTTCAGGAAACTTGCAACTATCTACTTAGAGAAGGAAAACCCCTTCAGATTTATGAAAGTGACCTTCGAAAAAGTAGATTGGTCTTTAATAAATATTGAAAAGATCCTATTTGCTGAAAAAAGGCCTTTTGGCATGTTGAAAATGCCCTTTCGATTTATGAAGAAGACTTGTCCCTTGAAGAACCTGAGAAGCACTATTTTTTCAGACCAAATTGGGTTTATCAACGCCTTTTACTTATTTCAAGCTTCTAACTACTCACAACTTATGAAGTAATCAAGTAGTGTTCCTTGGAGAACCCAAAATACATTATCCATGAGTAATTTGGGTTTGTAAACCCAAATTACTTCAACGTATAAAACATTTAGAAGTCAACCACTGCTAGAAACCCGATTTGCACTGTGCCCTTAGAAACCTGAAGTTGTCACTACTAGAAAACCCAAAGTCCTCCCAAAGACTTGCCATTTTCTTGCCTAAAATCTCCCTTTTCATATTTAGGTAAATTTTGATATGTGGGCCAAAAATGGACAACATTTAAGGTGACTCATAGGGAAGTATGCTTGTTATGCTTGAGAGCCTAGCTCTTTTGCTTCATTCGATCCATTGGGCATGGAGTCACAACTTTTGTATAAAGCTGGCTCAATCTAGAAATTTTCTTTGAAGAAATAAGAACAACTAAAATGAAACAAACTATGCCCAAGCCACTTAGGGAAGGGAAAACACACAACTGAAATAGAAGTGCACAAGGCAATTAGAAGAAAACAAAAAAAACTATACAAAAGGTACAATATATATAATGACTGCAAACTCCATTAATAACAAGTATTTAGATGAATCCCATTGACTGGGATGTGTAATACCTCTCCATTTAGTTGGGTAAGCTGAAAAGCGTTATGTTGTTTGTGTTCATGGATCACATAAGGGCCATTCCATAAGATATCAAACTTGGTATGGTTTCCTGGTTTGACCTTTTTTGAATCCCATTTGAGGACCATGTCTCCCTCCTTAAAAGTCCTTGTTGTATCTCTCTTATCAAAATTCTTTTTGACTTGAGCTTGATGTGCCTCCAATGTCTTCATTGTAAGGTCCCTTGTCTCCTCAAGCTCCATGAGTTCTGCCAATCTCACATTCATGGGTTCATCTTCTAGCAGCTCCAATTGATGGGCTAGCTCTAATGCAGGTAGCTCAAGAAAAATCGGTAATTTGACCTCCCTTCCATATACTAGAACATATGGAGAATCAACAACAACAGCTTTAGGAGTTACCCGGTCAGCCCACTAGGCTATCTTCAACTTGGTGTGCCATGTCTTCTGATTCTCCTCCATTGTCCTCTTGATAATCCTCAAAAAAAAATTATTTGTGGACTCAGCAAGTCTATTTCCTTGACAATAATAATTTGAGGAAGTGTTGAGGTAGATGCCCATTTTGAGAGCCCATTCACTTGTTTTCAAACTGAGGAAAGCCAATGCATTATCAAATATGATAGTGGATGGAACACCAAACCTGGTCACAATGTTGTCATAGAAATCTAAGACTGCACTTTCATTGGCTTCCTTCAATGCAATGGCTTCCACCCACCTAGTAAAGTAATCAATTGCAGTAAGCACCCACTTATGCCCTACAGTTGATGGGGGGTTGATCACACCAATGAAACCTAAACTCCATTACATGAATGGTTTCTCTACTTGAATCGGGTTAAGAGAAAAAGCCATTATCCTTTGCTTACCCATGAAGAGAGCACATTCTTGACACTTCCTCACCTATGCATAAGTGTCCTTGAAGAGGCTGGGCTAGTAGTAACCAACCCTCATGATCTTTGTTGCAGTAGTCCTTAGAGTAAAATGACCTCCTACAAGCCCATCATAGAAATGCTCCAAAAGCTTGGCTACTTGATCATCATCTATGTACCTCAAGAACACTCCATTGAGGTCTCTTTTGAACAAAACCCCATCAACTAAAGGACAAGGTATCGATTGAAGTCTGAAATACCTTATTTTTGCTTTGTCCATACCTTGAGGGCACTCACCTATCAGTAGAAAGTCCATCATATCCTGGAGCCAACTAGTGTGAGGTGGAGGTGCATCTACTTGTAGATTATCTTGTGTTACCAAGATGACCTATTTGTCCTCATGAAAGTCATCAACCATATGTTCATATAAGCCTTTACCTCTTACTAGCTTAGTGACCTTTATTTCCACGTCATACTCCATGACTTTAGTAATCCAACCAGCTCTTTTTTTTCTCAAATCCTTATTAAGAAGGAAGTCTCTTACTCCAAGATGAGACACCATAAGGTGGATTTTGTTGTTGGATAGCATTGACCTAAACTTCTTGAGGCTCCTTATTGTTGCAAGGACTTGATTTTCTACAAAGGTATACCTCACCTCATACTCTTCAAGCCCCTGATTGAAAAAGTGTACAATATGGAATCCCTTAAGAAATTAGGATTCATAGGTGTGGGTGCTTGAGCAATGGCTTGCTTGATATCCTCAAATGCTAACTTACCTCCATTTAACTAGGTAAATACTTGGTTCTTCTTCAGCACAACAGTGATGGGCTTCACCAAACTTGAAAAATTGAGGATAAATCTCCTCATGAAGTTTATCTTTCCATGGAAACTTTGGAGTCCCTTCTTATGCTTGGGCAAGGATAAGGCCAAGATGGCACTTATTCTCTTAGGATCAATGGAGATCCCTTCTTTTGAGATGATGTGGCCTAGCAGCTTGCTTCATGCATGACAAACACACCTTTCTTGGGATTCAATGAAATCCCATACTCTCTGCACGTTTCAAAAATCAGCCTTAGGTGGTACATATGCTCACTGGCATTCTTGGAGAGAACTATGATGTCATCCAAGTATACCAGCACCATTTGGTTTAGCAGACCCTAGAAAGCCATGTCCATGACTCTTTGGAAAGTTGTGCTAGCATTTAATAGACTAAAGGGTATCTTTTGGTACACATATGTGCCCCATTTGGTGGTGAAGGTAGTCTTTTACCAATCTTCATCTTTCACCCAAACTTGGTTGTAGCTAGAAAATCCATCCAACAAAGAGAAGCGTTTTGATCCTCCAACTACTTGGAGAAGTTGCTCCATGGATGGCAGAGGGTAGTGATCCTTCAAGGAGACTTTGTTCAAATCTCTGAAGTCCATATAAAGCCTAATCTCCCCACTCTTTTTTATTATAGACACCAAGTTGGCTACCCATGATGAGTGTTTGATGGGAAAGATGATCCTAGACTCGATCAACTTGGTTAACTCCTTCCTCATCAACTCTTCAATCTTGGGCTTAATAGGCCTTTCCTTTTGCCTTACGTGCTTGGTATTGGCCTCCAACTCTATGGTATGCTGAGCTAACTTAGGATCAAAACCCTTTAGGTCACTATACTCCCAAGCAAAAATGTATGCATACTCTTGGCAAAGTGCTATGAAAGCATGCCTCTCAACCTTGTTTCTTACCTTCCCAAGCTTGAGAAGTTTGTCTTTGAAGATGAGGACTCTCTCATATTTCTCTTCATTAGTAAATACTATTGCCTTTTCTTTCCTCGTATGGTCTCCTTCATGAAAAAGGCCCTCAAGTATAACCAAACCCTTAGGAAGTTTCTTTGACTTCAGTTGAATAATCTGATCCTCATATTGATGTTATAATTTAGCTTGGTTGGAGGAGGGGAACTCAACTTTCTATTGTAAGAAGCAAGAAATTTGCTTGGCACTCTCAAAAACCTTCCAATGAGCTTCATTATCTAACACTGATGGCCTCACCACAACCTTGACATGTGGCTAAACCTTGGTTTCCTTTAGCTCACTTGGAATGTCAAACTGAGCTCCCATGGCTACCAGCGTGTCAGGATGTTGGTTCTGATTTCTTGGGATAGCTTAAATGTCAAAGGCCTCAAAATCTTTAATCAGGTCCCATACTCTATTTTTTTAAGACCTCATCAAAGTGTTTTTTGTGATGTTCAAGCCTCTAACTTGGTTAACTATGAGCTCATTGTCCCCATAAGCTTGCAGTAGTTTGATTCCTCTTTTCGTGGCCCATTGAAGGCCGCAGATCAAGCCTTCATTATCTGCTACATTTGAAGAGTAGCTAAAATGGAATCTATAGGAAGAGAAAAGCTTATTATTTGAGGGTGAAATCAAAATTGCCCCAACACCTGCACCATTTTTACCCCTTGAGCCATCAAAGAACAACCTCCATAAACCATTGGGGTCTTCTTTAGGTCCAGTGAGGGAAGGCATGGGTTGATTCTCTTCATGCAACAGATAAACACCCATGTCTCTTTCCTCAACACCTTCTAAAGGGTTAAAAATTAGTTATCTCCCCATAACTCATCCAAGAACAAGGTTGGAACTTCTTCAGGATGAGTGTTCAGTTCTTGACCAATTGTAAACTCATCCTCATCAAGGATGGCACAATTAAGGTTTATGTTATCTAACTAATGGGGTTCAATGTGGAATTGTGTCATGGGTTCAGCCTTGATTGAGACCTTAGTCCCATATCTTATTCTAAATGCCATGTAAGACCAATCTGTTACAAGGTAACCCCCAATCTTGGCTATGAACTCCCTATAAAGGCACAATGCAAAGCGAGGAGTGGCATCCAAGATCAACACATCTTGCACCACATACATGCTAGGAAAAGCATGCAAGGTTAGGCTCAAATTCTTGATGATACCTGATGGCTTTATGGAAGAAACATCAAGCTACAGGACTTCCTTGGTGTGCGGCTCATACTTGAGGTTTAGCTGATCAACAATAGACTTTGGCATGACTGAGGTGTTGGCCCAACTATCCACCAAGCAATTATGTACCAAAGAATCATCGATGATTAATGAAGACTTCAGCTTCTCTACTTGGTTGCTTACTTGTAGCTCTAGAAACACTCATCTTGGACAAACCTTCTTAAAGAATGTCTACGTGGTTATGCATGGAAATAATGTCCCACATTGGTACGATCACACTAATTTTTTTCATTTTCTCCATAATGTTGATTAGCATACCCCCAACCTTTGCCTAGGTTTTTGGAGTTACTGTTATTGGCTTCGTCAATGGAGTGATGACAAGAGGTTTTTTGAAAGCTTCCTAATTGTCACCCATATTCCTTCTCTTGAACCTTGTGTTTGTTAAGATTGGGATGTGGGCCAAACTAGGAGTAGCCTATGGATTAGATATATAACACTTCTCTTGCTCATTGATAACCATTAAGGCTTCTAGCTAGTTTGACCTCTGATTTGAGCATTGTTTTTGTGGAGGATGCTCTTATTTTATCAGCATGGGAACCTCTATGATTTGGGCCATAAGAGCCTGGTTATATCCATAAGCAATAGCCTACTACCATTGATCATTAAACTCCTAGTTGGAGCCATTAGTTGGGACAATGGATTGTTCAAAAGAATGATTCCAAGGCATTGTCCCTTCAGCATCTTGAGCCACATTGTTCTAAACCAAGAACAAAGAGTTAGAAGGGCCTATAGTGTTCATATTATAATTATACTACCTAGCATAGTTAGGTTGCCCCTGTCTTTGGAAACCTCCTTTGTAGGGTGGCCTATTAGCTTGATAAGGCTGCTTCTAAAGTTGGTATGGAGCTTGATATGGCTTGTTGTAAACTTGTTGCCTCTTGAAATTGACCACATCATTCTCTAAGGACTAGAGCATGCTTTTCAATTCTAAGTTAAAATTTTTACCTTGGGAGTCATTGGATCCACTAGTAAAGGCCTTCTCTTGCTTAGGTGAAGGCACAACAATAATTGTTGGTGTTGGAAGTATAACATCAAGTGGAGGAATGATTGCAGGAGGTGGTCTAATCTCTGGAAAAAGAGGTATTGGGGATCTAGGAGTAAGCTTGCCAGCCTGAACTAGGCAATTTTTTGCCTTGATGGCCACCTCATATTATCTGGCAGTATGTCTCCTCCCATAGATTGAATCATTATAGCTATGTCATTGTTGAGAGCCTTTAAGTAATACAAGAAGGCAAAGTTTGGAGATGGTCTAACAACTATTGAAATTCTATCCCATGCCTTCTGAAATCTCGTATTGAAGTCTTCCATGACTTCATGATGAGTTTTCTTGATTGTGGTTAGCTACTCTACAAGTGACAGATGATCACTCTTATTTATAAACCTTTTACATAAGGTTATTCCCAAGTTGTCCCATGAGTGGATAAAATTAGGAGCTAGGCTCCTATACCAGTCTAATGCCCTTCCTTTGAAAGATATAGCCAATATCTTAATAGCCATGTTCTCTACTGTGATATTTTGAATGTTGTGAAAGTTGGCTATGTTTGTTATGTGCTCAGTAGGAGTTACAGCTTGGTCTCCCATATAATAAAGAACACTTCTGAGGGTTGCTACTGGCATAGGATCATACTATGGTAAGTTCAAAGAGATTTAGCCATTGAATCCCACAAAATCTCTTTAGGGAATCATCGTAGTAAGAGGGGCTAACAAAGATCTTCTTGCGTAGGTATACCTTATGACTAGTTTAGGAAAGTAACTTCTTACAAAAGGGTGAGTATGGGTGAACCTTAACCTTCTTGCTGAGTTTAAAGGTAATTCAACAAAATTAAAGTGAATACCTATATAAATTGATCTTGTAGTCACCTTTGGCATGAAAGATAGCCACTACTCTACCACCAGATAGCTGGGTGTTCTTTAGAGTCACCAGATGTTGGAAGATGAAAGCTACCACTAATGCAAATTGATCAAAATAGCATCAAATTTGACCTATCTTTCATATAAAAATAAAAATAAAATGGTAGTGGTCCCATCAAGCATGCCAAAATTATTATAGATTAGAATTACACCCTTGTGAGAGAGTTCTTCAAGCTCTCTCACTTCCAGTTATAAGCATGGGGACAACCTCAGGATGTGGGTATCCTATGGTGAGGTTGAACCTCTAGGCTTTTTAATGAGGCTAGTTCTTTAGGTGCTTCACTTTATCTCCTTGATTCCCACACTAAAATTTACTAATGGCTAAGAAAAAGGGGTAGGAGGATGACTGAAAAAGAAATCTAAGCTAAGGGAGATGATGCACCAAAAAGAAGTGATCCACTTGGTCTGGGAAAAGAGCTAACTACTGATGAACCCAAATAGAACATAGGCTATTCTGGTTCTATCTCAAGGCAATATGCATGGAGATTTTGTGTGGAGGTTAAAAGAAAGCCTTGCACTTTGAAGGATAACAAAATTAGGTCTATAGGAGACACTATGAACTAGTAACACTTCAAGGAGAGCTCAACACATAGACACTTCATGCAATCCTACACAAAATCAAAAGGATCAAAAGCAAGGTGCTAAAAAAATCACAGGTGATGAATGAAAATCATACATTCACAAATGAAACCAAATGTGCACACTTGTTTTAACCAAAAATAAAAAAGTCTTCATTGTATTCCTTTAAAAGAGTCTTTTACAAAGCAATTTTTGTATAGTAGTTATATCGCCAATCTGGGGATGATTTGTTTGGCTCCAAGGCCTCTATTTATAAAGAAAATACAGGAGAGAGAAAGAGAAGAAAGAAGAAGTCATTGATGGTTAGAAACTTGATGTTGTACTTCTTTCTTATCCCTAAATGTACCATTGAAGATCATTAAACAATCCTCTCAAGCCCCTCCCATCTTTAAATTTTTCTTTAGCACATCTGAGAAGCTATGTTGTGAGTAGCTGGAATGTTTCCTCTTGGCACAATGAATTTAATCTTTGCCCTCAAGATTGACGTAGCCTCTTTCTCTTTACATGCCCTGCTGAAAGGATGCAAGTTTCTATGTGTTTCAACCATGTTGTATTTAAGCGTTGAATAATGATTGTGGAGAGCGAACTATGACGGATGAGAGCCTTTGTAATTTATATCTACCAGTCACTTGGACTCAACCATGCTCATTGGTCATCCTTGTGCCACTTATCCTTTATTTATTGGCCCTTTCTGCTCTAGCTTACGCCATGTGGTAGCCTTTCATTCATTGCATCATGATTCTTGCATTATTGGACCAAGCTTAAGTCAAGCACTTGAAGAATCTTGATTTACTCTATGCAGAGTAATTCAGGTTCTTTAATCTCTCCAACTTTGAACTTTCCTAGATCCTTTACTTATAAAGCCTTTTAAGTAAAGTACTTGGAAAAGGTCGATTTACTCCATGTAGAGTAATTTGGGTTCTCTAAGCTTACTTACTTTAGACTTATCCATCTTGAAGTCTTTTCACTTTGATGTTTCCAAGCCTTAAGACTTTGGGCTTTTCAAACCTGATTACTTTCAATGGCTAGTCACTTATCCTGATTTTGACGTCCATTAGCCCATCAATTCCTTTAGACACTTGGTCTCAAGTTTCCTTCTTATCGGGCCTTTTCTTCACGGCTCATGCTCGGCTTTTCTTTCGAAGGAATTCCTTCAGAGAAATTCCTTTAGCTTTTTCTTTCTTTCCCTCAGGCTATTTATTTTGGGCAAATCTCTAAAATGATTTTTTTGGATAATTTGTCTAAAGGAATGCCTTTGTACTTTTTGTCTAAAGCTTCCTTCTTACTCTTTTCCTTCATAAATTACTTTTCAGACTTTTCAAAATGGACTTTTTCAAAGGGTGAGAGACCCTTTAGGCTTCATGTATGTCCCTTTGGACTTCCACAAATGATCATATCGAAGGGAAAGATACCCTTCAGGAATTTGGAAATGGTCCTTCCGAAGGGTAACATACTCTACGGGAAACTTGCAACTATCTACTTGGAGAAGGAAAAGCCCTTCATATTTATGAAAGTGACCTTCGAAAAAGTTGATTAGTCATTCAAAAATGTTGAAAATATCCCATTTGCTGAAAAAATGCCCTTTGACATTTTGAAAATGCGCTTCAAATTTATGAAGAAGACTTGTCCCTTGAAGAACCTGAGAAGCACTATATTTTGAGACCAAATTGGGTTTGTCAAGCCCTTTTACTTAGTTTGGGCTTCTGACTGCTCACAACTTATGAAGTAATCAAGTAGTGCTCCTTGGAGAACCCAAAATACACTGTCTATGAGTAATTGAGGTTCATAAATCTGAATTACTTCTACTTATAAAATATTTAGAAGTCAAGCACTACTCAAAACTCAATTTGCATTGTGCCTTCATAAACCTGAAGTCCTCCCAAAGACTTGCCATTTTCTTGCTTGAAAGCTCCATTTTCATACTTTGGCAAATGTTGATATGTGGGCCAAAAATAGCCAACAAAACCTTAGATTTTCAAACTAGGTCCTCAAACCCTAACCCTCCCTCCCTTACAATTTTTAGAAAAATATTCTGGAATTTTTGCAAATTGTTTGGAGTGTCAAAAATATTCTACAAATCTCAATATTAGTAGTTTTTTTGTACAAAAATTAAATTTCAAATTTTTTATTTTTGTATAAATTTTTGTGCATTAATTCTATTCAAAATTATTTTTAGAATTTAAATTATTGTCATAATTTTCAAAAATTCTAAAAACCTAGCCCAAAACCCTAGATTTCCAAACTAGGTCCTCAACCCCCAAGCCTTTCTTGCAATTTTTAGAAAAATATTTTGAAATTTTTGCAAAGTGTTTGGAGTGTCAAAAATATTTTCAAAATCTCTATGTTAGTAGTTATTTTTACATTTATTTGCTTAATAGTACTTTTACATATTATCTTTGGTGAAAGAAATAAAATGGCCACTAAGGCACTTCTTCCCTCTTATCCCATAGATAAATTTCTAGATTTTCTCATAATTATGACAATGAATGGACAAATTTGCAAATTTGCACATTAGCTAAAAATGTGGAAAATGATTTAATTTACAATGAAGATAATTACATGTGAAAGTGATAGTGAAGAAAAAGTAGATGCATCTTCTTCTCTCAAACCTATCTATTTTATTCCCTCCTCTAAAGAAAATAATTTTGATAAATGGGAAAGATAATTTTCACCTCATTCTCCTAAGCATAATGCACCAAATGAACAAATTAGTCATGCAATTCCAAGTGAACTTCTTAATGGTGATGCGGAATATGACAGTAATGTGAAAGTGATAGTGAAGAAAAAGTAGATGCATCTTCTTCACTCACACCTATCTATTTTATTCCCTCCTCTAAAGAAAATAATTTTGATAAATGGGAAAGATAATTTTCACCTCATTCTCCTAAGCATAATGCACCAAATGAACAAATTAGTCATGCACTTCTAAGTGAACTTCTTATTGGTGATAATTTGCTTCCATGTGAACCTAATCTTTCTCTCTCTTTTTCTACTTCTATGTTCAAAACACAACAATATAAACATAATAAAATCAAATTACCAATGCATAGTTCAAATGATGCATCTCATTCTCTCAACTCTACTTTATCAAAAGAATGTCTAAATAAAATGTCTTCTTCTCTTACTTCTCATTTTGCACATAAAAATAATCCATACACTCCATCCATGGATAACATAGATGCACATAATATTCCAAGTTCAAATGATAATTTATTGCATATTAGAAAAGAATTAAATTCTTCTCTTACACCTCTCCCTAGTGACAATTGAAGTGATAATGAATATGATGAAAATGAGAGTGATTATGAACAATATTTCAAATATGATAATGCATGGAATAATGATGATTATTATGCACATAGTGAAGAAGAAAATGCATCTCATGTTTCTAACTCTTCTCTCACTCCTCCTCTCAAACATAGTGCACTACCAAATGTTGTTTCTACCTCTACGCATGACTCTATTTCAAATAATTCACATGTTAATGATAAAATCACATCTTCTACTCAATTAGAATGTGATTCACTAAAACATAAAGATACCAATGAATCTTCCAAGACACCCCTCACTATAGTAGAACACAATTCTCACTCTTCACCTAAAGAGAATGGTAGCCCATGTCCCTCTAATAAGGTCCAAGTTACCATTAGCCCCAAGGTTCAAGTGAGCACACCCCCTTTTTATGATCCAATTGCTAAATGTAGCATTCCCATCGCTAAAATTAATGATCAAATTTAATGATTAAATGAACCACCCCAAGATGCTAATATACCATCCCAGGAGAATATTTATTTAATGCATGTAGTTGGTGAATTACAACACCAAGTACATATCCTTACCTTGCAAAATAAGGATTATAAGTCTTGGATGGATGTCAATGATTTACATGATATCCCTCTTTCGAAGACATTCGTACAAGCTTTAATGCCTAAGAATTTCCAGATATCATCATTGCCTCACTTTGATGGAACTGGAGATCCATTTGCACACCTTCAAGCCTTTCGAAAGGCTTTGCCATCTCATGCAACTCCTTTGATTCTATTCAAATTATTTTATCAAACATTAGTGGGGGAAGCACATAAGTGGTTCTTTCATATACTCCCCGTTAGATCCTTGCACACATATGATGACTTAGAGAAGGCATTTCTCAAACATTACATAACAAACACATGCCCTCATGTTACATATGAGAAACTTGCCACATTGCATCAAAATATTTCATAGCCAGTTAGTGAATATATCTTACGATTCAAGATGCACATGTTAAGATTGATCTATAAACCAACAAATTTAGAGATTCAATATATCTTTATTAAGGGGCTTTGTCAACCTCTCCTCGAACATTTATTATATCAGATAGAGTCCTCTTTTAGGCACTTATGTTATACAGTTCTAGCCTTGGAAAAGAAATTGGGATTGATTGAGGTATATTCAGTTGATCGCATTACTCTAGATTTCATAGTAGTACCTACATTTATAGCTCCTAGCATACAACATCCACCATGTCCTAAAAAATATAGGAGACCACAACCAAAAAAGTAACTAGTTAAGAATAGAAATCAAATCTCCAGAGCACAACCTATAATATGCACTACAAAGAACAACAACAAGGCACCACTACTATTTGATTTAGAGTGGGATAGTCCATGTGTTATATTATCAACACTACTCGATAGCAGATTAATCACATTACCTTCTACTCATCAACGAGATCCATATCTCTTACATAGATAGCCACATCAACCCATTTCTAACTATCATCGTATCTGTGGACATAGAGATAATGATTGTTATGGACTCAGGGATTGCATTAATAGATGTTTTGATAATGGCATCATATCATTCACATAGGAGGCACCGATATATATTCCATCATGGAACAATAGACCTCATTCATCCATGACTGAGTCATCCTAGGACATTCCTTTATTGGAATTATCGATCACTCATTATGAGAGTAATGTGGGTTCTAAGATAAAGCCTCACAGGAGATCTCCTATTCAACCTATTCAGAAGGTTTGGAAACTAGTACAATGAAAGCAACCTACATATAGCAGTGTCATTCGAGGAGTACACAGTGCAGTTCCATATACATAGCCAACACAGTCAGGCACCACAATAGAGTACCGCTCTAGAGAGATATTCACGTAATAATTAACTACGATTGCAGATAGATGAGCCTTTTCCACTGCACACAGTTTTAGTTACACATCCAGTGAGGTTACATTTAGTAGAGTCTCCATGCACAACTATAGTTAGTGCACAACATATAATATCAGATACAACATATATTGCTACACAACATGAGCAATATGTGTACTTGTTCAGTTGGCCATCAGGGTTCATATAGATATATGACACACATTTATATCGACATTAGTTCATAGCTTCAATTCATGGGCAATGATGGAGCCAAAGGGCCAACATTTGTATTCTTGAACCACCTACTCAAAGGGATTGGACACATAGTCCAAATATTGATTAACACATGCATGATTACATATCTTTACTTAGTGGGCAATAATGGATCCAAAGGGCCAACATTTGTATTCTTGAGCCACTCTCGAGGAATTGAGCATAGAACGCTCTCTTACATCCCCTCCTACTAACAACTATCATTCCTAGTTACAAATAACCATCCCTAGCTGAACCAAATTATCCAAATTTAGACCTTACCAATACCCTATTTTTCCAATTCTAAACCAATTCACTTTATCAAAATAATTTACCAATTACAAAACCAACAAGTTTTTTGCTCATAAATGATTACAAACCAAACCTAACATCACACTTGCACTTGTCAAACAAAAATCAAAATGCATTCCAAATGTTTTCTTACCAGACATATACAAAACCTCAACATCACATGTCAAATCAATTTTTTCTAATCAGCCATTTACAATAAACATACCAATATATTCCAAACATCCATAACACAATACGCCTGAGTTAAAATCAAAACCACTATCCATATATATATATATATATATATATATATATATATATATATATATATATATATATATATATATATATATATAGATATACATATATATATATATAGATATACATATATATATGTATATATATGTATATGTATAGATATATACATATATATGTATATGTATATATATGTACATATATATGTGTATATATATATATATATATATATATACACATATATATATGTATATATATGTATATATATATACACATATATATGTACATATATATACATATACATATATATGTATATATCTATACATATACATATATATACATATATATATGTATATATACATATATATATATATATATATATATGTATATGTATATATATGTACATATATATATATGTATATGTATATATATATATATATATATATGTACATATATATATATATACATATATATGTATATATACATATATATATATATATATATGTATATATATATATATATGTACATATATATATATATATACACACACACATATATATATACATATACATATACATATATATATATACATATATATATATACATATATATAACAAAGTTTTCAAAACATAAACATCACAATAAATACAATCAATCATGAATGGCCATCATGCCCTCACTCTTAGTCTCACTCTCCCCACTAGTACTAGTCCCATAATCCACTCTCACACTAAATGGCCCTACACCTTTTCAAGCTCCTAAATGCCTCTTACGATGACTATCTCACTCCAGAAATTGACCATGCTCCTCACATAAGTCTGCATATTATCTTTGAAGCTCTATGTACTCATCCATAATCCTAGTACTCATCGATCCATAATCACATGGAGGCATCATATGCCTATCTTGCTCAACCCTCAGATCAACTCTCTCTCGCTTCCCTAACATATGTAGTTGTAGCTATATTAGCTCTATCAAACAAATGAGAATAAACACCGGTGGTAACTTTCACTCACTCTATCAAACCCTCTTCCACAACATCATTAGGTACATGCCGTGTAAGCTCTTAGAGTGTCAACTCAATGACGGTCTCCTAGAACCCATCATTTCCACTTTTTACCCTAGCCTGTGATTCATCCTGAACACCTCCCACTCTACCTACACACAAAGTACAACACTACATTAGATATACATTTTCAAATCAAACTAAACAATCACAAACTTGTACACAATTCAAATGTAATTATTACTTCCCACCCATCATCTAGATCGACATAAGATCCTCATAATCAGGAGCATCCCCTCCATGAACAAGATACAATAGAGCCCAATGATGCCTTTTCCATCATGTAGTATATGCCTCTATACACCCAACATCATATAAATCAAGAATATATATAGCCACATCTCACACATCCAAAGGTAATGGTTCTAACTCAGCCTCTATAGGTCTCGCATGAGTTCCTACCCTCATTGTTGCCCATGCACTTCTCACTCATACCCATGCTAAAGGGGCATATCTTGTGGTACCCTAAATTATCTAGTTATGAACTCATACTAAAAATGCTCATACACTCCAACCTAGTGGTCGTGTAACCAATAATTAACCCTAATATACCGTAGCTGCACTCCATCCTCAGCCCACCTAGGGAATCCTCTATAGGGCCTCCATATGATATCATGAGCCACCAATCTATCTAAAAATCATCTATAATGATCTATTCTAGGATATTGGATAGCCAATGTACTCCTCCACCACTCCTCAAATGATCATAGAGGTGCCCACTCTAGCCTAGGTAACCCGATCAGATGCATAACTGCAATATGCTCATAAGCCCAATAATGCAATAAAGTAGCTGCACTCACACCACCACTGAAATCCTCCTGAGGAAACCTATAAATATCCATGTATAAGTGGGAAAGCATAGTCCTATTCCATGAGAATATAGTGCTATATACCTCTACACTACGAATGATCCTATGCATCCTATATGCAATTGATACCCTATTCCTATCCATAGCAATAAATGAAGCCAATAACATGTCCAACCACTTGCACAGGCATGGAACACTAGATTGTACTATAACTGATAGTAGCACATCAATATCACTACCTCTCTAATGTATACCTAAAGGTATATCGATAAAATACAAGGACACATGATCAATAACATCAGCACCCATATCATCCTACAATGTCACACGATGTCTACTAACTAGCAAATGTAAAATATGATACACATCCTCTAGAGTCACAATAATATCTCTTGTAAGAAGCCAAAATTTACATGTATCTGCATTCCACTTCTCACATAAGGCAGTAATCAGATACCTATCCAATTGTACAGTGCTTAGGTCACACACATGACCTAACCCTACCCTATCCATCACAACTCTCTCATCAACAAACAATGGCAATAGCCTCAATGTCTCCATCCCTTGGCCCCTACGAAACTCTCTTATGCGTACCTCACCCTGAAATCACCAAAAAAAACATATATATCATTCAAACATGCCAAATTAAATAGCTAAGCTAAAAAATAATGGTAACAAATTAGAATCTCAAAAAATTAGGCCTAGTGGACAACAACATTGCAGAAAAGACACCATTACTAGATAGGGACACTAGAACCTGGACATTAGCACTGAACCTTGGATAGGAGCATTGAATCCTAGACAAGAGTGTTGAAACTAGTCAAAAAATTTCTAGGCTACTTTAAAAAGCTCAAAAATAGGCTTCCAAATAGGCAAAAATCAATCATTAAGATTACTTACCAGGGTAACATCACTGCCAGCCTCAACCTAGGCTACCAACTGCTCAAATCGATTTGTGGCAAGTGTTCATCTCCTCAACATATCTCTCACTCTAAAGCTCCAAATCTCAACCTAGTCAATGTGCAAATGAATCAAGAACCACTCCAATTTTCTATATCAAACAATTGTTTCATTTAAAGCAACATACCATTTTGCTTCTAACTAGAACCCCATAACTCCATTTTGCAAACCATTTTGTTCCATGAAATTGTGATAATGATGCCTTCAACATCACACCATATTTGCTCTCTTACTACATCATTTTCCTATTATGACATGCACATCTCTACATTTCCCTTACACCCAAACATACACCTTGATCATCACCAATCAAAAACTTGTTCCAATTCCAACAACTCAATCTAATCAATCAAACAACTGCTCAATCAATTCAAACTATGCCAACCTTGTTCTATCATTATGCCACTAGTAATCACTTTTGGATCAAACTCCTCTATCATAGGATCTCATCCTTATCCCCAAAAGGGGGGCATCACTCCTATTATTCTTATTCCTACACTTACCCAACATGCCTATCCACTCTCATAGATGGATACACCATGGTTTGTACACATCCAACAATTATATTATTAGATTCAACTCAAATAAATCAAAATATATAGTGATTAAGATTACATGAGTCACATAGCATTACTCACGACATTCATAGAGACATACCTTCAATTTATAGATACACAGACTATTTAGATACAGTGGTTCAGATCATATGGATCCAGAGTGAATTCAGCTTACAGATACATAGACTAGTCAGATACAGTGGGTTAGATTATATGGATTTATAGTGACTTTGATATAGATTCAGATACCAGATTTGGGAGCATGTACATTAATACATGTCTCACACATACAACTTCATACAACATGACACAATTACAAGACCAGATAGTAGATTATAAGCATAGTGCAGAGTATAGTGTTTTGATCTCTACTTTTGCATATAGGGCATGACACGATAAGTCATATCACATGTAGTTATATAGATTACTAGACTATACATATGCATCACTCACATACCATATTTGATGGCATTAAATAGATGTTCATGTTCATCATTTAGGATTATATATATTAGAATGGCAAGACATGCCATTCTCTTCTTGCATATTTATCAGAGTTTTAGATTACACCTAGTTGTACCCAAGTTGTCACCAGGTTGGACCACACAACCATCTACAATGGTTGGTCCATTATATTACCCAAACCTAGACTACATGAGTTTGTGCAAGATAGAGGACAGACATTAGTTTTAGGCCTCCAAGCATTTCTCAATTCTAGTTCATATATTCGGAGTGGGAGCATGATAGATTTTTCTCTTCACAGCATACAAATTCTATACACACATTCTCTATTATATGAGTTTAAATGGGACAAAAGACAGACATTGTTTTTGGTCCCCCGAGCATTTCTCAGTTCCAGTTCAAATATTCAGAGTGGGGGCATGATAGATTTTGCTCTTCACAACATATAAATTCTATACACACATTACAAATTACATGAGTTAATGTGGGACAGAGGGTAGACATTGGTTTTGGGCCTCCGAGCATTTCTCATTCCAGTAAAATTTATCATAGGGGGCAAACATCACCCTCCTTCTCCATGTTACATGAATTCCACTTCTAGATTCAATACAAAGGGCATCTATTTCAGGGATTCCTTCTTTCTCCAAATAGTATTCGGGTCTCCATTCACTTCCTTGGCCAAGAAGTGAGTTGGACCATTTGCAACACATTCATCTCTACATAGGTATGTTCATGTATGCATTCTATTTTCTTTCTTTTACTCTAGTACTTCATTTCATTGCATCACTAGAATAAAAGGGGGGCAAATGTATACACCCTAAATTGGTCAAGCAACCACATATATCATGTCTTTTCATAATCCTTTCACAGGAGACTCTAACTGGAAAACATGAGCCTTGTTCACATTAGCTATGTCTTTTGTTTTTGCTCATCATGGTCTTGTTCTATGCTCTAGACACCTTTTTACTTATTCCCAATCATCCCGAGCTTTTCAAACGATCATTCCACCTTAGCCAGGTCAGATTTCCTAGGATTATTCCATTCCCACAGATCCTAATCTTGTAGGATAGGAAAGCTAGGATTGGACTACAACGCTGGACCCTAGAGTGTCTATTTACAACGCTCTTATCCAAGATCATTTTGAGCTCCAAAAGTTAGTTTCCCTTGCATAATGAGTCACAACCCCTTTCTTAGCTTCATCCTTAAGTTTTCTAATGTTAGCTAAATGCGAATAAAGCTCCCAAATTTGAAATAAAGAGTCTCTTTTATAAAGGACTACACAAGGCATTTTATATCTAACACTTAATACTTTAGCACATTACATAATTAAAAATCAATCAATAGTATAGCTCAACATTCTGCATCACACAGACTTACATTCTTGATCAAGGAAGGGCCTAGGCAAAAGTTCATTCTTGTATTTATCATGTCCATTGATTATGCATGTTCCCTAAGGGAGAACTAAATTTGATCTGACACCCTAGCTTGAGGGTTAATGTAGGCAGTGATCAGGACAACAGGGATTCTAAATTGTGTGTTCATACTTCCATTAACCCAAATTTTCCCCTTACATTTTTGATGTATTTGTTGTTTAGTGTATGTATATAGACTCAAGGTTTGGATATTGAAATGGACCTATAACAAGCTCTGTTGACATTTAACCTCCAAAATTTCATACACGGGTTCACACTGAGACGATGGATAAAACCTAGAAAGCTCAGGCCTTCAGGATAATAGTGACAAAAAAGGACTATAGCACTAGACACCAGGGTGTCCTATTTTGGTGCTTTTATCCTTTCATAAAATGAAAGCCAAATCTAGATTTTTGACACTGTCCTAGTCTTGTACAACATATTTCAACCTCTAAATCATTTATTTTACCCTATTTTTCTAGATAGATTTATTTCTCTCCTTATGAAATTGATGTAATTTATTTTGATCAAAATCTATATTTTATTGTATTTGATTGATATTTCCCCTTATTTCAGACCCTTTATTATTTATGAGCTAAACCCTAGTTTCCCAGAAATAATAAAACACAAGATAAGGAAAAGGCAATACTCCTTGATTTTCTAGAGGATAATTCATTGATCCTAATACCCTCGATTACCTTTCTCACATGCTGCCTCTTATGATATCTAATCATTATACCATCTTGGCTAATGGCCCAAGAGAGTATGTGACTCGTGATACCTTTCATAGAACCCAAAGTCCTTTGGAAGACCTAAAGCCAAGCCATTTCATCCAAAATGGCAACAAAAGGGCAAAGGTAAAGGACCTGTCACATTTATACCAACATCTAGCCTAGAATAGGACCCTCTTGAGGGGGATGAATCATGGTTGTACAATAATAAGTAGGTTTATTGTTATGAGAATGCAAAGTATCCTATTCCCGATAGGATCATGAAGAATCGAGACTACGAAGGAGGAGGCCTAGGACCAAATCAATGAGGCAAACTCGAGCCAATTTTCATGACCAAATACAAAGGGCCCTATAGACTTGGATATAAACCACCTGGGGGTGACCCCATATACCTTAATCATGTTCCATCACCATCAACTAGTGATGATGATGATGGCAGGGAAGCAGAGTCCGATCATAACCTTTTTGATGACTTCGCTGAAACCAACTTGTTTAACCCTCATTCTATTTGTACCCTTAGACTAGTTATTCATCACAACCCATTGTCATTATATTATCCCCAGCTGATAGACTGGGACCAACAAGAGTCTAATGTGCCGATTGATGAGTTCCAAAATGACGAGGCTTTCTATGATTTTCTTAGCCTTAGAGATAATGCTATATTGGGGGACCATAAATTTGGGTTCTCAATCAAGTTGGATCTTGAAGCCTATTTTGAAGAGCAGATGAATACCCTTAGCCAAAAGCAAATAATTAAAACATTGAGGTCTCAAAGTGAAAACCCCTTTGAGGCACTTTTTGACCAGGGAAAAAGTAAAGAAAAAAGCCAGTCTAGTGGTGAAAACATATTTTAGGTGCCATTAAACAGGGATGTTCAACCTTCTTCAAACATAGCATAGGAAACCACTAATGACGAACTTGTCAGTGAGTCTAAGTTCAATTTTAAAGAACAAAAAGCTTTTGATCAAATCCTTCAGGAGTTTCCAATAATTTTTCTTACATGGCCAAACCTCCCATTTTGAGACTCTGATTCATCATGCCTAGGGGAACTCAAAGAGCTAGTCCTAACAGAGGACTCTAATGTTGCCAATTAGTTCAAATCTTTGCCCCCTATCCTTGAAGATGGTTTGACCCTTCTAGTGGAAGATACAATAGGGGTTGACATTGGGTCCCCAAACAACCCAAAGTGGATCAAGCTAGGTGCATCCCTTACTAAAAAAGAGCATGAAGTCCTTACAACCCTTTTGAGGGAATTTGTTGACATATTTGCATGGGCATATTCTAACATGCCAGGTTTGGACCTTGCCTTGGTTCTACACCACCTCATGGTCAATCCTGATGCCAAACCAATAAAATAAAAGTTGTGTAATAT
The DNA here is from genome assembly GCA_037957365.1 of Torreya grandis. Classification (NCBI taxonomy): domain Eukaryota; kingdom Viridiplantae; phylum Streptophyta; class Pinopsida; order Cupressales; family Taxaceae; genus Torreya; species Torreya grandis. Next base: position 1,744,999 of record JARHVA010002282.1, on the reverse strand, counting down.
GCATCCTCACATTGTTGTATTAATAAAGAAAGAGTTGGAAAAACTCTTAGAAGTAGGATGTATTCAATCGGTCGACTATATAGAGTGGATCTCCAATGTTGTGCCAGTTAGCAAAAAGCTAAAAAGAATCATAATCTGTACTGAGTTTCATAGTATAAACAAATCTTGCCTTAAGGATGACTTTCCATTACCAAACATTGACATGATAGTTGAATCCATAGCAGGTTATAAAATACTTTCATTAATAGAATGACTTTTTAGGGTACAACCAGATCAGGATAACCCCAGAAGACCAATACAAAATAACATTCATCACTCCATGGGGAACATTTTGTTATCAAGTTATGTCGTTTGGGCTTAAGAATGTAGGGGCCACCTATAAAATATCCATGGCACTCATATTTCATGATATGATACATGACATTGTTGAAAACTATGTCAATGACATTCTTGGTAAATTAAAGAGTAGGGCCGATCATCTAGCAGTGTTACACAAAATATTTGAAAGACTGCATGAGTACAAAGTCAGACTTAATCTTAACAAGCGTGTCTTTGGATTCACCAATTACTTGGCTTCATTATATCTCATCAAGGCTTTGAAGTCGATCCAACTAAAGTTTAAGCCATAACATAGATGAAATAATTGACTGCTTTGAAGAAACTCTTTTATTTGTAGGGCAAGATCCAGTCTATTCGATGCTCTATATCACAATTAACTAACAAATGCCATCATTTTACGTATCTTATAAAGAAAGGAGTCACATTTGACTGGGATGATCACTGCCAGACAACTTTTTAGCAACTAAAAGATTACCTAGCAAATCCACCTATTTTATTGCCGCTTATGCCAGGAAAGCCATTCTTATTGTATCTATCAGCTACTGACAATGCCCTAGGGGTACTTTTGGCTTAGCACGATGATAATGAAAAAGAGCATGCCATGTACTATTTAATCTATACACTGGTCATGTATAAATATAATTATATACCCATAGAAAAAACTTATTTAGCCATGGTCTTCATAGCTCATAAACTATGCCATTACATGTTAAATAATCAGACCGTGGTTATTTCAAAAGTAGATCCGATCAAGTATATACTATCTAAAATAACTTTACAAGGCCACATGGCCAAATGAATCATGCTTCTAATTGAGTTTGACATCGAGTACATCAACCAAAAAGCCATTAAGGGGAAAGTTCTTGCAGATCAACTTGCTAAAGCATCCCTTGCTGATACAGAGCTGTTCACATTCTAATTTCCTGATGAATCCATAATGACCATCGTTGACACACCTCTTGAGGAGAAGCATTCAAAGTTGAATTTTGATGGATCATTCATAACACATAGATTGGGGGTAGGGCTTTTATTTATTACACCACAAGGGGATCTAATCCCTAAATCATTTAGGATCAACTTTCCTTGTACCAACAACATAGTCGAATATGAAGCACTTATTGCAGGGCTTCACCAAGCATTACAATGCAACATGTCTTATCTCAAGGTTTATGGTGATTCTCAATTAATCATCTATCATGTTACAAACCATTTTCAGACTAAAGATGACAAGGTGGTTCCATATAAGGCCATAGTCGACAATCTCAAGCAGCAGATTATCGAAATTCAATTTGAACATATACCAAGGGCAAGTAACAGAACTATGGGTACTATGGCCACTATTGGATCTCTGATTTAACAAATAGACACAATTAAAGAGTATCAATTCCTTGTCAAGAATTTGTTAGCACCAACTCATGAACCTTCAACCATCATGATGATTTATGATATTGTTGGCCCTAGCTCTATTTGGTACTTAGACCTTTATAATTACCTCTATGACTAAATTATACCACCTTACCTATCTTGAAAGCAATCCAAAGCCTTCATCCACCAAACCACTCATTATACCTTACTTGGATAAACCCTTTACCACCATAGTTTTGATGGAACTCTACTTCATTGTTTAACTTTGACAGATTCTACACTAGCATTATGGAAAGTTTACAGAGTATGTGGAGCCCACACCAATGGAGCAGTCCTATCCAAAAATCTATTGTGCACTAGTTACTATTGGCCCATAATGGATGTAGATGCATTTACATATGTAAAGAAGTGCAATAAGTGTTAACAACATGCCAATATGATTCATGCCCCAACCAAGACTTTGAAACTAATGTTGACACCATGGCCATTTGCTACATGGGGCCTCAACTTCATTGGGAAGATCAATCCCACCTCATCTGATAGCCATAAACATATCCTTACCACCATCAAATGTTTCATTAAGTGGGTTGAAGATATACCCCTCACTTATGTGACTAGAAAACAAATTTCCAAGTTCATTTTCAACCATCCCATTTTCCGTTACGGTATCCCCTCCAACATTATATCTAATAATGGAGGATCATTTAAGAACAAGGATGTCAAGAAGCTATGTACTGAATACAACATAACACAACACTTTTATATGGCATAGTACCCTCAAGGTAATGGTCAGGCTAAAACATCAAATAAAACTATTGTTAACATTACCAAAAAGATTGTCAATGATGTTGGTTGTGATTAGCACCTTCAGATATTCCATGCCCTTTGAACATACCATACCAATCATCATACACCCACATGATCCATGCCATATTCACTTGTTTATGGTACATAATCCATTCTTCCCATTGAGGTCGAGTTGTCATCTCTATGCATCTCTTTCAATCATGTCCTAGACGATAATGATTATCAAGTAGCTCACCTGTAAGAACTAAAGATATTTGATGAGAAACACATGGATGTGGTAAATAATATCTAAGCCTATCAGAATCGACTTCAAGGCCACTACAATTGGTGCCTGAACCATAGAGCACTTGAACTTGTTGATCTTGTCTTAAAAAAACCAAAATAATACCACGACCAAAAAAAAGCATAAAGGCAAGTTCAAACCCAATTAGGTTGGTCTTTTCATCATTATGGCAAACTATGGAATAAGAGCATACAGGTTTGCCACACCAGATGGACAAAAACTTGATGAGCTGATGAACATTATCCACTTCAAGTGATATTACGCTTTAGTAACTTGGTATATTGCTTATAAGGATTGTTTCAAGTTGTATCCTTTTATCAATATTCTTCTTTGTATTATACCATTTTACTGTCTTATCATCCTACCAACCTATCACTTTTTCCTATTGCCTATCCATTTAACCATACCTTCCTTATCAACCAAGTTGTTCTCTCCTACCCTACTAGGCCTTATGACCTTGGTTTTGTTCTATTTATTACATTGCCACATTCAGCAAGAGGATTTAGATCCGATTTTAGTAGTTTTTTTACATATTCCAAACAGAGGCAATATTTTAGAGCAGTAAGATAATAGTTTGGCGATTGCATCCTTCATTTATTATTTTGTTCTCTATACCGAGTGTGCATGATTATAACTGTCTATGGGTAAATCAATGTCTCACTGGGCTTGCTACTAATTATAACCACCTATGGAAAAATTAGTACTATTGACCTATGTTGTTATATCCTAGTTATAAGTGCCTATGGGCAAACTAGGGGCAACACTTATTTATTATGCCTTGACCATACCAACTGGCCATTTCCTATGTCATACTTTGCCTTTATACCAAATGTGCCTATTTTGTTGAATTGTCTAATACACTAGTTAGATTTCTCTATTGTAAGGTAGAACTATAATGACTTGAGGTCTCATCCTGGGACTATGTAGGCAACACTCGATACTTGTTGAGGTCAGCTCAGTTACCCTAAGCCATGCTCTTGTCATTTTGTGAGTAATCTAAGCCATGCTCTCATTATTTTGTGAGCAACCTAAGCAACACTCTTACCATTTTGCGAGCTTGAATCATTTAGTGTCATGTCATTATTGATTGAGTTAAGATATTCTAAAATTCTAAAAACATCTGTAAAATCATTTATTAAAACCAAAAACATCAACCACTTCTTTGCCTTAAGGATTCTAGGAACCCTTACTAAGTTACAAGCAAATCACTTGTCATTTAGTTTCTCCATCCTTTTTGACCTTTTATCTCACACTCTCACCATTTTGCGAGCTCATTCTTATTTTTCTATCTCATCCATCATGTTTATTTTCATCAGTTATCATTTTATTCCTATTTCTTGGGAGAACCACATTTGGCCTAAATTTTTTGTTGGATATTACATCCATGGAACTATGTAGGTAGCATCCACTTGCCTAGCACATATGGAGACAACTCGGCCACCCCCTTTCTTTTTCTTCTATTCCCCTAGTCATGTTTGTTTGCTAAGTTATCACCTATTTTCTAGGGGCAATGTTCATCACATAGGTTTTAAGTCATGTTGTTTGAACTAACATTAGGACTAACTGTTATTTGTTTCTTTGTTTATTTCTTTGATTGTTTGTCTGTTTGTTGTTTGTGTGCTTGTTTGTTTGCTTTCAACACTGTTGTCGTGATTCAGTCTATGTGAGTTAGTTGAGTGATTCCTTGTACATTTATACTTGAATCCATCCATATTCATATGTTTACATTGTTATCATGGTTTTTATCATTGGTGCATTATTTTCCCTTAAATGTTAGATTTTAGGAGTCAGTCCTTATGCATCTTTTGACCCAGTCCTCATGGTGTTCTATCATGATGCCTACCATACAATGTTACAACAAAAATCAACTTTAAAAAGTCTACTCAACAATGGTGGCAATACAATCTCCTTGACATCGACATCCCAATTGTAATGACCCCTTCTAGAATCTGATCTCCTAATGACCGTTGGCCTATTCTCGGAAATCCGTAGGCTACTCGGAAAGTGCAATTGAGGGTTTCCTATTTTTTAGGAGGACTTTGATCAGAGTTTTGATGGCTAATTCCTTCTGGGTTTTTCAAGAGCTTCGCAGAGGTATGTTCGTTTCAGTTTTCTGAGCATTCTCAGGAATTTACTATTTTTAGTAAATTCTATTTTTGGCAGCTAGCAGGATTGTCGAAGGAGTTAACTTCCCCTTTTCAGTTGATTCATTCAGTTTTGGGCTTCAGATTTCAGTCTTGGCGGAATAAGTGAATTTCACTTAAAATAAAATAAAATAATAAAAAAACGTTATATTTTAACGTTGACCTTGGCCTAGACTTGATTACTTAATGTTATTTTAAAAAGAGGGGGACTTGAAGGGGGGGGCGCCACATTGCATGGAAAGGGGGGCGCCACTCTTAAGGAAAAGCTTCTAGAAGATGCCAATTGAAGCCTATAAAAGAAGGCATTGGGCTACCATTTGAGTATCTTGGTTTTTAGACATTGTTATGCTGCCGCTTTGGCTCTGGAACTGCTTCGGGAAATGAAGGCCTCTTAGCTTGGGCATCATTTCATGCTTGCAAGACAGCATCTAGTGGTGAATTCGGTCATTGATATTTGTATTTACTTATGTATTGATTTCAGTTATTTCATTATCAGTTATTTGGTATTATTATTGTTTCAGATATGGTATTCTGTATATGACAGATCTAGTTTTTTAATCATAAATCGGAAAAAATAAAGAAATAGGTTCTGGGCATTGTTTCATGGTCTTCCCTAGGCTTAGGCGCCCCTTTTCTCATATTTTCAGAAGTTTTGAAGCTTGCAATTATTTTCTAGAGCAAATCGCCCCATTCAGCCAAGACACCCTTGGGGTTTGCATTGGGATCCGTGTATTAATTATTGGATGCAGATTGGATCAGATCTTGGGTGCTAGCTTGGGCGCCATCTTAAGGAGGAGACTTTGCAACAGAAATCAGGAAGATTGAGCAAATTTTGTGTGAGTTATGAACATTTGAAGAATTTAATAAGTGGCTGGTTTTTCTTCTTTCTAAGAGCAAATTCTTCTTATTTTGTAAGCTGACAGTAGTACTGGCAGCTATTCTTTATTTGTTCAAATCTGATTTCAAAAGTTCAGTTTATGAAGTTATTGTATTAATTTTTTAGCTCCGCCCTATGGTAGCTACTTTCCCTATTGGGGTTAGCAAGCACATTCTGGGTGTAGAGCTCCGCCCTATGGTAGCTACTTTCCCTTCTGGGTTAGCAAGCACATGCTGGGTGTGGAGTAGTTTCATTCTTCAATATTTTCAATTAAAGCATTGTTATTAATTTCACTCCGTCATATGGTAGCCCCTTACTCCGCTTTGGATTGGGTAGCACATACTTGACGTAGAGTTCCTTGTTTTGTAATTTCTGTTATCTCCACCATATGGTCGCCTCATTTCCATATTGGATTGAGTAGCACATACTTGGTGTCGAGCATGCTTTCAGTATATTAGATTGTAGGGATCCTCTGACCATATGCTCGTCGTTCGTCGGCGCATTCTTGGTTAGAGTTCTTGCTTCAGCAACGTTTTGGTTTAGCTGCTAACCTTAACGGGTGCTTTGGTTGTAACTTGCAATTTGAAAAGTTGAAAATTTTTGGCTCGGAATATTTCAGTGGTATCAGAGCCAGGTTCCTGCCATCCTGTGAGCAAACCATCTATGAGTGACAGAGAAAAGAGATACATTGCAAGAGAAGATAAGAAAATTGCAAAACAGTTCCAGTGGTATCAGGTTCCCGAAGGTCAGACAGCTTCAGAGATCTTGAGGGCTCATTGGGAGTCTTCTCAAGAAGTAGATATGGCAGAAGGTGAGAGATCAGTAGGGGGTAACGAGAGGTTTACCAATCCTAGAAATGATAGTGGGAAGGGTAGAGAAAGATCTCTAAGTCCGGAAAAGAGATTTGAAAGGAAAATGGATGCCTTAATGGATATGGTATCCCTCATGTTGGGAAAAGTGGGTCAAAACCCAAATCTCCAGACCAATTCCGGCTATAGAGGAGAGCCTAGTGCTTCGAATCAATTTAATGGAAGTGTTGCTCAACCTGCTTCAAACAACACTTACATTTCGTCAAGGCCTTTCAAACCCACCTTTTTAACACCAGTCAATACCCAACCTGATCCTGAAGAGAATTCTTCATTTGTGGAACAATTGAGGCGTGGTCATGCGGAGTATGACTCTCTTCCTGAAGAAATCAAAATGGACATGTCCTATAATGAATTTATTGATCATAAGAGAAAGAATAAGGGACAAGGGAGAAATTATGATCACAGAAGAACTCCAGCACAACGAGACTTGCATCAAGCTATCAACAAGCTAATGCTTTCCCACTTTGATGGAAGTGACAATAGTTCTGCTCGAGCCTGGATTCAGAAATTAGACAACTATTTGGCCCTTAGGCCAATGGCTGAAGAAGATGCGATTAAATTCGCCACGCTACACCTAGATGGGGTAGCGCATGAGTGGTGGTACCATGGCCTAGTCACTTTGGGTCATGGATCAATCACTAGCTACGATGAATTCACCAATAGACTCATTGAGAGGTTCGAGAAGAAGGACCCAGAAGTGCATTTTAGGGAGTTGGCGCAGTTGAAGCAGTATGGCACTGTTGATGCCTACATAGCTAAGTTTCAAAGACTTTCAGTTATGGTCACTGGAATCACAGAAAGAAGATTAGTGATCTTATTCAGCGAAGGTTTGATGGAGCCACTCAAGGGATGGATCAAAGCTTTTGATCCACCGTCTTTACAAGAAGCAATGAAAAAAGCTAGAAACATGGAGTGGGCTGCTCCCAAAACTAAGTTCCATCCTAAACCATCCTTCCACAAGAAGGATAGAGGGAGAAGGTTTCAACAAAAGCCTTTCCAAAAGGAGTTCAACCAGCAGAAACCTCTTGGCAAAAGATTGGATCCGGAAACTATCAATGAACTCCGAAGAAAGGGGCTATGTTTCCGATGTAAAGATAAATGGTCTCCAGACCATGTTTGCTCAAAAGCAATCAAATTCCACCAGATTGAGTATTACTCCGCTGGTGAGAGTAATTCTGATTCTTCGAACCAGCAATCTGATTCCGAAGATAGTGAAGTTGAAAGAGTCCCTGAAGAGCCTGAAAGCGAGAAAGAAAGTGGCGGCACGTTGGCTCAACTTTCAAGCTTCCAAAGGAATGAGTCCTTCAAAATCCGTGGGATGATCAAAGGGCAGCGTATCGTTGCTCTAATTGATACTGGAGCAACCCATAACTTCATAGATGAAGCTGTGGTGGCAAAGAAGGAGTTGCAAACAGAAGATTTTGAAGGGTTCAAAGTCATGGTGGCGGATGGATTCCACATTTCTTGTACCAAAAGGGTGCCCAACTTATCAATGCAATTGGGCAACTATGAGGTCAAAGATGACTTCTATGTGGTGAATATTGGAGATACGGATGCTGTTCTTGGCATTCAGTGGTTGCGTTCTCTTGGAGACATCTCTCTAAATCTGCAAACCATGGAACTCAGGTTTCAATCCGATGGAAAGAAGGTGGTGTTGAGAGGGATGTCAAATGGTGGCCCTCGAATAGTATCATTCAAAAGGATGGCGAAATTGATACGACATGATCAAGTGGATTGGGCCGCTGAATTCATGGTTCTTCCGACTAGTCCTGTGGAAACAAAAATAGAGCATCCTCCAGATATTCAATCTTTACTCACCAAGAAGAGTAAAGTGTTTGCTGATTTGCCTCCTGGACCACCTCCCGATAGAGGATCAGAACACATCATTGAGCTCAAAGAGGGAGCGAAACCGGTAATCATAACTCCATACCGGTATCCGAAGCGGCAAAAGGACGAGATCGAGAAGAATATTCAAGAACTCTTGAAGATGGGTTTCATCCGTCCAAGCAAGAGCCCCTTTGCTTCTGCAGTGGTTCTTGTGAAAAAGAAGGATGGTACTATGCGCATGTGCGTGGATTATCGTGCTTTAAATCAAAGCACCATCAAAAACAGATATCCCATACCCAGGATAGATGAGCTCATTGATGAGCTACACGGTGCCAAGTTCTTCTCAAAAATTGATCTAAGATTGGGTTACCATCAGATTCGAATGAGGGGATCTGATGTTGAGAAGACAGCCTTCAGATGCCACTATGGCCATTTTGAGTTCTTAGTCATGCCATTTGGATTGACTAACGCCCCGGCTACCTTTCAGTCTTGCATGAATCGTGTCTTTCAGAATCATTTAAGGAGGTTTGTGTTAGTATTTTTTGATGACATTCTGATTTACAGCAAGACTTGGAGAGAACATCTTAAGCATTTGGAGGAAGTGCTTAGTATTATGGAATCTGAGAGTTTGTTTGCAAAAGCTTCCAAATGTGAATTTGGGATGAATGAGTTACTATACCTTGGCCACATAATCAGTGCTGAGGGAGTAAAGGTGGACCCCGAAAAGATCAAGGCGGTAATTGATTGGCCACCTCCTGAGAGCTTAACTCAGTTGAAAGGTTTTTTGGGTCTATGTGGGTTCTATCGGAGATTCGTAAAGGGGTATTCACAGAATGCTGCTCCCCTTACCGATCTTACCAAAAAGGGAGCCTTTGTTTGGTCAGAAAAGGCCCAAAGTGTTTTTGACAAGTTCAAGAAGATCATGAGTTCATGCCCGATTTTGGCAATACCGGATTTTTCCAAGCCCTTCGAGCTGCAATGTGATGCATCAGGTGAAGGTGTGGGGGCTGTCCTGATGCAAGACAAACACCCTATCGTGTTTGAAAGCAGAAAATTACGAGGAGTTGAAAGAACATATTCAATTTATGACAAAGAAATGCTTGCTATTATGCATGCATTAGCCAAGTTCAGACAATACTTGGTGGGGAATAAGTTCGTGGTTAAGACTGACCACAATAGCCTCAAACATTTCATGCACCAAAAGGATTTAAATGAGAGGCAACAGAAATGGGTGAGTAAGCTTCAAGCTTACGACTTTGATATTGAATATGTCAAAGGGAAAAATAATATAGTGGCCGATGCTCTTTCCAGGAGACCTCACCTTAGTTCATTGAGTGAGCTTACTTCAGATTGGAGAGACATGTTGCTTGCTGATTATGCTAAAAATCAGTTTGCAACTAGCATTCTTGAGGGTACTTTTCATGATGAAAGGTACAAGGTGGTTGAAGGATTGATACACTATAAGGGAAGAATCTTTCTGGTGAATGATTCTAAGTTGAAGAAGAAAATTCTTTTGAATTTTCATGATATTCCAGTTGCGGGCCACCAAGGTTTTTTCAAAACCTATCGACAGATCCGAGAAAGGTTTTCTTGGAAGGGATTGAAAGGAGAGATTCAACGCTACATTCAGGAGTGTCCTGTTTGTCAAGCAAATAAAAATGAGCATACTTTACCAGCTGGTTTGCTACAACCACTCCCTATTCCCAATCAAAAATGGGAAAGTATTTCGATGGACTTCATCACAGGGTTACCCAAAGCCCAAGGGAAAGATTGCATCTATGTAGTGGTGGATCGGCTAACTAAATTTGCTCACTTCTTCGCCATCACCAGTACCTTTTCTGCAGCTCAAGTTGCAGATCTCTTTTTTCAAGAAGTGTTCAAGTTGCATGGATTGCCAAAGAACATCATGAGTGATAGGGACAGCAAGTTCCTAAGTAAGTTTTGGCAAGAAGTCTTCAGAATGAGTGGCACGGTGCTTACACCAAGCACTAGCTACCATCCGCAAACTGATGGACAAACCGAAGTGGTGAACAAGTGGTTGGAAGGCTACTTGCGAAATTATGTGTCCGAACAACAGAGAACCTGGGTCAAGTGGCTGCATATTGGTGAGTATTGCTACAATTCTACTTTCCATATGTCTATTAAGATGTCTCCTTTCTTAGCACTTTATGGATATGAGGCACCTAGTTTTGCAGACTTAGTGTTTGGTGACAGCAAGGCACCCCTAGCTAAGGATTTGTTGCAAAATAGCCAGGATATAATGAAGTCCTAGGGGCAATGTTCATCACATAGGTTTTAAGTCATGTTGTTTGAACTAACATTAGGACTAACTGTTATTTGTTTCTTTGTTTATTTCTTTGATTGTTTGTCTGTTTGTTGTTTGTGTGCTTGTTTGTTTGCTTTCAACACTGTTGTCGTGATTCAGTCTATGTGAGTTAGTTGAGTGATTCCTTGTACATTTATACTTGAATCCATCCATATTCATATGTTTACATTGTTATCATGGTTTTTATCATTGGTGCATTATTTTCCCTTAAATGTTAGATTTTAGGAGTCAGTCCTTATGCATCTTTTGACCCAGTCCTCATGGTGTTCTATCATGATGCCTACCATACAATGTTACAACAAAAATCAACTTTAAAAAGTCTACTCAACAATGGTGGCAATACAATCTCCTTGACATCGACATCCCAATTGTAATGACCCCTTCTAGAATCTGATCTCCTAATGACCGTTGGCCTATTCTCGGAAATCCGTAGGCTACTCGGAAAGTGCAATTGAGGGTTTCCTATTTTTTAGGAGGACTTTGATCAGAGTTTTGATGGCTAATTCCTTCTGGGTTTTTCAAGAGCTTCGCAGAGGTATGTTCGTTTCAGTTTTCTGAGCATTCTCAGGAATTTACTATTTTTAGTAAATTCTATTTTTGGCAGCTAGCAGGATTGTCGAAGGAGTTAACTTCCCCTTTTCAGTTGATTCATTCAGTTTTGGGCTTCAGATTTCAGTCTTGGCGGAATAAGTGAATTTCACTTAAAATAAAATAAAATAATAAAAAAACGTTATATTTTAACGTTGACCTTGGCCTAGACTTGATTACTTAATGTTATTTTAAAAAGAGGGGGACTTGAAGGGGGGGCGCCACATTGCATGGAAAGGGGGGCGCCACTCTTAAGGAAAAGCTTCTAGAAGATGCCAATTGAAGCCTATAAAAGAAGGCATTGGGCTACCATTTGAGTATCTTGGTTTTTAGACATTGTTATGCTGCCGCTTTGGCTCTGGAACTGCTTCGGGGAATGAAGGCCTCTTAGCTTGGGCATCATTTCATGCTTGCAAGACAGCATCTAGTGGTGAATTCGGTCATTGATATTTGTATTTACTTATGTATTGATTTCAGTTATTTCATTATCAGTTATTTGGTATTATTATTGTTTCAGATATGGTATTCTGTATATGACAGATCTAGTTTTTTAATCATAAATCGGAAAAAATAAAGAAATAGGTTCTGGGCATTGTTTCATGGTCTTCCCTAGGCTTAGGCGCCCCTTTTCTCATATTTTCAGAAGTTTTGAAGCTTGCAATTATTTTCTAGAGCAAATCGCCCCATTCAGCCAAGACACCCTTGGGGTTTGCATTGGGATCCGTGTATTAATTATTGGATGCATATTGGATCAGATCTTGGGTGCTAGCTTGGGCGCCATCTTAAGGAGGAGACTTTGCAACAGAAATCAGGAAGATTGAGCAAATTTTGTGTGAGTTATGAACATTTGAAGAATTTAATAGGTGGCTGGTTTTTCTTCTTTCTAAGAGCAAATTCTTCTTATTTTGTAAGCTGACAGTAGTACTGGCAGCCATTCTTTATTTGTTCAAATCTGATTTCAAAAGTTCAGTTTATGAAGTTATTGTATTAATTTTTTAGCTCCGCCCTATGGTAGCTACTTTCCCTATTGGGGTTAGCAAGCACATTCTGGGTGTAGAGCTCCGCCCTATGGTAGCTACTTTCCCTTCTGGGTTAGCAAGCACATGCTGGGTGTGGATTAGTTTCATTCTTCAGTATTTTCAATTAAAGCATTGTTATTAATTTCACTCTGTCATATGGTAGCCCCTTACTCCGCTTTGGATTGGGTAGCACATACTTGACGTAGAGTTCCTTGTTTTGTAATTTCTGTTATCTCCACCATATGGTCGCCTCATTTCCATATTGGATTGAGTAGCACATACTTGGTGTCGAGCATGCTTTCAGTATATTAGATTGTAGGGATCCTCTGACCATATGCTCGTCGTTCGCCGGTGCATTCTTGGTTAGAGTTCTTGCTTCAGCAACGTTTTGGTTTAGCTGCTAACCTTAACGGGTGCTTTGGTTGTAACTTGCAATTTGAAAAGTTGAAAATTTTTGGCTCGGAATATTTCACCAATCCAATCCCAATCATATCCCAAATAGAGTAATTAACCACCAAAGAATTTCAACCTTTGTTAGTTTAGACGAACATCTCCTTACTAGCAGATTATTCCAATTCATCATTACCCTTTGTGTCAAGTTATCATCATCATCAACCAATCAATCATGTTTGCCATAATCAGGATCCAATGATTATAACCGCCTATGGGCAAATCATTGTACACCATCCCACTTGCATTTCTCAATGATTATAACCGCCTTTGGGCAAATCATTATGTTCTCACCAAATTTATTTTCTTTTTGGCCAAACAGGGGCATGTTAATATCTTGTTTGTCTGTTCTAACTGGGGCAACCCCATCTTCTTAGTGATTATAAGCGCCTTTGGGCAAATCATTATGTTATCATAACACGTTGCCACTATCAAAGTACAATACTTATAACTATCTTTGGGCAAACCATTATACCCCATCCCACTTGCATTCTTAGTGATTTTGACTACTTTTTCAGACTCATTGTGTTCTCACCCCATCCTCTTCATATGTTTGGTCCCCTCATTTTGCTTCTTTCTTTCGAGGGACCGTTTGCCAACTTACGTATGACAATCGTTCCTTCAAGGGGGCATCATACAATTCATCCATTGTCATTAAAGTCATAAGCATACAAGACCTTTTCATTTTTTGAGAAGATGTTACTATTCTTACAACTTGTAATGCCTTTTCAATCAAGGGTAAACTGTAGACACCTAAAACTGGCCACTAATGACCTCCAACGAGGCCTTTGACAAATTTCTAACAAATATCACAATTTGGCCTAAAAACACTAAAACATGTTAAAAGCTTTGAACCTGCTGCATTACAAATGTTGATTTTGGCCAATATATCCCTAAATGGGGCAATGCAATTTATGAGACAACTAACTTTGATCAAATCATTTCAAGTCAAAATGACATTTTTGTCCCTGAGTGCTCTGGATTGCTCCTTTTTACCAAATTTCTTGCATGAGACATGTGCCTTTATTATTTTGTGTCAATAACATCCTAAACGGGATAATGGATCCAACACATCTAATATCACATCCTAATTCCAATCCAATCAAATTTTGATCCAATAATATGACATTTTGACCAATTTGATTAATTTGTGTACTAATTGCCAAGATTTGCATCTAAGTTGACTAATCATGCTTAAGGCTAATCAATTGGAATTAAGAGATTAAGTTAATTTTTTATGGAACTTGTTGAATATTTATTTTAAAAAATTGATATTGAATAACTGCATCATCAAGTGACATCATTTATTGGGAAGACATACCTAGACCATAAATGCATAAAATATTCCATTAAGCCCTCCCATGCCTTATTAAGACCTTTCATGCCTCTCTATTCCAAATATTTATGAAGGCATTTATTGAATTTATTCTCTAAAATTGAATGAATTCTTAGCCACACATCTTCATCTTGAGATGGACGGTTCAGGTTCATTCTGATCATTCTAAAAAATCTATAAATAGAAAACCTTGCTTATTGAATTTTAAGCTTGGACAGTGTAAAGTTATCATGCATAAATCATTCCAAAGCCTCATGCAATTAGTGTTATAATTCTCAATTGTTGAGCCAAGCCAAAGCCATCACAAAGCTATTGGTGCCAAGGAAAAGAGGACATAGCCAAGCCTCATTTGATGAAGACTCATTGAGCACAAGTCGAGCAAGCCAATTCAACAAGTTATTTGGAGCATCCAAGGAAGGTGAAAGATTTCTTTGTCTTTTATATTCTAGTTGTGTTTCTCATTTGGTATTTTTATTATGCTTTCTCATTGAGATAGGCTTAAGGTGTTAGCATTAATGTGTTTTGTTTGGATTTTGATTTCATTCACTAACACCATACTAATCTCCCCTTATTGCAATCCTATGTTCACATAAACAAACTAAATCTACTCTCCTTAATTGTAACTTTTTTTCTAAGTAGAGACAACCAAAGAAAGGAAAAGAACCACCATTTTTTGTATTGTAAAAAACGTAAAAAAAAATAATACTAAGTATAATAAGGATGGAGAATGCTCTCATCAATAACGCAAGATGATATTTTCACGTTCTCAACACAATATTAAACTTGCTCTCATAGATTGAAACTTCATATGCAAGAATTGTGGCTTCTTTTTATAGACATAGGCAATTGAATCAGTGTTGAATATCCCATCGATGATTAAAAGAATAAACCAACACAAAAAAATACTAAGAAATAAAAACAATACCCATTCATTCTATTCCAAGAAATAAAGTACAACAACGATGAAAAATAGGCTTATTAATAGAAGAAGATGATTTTCATATGCTTTTAATGTAATGTTTTCTCTCACAATTTGAGACCTCATATATAAGCTTATATTTTTGATAACGACATGATAAATTGCTAATGCCATCATTTGTTTGCATTAATAACACATCAGATGGATCTTTGCATCCTTACACACACATGTGTATCCAACAAACACCAAAAAAGTAAAACTACCATCCATTGCGAAAAAAATAATGGCATAATTAATGAACATTGCAATATTCCATTTCTCCCAACACACCACTGGTGAGCATCCATCATAATTGTTATGCGTTGGCACCGATGGGAAGCATGCATCATAAACATGAAGACTTGATTGCCTAACTATGGGCAGTAACAAACATTGGTGGTCATTCACATATGGAAGGAAGGCTCACTCCACTAGGTATACACTTATCACCATAAATATATGGTAAGAATAAAGCTTTAGTGTCGCATCAAACTTAAATAATTTATTAATAATGAGATAAATAGTTACTTCAAAAATTTTATAGATTTGAAATTTAAGTATTAAGGTTTTTAAACATAGAAACTCAAAAGTAAAAAATATTTGGTAGCTTCACAAATTCAAATCCTCGATACTGATTTCCTTATGTGACAAAAAATTAAAAAAAATACTTGCATGTGATTGGTTAAATTGTAACTTATTAATTGTAAAAAGGAAAATAATATTTATTTATCTTGCGAAGAATAATAAGTACATAATAAATGTATAGTATTGTTAATCTTTATGAAGAATATAGATACACCTAAAATTAAAAATATAATATTATTTTAAAATAATTTAGATAGAACTCTAATATGTTATAATAACTATAAAATAAAAAATAATGCTAAAAAATATCATAAAACATATTATAATATAAAATTATAAATTTGTTAAAACAAAAATTTTAAAGTGAAAATAACACCTTAAACTTTCCATGAACCATAATCTACCAATAAACAATGAAATAAATATAGTTTTATAAAACTTCATATTTGTAAAAATAAGGATTAAGGTTTTTAAATATTAAATTTGTAAGTTTTAAAAAAATATTTACACATTATTATTTATTTGATAATTCTTAATTTGAATTAAATAAATTATATTTATGATTGTTATTGAACATTAATTTATATTATATTTATTATAGTCATTATTTGTATTAATTGAAGTTTGATATTTAGACAATTTATATGAAAGGTAATCTGTTCACTATATTTGAAATAAAAAGTTTTGAAAAAATAGAAATTTTTTGACCTAAATTTATAATTAAAAAATGAATTTTTATATGGAGAAGAGTGGTAGGGTTTTGAACTAGGGTCAAACCATTCAAATCTTCTATTTTTTTTTATGATTTCATCGTTTCCTTATTATATATTTTGTTGTTGTTGAGGTCTCAAACTCTTTTAATTTTTATATATTATTAAAATCTTTATCCTAAAAATAAAATGGAAAGAGAGAATATGTTCTATGTATACATTAAATATGATTGAAACACAACAATATTATTTCATGAAATGTTCTACATATGATAACATCTAATCTAAATACTTGAATAATTTAAACAAAATATCTATATTTACTATAATTTAAATTGAGAACATTAATAAAAATAAGAATTTCTAATCAAAATTCAAAATAAAAGAGTGAACCTTCAGAAAAATAAATAAATAATAACAATATTATCTTTCTCTTCTTCACTCATTTAATTATTATTTTTGATTCTACATCTCATAAAATATTTTTAATACTATCGAATAAATAATAATGTGAAAAAGCAAAAAGCAAAACCTTATTCATACTTTTGGTATCGCTAAAATCTACCGTGGCATCCCTTGAATTCAAAGTGTTAAAAAATGCTTCCCAATATTTGTATTTGGTTCTAGGAGCTTCTCGAACCGCCATATTCAAAACCTTCTCATAAACCCTTCTAGATGGAAAGAAAACCATATTGTCTTCCATCTTTTTGGAAAAAAAGCAGAAGAGTTTGTATGAAACAATGGCGAATAACTCAGGGAAACTTCTCAGGAAGCTCTATGGCGTACAAAGGATATCTTCATTTTCTGTAAGAAATACCCATTACAGAACACCACAAAAAGATGCTCTGCCAAATATAGCAGCAGCAATAACTAGGCCTATTACAACTGGCATTATCAGACAAGTGAGCGGTCTGGATGGTATTAGGAAGGCAGCTGGAGCTAGAGGCGCTGTCCTAAGAAAATTCTTCCATTCAACTCCTTACAGTCAATACAGTGCAGGAAGCGGTGCCCAAGTATGTTCTACTTCTTTTTCCAGATACTTTTATTCTCGATGGACTTGACCCGCTTTAGTGTTAAATTTGTATCTGCTAACTAAGACTCAACCTAGGAGCTCTCATAGGCAGCTGAGCTACCCAATTTTACATGCTTCCGGATGTGAATTATTTCAATAAACCATAGAGCCAATTTTTGGTGCTTGGGGCTCCTAATGTGGATTGCTTTTAACCCCCATGAAGCCAGTTTTTTGTGCTTGGAGCTCCTAATCTAGCTTTGATGTATATTTTGCCTTTTGTCAATCCGCCCATAAAAAGCGCTATATTGTGATGCCTATTTTTGATTAAGAAAACCTGAAAAAAAATATAGAATAGTTTGATTAGAAAAATAAAATGCCGAACAAATACACATATTTATTATCACAGAGATTGTTAAATCTTAAACTTATAAGTTGTGTTGCATATTTTTGATTTAGGAAAAAAAGTATATGATAGTTTTTGTTTTTTTAAAATGAAATAGAGTTTATTTATTTATATAAATATATTAACATTTAGAAGACTATTCACAAAAAAAGGTTGGCCGAAAGAGAGAACACGCCACAACAATACACTGGCCTGGGTCATAGGAAACACAAGTGACACAAAAAACCAAAAAATAAAAATAAACTAGGCTGCGCTTGAGAAAGTTGTAGAACATTAAAAAAGAGACATTTAAGCAGCAGTAGCAAAGAGATGAGCCAAAGATCAGGGGGATCACCCCAT
Source organism: Torreya grandis (assembly GCA_037957365.1). Lineage (NCBI taxonomy): Eukaryota > Viridiplantae > Streptophyta > Pinopsida > Cupressales > Taxaceae > Torreya > Torreya grandis. The sequence goes on along the minus strand of JARHVA010002282.1, from coordinate 1,726,762 downwards.
CCAGAGCCTGGAAGCTCTTTCCCTTCAACAACAGAGTCCCATTCAGAGTTGGAGGCATGCTGGTCATCGTCTTCTTGCACCTCAGTATCTTGCAGTGTGGTGGGGAGAGATAGCTAAAGCAAGCCAGGGGAAGCTTTTATCTCACGGTAACAGTTGATAGGATAGTTTGATAAAGAAAACCTTAATAAAAAAGACACTTAAAAAACAACGTATAATTATATATTATTATAAGGATTGCTAAATTCTAAAATTACAAGTTCATTTTGGTGACCGTGTTTGGATTTTTTTCCTTGGCAGTTGTGGATTTCTATATTGTCTCGGTCTTCCCAAAACGCAATGTATTTTTAAAGATGTAATTAACTGAATTTTTTTTCTCGTATTTTTTAATGGACTGTTTTTTCCTATATTTGATGTCCACTGTATAAAATGCTCTATACGAAAGTTGCTACCTTGGACTGAGCTATGGATATGTGGAATGTCGATCCAAGAGTTGCCTTAAGTCACACTTAATTCCTTGGGCCTCCGAGTCTAGCTCTAATACCATACTTCATGGACCACTTGGGACCTCCCATAAGCATGTGGGGCACTCTACTATGGAGCCCGATTAACCCCTTTGTAGTTTGGAGTGTTAATTGCTCTTCCAACATCACCGTTATAAAGGATTGAATATAGTCTTTAACGTGATTGTGGACTTGGGGCATTTGAACAAATTGATGTAGCATTATTAGAATCTCCTCAAATTAGTTTGTGTCAGGGAAGTTTTTGTTGCCTATTTTTTAAATTTTTAATTGCTTTAAATTGGACAATTTTTTACAACTTTTCTTGTGCTAAATTTTTTAATTACAAAGAACTTAAACAAGAATAATACTTTATAAACTGATTTGGAAAGGTTTGGTTTATTATCGGGCTTGGCCATGAGGTTGAAGCCCTCTAGTACAAATTTGAACACTTTATTAATGTTAAAATAAATGGAAATATATGCTTCCTTTGGGCTTCCAAAAGGGGCCTACTACAACCTGTGCCTTATATATACTAACTGCTTTTAATATGGAATAATTTTGGATCACATATTTTTGGTTAAGGTTTGTAAATATGGGCCACACTCAAAATGTGATATTTGTATATACATATATACGCATACCTATACATATGTATGTATATGTATATATATATATATTCAAATCTCTTGTAATGGGATGGTGTAATGCGTATGAAATACATTTTTAGGCTACAGTTTCATGCTGCCTTATGTCCTTGGACTACATTCTTAAGATTTGTAACTATAGGCCATGCTCGACTTTACGCCATAATCATTACGCTACATTTGCTGTGCAACTGGAATATATATAGAGGTAGTTCTTGGATTGAACCATATTTTTTCTTAAGATTTGTTAACATGGGTCACACTTGACTTTATGTCATAATCATTACACTAGTCAACTACCCCATTAGCTACAGTTACAGGCTGCCTTATTGTTAAGGATATTTGAACCTGTAATATATACATATCTAGCTTAGTAAATCTTGCCTAAGATTGCCGATGATATGTAGATGGGTTGGTAAAGTGCACTGTTTGTGCCTAGCCCCACTTAGGTTCAAGTCTTGTTTGGTGTTTAAAGGTTGGTTGTGGTTGTTTGTGCTGATTTCGACGCTAGTTATGGCTGTTTATATTGGATTTGGGCCAGTGGTTGCTGTTTGAGTTGGAATTGAGGTTTGTTGGGGAGTGGGCCCCTTGTTTGTGTCCAAGATGGATGTATTACAGGTTCATAGCTCCAATGAAAAGCATCTATCAATCTAAAAAATATCTTGCCTAAGGCTATAGGCCACCTTTAATGTAGTGTCGGCATATCTACCAGGGAACTTCCAATATAGAGGCAAGGACCGTGGGTATAGTTACCAGGAAACTCCAATGTAGGGGCAAGGACCGTGTACCCATCCCATCCCCATACCCACATTTTCTTATGAAAACATTTATATACGATATTTCTGTACCCTTATTTATTTATTCACATGCCCTGATTTGAATGGCATCTCCGTCAATGTACCAGTACCTGTACCCCACGTCTCCTAGTAACTAGGGGTGTCGTGTATCCTTGGGCTATATTTGTTTTTTAAGATTTCTAAGTATATGTCACGTTCAAATGTTCCCTATGATCATTACGCTTCTCTGTTAGCTAGAATTATTGGCTGCATTCTTGCTGTGGTGATTTGAACTTGGGTTACTCTCTTTTGAGGGTCTGCTATTATAATTACATCACAACACTTTGGGTTATTTAAAATAGTTTCCTAATAAAAATTATATTTTAATTAAGTGATTATAGGCATAATGAAAAACAATCTATTGGGTTCTGTCTTGTGGATTGAGAAAAGTTTTAAATTCATATGAGAAAGTTATGCAACCATGTGATCAACAAGTAGACCTGGCTTTCTTAAAAATTCCTGTACAGTATAATCTACTTGTAAGATCAGGAGCTAAGTATGTCTAATGTGTAAATGACGCATTTACTGAGCCTGTAATCCTAGTACAAGGTTCTTAAACAAAATTGAAAATAACCATAGGCCAACACAAAATCTCTTCAAAGACTGAAACAGAGCTGAAGAAACTAAAGAGAGACAGGCAATCAATAGTGGGAGCTGAAAACATGAACATGGCAGCAACAATCTAGTAATTTTGATAACTATAAACTGCAACCAGGCATCAAGTCACTTTGGAGTAAAATCTGCTCTCAAGAGCTGTCCATACTAATATCTAGACACCATTCCATGATTAGGGATGTTGGAGTAAAAGGGTGACCCACGCTGACAAAAGGTATATTTTTGCAGCAATCCCATCAAATACCTTGAAAGCTGTTGCACACGTAGATTGATGCCACCATAGATTTTGGTACTCCTTTGATGCCTCAAAAGTGGTTCAAAAAATACAATATTGGAAAAACATGAGGATCTCGTTGAAATTAAAAGCTAAATGAAACATCTGAAACTATAAGAGAACATATACCTGCCAAATAACTGTTGCTTCAATTGTCAACAAAGCACTACAGAGTTCTTTATATATGTGTGTGTATATATATCTGATACCTGTATATGTATGCTTGTGTGTATGTGTATCTGAAAGACTTCTCCACAGCCAAAAGGAAGAGTAATGAAAAGTATCAGTTCTCCTCATCTGGGGAACCAGAAACTTTCCCTATATTCTCCTCAGCACCAGGAGAGGATACCAAATCCTGGTCTGCTCAATGTTGATGTTGCCATCCATGGCAATTATATTCCCACGGAGATGAAGAGGGGCACTCGAATTAATGGACACTTTTTCCAATCCAACAGCCTGAGCCACGCTTTGCATCTGTAGTCTACACCTTGATTGGCTTGGGTCCATAATTGCTTGGACATTTTTTAACGACTTGCTTGTGTCACCCATCCTCTTTGAAAGTTGGGGGTGCACCAGATTTGAGCATATCCACTTCAACTCTGTTTCATTCGCCTTATTTTAATTATTTCTTTATATACTTAATACACATGAATTAATATAAGATGTTTCAAAATTTTCAAGTATCAATAAAAAATTGTGTTTAGCTGATATATTTATCAATAATACTTATATTTCTTAATTTTCAAATAGAAAGATTCCCAAATTATTCGATGGTTTAAAAAAAAAATTACCTGGTCGGTGTATTCAACCTTGCACAGATGATTTTACTCTGTCATTTTTTTTCAATGTTCCAAAATTTCTGTGACGAAATTATGTGGTGTATAGAGTTTTGGATTTGCCTGTTGTTGAAGTGAGCTTCTGAGAATCAAACACCAGCCCCTGCATGTGGCATTTCTTGCCCTTCTTGAAGTTCATATTCATGTGATATTCTGTGTGGAGTTTATAGGATGTCATTGTCAGGACGAATTTACTTTGGCACTTTTTTCTATGTTCTGTGATTTTTGCAATGTCATTCTGCGGTTTTTAGCAGGGAAAATATTAAAACGTAGAATTTTTTTACAAATATAGAATAGCTGGGATTTTGTCCCATTTCAAATATAAAGAATATATGTTCTTTAGGCTAATATTTTAATGAAAAATGTAAATTTAGCATCAAGACTTTTAAATTTTAACAAATCTGATAACTTTATGCACATTTAAATTAAAAAATGGATATTATATATTTTGATTTGTTGATTAGAAAATCTAATTTATGGGAAACTTGCAAAACATTAACTTATTGGCTAAAAATAGCTGATAAAAATGCAAAAGACATCTACTTTCAATCTTCTAAGAAACCATCTTACAACTTTGAGGTTCCACTTAGATATGTATCATGGCCAGAAGTGCACTCAATTTTAGGTCGATAAATAGCCTGAACGTACCTCAGAATATGCTTGGTTGTTTTTCAATGAAAAACTCTAGTTTCTTGCATGGATGTGAAACCATCCAACAATATAGGAAATATGTGGTCCTCTGTGAGTTCGGTAAGTAAGGATGCCAACAGTCTTGTTCTTCCAACCTTTTCAGGATCACAATGTGTTGAAAGCTTAGGTTCTGTTTGAAATGGAGTAGAGGCTGGCTTACAATCATAATTACCAAATCTAGCTGGATCCAGATTTTTTGGTCGGCCTGGACAAGTTTGTCTGGGTCGGCGCTTTTTTTTACAATTTTTTTTAAAAGGTTTTTTGTGCAAAAAAAGCCTAACAACCATAAATATTATATAATATTAACATTTTATATTACTTTATTAATGTTTTCATTGTATTTATCAATTTTGCATATTTATAGAACTATTCTCTCTCGCACACCACATATGTATATATTCTGGATTGGATTTTTCCTAACTTTTTCAAGGATTCCGGATTTTTGTGACCTCCTGAACGGATCTGGATTTCCGAACTTGGTAACGATGCTTATAATCATCCATCTTGATCTTTCAATTAAACCAACTCTAAAGCCTACTTGGCATGGAAAAAGAAAATCCTATTTCCCATCGGCCAAACCTGCCTGCCATGGAAGTAATTCAGTAACCTAAATCTGTATTTGAAATGTCATCTTTAGACACTGCTTTGCTGCATGATCCTTCAACTATATGTACAGACTAATTCTCCTTTCTCTTGTTTTGGATTCAGCCAATATTCACTTTCAATTATGAGAGATTGGAATTCTGGCTCAAAACCATCTCTGAGCAATTTCTATGTTTCAAATGTTTAGTTTGAAATTGTTTGTACCAAGCATTGGCATACACACAGAACCTATCAAAAAAAGATTTGGAGTCAATTCCTTTTGTCAAATCTGTTCACTTGTTGTCCAGATTGTTTCGCACACATCACAATACATAGAAGCATATTTTTAACCATTTACATTGAAAGTGGAAAACCTTATTTTGTCCCTTGAGGTATTAACCTTTCCATTCTTTGAATTTTGAGTCGTCCTCCTTGAATGGAAACTCATGAGGTTATTGTCTGACAACTTCAAAACTTTTTTGTCTTTGCTTTGTCTTATATAGTGGTCTTTCCTCATGACTAATGCTCTTGTTGTCATCCCATGTTGGTTTGTCATGGGGCTAGAGCATGCACGACACTGACAACCCTTACTCATCTCACCCAAGATGAATGAACTGTTCAAAGACCTAGACTTCTGCTGCTATAGTCCACAAGTGTTCTGTGCACACACACGGTTAAGCAGAGGAAAAATAGTTACACATAATGAAATCTATCTCAATAAGAGATAAGAGGCTTCCCGCTTTAAAAGTGAACACCACATGAAATGGGGAGAACACGTATTCTTTTAATGCAAATAGGCAATTGCTTTTATTACATTAGAGATTGGCCAATGTACATGTCATAATGTAAACGGAGTTGAATTTTGCAGATAGTGCTCAATTACAGATTTACAAGAGGATGATCCTCTCCATAAGTTCATGACTTTCCAGTCTCCTATCCCCAACAACACACAAAATTGACTTTTTTTCCTAGGAATTTGCCCAACTACAATGTTGACCTTCATGATGCCTTTGAACTCACTATCAACATCCTTGTGCTCTTAGTATGAATGCTTCCCTACTCGCAATGAGCCCCCTAGCTCACGACAAAGACCCTAAGTCACTGCATTCGAATTCGCCAAGAAGAAAATTTGGATAAAATTCGGAAACGAAAAATCTGAGATAAAATTCACGATTAAATTCAGCTAATAGAAATATACTTATTTTTAAAAATATACCAACCCACGGCCTCCATCGTGACTTGTCTGTCAAGCTTTGTTTTTCGCAGTTTGTAGGCTTGCACTCCGTTGGAGACTGGAGTTTGTTCCACTGTTGGAGGTCTTTGCCTAGGCTTTGACTACGTCGTTAGGCTTCAAGTTTCAATTGTTCTACTTTGCAGTTTGTAGTCCTAGGTGGAAGGCTTCGCACACAGAGAAACAGAGGCAATCTAGCAGGGTTCATTTTTTACTTTGCATTTGTACAATGAGGATTGACGAGTGACGTCAGCCAACAAAACGGAAATCCAACCCTAAAAATTGCGAATATCAACGAATTTGACAAATTTTCATGATTTTTTTATTTAATTTGTTTTTGAAATTTACCATTAAAACTATATAAATTTAATGACGAATTTGAACGAATTTCATATTGTTCATTGAAATTTGGTGAATTTCAAATTTCTCCATTTAGATGCGTCGAATGTAGTTACTGAGTAAAGATCTAATGATGGTTGTTTTGCCACCAAGTCCACAAGGGTGCCCACTCCTTGAATGTGGAGCTACTACACTACACTCAAATCTCTCACACAACCCAATGAGAGCTCAAACACTTTATCATCACCAAGACTTACCAAGACAACTCTCCTCTTCACTGTTAATATCCTTTGGTTACTCTCAGAATGCTTGTAAAACATGTGTAGAATGCAACTATGTGGTGAGGCTCTCTTATTCCATCATATCCTCCCCACCCTAAATTGGTAATTTACTTGGTGCCCTTGCTTGGACCCAAGTGACAATGTACTCTTCTTATTGCTTGAAGACAAAGAGGCGAGAGCAACTTCTTCCTACTTGAAGTTAAAGGTTAGGGTTCTCTATCAAGAACTCCTATATCTATGTTATTACTTTCATAATGTTTGCTTGTTGTTGACACTCTTTGGAGGGTGGTCGATCCAACCAACTCACTAAGAAATCCTTTCAAATCTTGTCGCAAAAACCCATTGTTTTCATGACAAACTCTTGGTTTATTTTTCTAGCTTGTTTATCACATTGGACGACACTCGACTTGGTCGATTCTTGCTTTCATCAGCCTTGTCTTCATTCAATGGGCACAATTGGATGACATGGAAGACGAGGCACAATCTTATGTGACGAGGCAAATTAAGGCAGTTGGTGACCTTGTTGACTTTGCTATTGATTTCATATGGTTTGTCAAATTGGCATGTGAGAGTGACACTAATGCCTTATGGAGGTTTGAATTATTGTGGGTCCATACTCAACAACACCTTGTCACTCACCTTATTTCCAATGACCTCCTATTTGAGTCCACATATCCCTTCTTTTGTTCAGTTACCTTGACTGAATGGTGCCTAGCAAGATCTGCTTGATCTTGCCAATTTTTTGAGAACTTAGTGGCTGTTGGTAAACCACTGAGGTATTCACTTGTGTTGTGTGAGTGGTTAGCGATTGTTAGCTCATTACTAACTAAAATAACGAGTGCCCAGTTGTCAAGGTCTTTTGCAAGTTGTAGATACACTGAGTGGAGTTCAACAAATTCAGCCAGTTGGATTGATTTTATCTCACATAGTGCCTTGGATTATCCTTAAGTATTCCATTGATCCGCATTGTCCATTTGTCTCTAGATGACAACTAGTGGACATAATAAATTTATTCGCCATTAGCCAAAACAACTAAGACCAAAAGTTTCTTGTGAATTGAGCACCAATATATAATATGATGCTTAATGGAACACCCTAAAATTTCATTACATTGTTGAAGAAATGTTTTGTTGCATCCTCAACTTTGCACAACATCTTGCATGCAACAAATGTGGCACACTTTGACAAACTTTTGACTGCCACCATGATCGTTGACAATCTATCCACATTGGGAAATTGTGTAATGAAGTCCACGCTCACCCTTGCCCATGGCCTTTAGTGGTATTGGTAATGGATGAAGCAACCCACTTAGGAGCTGCATTTTAGTCTTGTCCTGCTAGTTGAATACTCATCTACATTGTTCCCCACTAGTATAAGCCTCATTCTAGTAATTCCAAAAGTCCTGTTTTGCCTTGGGTGTTTTGTCCACAAGGAGTTATGACATTTGTTATCTTACTCTTCAAGTTTCCTTAGAAACATATACCTTGTCTTGGTTGAGCACCTAGCGACCATCTTTGATGTTTACATTTTGGGTTCTCCCTTCTTGGGCATGCCTCATTAACTCTGAAACTTTTGGATCTCGTGCTGATTTAACTTGGATTTGATCCACCATGGTTTTCGATAGTGCTGCTTGACTCTCTCCATACATTGAAATTGAGCTCTCTGCGATTGAAGCGAGTTGAGGTTTCTTGTTGAGTGCATACACCACGATGTTTTTCTTGCTTGGATTACATACAATATCCATGGAAAACTCAACCAAGACGTCTTTCCATCTAGCCTACTTCGTGGTTAACTTTGCTTGAGCCGAAAATTAGGTGGTAGAAATTTGTCCATCTTCACCACGAATGGTGTCCCTCACAAGTAGCGTCTCCATATCCTTAGGAAATGCATTATGTTCGCCATTTCCTTTTCATGCACTGGATATTGCCTTTAAAGCGAGTTGAGGTTTCTTGTTGAGTGCATACACCACAATGTTTTTCTTGCCTGGGTTATATGCAATATCCATGGTGAACTCAATGAATAAGTCTTGCCATCTAGCCTACTTCGTGGTTAACTTTGCTTGAGCCGAAAATTAGCTAGTAGAAATTTGTCCATCTTCACCACGAACGGTGTCCCCGACAAGTAGTGTCTCCACATCCTTCGGAAATGCATTATGGTTGTCATTTCCTTTCCATGCACTATATAATTTTGTTATTTGTCAGTCAACTTCCTCGATTCATAGGCGTTTAGGTGGCCCTCTTGCATATGGACACCACCAATGGCAAAATTAGATCCATATATATATGCACCTCAAATGGCTTGCCAAAATTTGGTAAGGCATGAGTGGGCTTTGACTTTAACCTCTCCTTAGTGTTTCAAACATCTTAAGGCACTTATTTTCTAGTGCTAGGCCCTATTCTTCTTCAAAAGTTTAATTAATGGAGCTTCCAGTCTTGAATAACTCTCCACAAACTGAGGATAAGAGTTGGCCAAGCCTAGGAATTTTTGCACCTGTGCTCGGTCGTGGGGTTTCCTAATCCTCAATGGCCTTTAGCTTTTTTGGGTTCAGCCTATTTATTCCTTTATGGGTTACATTCCCAAGTTACATCTTTTCATTTCGAGCAAACAAGCACTTTTCCTTTGTGTATGGCTTGTCATCTCAAAAGCTCGAAGACTTTTGATAGATAAACTGTATGCTCCTCCTATAGACTAGGATGTCATTCAACTAGACCACAATTGACTTGTCTAACCATGGATGGAATACATTGTTCATGATAGTGTAAAATGTTGTTGGCACATTGCATAGCGAAAATGGCATCACCATGAATTCGTATGATCCATATCTAGTCACACAAGCCATCTTCTCTTCACCCCAACAATTGTGTGGACCCGATTGTAGCCTTGTTTTAGGTCCAATTTTGAGTAGTACACTTTTTTTAGGTGATCAAAAGAACAATCGGTGGCAATGGATGTGTCCTTGATGGTCAATTTATTGAGTGCTTGGTAGTCTACACATAACTGAAGTGATTTATCTTTCTTTTGGAATAGCATTGGTGCTCCATATGGTGAATGTGATAGTTGAAGGCGCCTTGTGACAAACAATTCTCAAGTTGTTTCTTCAAATTGGCCATCTTTGGCCCTAACAACTTATACGGTGCCTAAGCTATTGTCCTTAAGTTTTAACCTAAGCACCATATCTATCTTATGCTTGATGGCTCAAGGCAATTTTTCTAGAACACGTTCTTGTAACTCGCAGACCACACACTCCTCTTCAGTTAGAACAAGAGTCATTTTGTTCTCATCCTCATCCCAAGTTTCACAGAGAGTTGCTAAGAATGTTGGTTCTTTCAACTTCCTTGCAAACTTTTGCACACTAAGGGAAGGGACAACATGTACCTTTACCACCTCTTATCTGTTTTTTTCACCACACAAGTTTGCTTCAAGTCAAGCCTAACCAAGTAGTCCATATAAGGAACAATGGCCACCTTTGTAAATATGAGGAACTCTTCATCTAGTATCAATTGAAAATTATCAATTTCTATAGCCATTAGACTCATCTGACCCTGGCATTCCTTGACTCTTGGCTACATCCATGATGGTCCTTGCTACCTTTTGTCAATGAAGAAGTTTTTGGAGATTGACCATTCCTTGAATTTGAATTAAAGGCCTAACTCCTTTGCTTGCCCAAACGACACATAGTTGTGGGTGGGTTCAGTATCTACAATTGTCATTGTTGTCCTCTCATTCATGACAATTTCCATATAATACAACTCGTATCTCTTCTCCAATTTGAATGGCTTCTCTTGAATTTCCCTCATTGTGTTGAAGCGCTAAGTAAAACCCGTACTTGGTGTTTCTTCATTTGATCCTTCTCCTAGGGTAAAATCTTGTGTATACTATTAATGTGCCATCTTTTTCTGTTACGTTTTAAATATCTCGTTAGCATTGCTTCTATTGCATGGGTTTTATCAATATCTTTCTCGTCATTTAGTATCAGAGCTTAGGGTTTAGCTAGTTCTTGGAAGAGCAATGGCATCTTGGCTCTAAGATAATTTTTTTCTTGAGTTTGAGCTTTGCATATGTGAATCTTATGTGTGAAGAAAAATGAACACTTCAGTCATAGACATAGAGAAGTTTAATGGCCAAAAATTGAGTTATGGGAGATGATCTTGTGGACAAAGAACAATGGGTTGCTATGTCAGGACAAGAGCATACGGGTATGACGAGAGAAGACTAAGTGAATATGGATAGGAGGTTGTAGAGGTCAATCAGGATGTGCCTTTCGAATTCAATCTTGTCAAATGTCTTACGGGAAGCAACATTAACCAACTGTGGGATCAGACAAAGCCCCTAGTAAACAAACTATTCATTCTAAAGACGATCTATTCTCTTAGGATGAATGACAATGACTCCGTGACAACACACGTGCATGCTTTATCATTGTGTAAATCCTGTTAGCATTAATTGCTATTAAGATGTCTGAAGAAGATAAATGTATTACTTTGTTTCAATCTTTGCTAGATTTATGGGATAATCTTGTTATGGCCATTAGTAGTAGTTTATTTGCATTAAAGCTTGAGGATGTAGTTGCATCCTTGTTATCAAAAGAAATGCGGCAAAAATCCATGGACGATTTACCAAAGGATGGCTTGTTTGTGAGAGTCATCCTCAAGAAATAAATAAGAATAGGTGGGATAGAAAAATGAAGTCTAGAGGTAAATCTAAATCTCCAAGAAGACTTGTAAAGAATGTTGGAACTATGGTAAAACTAGGCATTTTAAGAAGCAATGCAGATTTAAAAAGGTTGACAAAGGTAAGGCACCTGATGATGCCCCTTTGACAAAAACAAAGACCTCAATTGAGGAAGTAGGGGATGTATACTTGACATCTTCAAGTACACACTCATGTCATGATGCATGGTTGATTGACTCAGTGCTTTCTTTCATATGACTCCCCACAAGGAGTGGTTTTGCGAATATGAAAGATATAATGGAGGCGATGTTTTCTTAGGAGACAACTCATCACATAATATCATAGGATGCAAAAGAGGCGGGGTGATGTTAAAGGATGGAAGGGTTAAAAGCCTCTCTAGGGTTGGCTAGAAATCTAACATCTGTAACTAAAATGAGTGATGGAGGTGTGCAGGTAATATTTCAAGGAGAAATGGTGTTGGCAAGAGGAGTTCACATTTGATCATTGTTCAAGCTTGAGGCAAGCACCGTGAGTGATAGATGTAACAAATTTGTTGCTTTTGAAATTAGCAATGAAACTAACAAAAATCCTATGTTGCCTGTAGAGAAGACAATGCTTTGGCATCAAAGAACAAGACATATTGGAGGGAAAGGACTTCGTGCTTTGCACACTAAAGGTATGGCTGAAGGAATTTATTACTGCCCTTCATATTTTGATTTTTGGGAAGATTATGTATATGGTAAACAAAATCGGGTGAAGTTCACCACTAGTGCTATAAGAGTAGACAGGGTTTTGTATTTGATACACAATGATGTGTTTGGACCTGTGCCTATTTCTTCATTGGGAAAATCTTTGTTATATAGATGTTTCTTTGAGGAGAACATGGATATAATTCCTCAGGTGGAAATACAAGGTTTTTAGTAAATTCAAGGAGTTTAAGACTCTTGTGGAAAACTAGGCAGAGAAGAAGATGAAGATAAATGTGTTGAGGAAAGATAATGGTGGAGAGTTTTGCTGAAATGAATTCAAGCACTTTTGTAAGCAGTGTGGAATAGAAGGCAAAAGTTATACATCACAACAAAATGGAGCTGTAGAGAGAGTGAACATGGTGTTAATGGGAAAACCAAGGAATATGCTCAATGGTGTAGGCTTAGAACAAAAATTCTGGGCATAAGCGGTAACAATTGCATGCTACCTAAAGGCTTGGTAGATGAGATGCACCTTCTTAAAGGCCTCTTTGCTTCTTGCACCATACAACATTGCTTTAGAGAAATTAACCAACCTACTGATTACCTGGCTAATATAGGAGCCAACATCCTTAAAAATGGGGATTGTATCAATTTAAATGACTTGAGCTCGTGGCATGATGTCAATAATCTCCTTGCCAAAGTTGTTAACAGTGATGATTGATTTTAATTATTGATTTTTCGTTTCCCATCATTCACCTTTATGGGAAGTTATCGGGCTTCGTATAAGTTTGCAGGCATTCATTGATTGGCAGTGGTGTTAATCATTTACGTTATGCCACCACCTCTAAAGCTCCTTTATCAAGGATGTAATTTGTTAGTGTCTCTCATTCAAATTGTCTGTCTTCATTTTCCTGCTTTGCTCTCCGTTTAAGTCTAGTTTTTGGCCTTGGGACTGGGTCATGGCAAAGCACAAGGATAACCAGCTCAAAGGAAAGCAGAAAATTGTGACAGCGAAGTCTTCTAAGCGAAAGCAGGTCAAGAAGAGAGGCATGGACAGGGAGTCAATGGATTCAAACTTCAAGGGTCCACTGTTAGACGGTAAGCTGCAATCGATTTTTAATTCTTCATCTACGCTTGCTTGTCTTTATGTCAAAGAAATTCTGTGAGAGGATACCCCGAATTCAGAGAAAACATGGAGTGAAGAGGCCTTTAAATCGCAATTCAGACTGAAATTAGCAGAAAGAAATTTTGATGAGATGACTAATGCATTCCTCTACTAGGCTGTGCAAACCAGAAGAAAACAAACATCCAAATCCATTTAAATTTCTGTGGTTAATGAAATTGGTAAACGGTTTAATAAACTTGACCAACAACTTGAGGCATTTCACTATAAGCTCTGTCAAATTGAGATGGAAGCCATGGGTTAGGTGCAAAACATTGCTGAAGGTTCTCTGCTTAGGGAGACTGTGCTTAACGTTCTTGTGGATAGGTCGAATGTCATTGTTTTGTGACATTTTGTTCTCTCCTAGAGACTTTCCTCGTGGGCCTTTCCGCTGGCCAATACTTCTTTAAGTGGATAGTTCTAAAGCTTCTAGTCTCTAAGGGGTTGAAGGCTTCTCAATTTGAATCCTCAAACAACCCCTCTGTGATTTTCATGCCGATTAGTAGAACCAACAGCAAGGAATGCGAAGTGGTCAACCTGCTCAGTCTTCTTGCGGACTGACTTCCAGTTGGAGCTTAATTAGTGACTACAGCAATATTAATAGTTAAATTGCTTTCTCTTGTTTTTGGGTTGGCAGCGAAATGACTTTCTTGGCTCTAGTTCCTTCAATCACTTCTGCCTTTTTTTTTGGACTGATGTGCCCTCTCATTGTTACCTTTGTTGTTGTTCAGTTGATATGGTGTTCTTGTATCTGGTTTATGTTTTTTGGTATGTGTTTAATGCCTATCTCTCTTTGTAATTGGGTGAGGGCCTTCTTCCCTCGTTTACAGTATATAAAAGAAGACAATTGTATGCTACTTGATCAATCGATCACCTACATCAGCCCTTGTTGATAAAACTTTGTAGCTGCATGAGGCATGAACTGGTAAGAAACCCTTTCTTGGACATCTTAAGAGTTTTTGGTTGTGATGCTTATGTGCATGTTCCAAAGGAAAAAGAACTAGTTTGGATTATAAAACAAAGAAGCATTTTTTTAATAGGGTACAACGGTGGTATAAAAGGCTAAAAACTATGGACAACAAAAACAAATAAGATTGTCTATAGTTGAAATGTAATCTTTAGAGAGGTTTAAAAGCCTCCAAAGGAGGAAGAACAACAAAGAAAGGAAGAACCATAAAAAGTGCAGTTTGAGTTGAAAGATGAAGAATTTGGATGATTTGAATATGAATCAACAAAAGAAGCTGAACCACACGAGGAAGAACCTTGGAGCCAAGTCTTGAGGAGATCGGTTCGAGAAAGACGGCAACTAGAAAGGTATAGTCCACCTGATTTTTGTTTTGCCTTTGTTTTATCTGTTACTGAAGATGATTCTAGAAAAATTGGGGAATCTCTAGATTCAAATCAAGGTAAATTTTAGAACAAGGCCATGGATAAAGAAATGGAGGCCTTGGACAAAATTTTGACATGAGATTTGGTCAAGTTCCTTGTAATGCCTCTATTTTCACATCATTTGTGAAGTAGGCATTGAAGATCTTTAGTCTACTTCCCCATAGACTAAAGGATTCCTTTGGGGGTTTTATTTTATTAGTTAATTATTAATTACCAAATAGTGATTTTAATCATTTGCTCATATAAGATAATTATTAGTTGATTAATAGAATATTTTATAAAAGTGGTTTTTACCACTAAAAATATTTAATTGAAATAATTATTAATTTATTGCCTCAAAGTGATTTTAATTACTATTTATCATTAAGACAATTAATTAATATTATATTTGAAAAAGAGGATGTAAAGACCCTTGCAATTTTGGCCTTTAATTTTCAGTTTTGACCACTCATGAATTCCGTCAAAACACTTGTCTTGCAATTGTCTATCACTGATATGAATTTTTTGATTTGTCTTCTTTGAGTTCATAGGCTGTTAATGATGTTATTGAATGCTTTTAACAATGCAAGGTTGTTATAGAAATGATATATTAGCTGTTTCAATCATTTGGCATACATATAAGTTACTGTATTTAACTAGTACAACTAGTTGACATTAAGACAAACACTTTCCATGCATCTCAATATAGCCAATATACACCCACAACCACTAGGCATTTATGCAAACACTTGGCAAGCAAAAGCTCTTGACGAATTATGCAAATCATCATATAAACAACCACCTTCAGCCAATAGGCATTTTCACAAACATTTGGCATGCATATTCATATGAGAAAATACAATCTAAGAATATGCTTAACTACAAAGGCAAATGGCCAGCAACTTATTACTCCAATCTTGTATTATGATGTTCAATCCAAAGACATTACAACATGGCCAAGCTTCTTGGCATTTACAATGATGTCAAATATTCTAATGCTGATTTGAAGTGCACTTATAGCTGCAACTCAAAACCAACCTATATGCAATGATATGATGAACAAAACATAGAGGAACCTGATTTAAAATGATGCGCCTTTGATAGTAGATGATGGAAACCACAATAGAGATTCCAAACGATCAATACTCAAGTTAAGTCGACCTCCTATGCAAGTCGCCCCTGTTTTGGCCAGCAATGTAAAAATAAAATATATGCCAACACTTTTCAGCTCCCTCAAGTGCCAAACATTGTTGCCATGACCCTATGAGAGGTGCACCCTAGGTGAGAAGTGAAATCGCTGCCTTCTTGAACCTCCACAAACAAATTTGTCCCTTCCAATGGCACCCTTGTTGACTGATTGGTAATTTCCAGATTGCTGCTAATTAAAATCAGGGCACCTCCACAATGCAAAATGCCAAATAATGATCACCAATCGATGCCAAGAAGATGTGCAATGATCTCCTTAACAAACTCTTCAAATTTGGCCCTTGGCCACTAAATTTACTCCAATGAGATGACTGAAATATCACCTCCCACTTTGCAACAATATCAGTTGATAGTTTCACAGCGTCAAAGTTGCCAAACCAAAAAGAGCTTTCGATCTCAATGATCGAATGTAAAATCTACAGAAGCCCTAATCTCCACAATAAATTCAATTAAATGCCAATATCAAATACCTGGATGCTCAACAATGGGCCCTTAAAATCTTTTTATTCTTTATTGGAGGAGCTCACACACTTTTCTTGCCAATGTGGGATAAAAGATATATTTTCCACTTTACTTTTTATTTAAGTGACTTTAATTATTAAATTCCAAAGTCCAATATTTAAATAAAAATATTAATTTACAGACTTTAAAACGGAGGTCCAAATGAACTCGAAATTCAGTGATCTACAGCTCGTTGGAAAGGTCTTGATGAGACGCTCCATCTCCAACACTAAAAAACCCAAAACGAATAGAAACCTTAATTTGCCAAAAATAACAAGTCTGAGCCCAAGGTCCGAAATCCCCTGGTAAGACATCACCGCAAACCATCTGATATCACTGAGCTCAATGCAACATTTGGGATAGCCAACAGTTGACTGACAAGTCACCAAAATAGCGTTAGACTGACACTTACTATAAATAGTAGTGTTCTCCGAGGACCAAGAGAATAGACCCACAAGAACCTAGAAAGATTATTGCCATGCAAGCACTTACTATAAATAGTAAGTACGAACAAGTCCAAAATCTCTTCGAAAAGTGTCATACAGCTCCACTGGATCACCCGAACACCTTGGTGTTATCGAAATACTCCTCTAATTATGTTGTCACCAACCCAAGAAGTCAGCCCTAACTGTGTTGCAAGTGAATTCGAAAATGGGGACATTACAGAGGAGTGTCGGCTTGGGAGCTAAGCAAAAAAAAGAAAAAGATATCCTAAAAGTTGGCAAGAGAGGGTTATGAGGTATTTTACCTCCCCAAGGTGGTTTGTCCCCCTTTGGAAGGTACAAATACAAGGTGAAGATTTCAATTGAAGATATGCTGAAAATTGATATTGTTTTTTCATGTTTGAAGATATTGGGATATATGCTCAATAAGTGTTTGTAGAGTTGGAGCTGATTATTCTTCAAAAGGTGTCTTTTGACAACACTTATTACTAAGGTGGATTGGTTACTTGCCCTAGAGTGGGGCAATTTGCTTTGTGTGCTTATTGAGAGTGTTTGATGGACAATTTGATGTCCAATTAGAGCATAATAATTTTGATTATTATTTATATTAATTTTCCAAGTGTGGCGTGTTGATTGAGATTGAGGGTTTGATGTTTGAAGAGGTAAATTCTGAAAACTAGGGTTTTTAGAATTTTAGAGCAAGTTTTGGTGACCTTTTCATGGAAGGAAAATTCTGAAATAATTTTTATTTGATAGCCATTAATTTTGTGATTAGTTTGAGCTCTTATTTGCATCATTATTTTTAATATTGAGGGAGTTATGAATTTTTGAAGTTTTAACTGTTTGTAGAAAATAATATTTGTTGAAGGTAGATTTGCAAGGGTTTTTGTGGACGAATTCAAGGCACAAATTTTGATTTAATTATTGCAATAATTTTTTGAATATTGGCGATTAGGTTGGACTAGGGTTTGATCACTGTGGAACCCTAACCGTTGATGATTCATGGATGATATGATTGCTTTGATTTTTGCGTGATTTTGTCTACAATTTGTGAAAGCTTGAGTAGGGATTAGAGTGGGAAAGAACATCCATTTAGCTAGTGTGGCGCTAGGGTTTGGAGAATTAAAACATTCATTTTAGACTCTTTTTTCATTGCGGTAAGAGCCATTGGTGGCCAAATTCACAAGGTATTTATTTGCTATTTATTTCAAGATGAATCGGAGTTAATTTTTAGTTTGGAAGTGAAATTGCAACAATTAGGGTTTGTTGGTTTTTCTAATTTCAGAATTCATAAAATTGTGGATTTTAGGGGAAACCCTTTTTTTGTTAAATTGTTCCATTTGGGGACATTGCAATGGTATCAGAGCACCGATTTTGCCCACTTATGAGGTTTGGTATTAATTTGGATACAAACAGCTAAAAGGATTTTGTGTTATCAGAAAAGAGGAAGAAGTTATGGAAGAAATAGAGAAAGAAAGGCTCTACACAATGGTCTTGAAGGGGACCCTTTTATAGATTTGTATACTAGTGTCACTCAATATTTTGCGGTTGGAGAAGTTATCCTCCTAGGTGACTTCAACGCTCGTACCAGAGCTTCTTAGATCCCCCTTCGCAATCATTCTGCGGATGCGTTTTGTATCCAGGAGATGGATCCAGAGGCAATTGGGCTTCATAGGATGTCAGATGATATTTTAGGACCCTCCACAGCTCACGGTCGACACCTCCTATAGTTGGGAGAATCTCATGATTTGTTAATCCTGAACGGGCTCACATGCTTCCCATATTTTCGCTTTTTCACGTGCAGGCCTCATGGTGGGGGGGGCAAGTGTGGTGGATTATGTCCTATCTAGCTAGAACCTACTACCTTCCATCAATCACTTTTTTGTTTACCCCATCCCACTTGCAGATCACGCTCCTCTCTTTTTCTATCTAGGTTGGTACCCTCCACACTCCCTCTTCTCACACAATCCCCTTCTCTAACCTACTTGGTACCACCTTCTGCTTCGACGATGGGGACTCTGATATCTTCTCTTCCCACATCCGTCAACTTCTCCCACCCGAGTCCTAGTTCTTCCCGCTTGAGGGTGTTGCCACCAAATTTACTTGTCTTTTGTCCATCATTTGGGGAGCTGCCCTTAAGTCATTTCCTAGCTCCACTAGGCCCACACCCCCTTCACATTAGCCTAATATTCCCAGCTCACATAACACCTGTCCCATGAACAAGCGGTATGATGAGGACTGCAAAACTCTCCACCACCTGATCTGCTACACTTTCATCCATGACCACTACTTCCCCACAATGAAATCCTCTTATCGTTGTTTCCGTTGCAAGAAACGTCTCTTTATCTCTCAGAGGAAATGGATCTTATGGGATTCATTCACCCACTCTCCTAAACAGTTCTAGCGTACCATCTTCTCTCGCCACTCTCCCATCCCTCTTGAGCTTTAACCCTGGATCAATGATCTCCCACACATCCACTCTCTATGATATTTTGGGGCAACCTCTGATTCATGTTTCCTCCCCACCTTCTTGCCACTTATTCACATATGGGAACATCATAGAAGTTGTGATTAGGTCTGTGGCAATTACTAGAACTTAGCTTCGATGTTATTTGGTTAAAAATTTAAATGTATGGTTTGAAGACTACAAAATATATAGGAAGATACTCCACTATTCAAATTTAGTTCTCACAACAAATGTTAAGTGATGAACAACAATAGGGTCGTTGATGAGGAGGAATTTCAAGCAGAATTCTTCAAACATGGATATGAGGTTTTGGGTAATCACTTGGTAGATCTCTTCAACTATGTGGTTCGTTTAGGGTTTCCACCTTCCTGGTCACATCACATCATTCATTCGATACACAAATCGGGCCCCAACATAGATCCCAATAACTACAGGACGATCATGGTTGGCCACACATTCTCAAAACTATATGCTACAGTTCTCCACATGCGGCTTTCGAGAGAGTTGGAGTAGCGACACCTCAGAGCTAGGGGGCAGGGAGGGTTTTGACCAGCTCATCAGACCATTGACCACATATTTACTTTTCGATCCATCATTGAGGAAGCACGTCATCGCTCATCGAAAGTCTACTGCTGCTTTGTAGACTTTCAGAAAGCTTTTGACTCTATTTTGCGGGAGGCCCTTTTACAGAGGCTCAGATACATTAGTATTTTCGAGACCCTTTTGACAGCGATTATGCGCCTCTACTAGATGGTCCTCGGTCGTCTCCGCATTGCCCATGGGTTATTAGACTTTATTAGGAGTACCATCGGGGTTAAACAGGGCTGCGCCTATCCCCCACTCTCTTTGGAATATACATTGATGAGTTAGAGACCTTCCTTCATGAGCATATCTAGGACGGTGATGGTTGCCTTCTCCACTAGGTGTTGATTTCTATCCTATTGTTTGTGGATGATGTGGTCCTCATGGCCTCTTCCCCTAAGGAGTTGCAGCGATAGTTAGATGCCATAGCTATTTTCTGTGATCTTCGACAGTTGATAGTCAACTTGGACAAAACCAAGGTCATAGTTTTCAACGGGTTGAAGACTTCACACCTCGATTTCTTCTTCAGAGGAGAGGAGATTGAGATTGCTAGCACCTATACCTACTTGGGGGTGTGTTTCTCTGGACCCCGCTTTAGCATGAGACAGGCCCTCTAGCCTTGAATCAATAAGGGGTACAATTCTTTAGCCCTCCTTGAGAGACAGTGTTTTCGACACCATCTTCAGGACATCTCTTCCAAGATGTCCCTCATGGACACCCTTATTAGGCCTATTGGTCCTCTATGGGTCCATGGTTTGGGGACCCTCTTGCTTGAGTCAAATTGGGCATCGGTTGAGAGAGTCCAGACACTTCTCCTTCGCCGCATTATCAGGTGCAAACAAACAGTTCCTCAACACATCATCCTTGCAGAGTTTGGGACCCGTCCCTTCAGACTGGAGACTATGTTCGATCTGATATCTTTCTTGCATCGCATCTGGAGCTTCACTGACTCAGCGAAGGGACATGACATATACCCGTACTTAGCTTATTGTTCTTTAGAGGCTATTCCCTGTTCTGTTCCCACTAGTTGGGCTCGTTGTTGGTATGTTGGGGTCTCATATCTCTTAGGGTCAATGGGGATTATGGACTGTCTCCCTCCATTTCAGTACTCCTTGGATGCTCCGTGCCACCTTCTCCCTACCTGATAGGAGATGAATAGGATTATCAGGGAGGATGTTTACAAACAGTATATTCATACCACTTGGGTAAACCCCAATGGGGGGTTATGCCCAAATATGGCCTTTTATGAAGAGCATTACCTGGAATTGAGGGATGAGCTTATTGTCCGCCCTCAATACACTTTGCGCCATTGGATGCATGCTCTTCGTATTCCCCTTGGACAATTTAGAGTGGGTTTTCATAGGCTTCAGATTGAGATAGATCATCAGATAGATCTTACAGATAGGATATGTCAGTTATGCAACCTTTAGGAGGTCGAGTCAAAAGAGCACTTCATCTTCCATTGCCTTACCTACTACGAGATCAGAGGGAGGTTCCACTGTCTCTTCAGGGAGACCCAGTGTTTCTCCATCCTCTTCAGATATGAGCACCAGAAATATTTGGCTCTATACATACAGGAGGCCCTCAGCCTTCGTGACCACATGATTCGGGGCCACACTAGACCACAATATTTCTAGGGGATTACTTCTTTCTTCACTGTGCTACCTTCGAGGAGAGGCACTAAGCCCCAGATTGACACTAGTACGACTTCACATTCCAGATTAGTATAGATCCGAGGGACCACTCACAACCCCCTGGGATCTCATGGACATAGCCATTCCAGTTCCAGCCCCAGGGGTCAGACTAGATCCACTAGATCATTGCGGCAGGGTACTCCCTCTAGATGGCAACATACAGGACAGACCAAACACTCCACCTCCTCCACTGGTTATCCATTTATTTAGAGTTTTTTCTCGACAACCTCGGATGTTAGGAGAGTTGGGTCCACTCCTTGATGGACCTCTCATTGCTTTCCTGGTTCTTCTCTCATTTTGTATTTGCCCACCTCTCTGTTTGGTTGGGGTCGTTGGCTGCGGGTTGTTTTTTGCCTCTTTCCTTTTTGGATACTCACTCTTTTTTGTATTATTTCTCTTTTAGCTTTGTTTTCTCTTTGGGAAACCTTTTGGTCTTCCCGCTTTGCTATGACACTCTTGTACTCTGCAATCCCTTTGACCTACTTTTGTGGTCATTTGTCGGACATTAATATATTTATCTTATCTTATCTACAATGCAGGTAGAAGGCTAGGGAACATATGCCAACTAGTGGAGGATATAATCAACACCTTGGAAGAAGTAGAAAAAAGGTTATCCAAGGTAAATCAATCACATTATGAGTACATGAAGTGGGCGGTACAACCCTCAAGGACATACTTGGTTCAACATGAATTATTGAGAGATACAGATGAGGAGGTTAGGCTCTTGGTTATTAATTGTATTAATGAGGTTTTAAGACTAACAATTCCTGAAGTTCCCTACAGTGATAAAATCACGAGAGAAATATTTTTGTTGATTGTGGAGAACTTTCAAGGTCTCAAAGAAGACAAAGGACACCCCGTGGCTAGAAGGGTCAACATCTTGGAAACTATAATTTCAACCAGGTCATGTATTTTGATGTTAGATATGGAGTGTGATGAACTTATTGTTAAGTTATTTTAACATTTCTTTGCAATTGCTTGTAAGAATCCTACCAAAAATGTTGTAGCTTTTATGTAGAGAATCTTGACCTCGACACTCAATGAGAGTGATGATCTTTCCAAGCCATTATTATCTATCTTGTTGATAGGTTTGGGGCTATAAAAGTTTTTTTTTAATTGCACATATATTGTTTGAAAATGTTGCAATTAATTGTGAGGGAAAATTGAGGCCTTATTTGATAGTGGAGCATGTAGATGAAGAGAGGACCGAACTACATGGAGAGTTGGAGGAAAAAAATGAAGGGATAGCCTTTTATGAGGACTCTTATGAGGAGCCAATGAAACAAAAAAATCAGAATTTGATGGGCAGCCCATAGGGGTGCAAGTGGATGATAAAAGAGAAGAGGAAATCAATGAACGTGAATTAAAAGAAGTGCAAGGTAAGGATCTTTTATTGATAGGAAATGTCTATTTATCTTCTATTGATTGTATACATGACAGTGAAGTCACCAAAGACGATAAAATGAAGGATATGGTTTGCAAAATGAGGCAAGAGGATTCCTTGATTCAAGTTCACAAATATTGGCATCAAGAGGTATGGGATCCTGGTAATTTTTTGAGTTTTACAAAGGTTCTCAATTCTGATTTTAATTTCTCTATGACTAATTCCATGGGAATAAAGAAAGAATCAGAATCGTTTGGGGCATGGAGGAATATAGGCATGCACAAATTAACATTGGAACTAGAGTTTAAGGTAGGAGATAATGAGGTTGTTTTGCATGGTTTGAGTGACACGAAGGCTCCTTCATCGTCATCAATCAACTTGATAAGAGGGTATTTTATGAGTATGAGGAAGAAAAATGAAAGGAACAATGATAGGGTTGTTATGAGACATCATGGACAACCATGTGCTTGCAAAAGAAGGGATGCTACAACACAATTGGTAAGTTTACCTAGTTTTGATTTTTATCATGCATATGTTGGAAGAGATAGATTGAAGTTTGAATTTTATGGCTTAGAAAATTCTAAGACATCTTGTCAATTCTAGCTCCTACATACAAGCGTGATATTGCCCTCTCGGAATATGTATCGGTTCGCAAGGAGGAGAGTTCATGCATGGACAAATTCTGAAATCATTTGCTCCCAAAATTTTGAATTAATATGGCAGGTACAACAGTATATAAAAGGGGATGAAGTCCAGTATTGGTGGGGCTTGTTTAGGATGCATACATGTGTGAGGAAGCTAGCAAAGGACAACCAAGGGAAGGATATACATCTTACATAAGGGGATACCTATCAATGGATTTAGATGACTATGATATGCACTTGCAAGGTATGTTTTCCAATTTGGTTAAGCTTGTTTTCTCTCTACAAATGGAAGGACTACATTTTCAAAATGAAGAAGGATTGATATGGTATAAAGAAGGTCGTAGCACACCTTGGAATGCACACTATGGGAGCACACCTCCTCCACTGCTTCTCCATGAGATGAATTTAACTATGGGCAGCCTTGCCAAGCATATTAATTTGGTTCAGTTATGCAGTCTTAATTTTCTTCTTACATGGCATAAGTCCATGATGGTTTGTTGGAAAAGCATGGAGTTACAGAGCCCATTAAGGATCAACTTGGTAATGGGCAAATCGAAATTTTTGAGTAGATGCATGGCTGTGTTTAACTATGATAACCAACATATTTGGATACACAATCTATGGGGGGAGGTTTCAACTCATAAAGGGACCTTGTGGATAAGTTTGAAGCATGATAAGAGGTATGATAGCTACTATTTTGAGTTGTATGACACATTGAGTTCTTTTGAGCAACATACTAGGTACAAGTATGGCAATGTAAGAAGTTCTGATGGCATCCCACAAATTATGGGAAGAAGAGAGAATGCAAGTATTAATTCTGAATCTTGTCATCATGAAGAATCAGAATTAGGCATGTGCTTACAACAGTATTATGAAGACTGATTTTTGAGGCACATTCCATCTTTTGCAAGGTTTTAGAAACATGCATGTTTGGGTTCCATTCGCGAGTAATAGAAGTAGCACATGCACAAAGAGAATACAACTCTCCTTGATAAGCATTTGGGGACTCTTGATGAGCTTATGGAGTGTTACATGCATGCATGTGAATGTTGTGTTGACGCTGTGGATTGCACCTTTTAAAAGAAGACTCGATTTCTTTCTTCTACGCGACACAATGGAGACATTCTTCTTGGTGTGGGTAGCAAATTTGAGGAATGAATCTCTAGATTAAGGGCTAGCTCCTCTTGATGCACCTTTGAGGTCCTTAACTTCTACTGCTAACAATGGGGGGGGTGAAAAGAGAAAAGGATGTTACAAAAGCAGAACCTAACTAAAATGGTGATGCACCAAAATGATTCGATCTACTCATTTTTTATCAACACTTTACATTAAAAGGAGTGAACAGACACTTCATTTGAACAAAAGACCGAGATTGCATTTGTGTTTTAACAAGAGGCTTAATGGAGATATAATGAAGGAGAACCTACCATAGGTGCTTTAGAAGCACACTGTGAGATAATTGCTCCTCTGCCTCTATACACCAACTTGGGCACTTCCTGTTAACTTGCAAAAGATCTTGGATACACTAGATATATTGGTGTCGACCTATGAAAGCATTAAGATAAATGATTGAACATAATGGCGATACACATGCATATGCAAAAGTGCAGAGGATCAGATAGAGGTAAAAACGCTTCCTTTGATTAAAAGGCAAAATTGTTAGGGCTTCGCCATACACAAGTGAGAGATTCCCTTTTACCAGGTTGAGAGGTTACAATATATAGAATTTAGAGAAAGACTCTTCGTCCCTTCAAGGAACATGCGGCCCATATTGTATTAAACACCTTGGTAAGAAAAATCCGCTCATGCCGCTGTCATCTTTCCATAAATGCACTTGAAAGACCCATGTTGTAGATGTCATAGACATTGACTTTGTTGCTCAAACTGCATTAAACATACCTGCTAAAGCATGGGTCGCCTTGTTCTTTGAATGACAAGGCCGCCTCTCTATGAAAACTCGTGCAACTGTCTGCTTATTAATGCTAAACAAAAAAAAAGGGGCCGCTTTATTGAATGTTCGCGCAGTTTCCTTGATAGCTGTTTGGTGGAGACTATTCCATTTGCACGCAATTACTTCCCCTGTCGACGCCTCCTATGCCACCTGGACTGATCTGGTTCGTTCCTGCACTTGGTTGGATGTGTCTTCTGGGACGTTCCAAGCATTGTCTTATGTGTGCGTGGTCGTGTTCTGGGTTTACTGTTCTGCTCTCTCATTCCTTGTTACTTGTCTATTTCTGGCAATTCGGGCTCTCGGGGATATTCTTTGTTTCCTCTCGGGCTCCTTTCTTGGCGGGTCGTTGAGTCCATCTCCGGGTCTCCAAGCCTTTGAATTCCTTTGGACAAAACATTCGAAGGAAATCCTTCGGACATTTTGTCCGAAGGAATTCTTCATTTTCTTGCCGCCTTGACACCCACTTTTAATGACGCCTTGGCTCGCGCTTTAGAATTCTTTTAGACAAAATGTTTGAAAGAAATGGTTTTTAGCTTTTCTTCAACTATTAACCCAATTCCATAAATTTGACTTTCGCAGGCCCGTCATCAAACATTTGAAAATCAACGGCTATATTATCACCATGAAATTGACATCCACGGGCCTGTCATCTTTTGAAAATCAACGGCTTTTTCGCTACTTTGAATTTGACGTCCGTCACCAGACATTTGAACTTTCAATGGCTAGCCTATTACGTTGAAGTTGACGTTCTCAGGCCTGTCACTGGGCTTTAGCAATTTTCTCGACTTTTTGCAAACGAACCTTTTCGAAGGGAAAGTGACCCTTCGGAAAAATAGAAAAGGTCCATTCTGACGGCCGAGTGCCCTCCAAAAGGGCACTTACCCTTCGGGTTTTTTGCCTTCCGAATTTCTTCGGACAAAATGTCTAAAGGAATTCCTGAAGGAATTCCTTCGGACATTTTGTCTATAAGAATTCGTGCCTTCAGTGTCTCGGCTCTTCCTTGGTGAATTTCTTCGGACAAAAATTCCGAAGGAATTCTTTCGGACATTTTGTCCAAAGAAATTTGTCCCTTGGGTTTCTTCATGGATTTTCTTCGGACAAAAAGTCCGAAGAAATCCTTCTTTGTCTTCAAATTTTCTTTGAAGGAAAACCCCCACTTTTTTGGCTTTTTGGCTTGACCCTTTGCAAACGGACCTTCTGCCCTCCGCAAGGGCACTTTGGTCCAAGGTTGTCCTTTGGAACTTGCTTGAACGGTCCCATTTGTTGCTTTTCTGCCCTCCGTAAGGGTATCTGACCTTCAAAGTTTTGTAAAATATTTATGTCCCTTTGGAACTAGCCCATCTTACTGCCGATAAAGGCTTGCTTGAGGTAATTTGCTTGCACCGTGGAACTCCTTGAAACGAAATGAGTTCCTGATCAACTCAAAATACCTGCAAGACTCAAATCACTTGGTTTTTTACAAAAGCGGCCATGTCACAAGGGGAAAACCCAAAAATTGCAGCAAGGTGAATTCATCAGAAATTGGCTAATAGGGTTTAGCAAGAAAAGAAAGAGGGGAGCCCAATTTTGGTCTGTAGGACCAAAATTGGTCAACATATTTGGCGATAACCTTGAGAAACTTAAAAACCAAATGAATATTTTACCCTAGAAGGCAAAGAAAACACACCCAAGTAAAAAAATACAAACATGCATAAAAGCATTTAGGAAAAACGAAGAAAAACAAGGAAACTATGTACAAATAAGGGAAGGCTAGTGACAATGTTTAAGATATATCCCATTGACTGGGATATGTATTCTCCACCATCCAGTTTGGAGAGTTGGAAAGCATTATGTTGCTTGCATTGGGTGATGACATATGGGCCACTCCACAAGGCATCGAACTTCGTGTGCTTCTCAGGTTTAGCTCGATCTTCATCCCATTTCAAGACAATGTCGCCTTCCGAGAAGTCTTTTGACGAAGATTTCTTGTCAAAATGCTTCTTTGTTTGCTGCTGATGGCTGGTCATGGAAACCATGGCTTAGTCTCTTGCCTTCTGAAGCTCCATTAATTCACAGAATGTGATCTCCATGTTGTCGCTCTCCTCCAATTGCAGCTGATGGACAAGATCCAAGGCTAGTAACTCAAGTGAAATAGGAAGTCTAGCTTCCCTTTCATACACAAGTGTGTATGGTGAATTGCCAACTGCTCTTTTTGGAGTGACCTTGTTTGCTCACAGGGCTATTTTCAACTTGGCATGTCAAGTCCTTTAATTCTCCTCCATTGTCCTTCTAATGATTCTGATCAGGTTCTTAATGGTGGACTCAGCCAGTGCATTTCCTTGTGGGTAGTAGTTGGAGGAAGTACTAAGATAGATGTCGTATTTTAACGTCCACTCTCTTGTTTTGGTTCCCAAGAAAGTCAATGCGTTATTCGAAATGATGGTAGCTGGAACTCCAAATTTTGTCACCAGGGTTTCATAGAAGTCTAGGACTGCACTTTCGTTGGCTTCCTTCAAAGCAACGGCTTCTACCCATTTCGTGAAATAATTTGTAGCGGTCAAGACCCACTTGTGGCCAGCACTAGCAGGGTTGATCATCCCTATGAAGTCTAGACCCCATTGTATGAACGACTGTTCCACTTGAATAGGTTGCAGAGGCATTGCAGTCAGCCACTGGTTTCCATCAAAGAGAGCACATTTCTGGCACTTTCGTATCCAAGCATGAGTGTCTCTGAACAAAGTGGGCCAAAAGTAGTCAGCTTTCATAATCCTTGCAGCGTTGGACTTAGGAGCAAAGTGGCCACCAGCTGGTCGA
Organism: Torreya grandis; assembly: GCA_037957365.1. Lineage (NCBI taxonomy): Eukaryota > Viridiplantae > Streptophyta > Pinopsida > Cupressales > Taxaceae > Torreya > Torreya grandis. The sequence continues at coordinate 1,698,379 of JARHVA010002282.1, read as the reverse complement.
TCATGAAATTCGGAGAGTACCTTTTCGACCTGCTTTGAGTGGATGCATTTCAAGAGTACCTCTGAAAAGTCCTTTCTAAATAGCACTCCATCAACCAGGGCATAAGGAAGAGACTAGAGCTTGAAATATTTCCTCTTAGTCCTATCAAGGCCATGTGGGCACTCACCAGTTCGAAGGAAATGAACCATGTCTTGTGCCCAGCTCTTTATGACTGCAAGTTATGCTGCTGTAGTTTCATCATGGAGTAGCAAAATGCCCTCTTTCTGTTTAAGATCTGTAGCGAGGTGTTCAAACAGCCCTCTTCCCCTTACTAGCTTGGTGGTCTTGATCTCCACATCGTATTCCATTACCTTGGTGATTCACTCTGCCCTTTTTTCATTTAAGTCACGACTCAGCAAGAAGTCCTTGATACTAGGATTTGGTACCATGATATGAATCTTGTTGTTTGACATGTATCTAAATTTTTTCAGGTTTCGTAAAATTGCAAGTGCTTGCTTCTCAACATATGTGTACTTAACTTCAAAACCTTCAAAACCTTGGCGAAAGAATGCGAGAGATTGTTCAAAGTTTTCATCATTTGCTTGAGTGAGCATAGCAGAGATTATCTCTTCATTTCCAAAGGTGTAGAGGTTGAAATTCTTGGAGAAATCAGGACTGGTTAAGGTGGGAGCTTGGGCGATAGCTTGCTTAATCCCTTCAAAACTATCTTTCCTTCGTGTTGTCCATGTAAACGTCTTATCTTTCTTCAGCATGGAAGTTAACGGCTTAACTATTTCAGCAAAATTAGGGATGAATCTCCTAATAAAGTTTATTTTGCCAAAGAAGCTTTGCAGGCCCTTCTTGTGTTTAGGTAAGGACAGTGCTAAAATAGCGTGTACTCTTTTCGGATCAATGGTCAAGCCCTTTTTTGAAACGACATGACCCAACAGTTTGCCTTCATGGACAACGAACACACATTTCTTTGGGTTGAGAGAGATGCCAAACTCTCTACACCTCTGTTGTCTTGCATCCTTGGAGAAAACTGTCACATCATCAAGATAAACCAACACAATATCATTTATCAAACCTTGGAAAGTCATATCCATAGCTCGTTGGAAGGTAGCTCTAGCATTAGACAGTCCAAATGGCATTTTCTTGTAGGCGAAAGTTCTCCACTTGGTGGTGAAGGCTGTCTTGTATTGCTCGCAGTCTTGCACCAGAATTTGATTGTATCCGGAGTACCCGTCCAGGAGGGAGAAACGTTCACTCCCTGTCACCATCTGGAGGATTTGCTCCATACTTGGGAGGGAATAGTGATCTCTTAACGAGACTATTCAGGTCTCTTGAATTGACACATAATATGATCTCTCCATTCTTCTTCCTAATGGGGACCAGATTGGCCAGCGAAGAAGAGTGTTTGATAAGAAAAATGATCTTGGACTCAATCACCTTGGTGAGTTCCTTCCGCATGAGACGCTCAATCTTCGGATTGATTGGCCTTTGTTTTTGTTTGATGGGTTTGGCACCATCTTTCAGCTCAATGGTGTGTTGAGTCAAGCTTGGGTCAAAACCCTTCAGATTGCTATACTCCCAAGCAAAGACATCGGCAAACCCCTGGCATAACAAAATGAAAGAATGCCTTTCATCATTTGTACATACCTTCCCAAGTGCAAGCAGCCTATCATTGAATATTTTGATCATTTCGTAATTTTCTTTCTTGGTTGTGATGCTTGCTTTGTCATTTTTGAATTGGTCATCCTCATTGAAGATGCTTTCGAGAGTGATCAAACTCTTAGGAAGTTTGTTGTTCTTCAGTTGAACAATTTGGCTGTCATAATGTTGTTGCAGCTTGGATTGATTCCTAGAAGCGAACCCAACGTCCTCTTTTAAGAAAAGTGCTATCTGCTGGTCACTGTCAAACACCTATCAATTGGTGACATTATCAGGAATGGAGGGTCTTATTATCACTTTTAAATGGTGTTGACTGCTGTCCTGACTTATTCTCTTGGGAATGTCAAACTGAGTACCAACTGCTGCTAGTCTGTCTGCTTGCTTATTTTGCTCTCTTGGGATGGAAATGATGTTGAAAGCAATGAAACTTTTCATTAGGTCCCACACCCTGTGCTTGTAAGACTTAAGCAAGGAATTCTTGGTCTGGTTTTGACCTCTCACCTGGTTTACAATTAATTCACTGTCTTAAAAAATCTGCAATTTTTTTATTCTTTTTCTTGTCCACTCTAAACCATGAACAAGAGACTCATATTTTGCAACGTTGCAAGTGCAGGAGAATTGGAACTTGAAAGTTGAAAAGTATTTTTCCTTTGAGGGTGAAACTAGCATTGCTCCACCACCAGCTTCCAACTTGCTTTTTGATCCATTGAAGAAAAGTTGCTACAAACCACATCTCTCTTGGTTTGCCTTCATCAAATTTGGCATGAAGGTACCTTTTTCATGCATGCAGTAAACTCCAAGACCTGCCTCTTCGATGAACTTTTAAGGATCATGTTAAAAAATATGTCATTTTCCCGTTCATCTAAGAGCAGGTCAGCAAATCCTTCAAGGGAAGAAGGTGGGGATTGGTCTACCTAGAATTCTTCTTCATCAATGATGGTGTAGCTGACATTTGTCGCCTTGAGCAAGTATGGCTTCGGGTGATCTTTGTGGATAGGCTCTGATTCAATCTTCACTTTGGTTCCATATTTGGTCTTAAAAATCATGTAAGACTAGTTTGCTGCTAAGTACCCACCTATCTTGGACGTGAAATCCTTGGATAAGCAAAGAGCGAAGTAAGGGGGAACATTTGCCACTACCACGTCATGGGGAACGGAGAAGGTTGGACATGCATGGAGAGTTAGATTCAAACCTCTCACCACTCCCAATGTCTTGGCTGGTGATCCATCCAACTTTAGAACTCCCTTAGTTATTTGCTCATACTTGAGTCTTAGCTTATCAGCTATGCATTTGGGCATTACTGAGGTGCTTGCTCCACCGTCAATGATGCAATTGTGGACCAAGAAATCTCCAACGATCAAGGATAGATAGAATGGAGGGATCTTTTCATCTTTCTTTGCTTGACCTTCGGTGGAAGGAGCCCCATTCATAATCAACACATTATCAACATTTGTTGGAACAACTTGCTCACTCAGTCCATGCAATTCCTTTTGGAGTATATCCTTTTGTCCTGGCATTGCTAAAAAATCCCACAATGAGATATTCATGTGCAGCTTCTTCATTTGGTCCACCACATTGATTGGAGGGTTGCCCCCTTTTGAACTTTCTTTGGGGGCATTTACAACTTGAGGTGCAACCCAAGGAGTTGAAGCTACCACTGGCTGTCTATAATTGGGAAACTTTTGATTCACCTGTGATGAAAAAGATGTCGCAGATGCTTGAGCTTCTTCCATAGCTCTCTTCTTGGACCTGGTGTTGGATGCAACACAATCATCTTGATTGTTTCTACTCCCCACATAATTGATTGAGTAGAATTCCCTTTTTAGGTGGTTCATAAGAGTGGTATCAGATTGAACTTGTCTGCTGTCCATCTCAGGTTGCGTTGACGCCTCAAAATTTGAGAATTGGGCTCTTTGATCACCTGGAGTGTGCATACATTGATTTGGTAGCTCATTAGCATAAGCAACCTATTTTGGAACACACCCCAGAGGTGGGCAATTAGGCTGTTCCTATACCAAATTATTTTGAGTGGGGACAAGAGCCTTGGACGATGCAGGGGCACTTGGGTTATAACTTTGATAAGGTCTGACCTGAGTAATTTGACCCTGTCCTTGATTATAATTTTGGAAAGGTCTATTCACTTTCCCGAATTGTTGGTATCCTTGATTTGGCCGATAGCATTGAACTTGTTGCCTCTTGAGATCCACTAATTCGTTGGTAACACTTTGTAACAAACTCTTAACTTCATGGAGGTCATTTGGCGAGGTAGCAGCCGATTTTTCTACACTAGGCAGAGGAGCTAAAGTGGACGCAGCAGTCTAAACTGAGGGTTGCAATTCAGAAAAGAGTGGCATATGAGGTATAGGAGCTATCTTTCTTGCTTGCACCAAACAATTTTCGGCGGCTATAGCTATTTCATAAGCAGCGGGTAACACTTGTCCACCCATGGACTGTATCATGACAACAATGTCGTTGCTCAAAGCCTTTAAATAGTAAAGGAAAGCATAGCTTGGGGTTGGTTTCACTAAAATGGGGATTCTATCCCAAGTCTTTTGGAACCTAGTATTAAAATCCTGCATAAATTCATGCGGAGCTCTTTTCACAGTGGTCAATTGCTCAGCGAGAGAGAGATGGTCACTCTTCTCTCCAAATTTATTTGTCAAGAGGGTGCCTAATTCATTCCATAGCCGACTGAATTCATAGGCAAGGTCCCATATCGGTCCAAAACTTTACCTTTAAAGGACAATGTCAGTAACATGATGGCTACGTTTTCTTCAGTGAAATTATGGATATTGCAGAGATTGGCTATATTTCTGATATGCTCAATAGCGGTAATTGGCCTCTCTCTATTAAAAGGAGGAACACTCTTAAGGGTTGTCCTTGGGATTGAGTCAAACTGCAAAAAGTTTAAAGGGCTCTGACCATTGAAGGCTACAAAAGGTAAAGCCATGATGATGGCAGAGTTCAACTTGGGTCTCCTTGTGTAGGTGTATTTTATGGCAGGGCTAGAAATTGGTTTGCTGTATCGGGATGAGTCTTTGCAAACCTTAGCCACTTTGCTCAGTTTAAAGGCAACTCGACGAATTTGAAAGGAACACCCTTGGAAGATCTTGTGGTGACCTTAGGCATGGTATGCCAGGCTGATCTCTGACCAGAGACAGTTCTTAAAATGGAGTTGCCAGATGTTGGGTTAGTTTGCTCACTCTTGCAGTAACAGGGCCAGCACCAACCCTGAAACTTCACAGGGCTTAAAAAATGGTCCCATCAGGTATGCCCAAAACTATTGATGTTGTGGATTGCACCCTTTAAAAGAAAACTCGGCTTCTTTCTTCCACGCGGCACAATGGAGACATTCCTCTTGCTGTGGGTAGCAAATTTGAGGAATGAATCTCTAGATTAAGGGCTAGCTCCCCTTGATGCACCTTTGAGGTCCTTAACTTCTACTGTTAACAATGGGGGGGTGAAAAGAGAAAAGGATGTTACAAAATTAGAACATAACTAAAATGGTGATGCATCAAAATGATTTGATCTACTCATCTTTTATCAACACTTTACATCAAAAGGAGCGAACAGACACTTCATTTGAACAAAAGATCGAGACTGCATGAGTGTTTTAACAAGAGGGTTAATGGAGATATAATGGAGAACCTACCATAGGTGCTCTAGAAGCACACTGTTAGATGGTTGCTCCTCTGCCTCTATACTCCAACCTGGGCACTTCTTGTTAACCAGCATAAGAAGATCTTGGATACACTAGATATACTGGCGTCGACCTATGAAAGCATTAAGATAAATGACTAAACATAATGGCGATACATAGGCATATGCAAAAGTGCAAAGGATCAGATAGAGGTAAAAACGCTTCCTTTGATTAAAAGGCAAAATTGTCAGGGCTTCGTCATACACAAGTGAGAGATTCCCTTTTACCAGGCTGAGAGGTTACAATATATAGAATTTAGAGAAAGAATCTTTGTCCCTTCAAAGAACAGGTGGCCCATACTGTATTAAACACCTTGGTAAGAAAAATCCGCTCATGCTGCTGTCATCTTTCCATAAATGCGTTTGAAAGACCCATGTTGTAGATGTCACAAACATTGACTTTGCTGCTGAAACTGCATTAAACGTTTCTGCTAAAGCATGGGTCACCTTGTTCTTTGAACGACAAGGCCGCCTCTCTATGAAAACTTGTGCAATTGTCTGCTTATTAATGCTAAACAAAAAATAAGGGTTGCTCTATTGAGTGTTCATGCAGTTCCCTTGATGGCTGTTTGGTGGAGACTATTTCATCTGCACGCAATTACTTCTCTTGTCGACGCCTCCTATGCCACCTGGATTGATCTGGTTCGTTCCTGCGCTTCGCTAGATGTGTCTTCTGGAACGTTCCAAGCATTGTCTTATGTGTGCATGGTCGCGTTCCGGGTTTACTATTCTGCTCTCTCTTTTCTTGCTACTTGTCTTTTTCTGACAATTCGGGCTCTCGAGGCTATTCTTTGTTTCCTCTCAGGCTTCTTTCTTGGCGGGTCGCTGAGTCCATCTTCGGGTCTCCGAGCTTTTGAATTCCTTCGGACAAAACATCCGAAGGAAATCCTTTGGACATTTTGTTCGAAGGAATTCTTCCTCTTCTCGCCGCCTTGACACCCACTTTTAATGACGTCTTGGCTCGTGCTCTAGAATTCTTTCGGACAAAATGTCTGAAAGAAATGTTCTTTAGCTTTTCTTCAATTGTTAACCCATTTTCATAAATTTGACGTTCGCGAGCCCGTCATCAAACATTTGAAAATCAAGTACTATATTATCACCATGAAATTGACGTCCACGGGCTTGTCATTTTTTGAAAATTAACGGCTCTTTCGCTACTTTGAATTTGACATTCGCGGGCCTGTCACTAGACGTTTGAACTTTCATTGACTAGCTTATTACGTTGAAGTTGACATTCTCGGGCTTGTCACTGCCCTTTAACAATTTCCTCGGCTTTTTGCAAACTTTTTTGAAGGGAAAGTGACCCTTCAAAAACATGGAAAAGGTCCATTCTGACGGCCGAGTGTCCTCCGAAAGGGCACTTACCCTTCGGATTTTTTGCCTTTCAAATTTCTCCGAACAAAATGTCCGAAGGAATTCTTTCAGAAATTGTCTGTAAGAATTCGTGCCTTCAGTGTCATGGCGCTACTTTGGTGAATTTCTTCTGACATTTTGTCCGAAGAAATTCGTCCCTTGGGTTTTTTCATGGATTTTCTTCGGGCAAAAAGTCCGAAGAAATCCTTCTTTGTCTTCAAACTTTCTCTGAAGGAAAACCCCCACCTTTTTGGCTTTCCGGCTTGACCCTTTGCAAACGGACCTTCTGCCTCCGCAAGGGCACTTTGGTTCCAAGGTTGTCTTTCGAAACTTGCTTGAACAGTCCCATTTGTTGCTTTTCTGCCCTCCACAAGGGTATCTGACCTTCAGAGTTTTGTAAAAGATTTATGTCCCTTTGGAACTGGCCCATCTAACAGCCGATAAAGGCTTGCCCAAGGTAATTTGCTTGCCTTGTGGAACTCTTTGAAATGAAATGAGTTCCAAATCATCTCAAAATACTTGCAAGACTCAAATCACTTGGTTTTTTACAGAAACAGGCCTGTCACAAGGGGAAAACCCAAAAATTACAATAAGGTGAATTCAACAGAAACTGGCTAACAGGGTTAGCAAGAAAAGAAAGAGGGGAGCTCAATTTTGGCTTGCAGGACCAAAATTGGTCAAAACATGTTGATAAGGGGCAGCCTTTGGAAAGGCACATGGCGTGCACAAAGAGGGCCATATATGTTGAGCTGTACTAGCTTGAGGCCACACATTATGGTAGGTTTGCTAGATGGTACTTAGCTGATTTCTTTTTGCATGATTGGAGGGTTATAGCATGGCATTTGGGGGGTCATTACCCTCAGGGCAGCAAGGTAATCAAATTCTATCATGTTTTTTATTTTAACTTTTAGCCACATATCACTTCTTTGGATGGTGTAAGGGAAAGGAACTTCTTCATTCACCACTTGGTATTGCAAGGGGTGGTTGTTTGAGAACACGTGGAGCGTTTGGAAGGTTATAAGGGCACTTTTAGCACTTGGGGGCAGCCCCCAAAGCACAAAGACAACAGTATGAAGAAATCATTTGAAGATTTTTCTCATTCGAAAACAGGTAAATGTGGACATTGCTTGATAAGATGTGTTGAGACACCTACTTGGATTTTGCAATTGCTTTAGGACAAACAATTTTGGGCGGGGAGGACTGTAATATCCCCATTTTCACATCATTTGTGAAGTAGGTATTGAAGTTCTTTAGTCTACTTCCCTATAGACTAAAAGATTCCTTTTGGGGTTTTAATTTATTAGTTAATTATTAATCGCCAAATAGTGATTTTGATTATTTGCTCATATAAGGGAATTATTAGTTTATTTTATAAAAATAGTTTTTACCATTAAAAGTATTTAATTGAAATAATTATTAATTTATTGCCTACAAGTAATTTTAATTACCATTTATTATTAAAGCAATTAATTAATATTATATTCGAAAAAGAGGAGTGTCGGCTTGGGAGCTAAGCAAAACAAAGAAAAAGATATCCTAAAAGTTGGCAAAAGAGGATTATGAGGTATTTTACCATCCCAAAGTGGTTCGCTCTCCTTTGAAAGATACAAATACAAGGTGAAGATTTCAACTGAATATATGTTAAAAATTGATATTGTTTCTTCATGCTTGAAGAAGATATTGGAATGTATGTCCAAAAAGTGTTCGTAAATTTGAAGCAGATTATTCTTCAAAAGGTGTCTTTTGACACCACCTATTGCTAAGGTGGATTTGTTACTTGCCTTAGAGTGGGGTGATTTGCTGTGTGCTTATTGAGAGGGTTTGGTGGACAATTTGATGTCCAATTGGAACATAATAATTCTGATTATTATTTATATTAATTTCTCAAGTGTGCCTACTTGATTGGGATTGAGGGTTTGATGTTTGAAGAGGTAAATTCTGAAAACTAGGGTTTTCAGAATTTTAGAGCAAGTTTTGGTGACCTTCCCATGTAAGAAAAATTCTGAAATAATTTTTATTTAATAGTCATTAATTTTGTGATCAATTTGAGCTCTTTTTGCATCATAATTTCAAATATTGAGGGAGTTATGAATTTTTAAAGTTTTAACTATTCTAAGAAATAATATTTGTTGAGGGTAGATTTGCAAGGGTTTTTATGGGTGAATTCAAGGCACAAATTCTGATTTAACTATTGTAGTAATTTTTTGAATATTGGTGATCGGGTTGGACTAGGATTTGACCACTTTGGAACCCTAACCATTAATGATTCATGGATGATATGACTGTTGTGATTTTTTAATGATTTTGTTTACAATTTGTGAAAACTTGAGCAAGGATTAAAGTGGGAAATAAGGACATCCATTCAGCTTGTGTGGCACTAGGGTTTGAAGGTTTGAAACATTCATTTCAGGTTCTTTTTTCATTGCAGTAAGAGCCATTGGTGGCCAAATTCACAAGGTATTTATTTGTTATTTATTTCAAGGTGAATTGAAGTAAATTTTTAGTTTGAAGGTGCAATTCCAGCAGTTAGGGTTTGCTGATTTTTATAATTCTAAAATTCAAAAAACTGTGGATTTTAGGGGAACCCCTTTTTTGTTAAATCGTTCCATTTGGGGACATTACATTCCTTGTTGGAAGAAAACCTTTTGGTAGTGAATGAGTGTTCAAGAAGTTCAATGCAAGAGGTAAAGTGGAGAAGTACAAAGCTTGCTTGATTGCAAAGGGATTTACCATGTGAGGGAATTGCTTTTGGTGAGATTTTCTCCCCTGCTGCTAAGTTAACTTTGATTAGATTTGTTTTGGTTGTTGCTGTTGATTATGATTTTGAAGTAGAACAAATGGATTTGAAGACAACATTCCTGCATGGGGCTCTTGAAGATGAAATTTTTATGTCATCGTCATAAAGTTTTACAGTTAAAGGAAAGGAGGACTTGGTTTGCAAGTTGAAGAAGTCCTTTTATCGTCTAAATGAATCACCAAGCACGTGGTATCAAAAGTTTGAAACTTGTGTTAGTTATTGGATTTATACTAAACAAAGTTGTTCATTATGTATATTTCAAATAGGTTACAAGGAATCTAATAAGGTGGTCAATGCTGTCACCGAGGTGATTATGAAATTATCAATTGACAAAAATGAAAAACAATGGTTGATCCCAAAGGCACTTATTATCCTAAGAATTTATGGAACATTGAACATCCACAAGGATGTTGCTCCCCTTATACCTATTGTTAATATGGGAAACTCTCCAACATATTCTCTTGCTAAGTATCTAGCCAGAAAATTAAAACATTTAATGGGGATACTTTTTTTATTAAGAACGTCGAACACTTTCTTTGTAACGTCAAAGATCAAAGAGGAAGCAAATATAATGGTTAGTTTTGATGTGGTATCACTTTACACAAAGATTCCACTTGAGAAAACTATGGGGGTCATCTGGGGTATCATAGACTTCTAGACGATAAATTTGGTAGAATTATGTTTATGTTCCACTTTCTTCTCCTTTAAAGGGGAGATATATGAGTGGATTAAAGGAGTGGCGATGGGGTCACCATTATCACCCATTGTAGTGAATTTGTTTATTGAAAACTTTGAGTCAAGAGTTTTAAAGTAAAATCTATTTAAATTTGTGTGGTGGGATAGATTTGTAGATGATACCAATGCCAAATGGTCCCATGGTGGTGTAGAGCTCAAAATTTTTCTTAATCATTTAAATGGGAGGGTGAAACAAATCCAATTCACCATGGGGAAAAACGAGTATAACAACCTACCCTTCCTTGATGCCCTTGTCTTAAAGAAACTGGATGGCACCTTACCTCATGAAGTATATAGAAAAAAAACAAATACAAATCTTTATCTACAATTAGATTCTCACCATAGCCCTTGCTAGAAAGTAGTAGTCCTTAAACACTTTGGCGACTCATGCAATAAAATTAACAAACCTTAAACATTTCAAACATGAGAAGGAACACCTCTTAAATTTTTTGATGTTAAATGGGCTCGAGAAGAGAGAAATTAAAAGAGCATTCCATGGAGGAGGAGCAAGAAGACAAAGATAGGAGATGATAAGGAAGGACCTAGGATTACCATTCTCTATGTAAAGGGGGTCTCAAAGAAGTTAGCAAGAATTGTGATAAAGGCTGGAGTATAAACTGCCTTCAAACTTTATAATATCCTTCGCACTAATATGAATTTTGCCAAAGATCCATTAAGTCCAAAATTACAAAAGGGGGTCTACTAAGTTCCATGCTCATGTGCAAAACAATACGTAGATGATCTCTCCAAACTAGGCTTAAGCAACATACTTAAGACATAAATGGCACTTGACTTGAAGAATCTGCTCTATTAAAACATTCTTATGTCACAAAACACCAAGTATGTATCGACAAGGCAAGATTGATTGTTAAAGAAGATAATTGTTAAAGAAGGAAAGTGAGTTAAACTAGTGAATTTGAAAAAAAACTAGTTAATTTGAATAGGGATAATAGTCTTGGAATAGGTTTCTCCTGGAGACTGTTATTAAATCACATGAGGAGAGACAATTCACATATAAATATGAGTGATTAGTTTTTATACTGATTTATCAATTATGGATAAGTTAATTAACTAATTAGTTAGTTAATTATACATATTAGTTAGAGTGGAAAGAAATAAATTAGTTGGGTTTAGGAAGGCCAACATATGTTGCAAGCATGTTATTAATGGAACTAGACTATGTTGCAATTTTGTTAGAGTAATTTTCATGTACACTTTCTCCTTGAGGATGGGTACACATAGGGTACTCTAAATGTTGGAATTGATGTCTAATGATTTGGCGTCAAATGACATGATGGATCCAAAAAATTCTTCCCAAACTCATCATCATGAAAATATACATGATCTCATATCAAGCAAGTTGGTGACCATTTTTTAATTGTGGTATTATATGTGGATGATATGTTGTTTATTGAAAACAAGGAAATGATCAAGGATGTTAAATCTCCATTTTTATCTCAGTTTGATATGAAGGATCTTGGTGTTTCAAACTTTATTTTGGGCATGGAACTTAAAAGGGATCCTTTGAACATGAAGCTCTTGTTTGTTTAGAGGAAATATGGTGAGATGATATTGCAGAGGTTTACAATGCAGGAATGTAAACTTGTCGAAATTCCTATTCTTGTTGGTTTAAAGTTATCTATAAAGTTATTCATGTTCCTTATGCAAGAGTTGTTGTAAGTCTAATGTATGCCATGGTCTATACCAGACCAAACATTGCCCATGCAATGGGAGTTTTGAGCAGATATATGTGAAACCTAGAGAAGGAACATTAGCTTATTGTAAAGAGGGTCTTTAGATTTTTGCGTGGCACTTGAGATTTTGCAATTTTCTACCAAGGAAGACCTGGGCCAAATAGAGTCGTAGATGTACGAGGTTTTGTTGTTGCAAGCTAGGCTGCAAATATTGATTGCTGAAAATCTACAAGTGGTTGTATGTTTAACTTGTTTGGTGGAGTAGTCAGTTGGATGAGCAAGAGCCAAGAAATTGTTTCACTCTCAATTATAGAAGATGAGTACATGGCAACCACTCATGCATGTAAGGAAGTTGTATGGTTACAAAGGTTGTATTTAGATGTTGGGTTCTTATAGAAAGTTTTAATAATATATTGTGATATTCAAAGTGAAATTTGTTTCGCAAAGAACTCTATGGATCATGCTTGGACAAAACATATTGATGTGTAGTATCATTTTGTTAGAGACATAGTTGAAGGCAACAAGATGTTGTTTGAGAAGGTTGATACCTTGAAGAATGTTGTTGACTCATTCACTGTCAGTAGTAGGAAGTTTTCTTGGTGTAGGATATCAATGGGCATAGCTTCCCTTGGCAGCTGATTTTATGTATGCATGTCCCCTTGTGCAAGTTATTCAACAATTGGGAGAATGTTGGATGTGTTGTATACTATGCGTGTCTTACATCCCTTATAGATTGTACATACTGCCACAATTTGGGGTTCCGGATGGGTGGTTTCTCGGCCCATAGTTTTATACTCAATTCATTGTAAAACCACTTAGCGGTTTTCTATATTGATGTGCCTATTAATACTTGCACATGGATTAGGGTTAAGCATTACTATGAAATACCTTATTGTATTGTGAATGATTGAGTTAATACAATGAGTGTTGTTTTGTTTGGGTTTTTTCCAAAGGATTTCCCATGTTAAAATCTTGTGGATATTGATTGTGACATTTTTCTTTATGGTACATTTTAAAGATTTTGTTAGCATTGCTTCTCTTGCATGGTTTAGTGGTATTTTTATCTACATTGTCTATGTTGTTAGGCTTAACCAACAAAACAAACATCCCTAGATGATTATGAAGCCTGCCAACATACTTCATTAAGATGTCATGGTCCAACACATTTTTGCCCATTTGGACCGCTTTTTTTACAAAAATTGCTTGTATTATTTTGTACACTTTGGCCTTGCTTTTGGTTGAAATATTGTCAATTAACAGACCTTTCCTCTTTATAACAAATAGGATAATTTTTTTTTTAATCATCATTTTAAATTCATCCCATTTGGAAATTGGTGGTTGCTTTGTCCCAACCAAAGCATGAGCATAACTCTCAAACCAAGTTAAAGTGTCCCTAGCTAGCTTCAATCTTGCAAAGGAAATTTGGTGCTTTATACTAATTTCATGTAAACTAAAATATTCCTCTAACTGGGTAATCAACGATCAGGTTTCCCAACATTTACTTCATCTTCAAAAGACTGAATTTCCATCTTAACCGTCGCTTTGAATGGAGGTTGAATTTGGTTGGTATGAGGTTGTTCTCTCTAACAGTCTGAAGTCTTAAATCTTCATTTGTGTTCAGTATCATAATAGAAACTCCCAGCTTCCCCATGAAAGACTCCTAAATCTTCTCCAACTTAGCAACTTTCCCCATGGATTGAGAAATGTTTGCAACATCCTTTTCCAATTTGTTAAATCTCTCTTCATCAATACAAAGCATTCTCTCATTTTCATGAGCTATGCTTCTAACTTTTATATTCCACTTTTTTGTGTATATCTCTTGTTGCAAAGGAATCAAGACACCTTCTCCACTAGAACTAGCTGCTTTAGTACTGGGTATAAAGTTGCAAAATGGTCACACCACAAACACCCAACAAGGTACAAAAACTAGCTTTGATACTGATTTGATCCGTAATTAGTAAGGGTATTGTGTTCCTCAATTCATCAACATGAATCTTAAATGTTCCCAATAATACTTAATTGATTGACTTGCTATTTTCTTATATATTTGCATAAATTTGTCAACACTGCATAGAATGGAATTGTTAAGTGCTGTAAACTGGAAGGAAAGACCTGTACATGAAAGTAGAGCAAGAAACGACTGGAAAACAACAATAACATAACCACACAAGACAATGTTTACCTTGGAGAAATGCAATTTGAGAAAAATTCCAGAAGAGTGAGGAACTGTCTACTCTTGCTACTATTTCTTTCTGCTGGTAGAAGGAAAATACCTTCTCAAGGCCTTTATCGACATTATTTACAATAGCAACATGCCCCAACACCCGTACAAGATTTGCAACTTGCTCAATCTATCACACTCCGATTCCTAAAACACTCAACCAAGAAGAAATAACTGTTAGGAAAACTTCCGTTGTCTGACAATGACCCCCTAAGGGTGTATTTAGAAATGTTAACATCATAAGAAGCTTGACTGGGAAGCTAGAAAGACTTAGAACGGGAAGAGACACTGTTTGCAGCCATTACTCTACATGTTTCGTGTCTTCATGCTAAACACTGATTTGAAAAACACGTGTATTTTAATTTTTGAAAAACACACTGATTTTTTTTTCCGCTCCGAATATGATAGAAACTCATAGTTAAAAGAGTGTTAGGAAGTGTTATAAGTTACATGTTTAGTCCTCTTCAGATTAGTGGCTTAGTTAGCTTATCTTTCTAACCATTTAGGATCAAATTGGATAAGAAGGCCCCTCCTAGCCTTGGGGAAAGTGTCTTGACCTACCTTTCTGTTGCGAAGGCCTGTTTCAGAGCCAAGCCATTGAGGTGAATCCATTTCCTTCCATAGGGGAGTCAAATCTGTGGAGATAGAATCGACTACGATTAGCTATGGTCATTCCCGGTTTTTAATCTTCTCCTTTGAGTGCAAATCAATCTATGAGAAGAATGCTTTAGCTGTGAACTCCGTATTCTTCAACCTTTGCCCATTTTTCAGTCTGCTGTCATTGCTTGATAATCCATCTCTACCTTTGAAGTATGTATGTGGTCAATTTCACATGAAGATGGGAACAGGTCGAGCCAATCAATTGAAGTGCATTGCATATGCCTTAGATGGGTAGGTAGGTCCCTCGATGCAAAACTAATGAAGGTAGAATCCGTACCTGCATGCAGCGCAGAAGTGCAGTCTGGTCTGGTTTAGTACGGACTGCAGCACATCAACATGGGAAAGGAGGCCGAGGAGACCACCTTTAGGTATTTGACCTTTTTCGTTGAGGTTTTCCCTTTTTCGACAATGAATTTTCAGGAGAGTGAGGCCCTCTCTTGCCTTCATCAGGAGATTTAGGTTGAGTGTATGCCCTAAAATCCCTCTCACTTATGGATGAGTGCCTCCTATGAGATACATATATGATATGACGAATGATTGGTTTTATCATGTACGCAATAGATGATGCAATACACTCATATTATGGGCAAATATAAGGAACTTAGTAATAATGCATAATGCAATGATATGCGGAGAGGTTGATACTAGTTCTCTGTTTTTGCAGGAAACTTAATTTTTTTGAAACTTGAGGGACATCATGTAGATTGGTGATTATCTGTAACACTTAATTTGAAGCTGATAGATAGTTTTAATAGCATAAAAATATTTAAGATAAGATTGTATGCATATACTATATTTTAAGAGAAATACATTTGAGATGAGCTAGTGTATGGAGATGCTCATTTGGCTCTCTCATGGGTATGAGAAGTCATTACATGCTGAATATATTCCCGAATGAAGACAATTGATTTTGTAATTTGTTTTTTAAAGTTTTCCTTGTTCTTCATAATGAAGAAAACATAATTCCTTTACAGTTTACATGCAAGTTGGCTAAGGCTAGAAGACATAGGATATACATATTTCCTTTCTCTGCAGCCACAGTTTTCCTCCCATCATTGTTTTCATTTCAGTTCTTATGAGCATGTATTGATGCTTTCAGATTAATCAATCAGACTTTACTGAAATGGCATGGGAGGCGATTGTGGGTTCAGTGGATGCAGCAAGGCTAAGCAGGCAGCAAATTGTTGAAACAGAACATCTAATGAAAGCTCTACTTGAGCAAAAAAATGGACTAGCACGTAGGATTTTCACCAAAGCTGGAATTGATAATACAACTATTCTTCAAGCTACAGAGCAATTTATTTCACAGCAACCAAAGGTATGACGTACACAGAATCTGGATGATAGAGGATATGTTATAAGGTGTATTTTACAATTATTGAGATCTTCTATATCTGGGTGCAGGTACTTGGTGATACCACTGGCCCCTTGGTTAGTAAAAATTTGACGGCATTGCTAGATCAAGCTAGAGTTCACAAGAAGGAGTTTGGTGATGATTTTTTGTCAGTGGAGCACATGGTGCTAGCGTTCCTAAAAGATAAACGGTTTGGACAACAAATATTTAAGGATCTTCATCTTACAGAAAAGGATTTGAAAGATGCTGTGCAAGCTGTGCGAGGGAATCAGAAAGTCACTGACCAGAGTATGTTTAAATCTTTAATGATTTCTTTTGCTTGTCCCAAGTTATATAAAAGTACTACCTAGTTTGGAACAAGCAGTTTCAATTTATGACGTGTATAAACAGTGTAGTGTGGCACAAGAGGCATTTCTTTTGTGTAAAATAAGTAGAAAATTATTTAAATCTTGGCATGCATATTGTGAGTTTGGATATTTTAATTTTGAAGGTACATCATTAGCTCTTCTCTAGGTTGAACTAACAGAGTAAAACAACAATCTCATGGTTTTTTCTGTTTTAGCTTTAACCATTGAAATTGTATAATTTTTCATTAGAGATCTTTAAACAATGTTACAAAAAACCTGTGTTTAAATGCACATGAGATCACATGTTGTAAGAAATTATGAAGGAATTTGATTGAATGCCTAGATGAAGGAGATGTTTCAGGGTGGTGCCTACACTGATGTATAGATGTACAACCAATGTTGGGAGCTGTGTGGGTTATCATTTTAGTTAATGGTGGTTTATTTCTCCACAATTAATGCACAAATGTTGTGCATTGTGGTCCATTTAGATTGGATGTTCATTTGGAATTTGGAAACTTGAGCCTGATACAAGTTAGGCCTTACTGTCAAGTTGCCAACATCTTAGTCCATGGTGCATCTCTTCCTTGTTTCACCACATAATTCTGGATCACAATGCCATTCATTGCTGTCTATAACAATCTTGAGTTGAATGTGGCTTTCCATATCTCATCCACCCTTGCTTGATGGTAGTTAGATTTCAAATCTAACTTTATGAAGTGCTTTGCATGTTGCAGTTTATCCAACGAGCCATCTATCCTTGCAAGAGGATATATAGATATTGATATTTTTCAATGCCTATAGCCAATGCACAATCTTTGTGTCCAAGTGAAAGTGGAAACCATTTCTGATTGAAGGTACTTGACGTGCAAAAGGGCTATGAGATCTTGTACATGCATATCTTTATGAGCCATCTTGGAAATCTACAGTCCTAGATAAGCCATCTTGGAAATCTACAGTCCTCAGAGTACGGTATTTTCTGTTGTTGGTGGACAATTTCTCTGGGAAGATGTGGGTCTACTTCTTGAAAAATAAGTCTGACTGTTTTGCAGCATTTTCAAAGTTCAAGCACTGGTGGAAAACCATACAAGTTGGTGGATCAAGATCCTAAGATCTGACAATGGAGGTGAATTTACTTCCAAGAAGTACAAGGACTACTATAGCAAAGAAGGCATTCATTGACAATCGATAACCCCGTACACTCCACAATAGAATGGGGTGTTGAGAGTTGTAACTGTACTATCATGGGGATGGTTATAGCGACTAATCTAAGACCTATAGACTTATTAATGTTTCCACTAACAAGATAATTGTTAGTTGAGATGATGTGAAGGACACTGTAATGTCCCCTTTCCATATAATTTTAGTAATTAATAAAATTGCTTGAATAGTGATTTTAATCATTCAAAAATATAAAACAATTCAATTAATTATTAAAATAGAACTATCTTGGATAATTATTTGAATTACCGGAAAATTGGTTTTAACCATTTGGAAAATTAAGGTAATATTTATAATTATTCTAAAGAGTTTAATAATTAATAAATTGCTTAAAAAGTGATTTTTATCACTTCAATTATTAGAGCAATTTAATTTATTATTGAAGCAAGTATCTAATATAAAATAATTATTTAATTTGCCAAAAAGTATTTTTAATTACTAATTTATTGAGGCAAGCTATTTAATTAATTCAAAAAGGCCTAAAATGAAATAATAAGGGATGTCCTTTTAAAGTTTTGAAAGGGAGGGTTATCTAAAAGAAAAGAGGATATAAAAAGGTCAGCTATCATTTGATATGGATGATATTGATGTGGATTGATCAAATATGTCAAGCTTGGTTGATTTGGGCATAGTTTCTTGAGGAATGTTACCCTTCAAGGACTATGATGTGTTGTACTCCTTGGATGCACCAGTGCATCTTCTACCCACTAGACAGGGGTTGAACCGGATTATTAGGGATGATATTTACAGACAGTTTATCCATACTACTTGGGTATACCCTCCTGGGGGTTACTCCCTAAGATGGCATTTTATGTAGAGCACTTCTTGGAACTGAATGATGGGCTTATCATTCGTCCACAGTATACATTTCGTCCCCTCTTGGGGGGTTACGCCCTAAGGTGACATTTTATGTAGAGCACTTCTTGGAGCTGAGTGATGGGCTTATCATTCGTCCACAATATACATTCCGCCACTGGATGCACTCTCTTCGCATCCCATTAGGATAGTTTCGAGTGGGGTCTCACAGGTTTAGGATTGAGACAGATCACCAGATAGATTGAGTAGACATGATTTGTCAGTTATGCAGCATCCAGGAGACGGAGTCTGAGGAGCACTTCATCTTTCATTGTCCCATTTACTATGAGAGCAAAGGGAGGTTTTATTGCCTATTTATGACACAGACTCTTTTTGACTTCTTCAGATATGAGGACCAGAGATGTTTGGATTTATATTACAGGGAGCTCTTAAGCTTTGTGATCATTTTATACAGAGACCCACTAGACCAGTCTCCACTCAGTGGATTACTTCCTTTTTCACGGTGCTAACTTTGAGGAGAGGCACTAAGCGACAAATTGACATTAGTACAACCCCACTTTCTAGATCAGTGAGGCCCAAAGACACTATTCACAATTTCTTGAGTTCTCATCAACATATTCACTTCAGACCTAACATCAGGAGGCAGACTAGATCCACCAGACCTTCACAGAGGACTTTTCTTTCTGGGCAGAGGATTGGAGGACAGACTAGACATCATACCTTCCCTTCTTCGGGTCAGAATTCTATCCAGAGCTTCTTCTCATTGGCCTTGGATGCTAGGAGAGTTGGATCGAACTCTTGATGGGTTTCCTCTTGGTTCTTCTTTCTTAGGGATCATCCTCGTGCTCCCAATGTTTACAGATTTTTGGAGATTGCTCATTTCTTTTGCTCCCTTCTTTGGACCTGAGCATGGTTGGGTCCTTTGGTGGTTTGGCTCTGAGCATCACTCTTGGCTATGTTTTATATTATTTCTTTCAGCATTGTTTTTCTTGTTTTTAGAGACCCTTTTTTGGTTTCCCGCTTTTTCTTGACACATTTTTGTAATTTGTAGTCCCTTTGACCTACTTTTGTGGTCATTAGTTGGACATTAATATATTTATCTTATCTTATCTAAATGGTGTTTTGGAACACCACCTATTTTTGGAAATTTGAGTGAACCCAGAGTTTGAGGGGGAAAATTCTGGAAACTAGGGTTTCTAGAATTTTAGAGCAAGTTTTGGTGGCCTTCTCATAGAAGAATTTTTTTGAAATTATTTTTATTTGATAGTCACTAATTTTGTGGTTAGTTTGAGCTTTTATTTGCATCTTAATTCCAAATATTGAGAGTTATGAATTTTTGAAGTTCCAACATGTTTGTAAGAAATAATAATTGTTGTGGGCAGTGAATTGTTTGGAAAGGGCAACAAAATTGCAGGTCTTTGGAAGGTGGGTGAATTGCTTGGGAAGGTGGACGAATTACCTTGAAAGCTGATTTGCAGGGTTCTATCTTGGGCAAATTACTGAGAGGTCTTGGAGACTCTTTTGGAGGGTCTTGCATTGAGGAAACCCTCTTCTAGGGTTTGAGGTATTTTATACGAATTTTCTATGGGTGGGTGAATCATCTTGTAGCATTTTGAGGCCATTGA
Source organism: Torreya grandis (assembly GCA_037957365.1). Lineage (NCBI taxonomy): Eukaryota > Viridiplantae > Streptophyta > Pinopsida > Cupressales > Taxaceae > Torreya > Torreya grandis. The sequence goes on along the minus strand of JARHVA010002282.1, from coordinate 1,678,210 downwards.
GTGGTCAATTTGATGCCCTAGGTTATGACAATAATTCTAAAAATTATTATTATATCATTTTGATTTTTCTATCAACTTTTCATGCTGAATTTGGGTGATTTGAGGGTTGATTGCAAGGTGAATAATTTTGAATTATTCATATTATTTTTCCTAAGTGAAACATTTCACTTAAGGAGGATTTTTGGAGTGTTTTTGGGATCTAACCTTGAAAGGAACAATCATATATTTTTTGATTTATATTTCGGAATTTATTTCATTAATTTTTTAACATTGGCGACTTGTTTTGGGAGACTCAGAAATTTGTTGAAGGGCAAGTTGAGGTTCTCAACATTTTGATTTTATTTCTTATATTTCTCCAAGTGTGACGAATTTATTTGGAAGTGTTTGCAAGGTGTTTTAGGGTGTTTGAAACATATATCAGTTGGCTGCAAGTTCAAATTAACTGTATTGGAAGGGACAACAAAAGAGGCATTTTATTTACTGCATTTGTGAATTAAGTTGCTGATTTTAATTTCAAAATTTAGTATTATTTTCAGATTTGTTTGGGTTTCGTGGAAAACCCCTATTGTGGTCTTTGGTCCCAAATTTGGGACATTACAAACACTTTTGTTTGTAACCAACAATCACTCTTTGAGGTACCCAAATCAAGCATTGTGATTTCTTTGAAAGATGAGGAATCGAGATCATCTAGTACTCCTTCACAGACTCTAGTGCAACGACCCATGGCTGATATTTCCAATACTCCGCTAGTATATTAACGACACCAACTTGCGTTGGTCAACACTCTGATTGATATTCAACCAATACAGGATTCTTCAATACATCGGAGGCCTAGGCGATTTTACTTCACTCTATAGGGTGTGCAGGAGGATGAAATTTCTCACTTGGATGCATGGCCCCGAAGGACAAGAAATAAAATTGTAGATTCAACAAAGGAGCATGTTTATTTTGCTCTTGCTTTTGATCTTTTCAGGGTATTTGAACCACAAATATTTCAAAAGAAAAGGCTAATTTGAAGGGTGGCTACAAGAATATTATGCCTTGATGAAGAACAATACTTGGAAATTGGTGGAGTTACCTCTAGTTAAACAATCCATTGTATGCAAATGGGTGTACAAAGTAAAATGCAAAGTTGATGGTACTTTGGATAATTACAAGGCTTGTCTTTTTGTGAAAGGTTTTTTCCAACATAAGGGAATAGACTATGAGGAGACTTTCGCTCCCATTGCGAAGATGGTCACATTTTGGTTGCTTATCTCTATAGTAGCTCAGTTTGGTATTTTGAATGGAGATTTGGAAGAGGAAGTCTATATGGTGTTGTTTGAAGGTTTTCGGGTGCTTGGTTGTGATTATGTGGTTTGTAGGTTGATTAAGTCCTTGTAAGGACTTAATCAAGCTCCACAAGCCTGGTATATTTTATTCGATCAACATCTTCACGGTTTTGGATTTAGAACTATGGAGGTTGGGCTAAAGTTATTAGCCAATGCTGACTCATCAATGGTCAATGAATCACCCTATAGAGAATTTGTGGACAACTTGATGTATCATATGTCCACACAATTGAATCTTTGCTTTGTGGTTGGCTATCCTTTTTGGTTTTTGTCTACATCGGAACTCCTACATTGGACAACAACAAAATGTTGGAGCACTGCAGATTTCATGTTAATATGTATATAGTAGTTTGTAGATGTAATGACAACTCTTTGGTCCCACTTTCTTTGTAAAATTTCAAGACAAACTTGGATTAGTCTCCGGTTTAGTCATTAAGGGAGGTTATCAAAGTGATTAATTCGCTGTTAGTTAACCATTAATAATGGTTGGTTATCAACCTTCCCAACTTCTGTAACTTCTTTCATGCTTAGTAAAAGATAGACACACACAAGTTTCAAAGTGTGCCATGTGCCTTCTAGTTTCTCTTCATTCTTTCAGCATTCATATTCGCTAATCGATAGCCCATAAGAGGTGTTTTTCCATTGACAGTAATGGGGACTAAAAAGTGGAAATATGTATCATGCATTGATGTGGAATTGCCAAACTTCATTAGTGGGATTGCCCTTAAACAAATGGGGCCAATGGAGATGGTTGATAAGATGATGAACAAAATGCAAGATCTTAGGTGGGCTAAAGTTAGATAGTTTGGAAAGGAATCTTCCAATTGTAGGGTTTGGATGTCTTATCCATTTTGCAATTGTGTGATTGTTCATGTTGCATACAAATATAACTAGCTTGCCACTATTGACCTTGGGCTTTGAAAACTTTAGGTGAAAAACGTGCCTCTCTAAAATATGGACAGGGCTCATTCTCATTTAATGTCATATGTCAGTTAATATGGATTGTTGATGTCTTTTTGAAGTTGGAGATAAGTTTGCCTTTAATTAAACCAAATAGGTTCTTGTCCAAAGGAAAATATGCCAAGCTGTTACCATGGGATCATGAACTCTTTTTTTGATAGGTGGGGAGATCAATAAGTTGGCATACAAATTGCAGTTGGCACCTTTGTGAATAAGCAGGATGTTCTTGTCATTAGTACAACATGGTATCAAGTAGATTTGGTTAATGTTGTGCCAAATTTTGTGTTTATTTCTGAATAAGTATAGGTGATAAAGGAAGCTCTTGAGCTCTAAAATTTCAAATTTCCTGGTTACATGGTTAAATGAACCTCAAGTAAGTTCTTTTGTTAGAAGAATTAACCTCAAGGATGTTTTTGACTAAGTTACAAACAAAAAGCATTCATAGCAGCCTAATGGGTGCATGTTGGTTTGTAGCTAGCTATGTTGTACTTATGTAGAGCTCTAGAATTTTAAATTCTTAGTTACATGGTCAAATGAACCTCGCGAGTAAGCTCTTTTGTTAGAAGAGTTAACCTCAAGGATGTTTTTAAATGAGTTACAGCAAAAATCATTCATAGCAGTCTAATGGGTGCTTGTTGGTTTGTAGGTGCCTATGTTGTACCTGCTCTCCACTCCGCCTTCCCTTCCAAAACAAAGGAAATAAAAAAAGAGAGAGATCAGAAACCATAGGACTTGCCTTTATAAATGGTTAGGGGTCAATGTTATCAAGAAACGTGGTTAGACACATATGAGAGATGATAGGGAATGGTATGAGACATGAAACAAGTAGAGTAGGTGTGATAGGAAGTTTCAATGGATAAAATCAGTGAATGTACCTTTTTCTAAATATAAGTAAATAATATATTAAAAGAAGGGATAAATCCCATAATTACATCGATAGATAGTTGGATTGAACAGTCACAACACCTTCTTGCTAACTATTTACTACAAAATCCAACATTTGAATAGGATTGTTGTTAACTACAAGAAAAAAATATGGTAATAAACTATGTATGCATTTATGCTTTTATTTGCATGCATTCTATATTCATTCGGCATGCAATCTAATTTTTTATGTAATCATTGACTGCATGTATATTTTTCTTCATGCATGTTTGATTTTCTCTGCCTTTTGCTAAGCATGTCAGCTTTTCTTGCTTAAGAAAACATAATTCTAGCACACTAGGAAATATCTGAAAACTTAGCCAACTATTGCTTTTATCTCCACATGAATGGTATACCATTGCAATTCTCTTTGCATGCAATTTTTTTAACCCCTTGTTCATACTTTTCTGTGATACAATCAGAAGATTCCCCATACATGCAGTTGTTTCCAGCACACTATCAAAAGCGATGTGAGGCTCGATGCCAAGATGCCTCCGCCAAAACATTGATGCTCAACAAGGATTATATGAGCTGTCAGAAGTGAAATCCCCCTCTAAAGCCAACTGAGAATGCAGTGTGTCCAGGAACAATCCAATAGCATGTTGTTTAATATTGTACATTAGGGAAAGGAATTTATGAATCCGAGTAGACAAAAGCTCCTTCCAGTTATAGATCTCACCCTTTTGTAAGCCAAGCATATGATCAATGTTGAAAACTGGTTGAGTTTTCACTCAAAAGGATTTCTTAGTTGGTCAAATCACACAATTTTATTCATATTGATAGAGATATTTATACAAAATTGTTGGTCCTATTTTCTAGGAAACCAACTTCATCTTTTCCTCATATCATCCCTATTTGCACTCATATCCCTTATATCTCTCATCTACTCTTTTATTCTTTCACCTAGAATCTCTCATAAACCCATCTCCTATTGAGTTGTTTTATTTCACGTACAACTTAATTTATCACAATTACATACATTATTATATAACTAACAACATAGCATATTCTTAACACTCACCACAAATGTGAGCACTAACCTATATCTTCTTATCATTCCCCCCCCTCCCCATAGTGCTCACATGGGTAAATCCCCCCTCAAGATGCACATTAGGTTCTCCCGATAATGCGTTTAGAAGAGTTTATTACATTGGAAAACAACCTTTATATATAGGAGAGTTTTCGTACGTTGAAGATCGTTGAAGATCTTGTTTTATCAATTATAAAATGCCTTTGATAAACTTATTTGATAGTGATGACTTAAAGATGACACAAGATTGTAGAGACGTGACTAATGACTCATTACACATACTCTAAAAAACTATATTTTTTGAAAATAAAACCTAAATGAAAAAAATAAAAATAAAAATCATAAACCACGAACTTAAATGAAAATCTACCTAAAACAATTAAAACCACGATCTTTTTAGAAAACCATGGGTCTAACACAATTAAAACCACTCAAGAAAGAATGAAAACTGCGGGCTGGAAGCATGATTATAAATACCTAAAAAGCTTATGAACCTTTTTATTTGTTTTTCACTGCCGTTTGTTTTGACTTGGTAGGCGGTTTTGAGTGCAGGGTTGGATCCGCAGTCGAGTCTGAGAGAAGAAATCAGCTTGGAGTTGTTTGGAGACTGAGGACCGTGTGGAGCTTTAAATAGGATGTGAAAACAATGCTGTGGGTTATGCAAAACAATTTCACCATTTAAGTTTTGTAATTCTAAGTGTTGAGATTCTAATATGTGCAAGTCGAATTCGTGCTTAGGGTGGCTTGGACGGGCTGCTTGTGGATTGTCGTCGAGTAGAGATGGATTAACACTGAACATAGGCATACTTCTAGGAAACACAAGGCCACCTCCACGAAAAATACCACGCTGAGAAAACAATACAACATTATTTGGACAATCTCTTGCTAAATAATCTAAAGAACCGACTACAGAACAACGATGTCCACCCTTTTTTGTTCTTCCAGAAGCCATAAAATTTGTAACGCCATTTGTATCGATGGGCATAATGGTTTCTTCCTCTTCTTTTTCCTATACGTCCTCTTTCAAACGTTGACTTGTAGCCTCTGTAATGAACCCAAATACTATCAAGACAAATAAAAATCCAATAGGCCAAGATTTTGAACAATAACCTATGTTATCGATACAGGGACGAGTACGAGAATCAGGGACGGGGATGCGAAGTTTTTTTTGGGGTTTGGATACGGTTGGATACGGCCATACAAAAATATATATAAAAAATAAAAAAATATAGACATATAAGCAAAATTAACCACTTAATATGCATAGAATAAACATAATAAGTTAAATAACCACAAAACATACTAATAATTCAATTCCAAATATCATAATATTCCATTGTCAAATTTAGATTAGTCTTATTTATTATTACAAGTACATAATGCAAATGTTTCAACTTACCAGCATGGACAAAATAAATACAAAAGAAAATCCACTCTCTGCAGTTTGGTGAAGATTACAATGAGATGATTTGGTGTTAAATCAACTTAATTTATGCCCTGTTCTCTTCTTTGAGCTTATTCACGAGTTGAGCTTTTGTATTATACCTGTGCAAATGATCTTACTGTATGCACTGCACAAAAAGAATCCTCGAGAACCATTTTTTTGGGACATAAAGGATAAGCAAAAAAAGACAATTGATTTCAACCTCTCCCTCATCTTGATCATGTTACAAACATTTATTTCCTTTATTTTGGCAAGGCTGAAACGCGATCCAATAACTAAAAGACTTGCTGACTTGCTCTGGCAACCTTCACAGCTGTTGTATACAGCCCTAATAAAGAAGATACAGATGAATCGACTGAGGCTCATGTTTTGAAAAAAGTCAAACACAGCGAGCCATTGAAACTGTAGGGAGGTTTTCATACTTTGTTTTGTTTTTTGAAGTATGTGTTTGACTTTTTATTAAGCAAAATTGAAAAAAATAAAAAAATAAAATTGCAGGAAATGCAAGGATACGATAGACGTATTCGGGCATATCCACAACCCAGGGATGCTCCCTAGGTGTATCCCCGCGCTCTCGTGCTCTCATATCCGTGGAGCGTTTCCCTGTGCTCTCAGGACTTGGGGCCATATCCAGTAACGTAGACAATACCTAGTATTGATTCATAGTGAATGATTCAAATAATTACAATCATGTATAAATAAACTTCAACTTAAAATTAGAGTTGACATGTAAAATTCAGAACTCTAAAAATCAATAAAACTCGACCTACTATTTTTAGCAATTGCTATTTTTAGTAAGTTTTGCATGCAAGCACGCACAACTCTAAATAACTCCAAAAATAAACTAAACCATAAAATTAACCTATTGGACGAATTTCAACCAAAGTTCAAGTTCGGTTATAAAAATAAACAATTTTTAAATTTAGAAAAAATCGAAAATAAAATTACGCTGCAATTTCAGACCTTCATATGGTCACGTATGGCCTCTGAAAAATATCGAAAACGTCCCATAACTGGAAAGGCAGGTTATTGCTGCATTTAACTTTTCAAGCCGGTTGTTTTGGCACGAAGATGAGCTCAAACGAAGCTACGGATCAAAAGTTATGGCCTCCGGAAGTTCGGCTTTTTTTTTGCATCATTTTTCTCTAGTTGAAAACAACTCAACTCTTGTGAGTTGCTCAGATTGTACCATTACCATTTGTTCTTATCAATCTTTCTAGCTCCCATTCTGTAATCCAAGTGTTGTCTTCTTGTTGTAATCCTTCCCACTATATTAAGTACCTATCATAACTTCTTTGCCTTGTGTTTACTGTCTTCTTATCTAGAACTTGCACTATCTTTTCTTTCTTCTTTGAATGCTTCCAATCTACTTTTTATTCTTCGCCTTCACTATTTTCTTCATGGAAATCATATAAATCTGAAACATTGAATACGGGAGAGATATAAAAATTATGTGGTAAACTCACCTCATAAGCATTGCCATTGATTTTCTTCACAATTCTGCATGGTTCAATTTTCTTGTATTTCAATTTATTATATCTGCCTTTCGGAAATCTCTTTTTCTTCAAGTAAACCATCACTAAATCTCTTTCAAATATTTTTGACCTTTTGGACATCTGCTGCTACTTTATACTTTTCATTACTTCCTTGCAACTTTCTTCTTCTTGTAACTATTGTATGTGTTTTGCAAACGCTTCCGCATCATCATTAACTCGTTTTGCAATTGGTAATTGTATCAAATCTAAAACACTCATAGGATTTATCCCATAAACAATATGAAATGCTGATTTTCTTGTTGAACTGTTCACTAAGTTATTATATGCAAACTCAGCTTGCAGTAAAGCCAAGTCCCATTGCTTGGGCTTCTTTCCAACTATGTATCTTAACAAATTTTTTAGGGTCTTGTTTACAACTTCTGTTTGTCCATTTGTTTGGGGATGGTATGTGTTAGTAAATGAAAGAAGAGATTGTTGGAAAGTACATGATATATTGATGTGTGCGAGCATCTTATTTATGGAAGCAAAACTAGTTACAAAACTTAGTTACAACAGTTGTAGGAAGTTATCAGTTAGACTTTAACTAATAAATTAGTTAAGTCTTACAATATTTAACACCCCCTCTTAATGACTAAACCGGAAACAACCCCAGGTTTGTCCCAAAATTTTACAAACAAAATAGGACCAAATAGTTTATTCGTTTACACATATAGACTAATCAATAGATATCAACATGAAATTCGCAGTCTGACATTTTGTTGTTGGCTACCATGTTCGGTTATTGTCTACACCGAAGGTCCCACATTGGACAACAACAAAATGTCAAAGGACTGCAAATATTATGTTGATATCTATTGATCAGTCTTACAATATTTAACAGTATGCACTACTGAATTGTTGCTTAGTCCCCATCTTCCTCCATAAAGTCCTCCAAAATTGACTTATAAATTTTGTCCTTATTTGATGTAATGGTTTTTGGAACACCATGCAATCTCACAACAAATCTCCAACTCTAGTGGCATCATTGATTTTCTTATATTCAATAAAATGAACCATTTTAGACAAACTATTTACAACAAAAATTGTGCAATGTCCCCAAATTAAGGATATGTTTTAAAACCTGATTTTTTACTGCAAACTCTAGATGAAAATCAGTTTTCTATTTTTTCCAACATCAAACCCTAGATGAATTTAACCCTTCAAAAATAACACAAAATTAGGAGAAACACAACACACCAATTTGGGTTTTCAATAAGCAAGTTTTGCCCTCCAAATTCATGAATTTTCTTTCAAACTCTAGGCGTCCCAATTAGAAATATTTTTCAATATTTATGGCTGATTTATCATGCATCAAACAATTCAAGGAACCTCATAAAATTGCACAGAATTAATTGAATAATTATGCAGAATTCATTATTAATTTCTGAATATATTTGAGGTCCAAATGTCCTCCAAAACCCTCACAAAAATCAGAATTAATTCAAAAATAATATTAGAAAATTTGCAAAATAATATTTAGGCTTGGAATAGCCTATCAAAACCTTGTAAACAACTCTTTGAACAAATCGCCCTAGCTGGAATTGAATATTTCCAGCCCTAGCTCCAAACGTAGCCCTATAAAATAGGGGTCTTCAACCTAAAATCTAATTTTGGGTCTCCCAAACCCTAGTTGCCACCCTTCCAAGCTATTTGCCCCACTTGGAAACCCTTATTTTTACCTTTTTTTGACTTTTAATGAACAATGGCAACTCCTAGATGAAGTTGTCCAATGGAAGAATGAGGGTTTTCATCCTCAATCTCTTTGTTTTGAAGGTTTTCGTCTTCAAGTTCAAAGCTTAAGCTTTGTTTGTGCTCAAAACTTATAAATTCAAATAATGATCCAATATGCCTTTCAACAAGAAACCTCAAATGCTTTTATACTTCTCCTCATGTGAAGCACCCAATTTGGGGGAAAATACATTTGTTGATCTTTTTTCAAATTATAAAAGAATACTTTTTTATAATTCACTTAAGTGGATCAATACTCATGACCCCTAAAAAGACCCCAACTTAAGTGAAATTATAACAATAAAGTGCTTTTACAAGTATTTTTTACAAAACCAAATGCTTCCCTTCTTTTTCTCTTTTTCCTTTAGCCCTTAGGAAACTAAGCAAGGCTAAAGGTCTTCAATAGTATCATGTCCAAAAGGGAGACTTGACAATCCTCTCCGTCCAAAATTGTTTGTCTTCAAACAATAGAAACAACCAATGGGTTATCCTAACCATGAATTTTAAGCCCTCCTTGATTTTTGACTCCTTCCATGGGAGTAAGATCTCTTGATGAAACTCTTTACTGTTGTATGTGAAGGTTCTTGGCTGTTTATACAATTTGAAAATGAAATAACAACTTCCCATCTTTTTTCTTTCCATGGAGGTCATATAAATCAAATGTGCCAAAAAGATGTAAAAGAGAAACAACTCCTCCGAAATGACAACAATGAGATGGCTGAAAAAGTGTATTTCGGCAAAGAAATCTTCAACTTTTTGGGCCTTGATTGCCCTTATATCAGCGCCTACACAAGACACAAACATGTTAGTCAAAACATGAGTCTTTTGCTTCTCTTCAATGCTTACACCATTGATAGTGCCCTCCATGTGTGGAAGTGTTGGGGACATATATGTGGCTGCCCTTGAGAACAAAGAAGGGGTCTTCATGCTGCCCACACACCCAAGAGTGACCTCAAGGCTAAAAAATCTTCCCTTTAGAGGTATTGAAATCCTCTTACCTTGCTGGGAATCTACTTTTTGCCAAAAGACCCGCTACACATGTCCACATTCTTCAATAGAAGGGCTGGACCAGCCACTTCCCTTTTGATATGTTGGCTGTATATTCACATTACAGCCTTACAAGCATGCGAAAAAATCAACCTTTTTACTCCCAATTTGCTCCATGATGAATCTATCACCTTTACCATTCCAAGAGGGGTCAAAATGAAGCTATGTACCTTTGTAAAAGAGTTAGAACCATCACAATAGATATAACATGGTGTACTACAACTGCTCTTTATGAAAAAGTCCATTTGAACTTAAGGCATTGAGTACATATTACCTTGACAAGCATCTATCAACTCCTTAGAGTCTCCCATGTGCCATGACAAACCTTTCCTTATTTGTAATAAGAGAGTAACATTGAATCATGTTGAAAACATACCTTGAATGGATGTCTCATGGAGATGCAAGCAATCTTGATTGATATCCTTATGTGTGCCTTATGTTTTTCCCTTTGCTCTATCTTGACAACACCAAAAATCATGTATGGAATATATTTTGTGCATAACAAAGACCCAAACTTACAAATTAGAGAGGGTTGTACCATACTTACACCATCCAACCTCTTGTCATGAAAGAAGTGTTCCAATTCCCATGCATTTCCAGAACTTATCATGGGCTGTAGGATGCCAATAAAATTGAATTTTGTCCTTAGTAGGCAGTTGATTTGGCCTTACAAACTTGAATTTTTTGAGTGTGAATAATGCTGATTATTCACATAATTTTAATTTTTTTTGTGCAACAACAATTTTAATTTTGCTCATGAACCTCTGATTTTTTTGAGCAACAACATTCGGATTTTCCTGAGTCTATTCAAGGTCTTTTCTTATTGCAAAATTCAGACCTTCATTCCCTATTTACTGAAAATTTTCCTTTCCATGGGCTTGCTTATCATCTTCGTTTCTAGAATTTATTAAACCCAAAAGACAAGAAAATAAATGTTCTTTTGCATACCTTGTTGGTTGTTCCAGATTAGGAGGGACATCCTTTTTCGCTGTCCTTATCAAATTATTCTTGGGAAAGACTCTTTCCATAGCCTTTGATGTCATCTCCAATGGCATCTTATCATTCAAACCATGCAAAACCACTTTCATGTTGTTGACGTTTGGGAGCAGACCTTCCTATGGCCAAGACTCACCAAGGTGACAATAAAACTTAAAGGAAACAAATTGAAAATGTGAAAAGCAGCAGTCTATAAGTTACAAACAACCCTTCCTTTGATCCTTAGATCATGACATATCTTGCTTGTCTTGCTCCCTATGATTATCCAAGCTCCATTCCTTGTCCCACAACATAACAGAACAACAATACTATTATTGTAGGACTTATTTGGATCTCATATCCATGTTGGGCATTTGCCTTGCCCCATCTTTGAATTCACTATGAAGAATTCCCTTCTCCATTTAGTGCCCTTCATCTCATCCTTATTGTTAGCACAATGCTTATGATAAACAAAACAATGTGAGAACAAAGTATAAGGAAAATATAATGAATCCTTACCAAACAAATAGTCAATTTGCTTACACTCAAATGTGGATCTAGAAACTTCAGCAAATTGGAAACCATCATGAGGATTTAATGAGGCTCTTCCCTCATGGGCATACCCCCCAACAAGGTCTTCTCGAAAGGCCCTTTTACATATCTTCTACAAATCTGATTTTCCTCCTTCAATATGCAAAACAGATTTTTTTCCTTTCTTACCTTCCTTTTCCTCTTACTCTTTTCGCTGCTCATGATGTTGTTAGACAACTCCCTCTTGCTGCCCCACTATTTATAAATTGTGAAACTCAGAAATTTCACTTCTTGGCTGCCCCAAATTTTCTGATTTTTGTAAATCAGAAATTTTGTTATGTAACTCAAAAATTTCTGAGTTTATTGGTTCCATTTTTAGTTAAAATTTTGCCACTTGCTGCCCTGAAATTTCAGATTTTAGGGCCTTAGAAAACTCATGTGTTGTGTGCCTTTTAAACAACCGAAAACTCCTCTTTAGTTGCCCTAAAGATTCAGATTTTTGAAGCTCATCATTCACATTGCTAGGCTGCCCTTTGTGTAGTTGGAGGTTATACTTTTGCTGCCTTACAATTTTAGACTTTTGAAGATCTATTTTCACCTATAGTTCAATCTTCTCTTCTTCTAAGAGAGATTTTTGAGGTCTAGGGATTAACCCCATAGACTTTGTCACAACCTTGAGACTTATTGCCTTCAATTCCCTTTGATAATTCTCCATGGCTTGCAACAAATCATCCATGGCTTTATCCATTGTCCTCTTCTTTATTTTCACCTTTTGAAGGGGATCTTTGTATTCTTTTGGCAAAAACCTAGGTTGCCAATCTATTGAAGTCACTCACACCCCATAGCTGACCAAGAAATTGACTCTGATACCATTGTAATGTTCTCAAATTAGGGATATTTTCTGAAACCTATTTTTTATTGCAAACCCGAGATGAAAATCAGTTTTTTGATTTTTTCAATAGCAAACCCTAGCTAAATTTAACTCTTCAAAAATAGCACAAAATTAGGATAAATCCAACACACCATTTGGGGTTTTCAACAAGCAAGTTTTGTCTTAAAAAATCATGAATTTTCCTTCAAACCTTAGGCGTCATAATTAGAAATATCTATCAAATATTATGGCTAATTTATCATGTATCAAGCAATTCATGGAACCTCATAAAACTGCACAAAATTGACTAAATAATGATGTAGAATTTATTATGAATTTTTGAATATATTTGAGGTCCAAATGTCCTCCAAAACACTAAAAAGTTAGAATTAATTCAGAAATAATATTAGAAAATTGCAAAATAATGTTTAGGTTTAAAATAGCCTATCAAAACTTCATAAACAACTCCCAAACAAATTGCCTTAGTTATCGCCCTAGTTGGAATTGAATATTTTCAGCACTAGATCCAAATGCAACACTATAAAATAGGGGTCTTTAACTTGAAATCCAACTTTGGGCCTCCCAAACCCTTGTCGCCACACTTCCAAGCTATTTGCCCCACTTGGAAACCTTTATTTTTGCCTTTTTGTGAATTTTGGTGAACAATAGCAGCTTCTAAATGAAGTTTCCCAACGAAAGAATAAGGGTTTTCGTCTTCAATCTCTTTGTTTGAAGTTTTTCGTCTTCAAGTCCAAAGCCCAAGCTTTTTTGTACTCAAAACTTATAAATTCAAATAATGATCCAATATTCCCTTCAACAAGAACCCTCAAATGCTTTTATACTTCTCCCCAAGTGAAGCGCCCAATTTGGGGAAAAATACCTTTGTTGATCTTTTTTCAAATTATAAAATGATACTTTTTTATAATTCACTTAAGTGAATTTATACTCATGACCCTTAAAAAGACTTCAACTTAAGTGAAATTATAACAAGAAAGTGCTTTTACAAGTATTCTTTACAAAACCAAATGTTTCCCTTCTTTTTCTCTTTTTCCTTTAGCCCTTGGGAAACTAGGCAAGGTTAAAGGTCTTCAATAGTGTCATGTCCAAAAGAGGGACATAACAAATTGAATCATTGTCATGTCCCCTTTTCAGTTGACATGTTCTGAGTTCATGGATAGCCTATTATGCGACCCTCGTAGGCTGAGAGGATGGTTAGAGGGTCTTGATGGAGATTGGCGTGGCTTCGTTTAGCAAAATTTTTCTAGTTGGCTTTCGTTTGGGCTCGATTGGACATGTATTGAGGGAGATATTAATATTTGATTGATTTAATCAAATATTAATTATTTGGTCTAATTTTAAATTAGAAACCCTAATTCTAATTTAAGAAAACCCTAATTAGGGCAAGCATATCTTTTGAGGGTATAAGGGTTTCTCATAGAGGCCATTATTGATTAGCCATTGATTATTGATTATTGATTTTGAAGAATTCTTCTGTGAAGACTGAGCCAAGGGTTCCAGGATTCCATTGCAGTGGAGAACGTTAACTCTTCATTGTGTGCGATTTAGAGGTTGTGAGATATCAGCTGATTTATTGCCAAATTGAGAGATAGCTTCATACAGAAGTTATCACAGAGGTATACAGATTTGAGAGATAGCTTCACACAGAAGTTATCACAGTATTTTAGGTATTTCTTTATTTAGTTTTTGATCCAATAAGTTATACAGATATAGATCTTCTGTATTAGAATCATATATTCTTGAGATCAGGTTGTTCAGCTATCAGGGGTTGAAAACAGATAGGTTGTACTTAATTGGCGGCCGTACTAAGTCCGTACAGATTTGCTCAGACACCGACCTCGGCAGACAGAGATCCCCAGTGACCGACATCGGCCGACTGAAGACCGACGTCGATAGAGAAGGACCTATAGTGACCGACGTCGGCAGAATATCGACCGACGCCGGCGACTGTGTGTTCAACACAGCAGGCCGAGACTTCCAGATTCAGGGTCAATCTCCAGATTTGCAAAAGCACAGGGTTTCAAGACAGAATATTTCACGTTATCTTATTTGTATGACAGAGACTCAATTGTGTAATCGTCTAGAAGAACAAGTGATAAGATCTTTGATTTGCTATTGAGAGATTATATTGTGAGTTATTTATTCATATTTGAAATTATTTTGGCAAAAAGTGTATCTTTGTTCAGAGCTATTTGTGTTTAGATATTCCCTACTGAAAGGGGATATTACAATCATTACCTCTCTGTGTGTTTGGTAATCCCAACACAAAATCCATACTCAAATCTGTCCATGGTCCTCTTGGAATCGGTTATGGCATGTACAACCCTGTATTTTGTGTATGTCCTTTTGCCACTTGACATATCCTGCACCTTGAAAAATATCTTGTCACATTTCTCTTCATCCTTGGCCAAATATATTTCTCCACCGCCAAAGCTATTGTCTTTGTTTTACCAAAATGTCTAGCCAAACCACCATTGTCTAATTCTCTTATTATATTGTCTCTTAGAGACCTACTTGGAATACATAATTGTTTTCTTTTGAAAAGATAACCATCTTGCATAATATATGTTGAGCACACACTACACTGAGAGGGGGGGTGAATTAGTGTGAAATAATAATTTACTTTCTTTTTAATTAATTTTCATAAAGAAACCATTCACACAAGAACAAGTAAATGCACAACACAAAATTTACGTGGAAAATCCTCGGTGGAGGAAAACCACACTGGAAATGCTGCTTGGATCTACTGTCCAAATCCAATCATAAGATTAATAATTCTTTTTACAAAAATTCTGTAGGCACCAACCTATTTGGAGACACTAATCCCCAATGCCAAGCATCAACTTAGTAAGAGACACTGATCTCTTTGAATTGAAGCAGCAACTTCACTACCAAGCACCGACTTCGCAAAAGACACTGATCTTTCTGTTCTGAGACACCAACCTCACTTAAACAATTTTCACTTTCTCACTGTTGCTTTGTCAACAAATGATGGCTCAATCAAGTTTCACTCTTCTCCCTCTTCTCTCTTTTCTTCCTCTTCTTCTCCTTGTGTATGATAGAAAAATTATTTCTTCTCCTTGTGTCTGATAGAAAGAATTATTTCTACTTAATTTCTAACTCCCATTCATTTCTCTTTTATATCTCTTCATGCCTCTTGGAAAAGGTGTGATTTCTCTCAAGGGATACGACCTCTCCAAAGGTGGTTGGCTCTTCATTTTAGATTATCATTTATTAGACTTGGGTGGCGATTCTTATTGTTAAAATTTGGACGCTAACAAAGGTGGTTGATCCTTCATTTGATACAAAGGAATTTAATTCCATTTCAACATTGCTCTTCATTCTTCAATCGTTTCCCTTCATTCTTCAATCACTGCTCTTCACCCTAGGCGAGTCTGTAACTGCTGAATGGGCAAGTCTGGAGCTGCTGGGCGAGTCCGGAGCTCTAGGCGAGTCCGAAGCTACTGAGTCCGGAGCTTTGGATGAGTTCGGAGTTCTAAGTGAGTCTGAAGCTCTAAGTGAGTTCGAAGCTATTGAGTGAGTTCGAAGCCCTGGGCGAGTTCGAAGCTCTGGGCGAGTCCGAAGCTACTGTAGCTTGCCCTTCACTTTGCCTTTGACATCAATGTCAATATTCCAACAATCTCCCCCTTTGTCATTGATGGCAATCCTGTAGAAAAAAATGGTACATGAACTCCTCCTTGTTGTGGTTCTCTTTTACTCCCTCTTTCTTTAATTCTCCCCGTTTGACATCAATGGAAAAGACACACAACATAATCACAATTTATATCACCAAAACATCCATAGAGCTGAATAATACTATGATTAGCCCCCATTAAACCATGCTTTTGTTAATGGATTTAATGACTAGATAAAGATTGGATCACTCCCAATTTTTGCCTTAGAAACTCAAAAGTTTCTTTTGGGAGGGGCTTCATGAAGATATCTGCTATCTGTTCCTTTGTGGCAATGTGTTCCATTTTTACTTGTTGATCTGCAACCTGTTCTCGTAGAAAATGATATTTGATGGAAATATGCTTAGTTCTTGAATGCATAACTAGATTCTTGGAGATGTTTATTGCACTTGTATTGTCATAGAAAATAGAAATTGGATTGACGTACTCAATTTTAAAATCACTCAAGGTTTGTTTCATCCAAAGGACTTGTGTACAACATGATGCTGTTGCTATGTACTCGTCTTCAGTTGTGGACAAGGAAACTGAAGGTTGTTTCTTACTCAACCATGATACAAGACTTTCCAAAAATGAATGCACCTCCACTTGTGCTTTTTCTGTCATCAATGCTGTCTACCCAATCTGCAACAATATAAGCTATCAAAGTGAAGTCCTTTCATGTTGGGTACCACAAACCAAGATCTATAGTGCCTTTGAGATACCTGAATATCCTTTTGACTATCTGCAAGTGTGTTTTTTTTGATGTTGTTTGAAATCTGGCCACTAGACCTACTGCCTGCATGATATCTGGGCTTGATGCATAGTATACAATAGATTTTCCAATCATTGATCTATACAAGGTCTGATTGACTTTTGTTGACTCATCATCTTTGCTCAACTTACACCCTGTTACCATTGGAGTGCTTATTGATTTACAATCGTCCATATTGAATTTCTTTAATATTTTCTTAATTTATTTGGTCTGAGAGATGAAGATTCCTTTACTTGACTAAATAATTTCCAATCCAAGGAAAAACAATAACTCTCCTAACATAGGCATTTCAAATTCTTGTTGCATTACCCTTGCAAATTCTTGAGACATCTTTTCATTGTCTTTGCCAAAAATAATGTAATCAACATATACAACCACAATTAACTGGGTCTCACCTTCAGTCTTGTTGTATAGGTTACTGTCAGCCACTCCTCTCTTGAACTTTGATCAAGCAAGTATTTGTCAAGTTTAGCATATCAGGCTCTAAGGGCTTGCTTTAGTCCATGCATTGCTTTTTTCAGCGTACACACATAGTCTTTATTCCTTGATAGAGGGAAACCTTCAGGTTGCTCTATGTAAACCTCTTCTTCAAGATTCTCATTGAGAAATGCAGACTTCACATTCATCTGATAGACCTTGAAATTCTTGAATCCAACATATGCTAAAATAGTCTTATGGCTTCCAATCTTGCCATAGGTGCAAAAGTCTCCTCAAAGTCAACACCTTCTACTTGAGCATAGCTTTTATAGACCAGTCTTGCCTTTTCCTTGTTACCTTGCCATCTTCATTCAGGGTGTTCCTAAAGACCCATTTAGTTCCAATTACATTCTTGTCCTTTGGTACGGAAACAAGGTCCCAAGTTTCGTTCTTCTCCATTTGGTTCAATTCTTCTTCCATGGCATTGATCCAATGCTTATCATTGTTGGCTTCTGAAAAGCTTTTCGGTTCTATCTTCAACAATAAAGAGAAGTTTACATTTTTTGATGTATTCATTATCCTTCTCCTAGTTTGCACTCCAACATCAATATCACCGATGATTTGATTTTTTAGATAATTTTTCTGAACAAATTTGGATGGTGCCCTTGTATCTTCCCTTTCTTCTTGACTTTTTTCTGCTACTTCTTCTTGAACTTTGATTCTTATGAATGAGTATTAATTGGTACACTCACTTGTTTAGGATTAGTTTCATCCATTCTAACATTGTAACTCTCTACAATTGTTTGCAGCGTTTTGTTAAAGCATCTATAGGGTTTACTCTTTGAGGAATAACCAAGAAAAATACCTTCATCAGCTCTTGAGTCGAATTTTCCCAAGTCTTTATCATCTCTTTTGATGTAGCATTTGCTTCCAAGCATTTGAAGTATTTGACCGAAGCTGGTCTACCCTTCCATAGCTCATAGTGTGTTTTACTATTGTTTACCCTGATTTGTCCTCTGTTCAAGATGTAAACTGTTGTGTTGATTGCCTTTTTCCAATATCTATCTGAAAGCATGGATTCGTTTAGCATTGTTCTTGCCATTTCTTGCACAGTTCGATTCTTTCTATCTACAACTCCATTTTGCTGTGGAGTCTTAGCGGTTGAGAAATGTCTCTTTATCCCATGGTTTTCACATAATTCATTAAATTCAATTGAGAGGAACTCACCCCTTCGATCTGACCTTAGGCATTTGATCTTTAGATCCATTTCATTTTCAACCAAAGCTTTAAAGGCTTAAAACTTTTAGAATGCCTTGGATTTCTCTTTTAGAAAGACAATCGATGTCACTCTAGAATAATCATCAATAAGCAACATAAAATAACTCTCATCTTGTATGCTTTGCGTTCTTGTGGGTCCACACAGATCTATATGGATCAATTCCAAGGGCTTGGTTGTCGAGTACTCTTTTGATCTGAAACTTGCTCGTGTTTGCTTCTCATGCTGACATTGCTTACAAATAGTGTTTGAAGGTTTTGTTATTTTCGTCATGTCTCTTACAACATTCTTAGTGCTGATTTCACTAAATTGTCAAAATTCATATGGCCCATTCTTTTATGCCATAGCTAGCTTTCATCAACTTGACTCATGCAGCATTTTCTCCTTTTACTTCACTGAGTATGTATAGATTATTTGATGTTTTATTTACGTCTGCAAGTAATTTTCCTGTGTCTACTCTTTTGATCTCGCAACCTTGAGCATAAAATGTGAGCGTGTGTCTTTGATCACACATTTTGCTGACACTCAATAGGCTATGCTTCAACCCTTCAACGTACAAAACATTTTCAGTTTTTGTCTTTCCATTATCAAGGTTGAGTTTACCTTTTTTGACAATCCTAGCCATAACATTATCTCCAGAGTTTATTGTACCTTCATTTTTTTCAAAGTGAGAAATTTGCTTTTATCACCTGTCATGTGGCTTGAACACCCATTTCCAATATACAACTATTGTCCTTCATCTTGTGCATGAAACGTTGTTTGAACAAGCATAGATTTTTCCTTTTTTTATTAACCTCCTCTTGCTTCTCTCTCCATCTTTTTGTAGATTCCTTTTTCTTTATAACCGGGGTATTCACCTTGTTCTGTTTAGGGGTTTCTATGAAAACACTCCTACAAAATCGTGCTATATGACAAAAGTTATTGCAATTATAACATACAATGTCAATTTCTTTGTAATTCGATAATGGTGCAAATGAGTTATAGTTTCTATTGGAAACTCCATAAGTGCCTTTTCCATAGTTCCATGCATATTCATTTCATGCATGCGCATTACACTCTATTGCTCTATGACCAAATTGATTGCAAGAATAACAATAAAACCATAGAAGTAGCTTGTGTACCTTATCACATTGTTTTTTCTTGACGGAAATGATCTTTTGAGATCTCTAATAGGAATGTTCTTACCTCTGTTTTCTCTATGAGGAGAATTGACATGCTCTGTCTTGTTTTTGTTTTCTGTATTCATAGATCACTTAAGTGCATCTGCATAGCTCTTTTGCTTCTCCATATTTATCCTCTTAGGTAGTTTTGTAGTTTTTGCACTTTGCGTTTCTTTAGTGCTCTTCTGGTTCTCTCATAACCAAGACTAGTCTTGATGCATGAGGACCTTTGGCAATTGAGAATCTCATCTAGTATTTTGGTGCTTTTCAATTTAGCACGGCTTCTCAAATTCCTTTAAGAAATCAACTTTTTATTCTAGCTTGGCAATGCGGTCTTCTTTTGCCTTAAACTGGTTTCTTACTTCCTCTTCTGTCTTCTTGGCTTCTTTTATTTCAGTCATTAGACTAATGATGACATTTTCTGACTCTTCAAGGCTTCGAGACATTTATGTTTTAAGTCACGATTTTCTTCTTCGTATTTTTGAATTTGTAATCTTTGTTTCAAATTCTTTTTCTTCAACATTTTTATCTCTCCCAAGGCACAAATCAACTCTTCTGCAAGATTTACTACGTCATTTTCAATAGCATCCTCTTCTTCCAAGGTGTTTGTACTTATAGAGGTTTCGAGTTTTGTTTCTATTGCCATGAACAGGGTTTCCTCCCTGCCACTGTCTGATATTTCTTCATCACTCTCCTCCGCTAAGCTACTATCCTTTTTGGAATAGAGGCTTTTCTTGTACTTTTGGAATTTTTCTTATACCCACTTTTTTTGAAGTTTTTCTTGAAGTGAGGCTTGCTTTCCTTTTTATTTTCATTGTTGTTATTTTTTCATCTTCACTATCATCCTTTTGAGGACACTTGGTATCAAAATGTCCTATCTTACCATAATTAACGCATTTGAACGGTAACTTACCTTTGTATTTTTCAGAGTTTTTTTAAGCTTTCTGACAAATAGGGCCTCATTTTCTTCATCATTGGTGTTATCGCTTGATTCAAGCTCTTTATATTTTTGTTTCTTAGAAGCTTTGAAAGTTGCTTCCTCTGATGATTTTTCCTTTTCAGTCCTCATCCCATATGCTGTGAGTATCCCATGCAACTCATCCATTGTTAATGAGTCTAGATTCTTTATCTCTTCAATATCAGAAATTTTTGCATCAAATTTTAAGGATGGAGACCTTAGTACCTTTTGAACTATTACGGATTCTTCAACTTTTTCACTAAGCCCTCTGATGGTGTTAATAATCTCATCCACATGAAGCAGATAGGTTGCAATGTTTTCATCCTCTCTCATCTTCAAACTTTCAAATTGTTTCTTGTGAGTTTGAAGCTTGGCCATCTTTACTTTGTTATCTCCCTTATAGATGGTTTTAAGTTTATCCCAAACCTCCTTAGCCGAGTTGCACTGCATTACTTTTACAAACTCGGATTCTGACAAACCACACAGAATAGCATTCATGGCTTTTGTGTTATTTTCACTAGCCTTTTTTTCTAATGTATATGTTGGTGAAATCTGTGGCGTTGTGTATACATCCACAACTGCTTGCCAAATGTCAAAACCAAAGGCCACTAGATATGTCCTCATCCTTATACTCTAGAATGCATAATTTGTCTTGTTGAACAATGGAGCCTTATTGGTGGAGAAACCTTCTTGAACTTGATGACTGACCATGTGTGCTTTCGGGATCTGCCTTCCAGTGGTTAAACTGATCGAGAAGGAACCTTGTTCTGATACCAATTGTTGAGCACACACCACACAGAGAGGGGGTGAATCATTTTAAAATAATAATTTACTTTTTTTCTAATTAATTTTCATAAAGAAACCATTCACACAAGAACAAATAAATGCATGCACAACACAAAATTTACGTGAAAAACCCTTGGTGGGGAAAAACCACACTTGAAAGGTTGCTTGGAACTACTGTCCAAATCCAACTATAAGATTAATAATTCTTTTTACAAAAGTTCTGTAGGTACCAACCTACTTGGAGACACCAATCCTCAATGTCAAGCACCAACTTAGCAAGAGACACCGATCTCTTTGAATTGAAGAACCAACTTCACTACCAAACACCGACTTAGCGAAAGACACCGATCTTAATTAAACAATTTCCACCTTCTCACTATTGCTTTGTCAACAAATGATGGCTCAATCAAGTTTTGCTCTTCTCCCTCTTCTCTCTTTTCTTCCTCTTCTTCTCTTTGTGTATGATAGAAATAATTATTTCTTCTCCTTGTGTTTGATAGAAATAATTAACTTACTTTATAACTCCCATTTACCTCTTCATGCCTCTTGGAAAGGGTGTGATTTCTCCCAAGGGATACGACCTCTCCAAAGGTGGTCGGCCCTTCATTTAATATAAATGAATTTAACTCCATTTCAACGTTGTTCTTCATTCTTCAATCGCCGCTCTTCACCCTGGGTGAGTCCGTAGCTGCTGACCGGGCAAGTCCGAAGCTTTGGGCAAGTTCGAAGCTATTGAGTCTGGAGCTTTGTGCGAGTTTGACGCTACTGAGTGAGTTCGAAGCTCTGAACGAGTCCGAAGCTACTGAGCAAGTCCGAAGCTCTAGGCGAGTCTAAAGCTATTGAGTGAGTCTGAAGATTTGGGCGAGTCCGAAGCTACTGCATGAGTCCGAAGCTTTGGGCGAATTCAAAGCTCCTATAGCTTGCCCTTCACTTTGCCTTTGACATCAATGACAATATTCCAACAATATACTCTTCATACACATTACTTGTATCATTTGTTAATGGATTCCTGCATTGCTCAACTATTTTGCCAAAATCTGGATCAATGTCATATACTTCTTTAATAAATTCAAATCCAACTACTTCACAAACCATAGTAGTTATTAACCTCACTCACCCACTCAAAGCATCAATTACTTGATGCTGTTTTTCTGATTTGTGCTTCAACACAAAAGTATAACCTTGCAAGAAAGACATCCACTTTCCATGTCTACTATTTAATTTCTTTTGAGTGTTCACATATTTCAAAGCCTCATGATCAGTAAATAGGATAAACTCCTTAGGCATCAGATAATGCCTCCAATGTCGTAATGATTGTACAATGGCATAAAATTTAACATCATATGTAGAATGCTTTGTTCTTATCTCATTCAATTTCTCACTGAAATGTGTTATTGGCTTCCCTTTTTGACTCAACACGGCATCAATTCCTACAAACAAATCATCACTATCAACCTCAAACACTTTGCTAAAATTTGGTAATGCTAAATTAAGTTTTTTGTAGTTTTCTTCTTCAACAACTCAAAGCTTCCTATTGCTGCCCTTGTCCATGCAAATTCTTTTCCTCTCATACAATTTGTTATTGGTGCAACAAGATTACTAAAATTCTTAATATTTTTTTTGTAAAAAGTCGCTAAACCATGAAAACTTTTTATCTATGTGATGCTCTTTGGGATAGGCCACTCAATAATTGCCTTTACTTTTTCTTCATCTATTTTTACACCATCTGTTGAAACTACAAATTCCAAAAATATCAAACTATTCTGAATAAACCTGCACTTCTTTAAATTTGCATAGAGCTTCTCTTTTCGTAATGATTCTATTACCATTCTCAAATGTCGTAAGTGTTCTTCTTAGTCTTATTGAATATTAAAATATCAACAAAATAAACTACTACAAACTTACCACTGTATTCTCATAGCATTGTGTTCATCACTCTCATAAATGTGCTAAGTGCATTTGATAAGTCGAATGACATCACCATCCACTCATATAAACCATCTCTAGTCTTGAATGCTGTTTTTGATTCATCTCCTTCACGAATCTGAATCTGATAGTACTCACTCCTTAGATCAATCTTGATAAAATATTTGCTCCTACAAGAACATCTATCATATCATCTAAATAAGGTATAAAAAAACTTGTACTTGATTGTAATTTTATTGATTGCTCTACTATCCACACACATCCTCCACCTTCCATCTTTCTTTGGAGTTGGCAATGGTGGTGTTGTACATGGACTCATGCTCTCCCATACTACACCCTTCCTCACCAGTTCAGTAACCTGCTTTTCAATTCTGCATGTTCTATAGGACTCATCTTATAAGCTGCTTGATTGTATAGAGCTGATTTTGGAATCAAATCGATATGATGCTGAATATCTCTCTTTAGGTAACTCATCAAGTATGACATCTGTATATTCTTCCAACACCACTGCTGCTTTTGCTAGTACATGCACCACTTCTGTGTCTTCTTTCTTTACTACTAATGCATAACAACAACCTGTCACCTTCATGTCTTTGATGAATTCTTTTGTAGTCAACATGCTTTCAGCTTGGCCTTCTTTAAGAGGTAACAAAACTATCTTCGTACCACATTTCCAAAAACTATACGTGTTGTCTGCTCCATCACGAATTGCTTTTCTATCAAACTGCCATGGCCTTCCCAATAACACATGGTACATATCCATTGGTATAACATCACACCATGTTTCATCCCTTGTAAGTTTTACCTATAGAAAACTTGAGTAAACACTTTTTATCAATTGTAACTTCATACCGTTTCTTAAACAATGAAATCCGATAAGGATTATGATGCTTTTCACACTGCAAACTTAGTTTCTTAATCATATCTTTAGAAACCATATTTTTGCAACTACCACTATCTATAATTACTTTGCATATCTTACCTTCTTAAGTAGACCTTGTTCGAAATATATTTGTTCGTAGCTATGCATCATTACCTTTTTTATTTTGCACATGTTCTTTCTTTGGAGCAATCATTGTTCTTCTCATCATGAGATTTTCTTCAATATTTGTTGCTGCAACTTCAGTATTTTGCTCTTTTATTTCAGCGTCAACTAAATTCACTTTTGGGCGATTTTTTTGCATTTTTTCTTGATCTTGGTAGTGTGGACACTCGAACGCTCTATGGCCTTCTCCACCATCTGTAACAAACATAAGACCTGCATTGATTTGTAAACTATACCACCACCATTCCTCTCTGAAATCCTCTTCCTCTTTCCTAGTTTTGAAACCCTTGTCTATTATCTTCTTGTCTTTCTAAACCACATGATGATTTTTCTCTAGTGGTAATAAACCCACCTCTGATTGTATTAAATCCACCTCATCCCCTTATAGGAGGGGATTGTCCTCTTCTTGGCCCAATAGATGTTCCTATGGAATTTTGTCTATATTGTTTTTATTTTGCCTTCAAAGCTAATTGATAAGCTTCCTCTATGCAAAGTATTTTATGCATGCTTAATTTATCTTGAATAGAAAACTTCAAACCATTTACATACCTTATAGCCATTTGCTCTTTTGTCTCATCATGCTCCACACATATGGAAAGCTTGTAAAACTCATTTGGATACTCTTGCATACTGTGATCCTTCTGCCTGAAATTCTGAAATTTTCTGTATAGGGTCTGTGCATAATCCACAGGAAGAAATGTCTCCTTCAGCGTCTTCTCCATCTTTTTTCACGAGTTGATCTTCTCTTTACCTTTTCTCTGTCTTTCTTTCTGCTGGTGATACCACCAAATCATTGCAGGGCCCTTTAATTTCGTCTTTGCAAACTTTACCTTCTTGTCTTCTCTCATAGTTCTTCATTTGAAAAACTTCTCTATGTTTGTTCATCCAATTTATCAACTCCTTTGGTTTTAAACTTCCTCCATAATTTGGAACGTCAACCTTGATTCCTTTGTTCCTTCCTTCTAAAGCTTTAACCATTCTCTCTTCCATTGATGGTGGTTGTTCTTGTTGCTCCTCTTGCGAAATTTCTTCTTCATGATTTGTGTCATTGTCTACATCTTTTGCTCTCTTTTGTCTTTGATTCGCAATGATCTCAGTTAATTGTTCTACTTGCTTCTGCAACTCTTGTATAGTATGGTTTATCTGAGCAATTTCTCGTCCTCTCATCATCTCTTACACGTCCAAAATTTGAACTTGCTTTGATACCAAATAATGAATCCAAATACTATCAAGACAAATAAAAATCTAATAGGCCAAGATTCTGAACAATAACTAGTATTGATTCGTATTGAATGATTCAAATAATTACAAACCATGCATAAATAAGTTTCAACTTGGAATTGGAGTTGACATGCAAAATTTGGAACTCAATAAATAAAACTCGACCTGTTATTTTTAGTAAGTTTTGCATGCAAGCGCGCACAACTTTAAAAATCTTCAAAAATAAACTAAACTCTAAAATTAATCTACTGGACGAATTTCAATTGAAGTTGAAGTCCAATTACAAAAATAGACAATTTGTAAATTTAAAAAAAAATCGAAAATAAAATAAAATCGGACACTCAAATGGTCACATATGGCCTCCGAAAAATATCGAAAACATCTCATAATCAGAAGGGTAGATTATGGTTGCATTGAATTTTTCGAGTCGATCGTTTTGGCGTGAAGATGGACTCAAACAAAACTACGAATCAAAAGTTATGGCCTCTGGAAGTTCGGCTTCTTTTTTTACATCATTCTAACAAACACTGTACAACCGATATAAAACAAAACTGCAATATATATATATATATATATATATATATATATATATATATATATATATTTATATTTTCATAGTAAACTAGATCATAACAAGACTAATGCAAACCAATGAACTTGTACACCAATCTGCAATATATATGTTTTTTTAAAAAAAAAAAAAAATTGCTACAAAATGTCAATGGAGTTTGTTATGGTCTACATAACATTCCATATGATAGAAAGAGGAAAGATCTATTGAATTATAAGAATTTCAGATGTGGTCTGCACTCCAAAATTCTTTTTACGAACAAGACCTAAATATTTTTTAGAGAGGTCCCATAGGGTTCCTGCTCTGATACCAGTGTTGAAAACTGGTTGAGTTTTCACTCAAAAGGATTTTTAGTCGGTCAAATGACACAATTTTATTCATAATGACAGATATTTATACAAAATTGTTGGTCCTATTTTATAGGAAACCGACTTCATCTTTTCCTCATCATCCCTATCTGCACTCATATCCCTTATATTTCTCATCTACTCTTCTATTTTTTCTCCTAGAATCTCTCATAAACCTATCTCTTATTGAGTTGTTTTATTTCACGTACAACTCAATTTATTCACAATTACATATATTATTATATAACTAATAACATAGCATATTCTTATTGCTCACCACAAATGTGAGCACTAACCTATATCTTCTTATCAATCAATCATCCACACAACAATGTCAGAGGTTCAAGTGGCACCCACTAGACGACATCGGATCACATCCAAGAGAGAACGCCACTCCTTTGAAGCCAAGTACTTTTTCTTGATGCCTGGACACCTGTGGCCCACGTTTGAGCCAACTCCTCAGTAGTCAAATCTGGCCTACATAAATTTTGGATAGCATAGGCCTTCTGACCCCAAACAATTTGCACATTGATTGTCGGTTTACTGACTGTCCATGTGAGGGCACACCAAACCCTTGTTTAAAATATTGAACCGTGTGACTTTATATCTCCTTCTCCATGTATTGGACAATGAACATTTGTTGTCCAAATTGTAGCTAGAGACCATCCGAACCAATTAATGCTCAAATTCCGTGGCACTGAAATAGGGCATCTTTGCAACGCCACCTTCATTACATGATTCTCATATTTACTGGTCCAAAATGTGCGGAATTTGGTGGCTGGACGTCTTTCCCAACTCAACATCTTGGGTCTATGGAAAGTGCTTACCAGCGCTTTGATGTTGCCTGCATGAAACTAGTACTTGCTACCAATGACGTTTGAAATATCTTAGGAGTTGTGGTAGAGGTTGGCATGGGAATTTTACAGCCTTCCTGAGCAATATCAAATTTATTGAATGCCATATCCAAGGCATTCTTCAAGATTTTTGGCTGCACAACAGAGGATGTTGTGCTTGAAGTGTTATTATTTTCTGCCATGACTGTTGTGACAAAACTGTAACTTTAAATTAATAAATACTTGCTGAAACCGTCATGTTGCAGATTTTTGGATCAGTCTTTTAGTCCTTAATGTTCAAACTTTCCTGAAAACCCAATAGAAAGGGCTTTTGCACACTCTAATTGTAGTTTGATGCCAGCACTGCCAAATAATCTGCTTTTCTCGGATTTCTCATTGCTTTAGGAATAAAAATGCAGACTTTTCCACCAAGCTATCCTTTAGCTCCACAGGTAACATATTTTGCAAAATGGACAAAGTTGCTATGACAAGGAAGAAACATTTGAATAGTTGTATGTTGTAGTATGATGACTGTACAGCTTAACATGTTACTATTAGGCAACAAGGATGTATGATAATGGCACAATAGGAGCACTATTGTATAGTGAGGAGGAAAAATAGTCATATGGCTCAATGGCGTATGAGGAAAACCTTGACAAATTGTGCGACTGCAATTGCACAAGGGGGTTGTATGACTTAAGTTGGAGTGTCCACCTGGAGAGGTGTAATGTCCCCAAATTAGGGCTGAAAGCTAAATAATGAATTATTCAACAAAACCTAGTGAAATAATTATTTTCAGGGTTTATCCAAACTCTAGGCAACTGAAAATGATTTATTTGTTGTTGTAGGTGACCCAAAATGGCACAAAATTTTTATTCAATGATCCCAAAATCAACATAAAATATTCCAAAATTATAGCCGAAGATATCAATCAAAACTTTGATTTTTGACAATGTTTATTGCTGGAAAATATTAAGAAAAATTCTGAATATTCGTGTCGCTGATCCACACCCTTAAAAAGGCTCAAAAGGTCTCCCAACTGAGTCGCCAACCCTACGAGAGGGTTTGCTTCCCTTGGGGGAAGCACACGGCCCTTTTCCAAGTGTTCATTGCCCTAGAACAGCCCTCAAATCCACTTGCCCAACCCTCAATGCTGATCGCCCACCTGCAAATGCCAAATTGGTGTTGAAAACACCTTTTTTCAGCCAATGAAACACAATACAACCTCCTTACAAAGTACTTCAAAACTGAAATCAAGGGTTTCCGTCCTTGTTTCAGCCACCTTGAAAGGTTTTCGTTCTCAAGGAGCAAGCCAAGCTTTTCATGCTTAGACTTCAAAGAATCACAATATCCAAAAAAAAGCTTGAACTTTTCCACAATATCCCCCCTTGGGTAACTAGGCAAGGCTAAAGGACTTAAATAGTGTCATGTCCAAAAGGGGCACATGACATACCACCACATGGCATAGAATAACATGAGACTAATAACAACTTCATGTCAAATAGGTAGTGCTTGGTACAAGTGTTGGTATAGGGAGGATGTGTTACACAACACCCTTAGTCCGACATGTAACATTCTATTTGTTACACAAAAGGCTTGACATTTTGAAATGTCCCAAATTAAGGAAATTTTCTTAAATCTGATTTTTATATGAACCCTAGCAAAAATAAAATAAAATTCTAATTTTTACCACAACAAATCCTAGCTGCAAATATATTCCAAAATTAGCATAAAAATATGCTAAACCCTTCAACTTTTAGCCAAAATTAATCCTTCCATAATCCAAATTAGTCCTTCAAACTTTAGGCACCTATGTTTAGAAAATAAATATGATTTATGGCAGCCCTTTGATGACAATTTTTATAGTGTTTTACCTTCAAAAGGTCTTCAAAATTAATAGAAAAATACAACTACAATCAAATACCTTTTTATAATGTTTTCCCTTCACAAACAAACTGAATTTACTGCAACAAATATTTAGAATAATATAGAAAATTTCAGGTTATTTTTAGAATCAATATTTGACCTCAAACCCTCAAATAGGTCATTTTTCCAAATCGCCCAAGGTTGAAAAAATCATATAAAAATTGTAGAATAATATTGGGCAAGAAATGACTCTTAAACGTTAGCCAAAACCTTCCAAAAAAAGTCACCAATCTCCACAAGCAGGGCACCACCCTCCTAGAGCAATTTGTCAACCTTCCAAGCTATTCGGCCCATTTGGAAACTCTTTTTTTTTTTTTGCCTTTTCTGAATTTTGATGAACAATGGCAGCTCTTAGATGAAGTTGCTTAACGGAAAAATGAGGGTTTTCATCCTCAATCTTTTTGCTTGAAGGTTTTCGTCTTTAAGTCCAAAGCTCAAGCTTTTTCGTGTTCAAAACTTGTAATTTCAAAATAATGATCCAAAATGCCTTTCAACAAGACCCTTCAATTGCTTTAATATTTTTTTCCAAGTGAAGCGTCCAATTTGTGGGGAAATACCTTTGTTGATATTTTTCAAATTATAAAAGAATATCTTTTTATAATTTACTTAAGTGGTTCAATATTCATGACCCTTAAAAAGGCCCTAACTTAAGTGAAATTATAATAATAAAGTACTTTTATAATTATTCTATTCAAAATCAAACGTTTCCCTTCTTTTTCTCTTCAACAATTGATTTTGATTACAACAATTATAAAAGTACTTTATTATTATAATTTTAAAATAATGATCTAAGATGCCTTTCAACAAGACCCTTCAATTGCTTTTATACTTCTTCCTAAGTGAAGTGCCCAATTTGGGGGGAAATACCTTTGTTGATCTTTTTCAAATTATAAAAGAATATCTTTTTATAATTTACTTAAGTGGTTCAATATTCACGACCCTTAAAAAGGCCTTAATTGAAATTATAACAATAAAGTACTTTTATAATTATTCTATTCAAAATCAAATGTTTCCCCAAGGTTGGAAAAATCAAATAAAAATTGTAGAATAATATTAAGGCAAGAAATGGCCCTCAAACATTAGCCAAAACCCTCCAAAACAAGATGCCAACCTCCACAAGCAAGTCGCCACGTGCCTAGAGCAATTTGTCAACCTTCCAAGCTATTCGCCCCACTTGGAAACTCTTACTTTTTTGTTTTTTTTTGAATTTTGATGAACAATGGCAGCTCCTAGATGAAGTTGCCTCACGAAAAAATGAGGGTTTCCGTTCTCAATCTCTTTGCTTGAAGGTTTTTGTCTTTAAATCTAAAACTCATGCTTTTTCGTGCTCAAAACTTATAATTTCAAAATAATTATCCAAGATGCCTCTCATCAAGACCCCTCAATTGCTTTTATACTTCTTCACAAGTGAAGTGCCCAATTTGGGGGGAAATACTTTTGTTGATATTTTTCAAATTATAAAAGAATATCTTTTTATAATTTAATTAAGTGGTTTAATATTTATGACCTTTAAAAAAACCCCAACTTAAGTGAAATTATAACAATAAATTACTTTTATAATTATTCTATTCAAAATCAAATGTTTCCCTTTTTTTTCTCTTCTTTTAGCCCTTAGGAAATTAGGCAAGGCTAAAGGTCTTCAATAGTTTCATGTCCAAAAGGGGGACATGACAATTCTTCCCGCCCAAAATTGCTTGTTCTCAAGGAATGGAAACAATTAATGTGTTGTCCTAACCATGGGCCTCATGCAAAACTTAGTCCATGGTCCTTCCCAATGAAGAAAACCCTCAAGACGAAGCCTTTTACTACTATAGATGAAGATTATTCGTTTTTTATAGAAGCTGGAAATAAAAAACAAATCAACTTTCCATCTATCTTTTTCTTTCCATGGAGGTCCCATAACTCAAAAGTACGAAAAAGATGCAAAAGAGAGAGAACTCTTTTGAAAGGACAACATGGAGATTGCTGGAAAAGTGTATTCCAACAAAGAAATTGTAATGTCCCCTTTTTCATAATAAAGAAAAACATATTAGAGACCTTTAGCCTAATTTTCCTCGTAGGCTAAGGGATGATAATTGGGGAATTTATTTTAATAACTAATTAGAGTTTCCTGAATAGTGATTTTAATCATTTATTATCTTAAGACAATTTTAATTGATTATTAGAATAATGAAACTATTATAATTAATTATTTAAATTACAAGAAAAATGGTTTTTACCATTCCAAAAACTAAGGTAATTTAGGTAAATAATTGGATAGTTTTTAAAATTATTTAGTTGCTCAAAAAACGATTTTTATCACTCTTGCAAATAGAGCAATTTAATTAATTAATTAATTATTAGATTATTTGCTCCAAAAGTAATTTTAATCACTATGATTTCTTAAGGCAAATTAATTTAATAACTGGAAAATGAATTTTGACTTTGTCGGCCTTTGAGTTGTTCTAAATTGGAACGCCACCCTTTCGGAGGGATCCAAAAGTGGAAAAGAGGAATTAAAGGTCGACAATGATTTTTAATTCATGCATTGGACTTTTTCACATGGTTGGCCCTCTTGGGAGGGTATTTATTGCAAGCAAATGATTCATTTTTGGGATTACTCTTATTTGGATATTGAATCTTATGCTCAAGTATGTCAAGCTTGAACAAGTGGCTTGAGGACGAAACCTTTCAAGTGCACAAAGGAGTTTCGAGACGAAAACCTCTATTCTTCCACATAGGGCAGCTCTATTCAAGGGCTGTAATTGTGTTTCAGATTTGTGGATTGCATATTTGCACCCTCTCCTAGGGTGGCGACTTGCCTTGGCAATTGTGGTTGTGTGGCTTGCTATTGGAAGCCATTTACAAGTTTTTGGAGAGCTTTAGAGGGTGGCGACTTGGCCACTTGTGTTGAAGACCTTGTTAAAGGGCTGCACTGAAAGGGAATAATCCTTTCTTAGGGTTTGGGAATTTATTTTCAAATTATTACAGCGAGGCTGAATTGGTGTGGAGCTGATTTTTTGGGGTTTGGAGGGCTATTTTGTGCCCAAATAATATTTTGGAATTTTCTATTAATTTTTTTTACATTTATCAATAATTTTGAGGATATTTTCCATCACTTGAGTTGAAAAAAACACTAAAAATTAGTATTATGTTTGCTGTAAATTTTTTCCATGTTGGCACCATTATGATTGATTTGATGCCCTAAAAATCATTACAACATTCAATAATTTTTATGCTAGTGTTTCATAATTTGTTTTTAGCAATTTGAAAGTTTTAGACACCTAGGGTTTGGCTAGAAAAATAATAAAAAAATATTGCTTTGGCTAGGGTTTCATAAAATTCCAGATTTGAATAATTTATCCCATTTGGGGACATTACATAAATCTTCAACTTTTTGGGCCTTGATTGCCCTTATATCAACACCTACACAAGACACAAATATATTAATCAAAATATGAATCTTCTGCTTCTTTTCAATGCTTGCACCATTGATAGTGCCCTCCACATGTGAAAGTGTTGGGGACATATATGTGGCTGCCCTTGAGAATATAGAAGAGGTGTTCATGCTGCCCACACACACGAGTGATCCCAAAGCTCATAAATCTACCCTCTAGAGTAGTTGGAATTC
This sequence comes from Torreya grandis, assembly GCA_037957365.1. NCBI lineage: Eukaryota > Viridiplantae > Streptophyta > Pinopsida > Cupressales > Taxaceae > Torreya > Torreya grandis. The sequence continues at coordinate 1,645,297 of JARHVA010002282.1, read as the reverse complement.
CTCTTGTTGGAAATCCATTTTTTGTCAAATGACCATTGACACATGTCCTCATACTCCAAAAGAATGGTAGAACCAGCCATTTCCCCTTTGATATTTTGGCTGTGTATCCACATTCTAGGCTTCTTATGACTCCAAAACATGAATTTATTCCTCCACAATTCATTCTTATGAGGTAACTTAATGCAATCAGCGTTCCCCAAACTTCTGAAAATCTTCAAAATCACCACCTCTTGCCTCAAGCTCGCATATTCCCTTACCTTAAAGAGGATCATTTCAAAAGGAATTCTGTACCTTGTGTTTTGTTGGCTGTGTTTGCTCGTTACAGCCTTGCCATTGTCCCAAAAAATCAACCTTTTTCCTCCCAACTTGCCCCATGATGAATATACCACATTTACCATCCGAAGAGGGGTCAAAATGAAGCTATGTACCCTTTTTGAAGAGCTAGAACTATCACAATAAATATGACAAGAAGATGTATTACAGCTGCCCCTCATGAAAAAGTGTGTTTGAGCCTTAATCATCGAGTACACATTACTTTGACAAGCAATCATCAACTCCTTAGAGCTTTCCATGTGCCATAACAAACCTTTTCCAATTTGCAACAAAAGAGTAACATTGAACCAAATTGAAAGCATACCTTGAATGGATGTATCATGGAGATGCAAGCAATCTTGCATTGATATCCTTATGTGTGCCTTATGTTTTTCCTTTTGCTCCACCATATTCGCACCATCCAACCTCATTCTTCTTTCACACCAATGGCTGCCCCTGCTGTAGTTTTCCATGTGGAACCAATAGCAGTTGTTAACCTTCTCCAAGCCATCTTTCAATCTGATCATTTCAAGCTCCATAAGGGCTTGAAACTTCCTCATAAGGGCTGTCATCCAATTCGTTACTAAGTTGACCTCCCATGTGCTCTCCATATCTATATTCTTCAAGGATGCCAATATGAACACAAATCTTATTTCAAGGAATGTACTAGTTGGCCTTAGGTTGCCAAAAGAAAAATATCCAGAAAGTGACACTCCGCTGCCCCAAATGGAAAGATCCATTTGAGTTTCCTTCATTAAGTGCCTACTATTGTGGCCAACATTCCACAACTCTTTGGAAGCTCCTACATGCCATGGCAATTCTTTCCCAACTTGCAACCAAACAACAAGATTGAATTGATTGAGCAACATACCTAGGGAGGAGATTTTATCCAGAAGCAAACCCTCTTGTTGGGTCCTTTGATGTGTGCTATATGTCCACTCATTGGCTGCCACTTTTCAACATTTTCATGCATATGTGAGCTCAAATGTGACTCTAAAAAGAACCCATTATGATCAATGGTAAAGTGTTGTACCATGCTTACATTCCCCACCTTTCTTTTGTGCAAGTTATGTCCCCTCCTATAGACATTTTCAGAATTTAATAGCAGCTGTAGATATACGAAAAAAAAATAGTCCTCTTACCCTTGTGAAGTGGCTGTAGAAGTGTCCCAAATTCTGATTTTGCTGAGTGATAAAACTTAGACTTGATTGGTGTTCTTTTTGTTCTCCATGTGGACTGTAGTGTGCTCCCATTTCCCACTTTTTGGTCCCCAATGGGTTGCTGGAATTGTTCTTCTAACTTGGAAATTTGTGAGCAAGAAAATTCAGATCTTACATATGCATTTCAAGAATTTATTGTTGGCTGTAGTATGCCAAAAATTTCACTACTTTATGAGTTTTCAACCCACTGAGTTTGCACACCTCTTTCTACCTTCCTACTTTCCCCATTTTCTGAATTTAACACTATTCAAATATGGAGTTGGGTGGTTTTCACCACCTCCACTTGGCTGTTCAAGTATGCAGATCACAACATTTCTTGCATTCTTCATGTCCATTGCACATGATTTCCCTAGTGATCCTACACAAGAAGCAAACATATTAGCCAATACAATAGTGTTTAGCAACACTTTCCAATTATTCCATCATGCCTTATGAACATGATATGGCTTTTCTTTTTGTGTCTTAGCTTTCTCTTATCATGGCTGTAGCATGCTTTTTCCCTCTTCAATATTTCCTTTATAGTGGCTGGAGTTCTACTTATATATGCTTGAACTACTCCCATGGTGTTGGGATGTGAGAGGCACATCTTCCTACGGCCAATACTCACCATGGCAACAATTTTTTTTAGGGAAAATAAACTCAGAATGTGGAAAACAGTAGTGAATGTGTTACAACTCTTCCTTTGATCCTTGGATCATGGTACTGCTTGCTTATACCCCTTTCCCTGAGGGTCCAAGCTTTGTTCTTTGTTTCACAATATAACATAATAACAAAATAATGCTTGTAGGGCTCACAACCGTGTTAGAAATTTGTCATGCCCAATCCTTGAATTTACATGGGAGAATTCCCTTCTCCAATTAGAGCTCTTCATCTCTTTCTCCTTGTTGGCAATATAAATGTCAACATTTGCCCCTTCCAATTTTGTTGCTTCCATCACATACTTGATTGTAGGCAAATCAACCTTAACAACCATTGCCTTCAAGCATTCCCCTTTTTTATTTAGCATCCCCACTTCAAGGGATCGCTTTGCCTTGTCCAACCTTGTTAGGACTTGGGCCTCCTTTTCAAGATTTAACACTAATTGTTTCTTCCAAGCTTCCTCTTGAAATCTGAAATTAGGCAAAGAAAATGATCTATGATAAGAAACAATGCAATTTTTTTTCATGACATACCTTTCCATTATAGCCTCCTTATCCAAATCCAAACTTTCTTCTAGATCTTTTGGTTGCTCATGAAGTTGTTGGACAACTTCTCCTTGCTCTACCCTTGGAAGTTCTGATTTTTTTGTTACTTCAACCTCAGTGGCAACCATTTGTTACCCTATTGGTTGCTCCATAACTTGGTGAAAACCCTCACTTGACAGTCTTTGAATTTTTGGTTCTTGTTGCAACCATGTGTTACCCTATTGGTTGCTCCATAACTTGGTGAAAACCCTCATTTGACAGTCTTTGAATTTTTGGTTCTTGTGGCTCAGAAAATTCAATCATTGGTTGCCCTTTACTTAGCTGAAACAACTCTTCTTGCTGCCCCAAAATCTCTGTATCATGAAACCAAGAAATTTGACTACTTGGCTGCCCCCAAATTCTTTGATTTTTGAAGCTCATATTCACATGTAGTTCAGTCTTCTCTTTTTCGAAAAGAGACTTTTGAGGTCTAGGGCTTAACCCCATAGACTTTGCCACAACTTTGGGACTTATTGCCTTTAGTTTTCTTTGATAATTCTCCATGGCTTGCAACAAATCATCCATGGTTTCATCCATTGTCTTTTTCTTTATCCCTACTTTTTGAATGGGATCTTTGTATTCCTCTTTTTTCAAAAACCTAGGTTGCCAATCCATTGAAGTCATTCATACCCCACAACTGGCCAAAAAATTGGTTCTGATACCACTGAAATGTCTTAAATTAGGGAAATTTGTCTAAAATCTGACTTTTATATGAAATCCTACCAAAAAAATACAAAATTCTGATTTTTACAATAACAAACCCTAGCTGCAAATATATTTCAAAATTAACATGAAAATATGTTAAACTCTTCAAATCAATTAAGAACCCTTTCAGCCAAGATTAATCATTCAAAAATCCAAATTAACCCTTCAAACTCTAGGCGTCTATGTTCAGAAAATAAATATGATTTGTGGCAGCCTTTTGATGACAATTTCTATAGTGTTTTACTTTCAAAAAGTCTTCAAAATTAACAAAAAAACACAACTACAATCAAATACTTTTTTATAATGTCTTTCCCTCACAAACAAGCTGAATTTACCACAACAAATATTTAAAATAATATAGAAAATTCTAGAATATTTTTAGAATTAATATTTGACCTCAAACCTTCAAATAGGTCCTTTTTCCAAATCGTCCAAGGCTGAAAAAATCATACAAAAATTGTAAATTAATATTAGAGCAAGAAATGGCCTTCAAATATTAGCCAAAACCCTCCAAAACAAGTCACCAACCTCCACAAGTAAGTTGCCACCCTCCTAAAGCAATTTGTCAACCTTCGAAGCTATTCGTCCCACTTGGAAACCCTTTTTTTTTTATTGTTTCTAAATTTTGATGAACAATGACAGCTCCTAGATGAAGTTGCCTCATGGAAAAATAAGGGTTTTCGTTCTCAATCTCTTTGCTTGAAGGTTTTCATCTTTAATTTCAAAGCTCAAGCTTTTTCGTGCTCAAAACTTGTAATTTCAAAATAATGATCCAAGATGCCCCCCAATTGATGAACTTCTTTGTACCATTTGTCATTCACTCCCTTGTAATTGGTCACTAGCCCTCTAGGCCTCAATGCTCACACTTGTCACTATGGTGATTTGCAGTTGTTCAAGGAAGCTCATTGCAGGAATGTAGGACACCTATTTGTTTGGCCTTTGGTCTATCAAATAGACTTCAACAGACTTAGACAACACTTCTCATCTTCACACTAGGCAATCACTTTGCTATCTCACTATCCTATTTAGACTGCCTGCAATGAATAGTCTAGCAGAGGGGTTTCCATGCTTAACTGAGGTGAGAATGGTATACGAGGATTTAGAAAACATCCCTACACACCTTCCACAATGGCCTTCATTCATTAGTTTCTTTCTGCACCTTCAATTCAACCCAAATCCTGCAAAAAACACTGAATTAGACCTGTTTGTACAAGTGATGGTACAAAACAATTAGATGTCAAGGATCTTGGGAGAGTGCTAAATATGTCCAAAACACTTTCAAGGCCATTTGGCCAATTCTAGATGCATATCCCTTCATGTTTTCTCCATCGGGTTCATACAAGGGTTTTAGGTCACTTGAGTTGTTAACAATGATTCATAAAAGTTAGATGTCTAACTCTTGAACCAATTCCACTAAGATTGAGTTCAGGACCCTCTTCAACTATCCCCAACTACTTGAAGCACCGTGCACACCATCCGTATAGATATGAGCAAAGGAATTTGGCTCTCGAGCTTCTACTTAACATTCTAGGTGCCCCTGAGAGGAAATTAGGCCCCTTGAGAGGTAATTATAGACTCTCCACTCATCAATGAAGGCTCTCAGCTTGCTTATGAGCATCATGTGGTCATGAGATTGACATTAGACATCAGGAGGGTTTAGGTCTAGTTCTAGGCCTAGTAGGCCTAAACTGTATTTCTGTGTATATGACCACCTTTGTGTGATCCAGTGACTGTAGGTGCTTATTCACACTTGTTTATATTCAATTCAACCCTTTATATCTTTCTACAGTCCCTTAAGACTCTCCATTACATCCTCTTACCATTCATGTACTAAACTTGCAAGTGGCCTTGACTGTGGAGTGCCCTTTGTTTGAGACAAAACAAAGGGTACTTCCCCTATTCATTTGCTTTGAAGGAGACCATGGGGGGCTTGCTTAGGTCATGAGGACCTTTTGTACCAAGACTCAACCCTTGAGCATGCCCATAGAGCCTTCAACATCAAATTGTCTCATGACTGGTTTCCATAGGTATGACTGTGTGCAAGGTTTTAGATGACTAAGTATGAAGTTCAAAACCCAGTGTTTGCTCTGTCTCCTTGTATCTGAGAATCACATGAAAATGTGTTGGACAAGTGTGAGAATGGCTTCAATATGTTCACCCACCTCAAACCTCTGCCTACCTTTCAAACTGCATCTCCATTTGCTTGAGCTAGTTTTCTCCTAAGTCAGACTGTAGGTGCTTATTTGGTAGAAGTTTAAAGGTTCCTATAGGTGATGATCAGTGTTTGAGGACTGTGTTTCACTCATTTTGATTTCTCCGTAGGTCATTGGGACCATCTCACACGTGAATGCATCTATTCTTGCCTTGAGACTAGGATCTTACTCTTCACCATCATCCATACACTAGGTGTTAGTTGCAAGTTGCATTGTTCAGGTTCATTTGGACCTAAAGGCACTGTATTTGTTTGAGTGTCTTCAGTATAAGCTTGATTGAGTTGAGACCTCATTCACCATCATCTTCTCTTGACTTGACAACTTCCTGTTATGTCAAGAAGTGACTTCTCATCAAAACCTTGAAACTCCAATCTTCATCAATATGACTGTTGAAGCACTGCTACACAGTCCTGTAGGTCTCTGTTTGCTAGGTATATGAGCTTATCTGCGCTTCTTTGTCTTTGAGGGCCTTGAAGATCTATTCAATGCAACCTTCAATGGAGGATCATATCAACCATGCTTTGAGGAATGGAAAACAAATGTGTTACTCTGACTTGAAGCCACTTGCACAAGGACAAACTTTGAATTATGAAAACAATGTTCTGCAGACCAATGTTGTTCACCCGTAGCACAATGAGAGTGGTTCTGCTTAGCCTACCATGTCCACACGTGCAAAACCAAGTTGGAATCAACATAAAAAGGAAGATCATGCTTTGCCAACCTACATACATCACTTGGAAGCATTAGACCAATGCAAACATGTAAGAAAACTGAGTTGTTGGGGATATGCAGGTAGCTTGGAGGTGTTAACAATCTTAGTGATTGTTCATGAAGTATAGACCATCAATCCAGAAACCATTGCCATGAAATGGAAGTACATAGGGACTACTTTCATCCACCAAGTGCATTCACTTCAACTTTGCTTACCCTGTCCGTACCAAGTAAAAATCGTTGACCTCCTTTGACCTGTCCAAGAGAGTGATGGGAGAGAGAGACCGGTTTTTGCCATTTTTATATCTATCAAAGCCATCTGAACCTGGAAAAGACTTGTGGGGATCGGAAGGGACCTTCTTGAAGCCTTCCCACGTGCCAAATGTGTCATATAGTCCGTACATCAGAAACTGCTCTTTTTTGCAGTTGTCTCCTTTCTTTCTACGTTGAACCTGCAAAATTCAGTTTCAAAACTGCCATTTGACACTTTTTTGACATGACACACCTTAGATTTCTTCTTGACACCTTTGTCCTTTCATGAAAATTTCGTACAACTCCCCTAGAGTGACCAAAAGGTGGCATAATATGACATTTAGACAAATGATAAATATGACAAGGTTAGAACATATTATATGGCCTTCAAAATGTGAGTAGACCTCTCATAGGACCATGTTGACCATGTTCAAACCTAGAAGACCTCATGAAAGTTTGCATATGTGTGGGGGTTGACTTAATTTGACCTAGGGGTAAAATTAGTCAACAATATCTTTGTTGATCTTTTTCAAATTATAAAAAAATATCTTTTTATAATTTACTTAAGTGGTTCAATGCTCATGACCTTTAAAAAGGCCCTAACTTAAGTGAAATTATAACAATAAAGTACTTTTATAATTATTCTATTCAAAATCAAATGTTTCCCTTTTTTTTTCTTTTCTCCCCTTAGTCCTTAGGAAACTAGGCAAGGCTAAAGGTCTTCAATAGTGTCATGTCCAAAAGGGGGACATGACACATTTGTCGGTTAAACACAATTGTCAACAACCAAACATAACTAAAGAGAGTTCTTTACAACACCATCTAAAGCCGACAAGAGTATAATGATAAAAAGGTTGGCTACAAAACAATATGTTTATTATTACAGTTGTCGACAAATAACATGGGCCGGCATATAATCTTCAAATCAGTCTGCATATAATTTTCAAATCAGCCTGCATATGGAAATGGATTGCATAGAATCTTTAAATTGAGCGGCGTGTAAATTTTAAATAAACCTACAAAATGTCTTGTCCTATATTGGGATTTTCCTGAAATATCTAAGTTGTTTACATATAGTCTTTTATTTGGCTAGCATGCAATCATTGTATAAAGTGCAATTTTCCTTTATTTGGAATTTGCTATTCTTGATTGTGTTTAATTGCTATTTTCATATTGATGTCATATTGGTGTTGTGTGCGTGCATGCATTCGTTGTGGGGAGGGCCATGTGCACATACTTGTGCATAGGTTCTTCCTATTTCAAATACAGTACAAAATTCTAAATGAATAAAAACTTTTGGCATTTTCCTGTTTCAGGCTGCTTAGCATGCATGTATAATCTGTATGCTCTTTTGACATATCCAAATTAATTAATTAATTGAGTTTTCAAATACCTCCAGATTGGGTGATGTTAAAGTTTCTCTCAAATGCTAAATATTAAACATGCATCAAATGCTCATCGATATTTGGTAGTTTGAAACATCTAAAACTCCACCTTTTGGCTATTGATTGCAACTGCATCATCGCATTTTTCATTGGCTTGTAGCACGTTATTTTGGGCTTAACTCACTGTAAATTTGATATTGGAGAGAACGTGTAACTTTTTTATTTATTGTCGTTGATGTTCATTTATGTTATTATCAAGCTTTTCAAATCATTTTTGGATAGTTAGTTCAACTTTCTATAAGTTATATGTTAACATCGAAATTCCTTAATGTTATTGTCAATTATTTTTTCTTCTTGTTTCATATTGGTTTTCTTCTGTTGTTGATACTGATGTTTGTTTTCAAGCGAAAAAAACATGTTTACCAGTGTGAACATTCAGTAGTATTGTTTTTCATTTTCATTTGGTTAAATAATAATAATCTCCTTCTCATTAGTGTTTGGCTAGCTAAGATGCATATCATAGTGCAGAATAATGGAGGACTTAGGAGACTTTGCTCTTCTTTCCTTAACCCAAACTGAGTATTAAGAAAATGTTTCATTGTAGATCCTGAGGGAAAATATGAAGCTTTAGAAAAGTATGGGAAGGACTTAACAGAAATGGCTAGGCAAGGGAAACTTGATCCTGTTATAGGTCGCGACGATGAGATTAGACGATGTATTCAGATTCTTTCGAGGAGAACAAAAAATAATCCTGTTATTATTGGCGAGCCTGGTGTTGGAAAGACTGCGATCGCTGAGGGGTAGGTGTTTTCTGCTTCTATATTTTCAATTAGTTTGCATATGAAAGTTTTTCCAGCTTTCTGTTAGGGTATATAATATTTATTTGTCAGCTTAGTGTGAGAGGTGTCTGTTGTGAGTCAGCTTCCCGGCCTAGTGGTCAAAATTGAATCAAGGTATATTTGCAAGCATGTACAATGATAAGTTATCATACTCGAGTTATTAATGATTTTTTTTAATTAATAAATTCTCTTTCCTTTGAGCACATTATTGATATTGTGTAGGGTTTATTTATTTTTAAAGTTTTATGTGATGTTTAATTTCCCAGTTCAGTGATTTTGGAGGATTATTTTTTAACATGCTATTCGCTAAATATATACCTGTTTGAATTTTACATTTTATGAAAATGGAATCTTTACTTATATTGGTGAGAATTCATTTCACACATTTCTTTTAAACTAAAGCTTGCAAAATGAGTACGAATCTTGCTGGTTAGCGTGGGACTTTTGTTCTTAAAAAAGTGATTGTTGTTATGAGAGTACTTTCCTTGGTTTTGTAGTTCATTTGACTTTGGATCTTAAAAAACAGAGAAAACTTGTGTTTATTGGCATAAGAGAAGACAAAGTGGTATGGTATTCTTGAACATAGAAATATATTTAGTGGCAGGAGTTCCTATTAAGAAGTATAAAAAAGGAAAATAGAAAAGCATGTAAAATCTCAGGTTCATTTAGAGGCCAAACAAAGTGGATGGTTTAGTGCTTGATATCTGTTAGATGTATCTGTGCAAAATATTAAATGCAACTGCATTCATTTGTCAATCAATGTGTCTGAAAAATGGATATGGAGTCTGGACTGCAAAACATGGAAAATATCACCATCTAACTACATGTAAACTATGAACAAAACAAATTAATATATGAAATAACACAAAATGTAAAGAAAAATTAAGTTCAAGAATCAACATAATGATATACTTCTTGATAAAATTCATGTTTTAGAGAGGTAATGATGCAAGAGCATCTTGGGGGTAGTGAAATCTTGCATCAACCAAAAAGTTTTTCTTGCTTTCAATTTGAGTTTGTAGCTTAGATTTGATGTGTTAGGGGTCAACATGGCTTACTCTGTGGCTTCATTCATGTTCGGGGCATTTTTGCATCCATGAAAACTATAGAACGATGAGCCTTGTGTTGGCATTGGGAGGAATGTTCTCACCAGCTATCTTGCGTAGTTGTCAAGGTCAAGGTATTGGTGATATGCTTTTGGGTGATTTTAATGTCCGTACAGGGAACCTCCAGACGCCTATTCATGACCTTGCTCAGGACGAGTTATGCCTTCACGAGCTAGATCTTGATGAGTTCGGTTTACAGAGAGACTTTGCTGATAGGAATGCTACAATCACAGCTTATGGGAGACACCTCCTTCGATTGGGTGAATCTCAGCACCTTCACATCGTCAACGAGCTTCTTCTCTTTCCCGGCTCTGGTAGATTCACGTGTTTCCCCCATGGTGGTGGTGCGAGTGTTGTGGACTATGTTCTCACTAGCAGATCCATCATCCCTCATATCTGTGGCTTCCTCATCTTGCCTCAGCCCCCCCTAGCTGACCATGTCGTCTTGACATTCACCCTCCATATTGGTTCTAACCCTTTGCCCCCACCTTCCCCCTCGCCCACACCCCCAACACTCGACACACCACAATCCACTTTGATGATGATTACACCATTGAGTATGCTGCCCATCTCTCCCTTATTATGTCTGGGTTCTACTCCCTCCCTCTTCCCACCACTGATTCCAGGTATGAGTTTTTATGCCAAATCCTTTGGGATATTGCCCTTGATTCTTGTCCGTACAAACCAATGACAGGAATAGGACCCTCTTAGAGTGCACAAGGTGTTCCAGGTGTCTTCCAAGCCAATTCAATACACATAAGTGCATTTATCTCAAGTTTTCCTCCATCGGGTCTCTATGAGGGTTTTAGGGAGGTTTAGAGAGGTTTAGACTCTTCACGATTGTTGATAGACCTAAGGGCTTGAAATCTAAAAATAATGCCAAGAGATTCAAGTATACATCCCTCCCTAACTTTGCCTAGTAGCTGGGATCCCCATGCAGATCCTCCGTACAGTTCTGAGCACAAGAAAGTGCTCCTCGGGTGACTGTCTTGCATACTATGCACCTTCAAGGTAGTTTTAGGCCAAAATGACCAATTCTGATCTTTTCTCTACAAACCATTGTTGCTTGCACATCTGAAACTCCTTGAAGTACATTTCCATGATGGTTTGAGGTCTCATTCAACCATTCTTATCTTCTAATTTCAGTCTTCAAGTAGTCATGTCTTGAGAAGGGTATTAGGCCAACAGGCCTAATAACAGGGATCCTGGGTTTTGCCTTCAAAATGGAGTTGTGAGGGCACTTGGCCACCTTTGAGAATATGCAACCTACCTATTAGAGCCTTAGAATCATTGGTGTCAGCTTGGTTAAACCCCTTGCTTCTTCTTTGTGTACATTTTCACTTTTTTACATTAACCATATATTGTTTATATTTTTCACCCTCCAAAGTTCCTAATGCATGGATGAGCTCAGGGCCAATCTGGGCCTTAGCATTCTGCCTAAACTATGGGTGCTCTCACTGTTAAAGATTTGAAATAAATTTATGATTTGAAAGCCTCTAAAATATTATAATGAAGGACCATTACATGATTGTGGACTGTGTGTTAACAAGTAATTCAATGAATCACATTGAAAAACCTGTTTTGAAGTGCATGCAGGTGGTTTTATAGCAAAACAAATGTGTTCTTCATAAAAATGAGAAGACTTGGATGGTTTCCTGAAAAATTGTGGAAGGCAATGTGAAAGCTTCAAGATAACTATGACCAAAACGCATTGTGGAAAACGAAGCCATATATTCCTTCTCTTTGTGTCTGTGGGCATGCCCATGGCCACATGTTTTTGAATATAACCATTAAATGGCAATGATTCGATCTATAGCATTATCTCATAGACTGAAGCATTTGAACAAGCTAGTTTGTCATTTTTTTTGGTTTTGTAATAAATTGAGTTTTGCTGCAAGGGCATTCTCCTACTGTGTATTTATTATGTGCATTAAATGACATCGACAAATGCCGTGGTTTGTCTAAGAAGTCAAAGGAACAAATAGAGACAGAACAGCAATGACCAGTCAACAACCATAGTTAATAGGAGATGGGTACTGGTACAGGAGACAGGAATTGAGTTCTGCTGCAAGGGCATTCTCCTTCTATGTATTTATTATGTGCATTAAACGACATTGACAAATACCAGGGTTTATGTAAAAATTCAAAGGAACAAATAGAGCTATAACAACAGTGACCAGCCAACAACCATGTTGTTAGGAGATGGGTGCTGGTATGCCGTTTTCCATAAAAATAGGAGATTGGTATTGGGAGACACCTGAAATAAAAAAATCTTCATATATATATATATATAAAATTGGAAAACAATATTAGTATACCATGCGGAATCAAATTTAAAAAGACAAAGAATGCATAAAAGAACTAGAAGTAAAGTTTTAAAGCACATAAATGAAATTAGGGCATAGGGGTTAGTCAATCAGGGGTAGGTAGTAGTGGTAGGGGCCACATTGGCCTATTTTTAATCCTTTTTTCATTTCATTTTTCTTTTTTTAATAGGAATCTGCAGCTCAAGTCAAGAGACCGCATAGGAGATGCAGGGAGACTCATAATGAAGACTCTGGGTATAAGGAGATGTCTCGGTACTTGTCTCTAGTACCAGAGATGTGGCTCAGGTCCCCATAGACATGTCTCTTGGTAAAACTAGTCAACAATTATTTTGCATCTACATTAGCCATTTAATGAACACAATGAGCAAAAAATCATACTATGAAATGTATTGTGGAATTTTATCATTGTTTATGCACTACCGTACAATGAGGGCCATTCCATCTAGTATGCTTTCCATTCCATGGACATTGATCTCTATTTCTCTTGAATGACCTTGGATCTGTCTGGTCTGTGTTCAGTCTAAGGTCTACATGGTTCCCTTCAATTTTTGAGGGAGGATTACTTAATTAGTAGATACTACAATAAGGTGTTTGGACCTGCTACTCAAACCAAGGGTAAGGTCCGTACATGTCAACTATGAAAATATTATGGAGAGAACTTTAAGTATGTCTTTATTAATGCATTTGGGAAGATCAATGGGAAAAAGAATATAGAGGGTGTAATAAATAGCAAATCTATGGGACCTAATGGGGAAACCTTTTTTCTAATGCATGCATCTAACCAAAATTTAATTATACCTCCCCATCAATCAATATCATAAAGTGGTAAATGTAAACCTGGCTCTCGCTAAGAACGATGTATTCAATGTGAGTAAAGCTGACAACAAAAATAAAACATGACACGAATTAATGCTGCCTACACTCTTTACAACTTTGTATTAACAAACTTGAAATTTAAAAAATGTAGAATCGAAATACATGTTTTATGTGATACTATACACTCAATTGTGAACCTAAGTAACACCGGTTATTGAACTTGAAAGTTTTCTTCACGAATCACCCTATTGAATGGTTTCTATTCATTTTTAATTTTGTAGGCTTGCTCAGCGTATTGTACGAGGAGATGTTCCAGAACCACTTATGAATCGGAAGGTAATCTTAAAATTTGGCTAGTGTAATGTAATAGTGATACACTAAAAATGAGCAATCTATTGATGAAAACGTATTCTCTTGATCAACAGTAACAATGTCTTTCCTTCCTCTGGAAATATGAACTAGGGAATTTCTTGCTTAGAATCGTCTACAGCTAGTTAGATTGTTAAAAATGGCCTTTTTGGAAGTGTATAGTCTTCAATGTATGCAATATAGTGATTTTTTAAACAATGACTTATTTTAGTACGTTTCTTGTTGTGTCTTGATATCATGGATGATCGGCATGGTTGAAACCTTGTTTTGAGTGTGATTGAAAATAGTCTTTTACTGTTTGGTAATTCCGCTTCAAAGACACAACTATTTTTAGGATGGTCAAATAGAGCAATGAGTAGTAATTTACTTTGGGATTTTTATTGGGTACACTTTGAGGGACTTGGGTTTAAGTTTTTGTCGATTCCGTTTTTTTTCAAGGTGGCTGATAAGAACAGTTCTTTTCCAAGTAGCTGACAAGAACAGTAGATGAACATTTGTCTAGTGACTCTTTGATCTACTTAATAAATGATAATTCAGATTCATGCTTTTGTTTCTGTTAGTATTTAACGAAAACTGCTGTACACTTAAAAAAATCACTAGAGAGATTTTGACAGAAATGACTTGGTTTTGTTCAATAGCATGTGATCTTTAGTAATTACTCAAGCATGGGTTTGTTTTTTGAAAGTATTGTCATCATGGAAAAGTAATAGGGGCATATGGAAATTTGAACATGGGAATAATATTGGACTGTAAGTTATGAGATTGGCGGTTTTGTAACTAGAGACCTTACGAGTCTTTATATGTGCATAAGTCCTATCACAAGAAAATTTAATGGGATGTTGTCGAGTTCCACATGGAAGTCCCTTGAATTTTAGTCAAGGTAATGTGCAAATGATAGGAAAGAAACTAAATTCCTTAAAAATATCAAGGTGATGGTATATTGTGATTTTCTTGGCAACTAGATGACAGTTTCTGGATGAAAGAATATATCTGATGCACAATGGTTGTTGAGAGAAACAATAAAGAAGTGTTTAAATGAAAATGAAATTGTAGCTGTTATGCAAGCTTAGACAATTTGACTGTAAGGTTTAACAACTTGTAGGCAATGTGCACAATTTGGCTGTCTGCTCCCAATGGCTTACAAACCCTTGTAAACACTGGAAGCATTGCCTTCTATTTTTTTCAAAAAAGTTTGAATAGCATTATATAAACTTCAAAGATGAATCTCCGTCTTTAAATCTCTTTATCCATCTGTACATCTTCTGCCCTCCACCCCCCTCTGTCTGTCTATTTATCTAAAATGAAAGCACTCATTGCACAACTAAAATTTGGCTCTATTTGAGATAAACTTGAAAGTGTAGGAGCATACATGAATAATTAAATGAAAAAAAACAGCCAGAATTTGACTTTATATGATAGGCAACAAAATCATTCTAGGAAGAGAAAAAGAGATATACTCCAGGGACAAAATCAACTGTTTCTACTCTAGAAAACCAAGCCGAAGTGGGAATAGAATGTTCTGCAGTTTTAATTGAAGCTTAACCAATATTTCTGTAGTATAAGTAGGCTCCAAGTCAGGATCCTTGGGATTCACATCCCACCACATAGAATACCTTTCATACATGTTTTCTGATAACAAAAATATAATTGCTTGAATTACATAAAAATTAAAGACATACATAGAGATGAAGGTATATATAGCTAAAACCAGAGCTACCCCTCCTTTTCTATTGGCCACACTAACAGTGGCACTTACAAAAAGTGGTGACACATGTGACTAACCTACAGGGGCACATTTAATGTTTGCACCATCACTTATTACATTTAACTATGATCTAATTAATTATTCTAACATTTTGATCTAATTAATTATTCTAACATTTTCTTCTTGGAGATAAGGTAAATGGAATGTAAACATATGAGATTTTTAGCGTCTTGATCCATAATTAGAATAGATTTTCTAATCCTAATTCACCAACATGGATCTTAAGCATGCTAAAATCTGATGACTGGTTTATGTTGCTGTTCCTTCAGATCTCTGCTCAAAAACATAATTTATTCCTAGAATTGTGATGATTAAAATTTTTGCTGAAAATTGTTGGAATAATTGCAGAAAATGAAATCAAGTAATTGAATGAAACAACACATAATAGAGAATCAACACAAAAGCTTACCATGGGGAAAAATAATGTGGAAAAACTATAGAAGATTGGGGTTGTTTCTTGTCATCTACACTATCATCGTGCAAGATTTACAAGCAAATTGCTTCAATAAAACCTTCAAGAACACTAGAGGATTTTGCAGCACTACTACAATGCTCTAGAAGTTAGCTTGCTTCAAAAATTTGCTTCAGTACTGTACTCATTTGTAAATGCATTCCACAACTCCACAGTTGAGGAATACGTGACCCAAGGAGTATATTTATAAAAATGAATGTGCAACTAAATTGGACATAGATCCCAAATTCCCCAAAAAACAGAAGACATGAAAGGAAAACGGCTCTACCTTTTGTTGGGATGACTTATTCTGAAATTTTGTTAGATGAGGCAGGTTTGGTTGTAGCCAAACTTGTTATGTGGGTTCGCGTAGAGTTTAACCTGTTGAGCGGGTTTGTATGGAGCCAAACCTGTCCACTTTAGCTGATTCTTTACACCTATTTTCCTACCTTTGTTCTGCTTCTTCACCTCAGTTTGCCCAATTTTACTTCTTGGAGTGAGTGAAAGTGATGCAGTACTGATTAAGGGGATCCAATGAAGGACAACCTTAGACCATGCAGCCTGTGAACTCAAAACAGAACAGTGGACAAGCATACAGTCTATGCACGGAACATAATGCAAAAAATATAATTTTTATTGACCTCCATGAGGAAAATTACAATGCACACACAATAACTACCTACGATCTTATCTTGGCTTACAAATTATGATGTGTTACAACATCAATTCAGTCATGGACGTGATTCAACCCTGTAGTTCTTCCCAAGGCTTGCACATGCGCAGAGAGTCCCCCCTCGTGCTCTCTGAACTTTATGAATTGTCTCCTCCTTTCGCTTGAACCTCTTCCAAGAATGAGTGGATGTCCTTATAAGGACATGCTCCAAAAATCATTACAAAAATTGAACCGTTGTAGTTCTCTCATGGGTAACATTTTATCTTCCTTAGGTGACTCTTCAACTTCTAGTTGTGACATTCTGTGACAACCGGTGCACGGGTATGATGAGTTGACGTGTGCATAGAACAAAGTTTGATTGTATCACAGAGCGGTGCGCAAGCTTGCATAAGCGTTTAGTGGATTATTGCACAAAGTAACATGATGCACAATCTTGGTGACTTTGCGCGGCTGTTTATCCTTTATTCTAAGTGAACATTTAATTCTTCAAGCCAATAGTGACTTTGTAGTTGCGCGTGATTGCGAACTGAGATGACCTATGTGGATATTCACAAGACTTGTCTTCCTTTTTTGACAAACAAGCTTGTGTAGAGCAAAAGATGCGCAAGTTGTGTGTGATGAACCAGGTTTGCATGGATATGAGCATGGTCAAAAGACCAAAGCACAAACAATTGTGGCCAAACAAAAAGGTTCCTTGTGTTGTTTGCGGTATGTGGGTTTCTGTAGGTCCTCATGGCACTTGGATCAAGATTTGCAGGTCTTCGCAAATCTTCGCAAGAGTTTGCAAACCAAATCAAGGTTGTGCATGAGTTGTTGGAAGCTTGCAAACTTATGGACTTGTGTGGGACTTCACTTTTTGTAGGGGTTGTGTTGACCATGTGCACTCCATAGGCACAAAGGAACCTACATGGAATTATGTACACCCCTTAATGCTTTGCAGAGCTTCGTAGACATAGTCATTCTGTGCAAGACTATGCTAACCATCAATAATATTGCGAAAACCCATGCAGTCATCCTCCGAAGTGCATTCTTGTGCAAATGTGTGCATGAAACCAAGAAACTTGAACACTACTTATTACACTTATGTTTTTGGTTGATGTAAGATTTTTGTGAACCTGGATGCTTTTGGATCATGCAACTTGGGTAAGTGAAATGAACCATGAGCTTCTGCTCATGAACGCTCCGTGAGTTCCTCTATAGGTATACCATGCATAGCAACTCTTTAATGCGCTCATTCAGGGCACATCCTCAACTTCTTGGCCTCTCCACTTAACCAAAAATTCCTTATACTCTCTTGCGTCTTCTTACTGACTCTGGAATCAATTACTCTTTCAATATTTTCTCTTACTTTCTTAGGTATCTATTGTCTCTAATCTTTTTCTTAGTAATCTACACCTATGCTCTCATCAATGTTTTGGCCCTCATGGTAAGGGTACAAATCTACCACATTGAAGATAAACGAAATATCTATCCCATCAGGGAATTCTATCTTGTATGTGTTGGAAGCAAACTTCCTCAACACTTTCTCAACACTATATGGTCCAATCTTCTGTCAATTTAACTTATCATATGTTCCTTTTGGGAACCTTTCTTTCCTTGGGTGTGCTAAGACCATGTCTCCCACTTGAAACTCTTGCTCTCTTCTCTTCAAATTTGCATGCTACTTGTATTGTGTGCAATGTTCCTCTCTAAGTGCTCTTGCACTTGTTGGTGTATGTCACACATATACTCAACAAAGTCTTTCCACATCTGTGTTCTTACCACTTTCATCGTTGATGTCTTGCAACTTTGTGACACCTCTTGGGCTACACCCATAAAAAACAGGGAATGGTGCCCTTCTAGTGCTTCTGTTTATTGAATTATATAAGCAAGTTCAGCCTGTGCCAAGACCGAATCCCATAATCCCTGCTTCTCTCCCATTAATCATTGCAATAGGTTACCAAGACTCTTGTTGTCGACCTCTGTTCAACCATCCAGGGGGATACATTGAATTGAACTATAGCTTGGTATTTGTCTTCTTCCATAATGTCCTCCAAAAATGCCCAACAAATTTTGTATTTCTATCACACACTATGCTTTGTGACAATACATGTAGCATGACAACTTCCTTGAAAAACAAATTAGCTATACGTGTATCATCATTAGTATTCTTGCATGCAATAAAATGAGCCATTTTGGAGATTCTATCTACAAACAAAAAATAGAATCATGGCCTTTTTGCATTTTAGGAAATTCTACAACAAAATCTATGTTGATATGTTCCCATGGACTCTCCGGAATGGGCAATGGTTGATAACACCTTGTGCTTTGATTTCTCCCCATTGCCAACTGGCTAATTCTACATTACTACACACTTTTGCACATCCATACTCATTTTATGGCAAACTTATTTATCAATGAGTTGCACTAATGTTTTGTCAATACCAAAATGACCAGCTAGTCCTCCTATTCTTCACCTTGATCAAATTATCCTGCCTGGAACCTTAGGTATACAGAATTGTTTTCCTTTGAACAACAATCCTCCTTGCAGAAAATAGTCCAACCATGGTGTTCTATCCACAACCAATGGTTTTGTGCATGCTTCCCATGCGTCCTTGAAGTTCTTATATTCTGCATAAAGCTCTTTCATGGAATCAAATCCCATGACATCCACTTGCTCTAAGTCAATAAGAGACACCACCTACTTAATGCAATTGTAATTCTATTAGAATTTCTACTTCTATACGTCAACACAAATGAATAACTTCGCAGAAATTCAATCCACTGTTAGAAAATATGAATGCTGAAAGAATGAAGAGAAAATTGGAAGGCACACATTGAAGTGTGTGTGCATCCTTCTTTTATTTTGAGAAGTGTAGTGTACATATAGTTGGGGTAGTTTATAATTAACCATTAGTTAATGAACTAACTATCAACTAATTGATAACTTTAACAACCTCCCTTAATGACTAAAATGGAGACTACTCCAAGTTTGTCTCAAAATTTTACAAAGTGGGACCAAATAGTTTAGTCAGTAATTTACCAGTTACTTCTTTAGATATCAACACGAAATTTGTAGTCCTCAAACATTTTTCTACTGTCCAATGTAGGGGTTTCAGTGTAGATAAAAACTAATAAGGACAACCAACAACAAAACAAAGATCCAATCATGTGGGCATAAGATGTATCAATTTGTTCACTGATTCATTGTAGGGTGATTCATTGACCGGTGATGAATCATCAGTGGATGATAAATTCAACCTGACCTCCGAAGTTCAAAATCTATAATTATGGAGATGTTGATCAAATAAAATATACTAGGGCCGTGAAGCTTAATTTAGTTCGAACATGGACTTAATCATCCTACAAACCAAATGATCATGACCAGGTACTTGAAAACTTTTAGGTAGTACCACATAGACCTCCTTGTCCATATCTCCAAAGAGAAGCAACCAAGATGTGACCATCTTTGCAGTAGGAGTAAAAACCAACTCCTCAGTAATAGTAGTGGGAGTAAAAATCAACTCCACAGTAGTAGTAGTGGGAGTAAAAACCAACTTTGCAGTAGTAGTGGGAGTACAAACCAACTCTGCAGTAGGATAAGAAATCATTTCCTCTTGTCGGAAAAAGCCTTTCACAACAAAACGAGTCATGTACTTGTCCAAATCTCCATTTTTGTCCACCCATTTGCAGCCAATGGGTTGTGTAGCTGGTAGTGTAGGTACCATACCAAGGTCAAAAGTGAGAGCAAAATGACCATGCTTTGTTGAAGTAATAACCTTGTTTTTGGTGCTCTGAGCTAATGCCTGCGATTGAGGCATATCATCCACTTATACAACTATCTATGCATTTGATTAAGACTAAGGACTTGCATCCTCCACTTTTTTTACGTTGGATATTCCCTCCACAACTAGTGCGTGTAAGTTGATCGGCGTAGGGTCAACAAGCCTACGAGGAATTTCATCTTGCAACACACTGTGTGGTGGAGTATCCCTCCACATGTGCATTTATGTTGACTATGGAAGGGTCAACGAGCCTATACAAGTCACCTTGACCTATGCTTAGAGAAATTACTCGTCATATTTTACATCAGACAATACATTATTTATTAGAGAAATTAACAACAATGTTGGGTTTTTCCGTTAACTGATTAACAAACGAGATTTTTATTTGTGCTAGGAACATACCGAACATTCCTTTGATTTTTCTAGCATTATAAAATACTATGTAAATATCTCTCATCCTCACTACTACGTAGACCAACCATCAATGAATGAAACTGAATCACAAAGGTTTGTACTTATAGTAAATTTGATATACCAATCCTTACAACATGTGAAATGTTGGGATGCGCCATAAACAATGAACTGACAACTGGTAGCACTAACGTTTGAGTATAATGCCACAAGGGCACACTCTTCCTCAAAATCCCGTCCTTTGATTGCTACCACATTTTCCCCTTGACTACTTTATTGGGAAAGTGTGTACGATCACTTCTGATAGTCTTTTTTTAGATATCCAACCTCGTGACAGTAAAACACTTCACCCGGTACTTAGAAGATGAACCAACATGGATATGTTTTCACTTCCCCTTTGATTGAGCAACAAGTGCACTTTTTATTTGTCCAACACTAGACTCATTCGTTTGTGTCTGTCTACGTTCCTTCTGTATTAAATAGGGACTAACCTAATCAAATGTTCGAGATTGACTTTCTGCTATCAAGTACAAAGCCTTCATGAAAGATTCATAAGGGGGTATCAAGTTGTTTAGAATAAGAGCCATCATATTGTCATCATCCACCTTTTTGTTAATGGCTCCTAATTGGTTTCAAAGATCTTTCATCTAAAGATGTTCTGATAGATACTCATCCTTAGACATTTTTTTAGAAGATAATAAATTTTTTAGGTATAGAGCCTAGCTTTTGTTTGAAGTTTGGTATTTATTTTTCAAACTGGTCCACAAACGAAAATTGAAGAAGAAATTGCTATTGCAGATTTGTTCGGTGAAAGGATGGGTGATAGAGATGATCCACAAAATCTTAGCCCATAAATCACTAACACTTCTAAATGTGGTGATGCTATTCGAGTATGTTGGTTGCCATCCTATGCCTTTTGCCATTGTTTGCAGCATAACCAGCCCCTTAAATTTTTTTATAAACACAAGAGTGTTTTGAGTCCCAAGGTGGAAGGCTTTCCTGCATAACATCAACAAGTGGTGGTTTACAGTTGTCATGGAGGAGTGCCCAACGACTACAATGTTGATTATGAGAGAAAATGCAACAGTACAACTACAACCATGTTTGGCGCAACAAGAATGGACTTTTGGAAGTCCATCACACGAATGGAAAGTACGAAGAAAATACAAGCATGGGAGGAGAGTTGAACATGCCTACGAGGCATGGTAAAGCGGATGGAGTGATGTCGAGATCTTTTGTTTTCATTGACATGTTCATTCTATGTGCAAGTTTAGGAACAACCTATAGGAGTATTGATAAAGAGACTCATATGAATCAAAGAGTGCATAGTTTTCATATCTAGGGAGAGTAAAATGATCATGACACATGATAAGCACGAGGGGGGGCAGCTGAGTTTGTTTTCCGTCCACAATAACAATATGGGATCCATTTGAGCTCAAGGCTATGCTCATAAAACAAGTATTTGGGGTTGCAAGTTCACGATGATGAATTGAGATCTAGGTATTACAGAGATAGCTATTTGGGTGAGCTCGCATTTGCTTGAAGACAAACAAATTTGGGAAGGGCGGATTGTAATGTCCTTTTTTCGAGATTAGAATAATATTATTATTTACAAAAAAAAAATTGTTAAATAGTTAAAATAATAATATGTCTAAGGGACTTTATGTCAGCCGCCCATTTTCTATTTTTGGTTGACTCAAAAAGGGGCTTTTGAAGCATGGGTTAACTTGACCCTTAATAAAGATAAGGCATGATCTTTCTAAAACTAATAAAAGTCTCCCTCCAAGTGGAGTGCCCCTTTTTGGTAAGGGTTTGATAAAAAAGAAGAGTATAAGAAGGGGAATGATGATCATTTTAAAGGTTACCATGTTTTTGAATAAAATTTATGAGTTTGAACATGCTTGCTTAACTTTCTACCTTGGAAGACGAAAACCTTCTATGGTAAGTGAAATTAGGGACAAAACCCCTTAATTTCAGAATTAGAGCAGCTTCACACAAGTTGTATTGAGCTTCCATATTCAAAACTTTTAGTATTTTTTCTTTGGAAAAGTGGTGGCTTGTTCAAGAGTTGGCGACTTGCTATTGGAGGTTGGCAACATGGTTTGGAAGCCTAACTAGAGCAATAATCAACAATTTCAAGTTTGAAGGCCCCTTTTTGTAAAGGCTGCATGGATATGAAAGATTTGAAGACCCCATTAGGGTTGCGAGGAGTTGATATTCGGAAAATAATATTTTCCAGCTTTGGCGACCCCCCTTTGGGCCCTTTGGGGCTTTTCCTGAGGGTTTGTGAGGCTATTACAGCCTGAAAAACATTCTGAAATATTCTATAAATATTCTAATATTTATTGGCTTATTTTAATATAATTTTCCATCCCTTTCATCTGGAAAGATCTCAAAAAAATCAGGTATTTATATGGCTGTGTTTTTTGCGTATTTGGTGCCTATTTGATAGTGGTTTCAAGGGTGTTGGAGCCCTAATTGTTCAATTACGTTTTTGAGAAATTAGCAGCTAGGATTTGCATATTTAATTCAACATATTGCAAGTTTTGGATGCTAGGGTTTGGGGTTGGATTTTAAAAAGTATACTTGCTTGGTTAGAGTTTGCTATAACTTTCAGATTTATTGCATTTGTCCAATTTGAGGGCATTTCAGTGGTTATCAAAATTTTAGATCTTGCCAACTTGTGGGATTAGATCAAAATTTTATGTGGCGTGATTGAAGAGATTGGGAAAGAGAAGATCTACACAACGAGGAAACTTGAGCATCCATGTCAACCAATATGTAATGAAATTACTTCAACAATAAAGGGGAATAACAACAATAGATCATAATATGACTAAAATATAGTATAATATATGAATAAAAGACAAGCCACTTCGAGGGGGCAACCTCCACAAGCTTCAATAAGAGTAGGATTCACAATATGATGATAAACAAGTAGCCACTACCTCTTATTTATAGTCTACCTAGGCCATGGTTACTTCGTAGCCCGACCTACTAACCCAATGAAAGCATAGAGAAATGTGATATAACATGAAAGAGGGATAAGTAAGCCCCAAGTCGACTATTCCTATCTTGATAAGTTAGGGGCATAACATGCCCTTCCCCTTCGAACCAATGTTGTCCTCAACGTTGAACAACTCTGGATGTTGTTGCAGAAAATCTTCACCTTCCCAAGTTGCATCCTCACTACTCAGGGTCTTCCACTTGATCAGGTATTTCTTAATTTATCTGGTTCTCAAACCTCTTAATACGTGTTTGTAGGATCTTCTCTGGTTCCATAATGACTTGTCCTTCTTCATTTAGTTCCAAAATGACTCGTCCTTCATCTAGTTTTGATAGCTTTGTTTGGGCTGAAACTTTCTATCTAGTAACCTTTAAGCAGGAAACATGAAATACCGGGTGTATGCGAGATGAATGAGGCAACTCCAGCTTGTAAGCCACACTTCCATTTTTTTGCAGAACCTGATAAGGGCCATAATACTTAGGAGCAAGTTTGTTGTCTTTTTTTGTTGTTTCAAGGACATTTGCGTGTAAGGCTGCAAACGTACAAATACCTAGTCACCCACTTCAAAATGTCACTCACTATAGTGTTGATTTGCTTGCTGCTTCATTCTATTTTGTGCCAATGCCAAATTCTCTCTCAAACTAGCCAAAACCTCTTGTTGATATTGAATGTGCTCTTCCACATCTCGAACCTTGGTTTGCACCCTTAAGGAAGAAGTGATGGAAGGTGTATGGTAACCATCTAGTGCTAGAAATGGGGACATTTTAGAAAAGGTATGAAAAAATGTGTTATACCACCATTCTGCAAGTGGTAACCATTTAACCCAACGTTCTTGCTTATCTGATACAAAACAATGGAGATACCCCTCTAAACATTTGTTGACCACTTTTGTTTGTCCATCAGATTGGGGGTGGTAAGATGAGCTATCAGCTAGCTGAGTATCCAAACAAGAAAATAGTTCAGTCCAAAAATTACTAGTGAAAATAGAATTACGATCTATTACGATTATTTTTGGGGTTCCATGTAATTTTAGAACTGCCTCCAAAAAAATAGCTGCTACTGTACTTGCTGTAAATGGGTGTGAGAGGGCACAAAAATGGACATATTTTGTAAGCCTATCCACAATTACCAAGATAACATTCTTACCTTCAGAACAAGGCAACCCTATGATGAAATCGATGGAAACTTCTTCCCACCTTTGATTAGAAATTGCTAAAAGTTATAACATACTTGGGGTCTTAACTGCCTCACTTTTGTTTTGTTGGCATATCAAGCATTCTTCCACAAAATTTTGTACATCTCCTTTGAGTGCTTTCCAAAATACTTCTCACTTGATTATGCGATAAGTTTTCAAGAACCCAGAGTGTCCTCCAGTTGGAGATGCAAGCAACTCTGCAAGAATCTTATGCTTCAACGCTGAATCTTTGCATAACTATAACCTATCCTTATACCACAGGGCATTACCTTTCCATTCAAATTTGTCAGAGGCTATAGAACCTTGCTGGATATTTTGAATCAAAACTTCTACATCCTTGTCCTGCGCCCACTCTAACTTAGCTTCATCTACCCAATCTGCGTGCAACATGGACATTGCACAAAGTAATGCTTCTGTGGATGTATCCCGTCTGGATAGTGCATCTGCTACTACATTATCTTTACCCTTTTTGTATATGATTTCAAAATTATAACCTAACATTTTTGTTATCCACTTTTGTTGTTCCTTAGATGATAATCTTTGCTCCATAAAGTATTTGAGACTATCATGATCCGTTTTCACCTTAAAATGTCTACTTATCAGATAGGGCCTCCATTATTTTACTGCATGAAGAATAACCATCATTTCTTTTTCATAGATAGGTTTTTGGAGATTCTTACCTTGGAATTGACGACTCTCAAATGCAAGGGGTCTTTTTTCTAGTATTAGTACTGCTCCCAACTCTGATTCGGAAGCATCACATTCAACAATGAATGCCTTTGAAAAGTCTGGAGTAGCCAAAATTGGGGTGGTGCACATAGTTGCTTTCAGTTGCTCAAATGTTTTAGTGGTTGCATCATTCCAGTGAAAGGCATCCTTCTTTAGCAATGCAGTGAATGGAGTTGCTATGCTGCCATAACCTTTCACAAATCTTTGGTAGTAACCTGTTAGTTCTAGGTACCCTCGAAGGTTTTTGAGAGTTTTGGGCATTGACCAATCCACCATAGCTTTGATCTTATGAGGATCAACTTTTACACCTTCATGGGATACAATGTGACCCAAGTACTCTACCTCTTGTACTCCAAAAGCATGTTTGGATGGCTTTGCATAAAATTGATGTTCCAAAACTATCAACACTTGTTTCACATGTTGCAAGTGTTCTTCCCATGTCCTACTATAAATCAATATGTCGTCAAAGAAAATCAGTACAAACTTCCTTAAAAAAGGACTAAAAATAGTGTTCATCAAGATATGAAAAGTAGATGGTGCATTTGTAAGACCAAAGGGCATTACCAAAAAATCATAATGAACCTTATGAGTTCTAAAAGCGGTTTATGAACATCTTGTTGGCAATTTGAGTGTCATGGTGTACAAGGAGATTGCTGTCTGTAATATTGTCATTGATGTCAAATGATGAATGTTCCATCAAGCATTAATGACAAAGGTGTTGAGTTGTGTTGAGCTGAACAGATCAGTTGTAGAGTCCTTATGGAGGTTGAATGTGCATTTTGACTTCCCAGAGCAATCATATGAATGTCTTTGCTTGCTTGTTGAATATCGTTGGGTACATAGGTTGTTGGTGACTACACTTGTATATATAGCAGCATCCAGAAGAATCAATCACACCAAGCAGTTGAACGGTATCTGAACACTTAGTTGATTTCACAAGCTTGGTCAATTCTTTTAGAAATATTGGTCTAAGTTCTAATGGATAAGGTTGTGTGTGCAAATGTTTCAACACTTAGTCGATTTTACGAGCTTGATTTATTCTTTCGGAAAAAGTGTCTTAGTTATTTCTTTCGGCAATATTGGTGAAGGCAATTTTTTTCGGAAAAATCGATTAAGTTCTTGTTGGACAAAAAGTCCGAAGGACTTTCGAGAAAAGGCTTGGTCTCATCAACTTGGGGATTCTTTCGGAACAATTGTTCTGAACAAAAAGATTTGAAGCCTCGTCGAATTCTCTCGGACAAAAAGTCCGAAGAAAATAGGTCAAATGGTTAAGTCAATTCTTTTGGCAATTTTGGTGAGTCTTTGTCTGACAAATTGTCCACAAAAGGGTATTTTGCAGAAGGCCGAAGGGTGTGTGGACACTTGCATAAATGCTGAAGGGTAGTTTGCAGAAAGTCTGAAGGGCAAGTGGGTCGTTCATATGTGCTGAAGGGTTGTTTGCAAAAAGTTCGAAGGGCAAGTGGACAGTTCAAATATGCCGAAGGGTAGTTTGTAGAAAGGCGGAAGGGTATGAGGATCTTTACAGAAAAGCCGAAAGGTATGTGGATGTTTCCAAGAATTCCAAAGGACACTCGAACAAAAAGTCTGCAGAAATTGTCCTGAAGGGGACTCTGACAAAAGACCTGCGAAAATTGATTCCGAAGGGAACTTTGACAAAAAGCCGCAACAAACTTGTCCAAAGGATATAGTTCGAATGAATCGAGGACACTCGCAAAGGTTTCCAAAAGGCATTTAGGCAAAGATAAATATCAAGCATATCGAGTATGATCGAAAGGAGTGAAAGCGAACCAATCATATAGAAGATATCGAGATGCGAGAAAAAGCTCGACGGTTAATACAAGAGAGATCGATGGTTTTGAAGAAATAGGGCATACATCTGACAATTCAAGATAGACAGTGATTAGCGCCAAAGACAAGATGAATAATCTTTGATTAAAGACATGCCCAGACAAACGGTGAGCTCAAAAAGTCCACACGGAGCCCGAGATTGATCGATCCAACTTATGAATCATCGATTAAGGAAATGGCGCAGTAATGACCAGAATCCGGCAGTGGCCAAACATAGTAAAGGGACTTGACCATTGCAATGTGATACATGAACCGAGACACGAGATGCATGCAAATCAAAGTTGCATTGAATGAGAATCGGGTAAGCGCAGTTGAATTATGAATGCAATTGGAGACTTGGAACCCTAAAAGGTTCATTGTATATACACGACTTAACAAGCATTATTTTGCTGTAGTTGCTAGTGCAATTTGAAGAGAAAGTCAAAGGTTGTCGATGTGAGATATATGCAGAAAAAGTGGAGGGCTGTTATCTGCAATTGCTCAGACTCTTATTGAATCTAAGCATGTGAGCAATACGAAGTTTGTAAAATAGAATATATAGACACAGACCATGAAACTATAGACAGAGGCATAAAGACCAAGCAAACGAGGTGGATGTGTCAAACAAAGAATATATAAAAGACAAAGGAAGAGAGGCTGAAGTAGTAGGTGTAAATGCACTGTGTCAAATAAAAGATATAACAACATAGAACCAGAAAGACATAAGAAAGGGGATTGAAGCGTGCTTGAACAAAACATGACCAAACGTATGTAGACAAAGTAAAAGGCAGAAAGGAAAGGAAATGAAGTGTGTCCAACTGGAATATATCCAGACACAGAGATTGAGCAGACAAAAAGAAAGAGCACACAATGACTGAGCAGTTACAGACTAGACTCATAATAAAGAAACTGAACTTGATTCATTTGTGAATCTGTTTGTATACTGGAGTTGTAGCTCCATAGTTTTGATTGGTTGGTGCCTTTAGAAAAACTGAGTTGATGCTCAGTTAGGGGATTGGTGTCTTTGAATGTAACTAGTGTGGTTTTACTAGTGAGGTGATTTAACTGTGAGGCTGGATTAGAATAGTAGATTCTAGTAGCTATTTTCATCATGGTTTTTTTTTTGGGTTTTCCACATAAATCTGGTGTAATGTGCTTTTGTGTGTGTAAGTGATTTTTGCAACTGTTCTTTAATATGCATATGAATTGATATCTCCTCTAAAAGTTTTAATCAGCTGGTTTTAGCTTATCTATTGATTCACCCTCCCTCTCAGTATATAGGCGTGTTCAACAATTGCTATCAAAGCCTAGGTTTCCTTAGAAAGAAGCTTAATCGGCTCGGGTAGATCTTGGTTAGTGAACACAATGGCCAGTCAAGAAGGATCCTCCTCAAACAAAGCACCTCTGTTTGATGGGTCTAACTATGCTTTTTGGAGCATAAGGATGGAAGCATATTTCTCCTCATTAGGATTTGATGTATGGATGTCTGTAGTAAATGGATATACAACGCCTACTGTAGCTCTTACTGATCATGCTACCAAGAAGGCATATGAAAACAATGCTAAGGCAAAGAATGCTATTCTTTTTGGATTGTCAAGCTCAAAATTTGTCAAAGTTATGCACTGTCAGAGTGCAAAAGACATCTGGAAAAAGTTAGAGTATTTATGAAGGAGATGAGAGAGTGAAACAAGGCAAGCTACAAACATACAAAGGGTAGTTTGAGAGTCTTAAATGAATGAAGAAGAAAGATTGCTGACTACCTCCTCAGGGTGGATGAAATAGTGAATGCTATCAGAGGTCTTGGTGAAGAAATGGAAGAGTCAACCAGAGTCAAGAAGGTGTTAAGATCATTGCCATCAAGATATGATTCGAAAATTTTCGCAATAGAGGAAGCAAGAGATTTGGACAAACTCACTGTTGATGAGTTGCATGGAACATTCACAGTGTATGAGATGAGAATGGGAGAGACAGAGACCTTTAAAAGAGAAGCTGCATTCAAATAGGCAAAAGAAGAAACTTCTATGTCTGATGGAGAAGAAGCTAACTTTGTCAGAAAATTAAAGAGGGTCAGGAAAATACAAAGGTAAGCTACCATTCAAATGCTTCAACTGCGGAAAGGTAGGACACTTCGCTGCCAAATGTCCTTACAATAAAAAGGACAATTCTGAGCAAGAAAAGAGCAACAAAAAGGCGAAACCTCACTATGCAAAAAGGAAAAACTTCTTCAAGAGCAAAAAAGGTTTATAAACAAAAGTAGACAGTGACTCAGTGAAGGGTAGTGATAGTGATAGTTCGGATGATGATCATGACTGTGCTTTTGTAGCAAAGAGAAAAGAATTTCTATTCATGGTAGAAGAATCCACTCTCATAAATCAAGAACATGACGAAGATGAAGATTGGGATGAAGAAAAGGAAGGTGAAGTTGATCTAGAAGGCGAGCTAGTTTGTGCTCTAGAAGAGATTGAGAAATTAAGAAAAGAGAACTCACAACAAAAGAAGCTTGGGCAAAAGGAATTTGACAAATCTAATTAAATGATAGTGACCCTAAAAACTCAACTTGAGGAGGCTAAAAGAATAGAAAAAGTAGTTAAGATGGAACTATAGACTAAATCCAAAGAATGCATGAAGCTTGAGGCAGAAATAGTAGCTTTGAGGAAAGAACTTGAGAAGACAAAAAGTCAAATAGACAAAAGTCTAAAGTTAACAAAAGGATCATGTATTCTTAATGAATTAATCAGAGGTTAGAAGCTTTCAAATGAAAATCTTGGTCTTGGATATGAGAAAAGAAATGGTTCTTCAACTAGTACGTCGACCAACCTGTATGATAATTTCAAAATAGGAGCAAAAGCAAAGAAAGAAAGGATCAGCAAGGACACTAAGAATGATCCAAACAAAGATAAGATGAGAAGAATGAATTTTGAAAAGAAGCTTGAAATCAAAGATGCAGAGGATATACGAAAGTGGTAGATTTGAAAAAACGAAAGTATATGAAAGGTCAATATACTGCTCCAAAGAATGTTATGACCCGGTATTATTCATCCTTTTATGGTTATTGTTACAGTTGTAATCAGTTTGGTCATAGGGCTATTGAATGTAGAGTTGTACCTATTAGGAGAACTAATTTTGTAAGTAGAAACTTATTTGCTCCTTTGTTGGATTCAAGTACACCATGCTACAATTGCAGTAACTTTGGTCATATAGCCAGGGATTGTAGGACTAACGTTGTAATGTCAAAAATAAGCAATATAAATAAAGACAAGTCTCCTAATAAGAATAAAGGTTCTCAAGTCATTAATGAAGGAAAGAAAAGGGCATCTGAGAGACCTAAGAAGATATGGAAAGTGAAAAATCAATCCTTGATTGCTCAAACAACATTTCACGTCAAAGAGCATAATTTGTGGGTGATAGACAGTGGGTGCTCAAAGCACATGACTGGTGACAAGAGCAAGTTCATCAAGTTGAGCAAGTGCAAGGAAGGCACTGTCAGCTTGGGAGACAATGCAGCAGTAAAAATCAAAGGCAAAGGAACCTTGCACATTGATGGTAAGCTTCTTACACATGATGTTCTTTATGTTAGGATTGAAGCATAATCCACTCAGTGTCAGCCAAATGTGACAATGGATACAAGGTCATATTTGATGTCAAAGGTTGCAAACTAAAGAGATCTGGCAAAACAGTTGCGGAAGGGAAAAGAACCGAGAATAATATCTACAATCTTGTTGAAGTAAACAATAATAGATGCCTCATAGGAAAGGTTGATGAAAGCTGGTTGTGACATAGAAGAATGAGACATGTGAATTTTGATAATCTAGTCAAAGTAAGTTCGAATAAGTGTGTAAGAAATATGTTCAAGATAACCAAACCCGCAGATACTACGTGCAGAGAATGTCAATTAGGCAAGCAAACAAGGGTCAAGTTTCAAACAAAAGAGTATGCGACCACAAAGCCTCTGCAATTAGTACATATTGATCTCTGTGGTCTTACCTAGACAAAAGGATCAAAAGGAGTTTATTACTTCATGTTGTTCGTAGATGATTATTCAAGGATGACATGGGTAAGTTTTTTGAAGGACAAATCTCAAGCCTTTGAGAGATTTAAGATCTTTAAAGCCATGGTTGAAAATGAAATGGGAAGAAAGATCAAATGTTTGAGATCAGATACAGGTGAAGAATTCACCTCCAATGAGTTTATAGAATATTGTGAAAAACATGGGATTAAAAGGCACTACTCTGCTGCAAGAACTCCACAACAAAATGGAGTTGTTGAGAGAAAGAATATGATTGTTAAGGAGATGGCCAGAACAATGTTGAAAGAGGCCAAATTATCTTATAGATATTAGAGAGAAGTAGTCCAAACAACAATATACATCCTGAACAGAGTTCAACTAAGGGTGAAAAGTGATAAAATGCCATATGAACTGTGGTATGGAGAGCTTGCATCAGTTAAATACTTCAGAGTGTTTGGAAGCAAATGCTACATTAGAGGAAAGGAGGACAAACTAGGCAGCTTTGAGTCAAGATGTGATGAGGAAAATTTTCTTGGTTACTCCACTCATAGCAAAGCCTATGTATGTTACAATAAGAGGCTGCATAAAATAGTTGAGAGCATCAGTGTAAAGGTTGAAGAAGGATTTAAATATGTCGAAACTGTTGAGGAGATCAGAATTGAAGAATTAGGAGCAGAAAATGAAGTAGAAGATAGTGAAGAGGAGGAAGAAAAGAGTGAAAAGACACTTGCAAGGTTTGTTCAAAAGGAACATCTCAAAGAGCAGATAATTGGCAACAAAAATGAGGGTGTTTAGACTAGGAAGAGAGCTGTAATGAACAAAGAGCAAGTAAGTTTTGTTTTATTTTCAGAAATTGAGCCTAAAACTTTTAGTGAAGCCAACAAAAATGAAAACTAGTTGAAAGCCATGGAAGAAGAACTGAGTCAAATAGAAAAGAACAAAACATGGGAATTAGTTCCTAGACCCTCAAACAAGAATGTGATAGTAACAAAATGGGTTTATAGAAACAAACTCAATGAAGATGGAGCTGTCATAAGAAATAAAGCAAGATTGGTGTGCAAAGGATATGCCCAAGTAGAAGGCATAGACTTTGAAGAGACATTTGCTCTAGTGGCAAAATTGGAAGCCATAAGAATGTTTTTGGCATTTTCTGTTCATAAGAAATTCAAAGTATATCAAATGGATGTAAAGTCAGCCTTCTTGAATGGAAATTTAGAAGAGAAAGTCTACATTGAACAACCAGAAGGCTTTCAGCGAGTAAATAAAGAAGATTGTGTATGCAGACTGAAAAAGACATTGTATGGTCAGAAACAGGGACCTAGAGCATGGTATTCACGATTGGATCAATACCTACAACAAGGCTTTAGCAAAGGATGTGCAGACAACAACTTATACTTTAGATCATAAGGTAAGCATATGTTGATTATTGTTGTCTATGTAGATGATATCATCTTTGGAGGTGGCAATAGTAATATGTGCAAAGAATTTGCCACACAAATGCAAAGTGAATTTGAAATGTCTATGCTTGGAGAACTTTTGTTCTTTCTTGGTTTACAAGTTGCACAAACCAATGAAGGGATATTGATATCTCAAACCAAGTATGTAAAGGAGATGCTCAAAAAAATTGGAATGGAAGACAACAAACCAGTTAGTACTCCCATGACAATTGGATGTACGCTAATCAAAGGAGATGAGTCCCCTGATGTGAATGATACTATGTATAGATCAATGATAGGGAACCTGTTGTACTTAATTGCATCAAGACCAGACATTATGCAAGTTGTATGCATGGTTGCAAGATTTCAAGCAACGCCCAAGGAATCACATGTCAATGCTGTGAAAAGAATCTTTAGATACATTAAGAGCACAATTGATTATGGACTGTGGTACCCTACAAGTGATGATCTCACTTTGATTGCATATGCAGATGCTGATTGAGCATGAAGTGTGGATGACAGGAAAGACACTAGTGGTGGTGCATTCTTCCTCGAAAATAGACTTGTGTCATGGTTGAGCAAAAAGCAAGAGTCAATTATGCTTTCTATAGCAAAATCAGAGTATGTAACAGTAGCGGCATGTTACACCCAAGTCTTGTGGATGAAGCAAACTCTCAGAGACATGAAGGTAGAATACAAAGAACCCATTTCTATCTTTTGTGATAACTCAAGTGCCATAAACATATCTAAGAATTTAGTGATGCATTCCAGAACCAAGCATATATCCATCAAATATCACTTTTTGAAAGAAAAGGTTGCAAATCAGGGGGTCAAAATTGAGTATGTGCCAACAAAGGATCAAATTGCAGATATATTTACCAAGCCTCTTCCCAAGGAGCAATTTGTGTATCTAAGAGAGAAGTTGGGAGTAGTGGCTTCCACACTACATCACTAGCTTTTAGTGATAGGGCATGGACCCAGGGGGAGTATTGAAGGAATATTCTTAACTTCTGGATTAAGAGAAAACGCAGTCTGGTGAGATAACTGCAGTCCCTTTGCTATTTGATGACAAAGGAGGTTACAAAGGTATGTTGGCTCTAGATTACTATGCCTATCTATAGAGAGATATGTCAATTATTGATTGGTCTTTCAGACCAATGCTATATACATGATCTGTTGAGGAATAATGGAGTCCAAGGAATCAGATTTGAATGTGTCCGAGTAAAAGTTAGGCAAATTTGCTATTGCCTAAAGGGGAGTTTTCTTTCAAATGTGTTCTAATCTGCCAGGTCCAAGGATCATAACAACTCGCAAAGGAGCAGATTGTTGACATATTATGGTAGACTCTTTGTCATTAATGCCAAAGGGGGAGAAAGCAGAATGATGAAGAAATGAAGTAGTGTAGTCATTCTGAGGATGTTTTGCCATCAATGACAAAAGGGGAGATTGTTGGCAATTTGAGTGTCATGGTGTACAAGGAGATTGCTATCTGTAATATTGTTATTGATGTCAAATGATGAATGTTCCATCAAGCATTAATGACAAAGGTGTTGAGTTGTGTTGAGCTGAATAGATCAGTTGTAGAGTTCTCATGGAGGTTGAATGTGCATCTTGACTTCCCAGAGCAGTCATATGAATGTCTTTGCTTGCTTGTTGAATATGGCTGGGTACATAGGTTGTTGGTGACTACACTTGTATATATAGCAGCATCCGGAGGAATCAATCACACCAAGCAGTTGAACGGTATCTAAACACTTAGTCAATTTCACAAGCTTGGTGAACTCTTTTGGAAATATTGGTCTAAGTTCTAATGCATAAGGTTGTGTGTGCAAATGTTTCAACACTTGGTCGATTTTATGAGCTTGATTTATTCTTTCGGAAAAAGTGTCTTAGTCATTTCTTTCGAAAAATGTGTTGAGTCATTTCTTTCGAAAAAATGTGTTGAGTCATTTATTTTGGGAAAATGCGATGAGTTGTTTCTTTCGGCAATATTGGTTAAGGCAATTTTTTTTGAGAAAATCGGTTAAGTTCTTGTCGAACAAAAAGTCTAAAGGACTTTCGAGAAAAGGCTTGGTCTCATCAACTTGGGAATTCTTTTGGAACAACTGTTCCGAGCAAAAAGATCTGAAGCCTCGTCAAATGCTCTCGGACAAAAAGTTCGAAGAAAATAAGTCCGAAGAAAATAGGTCAAATGGTTAAGTCAATTCTTTCGGCAATTTAGGTGAGTCTTTGTCGAACAAATTGTCCACAACAAAGTTTCCGAAGGGTATTTTGTAGAAGGCCGAAGGGTGTGTGGACACTTGCATAAATGCCAAAGGGTAGTTTGCAGAAAGTCTGAAGGGCAAGTGGACCGTTCAAATGTGCCGAAGGGTAGTTTGCAGAAAGTTCGAAGGGAAAGTGGACCGTTCAAATGTGCCGAAGGGTAGTTTGCAGAAAGTTCGAAGGGAAAGTGGACCGTTCAAATGTGCCGAAGGGTAGTTTGTAGAAAGTTCGAAGGGCAAATGGATCGTTCAAATTTGCCGAAGGGTAGTTTGCAGAAAGGACGAAGGGTATGAGGACCTTTACAAAAAAACTGAAGGGTATGTGGACATTTCCAAGAATTTTGAACGACACTCAGACAAAAAGTCTATAGAAATTGTCCCGAAGGGGACTCGGACAAAAAGTCCGCAGAAATTGTCTCAAAGGGGACTTGGACAAAAGACTCGTGGAAATTGATTCTGAAGGGAACTTTGACAAAAGGCCATAACAAACTTGTCCGAAGTATATAGTTTGAATGAATAGAGGACACTTGCAAAGGTTTTCGAAAGGCATTTAGGCAAAGATAAAGATCAAGCATATCGAATAGAATCGAAAGGAGCGAAAGCGAACCAATCATATAGAAGATATCGAGATGCGAGAAAAAGCTATCCATGTCACCCTCTTGAACGTCCTTGGCTTGCCCTCTGGAAAATGCTTTTCCAACGGCTGCCAAGCGAGATCAAGATATTTTGCAATGGCAACAAAACGGTTGTTGCAAGTGGAGCCACTTGTAAGAAACTTGTCTCGACGTCTAACGTCTTCCTCTCGACTTCTTGCCTTTTTCTATGGCTCTCAAAGAATGGCACGGATTATGATTCTATGCCGTCGAATTGCTTGGCACAGATGCTTGCAGATCGTTCTCCATCTGTTCCTATCCTGCCACATGGCAGCTTCTCATTTGACTGTTCATGGCCCTTGTGCATCGTCGATTAGCCATTGGATCAAGCTTATAAGCTAAGCAGCTCTGAAAATTCGATTTGCTCTTTGGCGACCTATTCGGGTTCTCTAAGCTACTTTACTTATAAGTTCATAAGCACTTGAAGAACCCTGATTTGCTCCTGTAAACCCATTCGGGTTTTCTGACCGACTTTACTTATAAAGCTTATAAGCAAAGCACTTGCTTAAACTTGATTTGCTCTTGGTGACCCATTCGGGTTTTCCGAACTCACTTCGGAGTTTCCCAGCTTGAAGACATTGGGTTCTTCCAGCTTGAAGTCTTCTTACTTCGTTGTTTCCAAGCCTTAAGACTTTGGGCTTTCAGAGCTTGAAGACTTCAGACTTTTCAAACATGACTGCTTCCCAACGGCTAGTTCCTTGCCTTGAATTTGACGTCCCTCGACCCGTCACTCCAGTGGGACATGTCCTTCTAGAATATTTCCTGCGGCCTTTTTCTCGGGTTCTGTCCTTCGGGTTTTTCAGAAAGTATCCCTTTGGAAAATTTTGAAGGGCACTTTGGAAGCAAAAGTGACCCTTTGGAAAATTTCGAAGGGCACTCTGAGAGCAAAAGTGACCCTTTGGAAAATTCCGAAGGGTATTTTGAAAGAGAGTGACCCTTCGGACTTTTTCGAAGGGCACTTTGGAAGAAAAAGTGACCCTTCGAAAAATTTCGAAGGGCACTTTGAGAGCAAAAGTCGAAGGGCACTTTGGAAGAAAAAGTGACCATTCGAAAAATTCCAAAGGGCACTTTGAGAGCAAAAGTGACCCTTTGGAAAATTTCGAAGGGCACTTTGAAAGAGAGTGACCCTTCGAACTTTTTCGAAGGGCACTTTGGAAGAAAAAGTGACCCTTCGGAAAATTTCGAAGGGCACTTTGAGATAAAGTGTCCCTTTGGATTTTTTTGAAGGGCATTTGGAAGAAAAGTGGCCCTTCGGATTTTTACGAAGGGCACTTTGAAGACAAGGAGGACGAGGAAGGATAGACAAGGAAAAGGCTGAACAAAACCCTGAAATGAGAGAAACACTTGTGCAATGTTGGCTCGGAACAAAAGTGAACAAGGAAATTGTATTTAGTCAATTTTCCAAGGGGGGGAAATTGGCTAACACGTACTTCTTGGGAAGTGGAAAG
Source organism: Torreya grandis (assembly GCA_037957365.1). Taxonomy (NCBI): domain Eukaryota; kingdom Viridiplantae; phylum Streptophyta; class Pinopsida; order Cupressales; family Taxaceae; genus Torreya; species Torreya grandis. Next base: position 1,608,193 of record JARHVA010002282.1, on the reverse strand, counting down.
AAATAAGCATATTTTGTTAATCGGTCCACGACTACATAAAGGTTGCTTTGTCCTTGAACTATGGGTAGTCCCAAAATGAAATCCATAGATATGCCTCCCATTTTTGAGTAGGGATAGGCAAAGGTTGTAACAATCTGATGGAAAAATTATGTTCTATTTTATTTTTTTGGCAAGTGGGGCATTCCTGAATGTATTTAAGGGCTTCAATTTTAACTCCAAGGGGGGGGGGAATTGGCTAACACGTACTTCTTGGGAAGTGGAAAGAAATAAGCATATTTTGTTAATCGGTCCACGACTACATAAAGGTTGCTTTGTCCTTGAACTGTGGGTAGGTAGCCATTCGGCCCTTGCCTACTACGCAGGCTTCTCTATCATCAAAAAATCAAGAGTATTGATAAGGAATTGGAGGCGTCTACTGACGTAAAAAGATTGGTATCAGAGCCAAGGAAGATCGATTTGTGTTTATAAGAATTTTCTTATTCAGACTTTATTTGAGTTCTCTGCTTTGAAAATTTCTCTGGGAAGTTATTGCATCGAGTTTTCGGCCGCTATTTTATCTTTGTGTTATAGGCCTCTTTATCTCTGCATCTGTTTTCCCTCCTAAGAAATTTCTCGCTTACCAGAACCCAGATCTCTGAGCTATGGAATTTGGCAAAGCCCAATCCTCTTCTACTGTTGAAATTATCAATGAGTTTGAATTTGAAGGATGTTATGAACTCCCTCCATTTGTTCCTGAACAATTGTCTGATTTGCCTGACATTGAACCCACTGAAGAAACTCTTGAGAAAGAAAATAGCCTGTATAAACCTCCTGCTATTAAGGCTTCCCAAGTATATAAGAAATCTGAGTTGTTAAAGTCTAAGTTTTTGTATACATCTACATATTTGTCCTTTGTTAAGCCCAGAATCAAGTCTGTGGAGTTAACTCTGAGTTACAAACCAAAACATACCTTCCAAACGAATCTACTGTCTCTGTTGCCTGAAAAAGAGATACAGTATATCCGTTCTCATGAAGATGTCAAGTTTGTTCATTTTGGCTTGATCCGCGTCCAAATAACTCCCTTGATTCCTAGTAATATAAAGCCTGTATTATATCTTGCTTTGTGTGACAGACGACAAGTAAGTTTTAAACATTCCTGTCAATTGTCTAGTCTTGGTCGTCTTAATGATGATATAATATGTTTTGAGTTTTGTCCAAATCTTTCAGTTGCTGTCCGTGATAGAGGATGCAAAGAAGTGAAGCATGGATCTTTAGATTGTTGGGGCTTGTTTACCTCACTGTTTGGTCTAGATATGTTTGGAGAATTCAAATATGCTGCTTTGAATATCTCTGTTGTTTACAGTATGACCAACACCAATCACCCCAAAATCCTTGAAAATCTACCATATGCCCGAAGATTAAGTGGAACCGTGCAGTTGCAGAAAGGCCATATTGAGTCCATAGAAATTCCTTCAGAGTGGAAACTCGATTGGCTGAAGAATGTTTCTCCCAAGATGAAAGGCCAAGCCATAGTCCACCAAAGTGATGGTAGAACTATAAATATCTTACCAAGATCCTTGTCTATGTCCTCTTCTGTTTTATCTCTTTCCAGACCATCTACTGCTTCATCCCGTAAATCTGTCAAAACAGGTCATATATTAATAGAGGATGAAGAAATAAATCAAGGTTCTGATCTTCCAGGTACACTAATGAGTCTTCCACGAGAAGACAGTCTTGAGTTTTATACAGAAGATCAGGTTACTCTATACAGAGGTGGAAGATGGCCACCGCCTAAGGGTGTACATAAACAACCAGCTGAAACTATGCAGTACTTTTCTACTGCATACCAAGGAGAGAAAGAACTCTCAAATGAGTTCAAGCAGCGTAATTACACTGCTAGATTTACATCTCATTTCATAGAAAATTTTGATGACTTATGTAGAGATGTCTTGTATATAAAGGATAAAGTTGAAAAAATAGAGACCAAGATCTCTGCTATAGATACAAAGTTTGATTTGCTAGAAGATAGTCTAGACTGGTTAGTAAAGAAAGACCAGGGAGCTGGCCCTTCTAGTCATAAACCATTTTGTTCAGTCAATTTTGGCTCCAGTTTTAGATCTGTCAAAAAATCCCATAGTCACAGTCATACTCCAATGCAAAGAACCCATGTCCATTTGCAACCATGGTATCTCAATATCGATGATCTGTTGAATCCTCTGAATGAAAGCACTGCCTGGTGCAATGCCATGAGAGTCATGACCATTAATGCCCATCTTGACCAGATTGGCACTACTTTGTTTGCTACAAAATACCTATGGGGAATCACCAGCCAATGGTGGAGCTCGATGACTGAAGCTCAGCAATATGAGCGTGTACATAACCATACTGATTCTTTAGGTACTTTATTTAATTTGTTGATTAGTGAATTTACGCCACCGGTTGGGAACCGTGAGCTTGAAACTAAGAAATGGCTTTTGAAAATGGAGTTATGTGATCTGAAACAGTTTGATGCTTTTGCTAAGCAGTTTCGGCATTTAGCCTATGAATGTAGAAGCCATGCTTCTACTGAAATCAAAGTCAAATTTCTGCATGCTCTGCCATATAATTTAATTGACCGAGTCATTGGTTATCTTGATTTAAAAGGCTTAGCTATTGAAGATCTTTCACTCTCTGATGTGATCGATTTTGCTAAACAGCAAGTCTTAACACTTGTTTCTGAGACCCGCTCTATGCAGAAGTTGTCCAAGCATCAAGCCTCTAATATTGCTCCCGTATTTCCTGAGACAGCGCCTTTCCGCTGTAGGCCATTTGTGCAACCGCGCAAGCAACAAAAGCAGCGCCACCGCCGTGTTTCCTTCAAGCGTCGCTCTTTTCCTCGCCGCCATTCTTATGTGCCTCCTCAGCGTTTTCTCCGTAAACGCCGCACTGCTCGACCTCCGTCTAAGCAACCTATTTGTTATATCTGTCGAAAGCCTGGTCACATTGCCCCGCAATGCTCCTGTAAAAATCCTGCTGTGAAAGCTGTTTTTTCCTCCACCGCAGCAGCGTGGTGGGATGTAGTCGACTCAGAAGAAGACCTTTATCTCCATGATGACATCTATGAACCAGTCTTAGATGATCTCCCTGAAGGTGACTTCGAGGACGACGAGGATGCAGATGATCTTGAATCATTAGCCAATGATTTAGAACAACCCATGACAAATATGCAGCGATCACAACGGCCATACAGACCACGCCACCATGACTGGTCTATGTTGCCAAATGAAGCTTATGGAGCTTGGTCTAGACACCATCACGAAGTGCCAGAACGACCAAAAAAACCAAGAGGAAGAGGTTATTCTAGAGGAGCCGAACCATCCAGAGGGAGACAGCCCTCCATGTCAAGAACGCCACCCACATTACAAAGAGCACAACAGCCTCCTATGCAGTATCCCAGTTCATTCAAACCAAGTGAATCGTGGATCAAGAACAAGTTTGCCAATAGAGACCTCCACCAGAAATAAAGATACTGCCTGATGAACCAAAGTGGGACGTATTCCTTCCAAGAGAAGAAGAAGATGAAGAAGTCAGAAGCATATTTTATTCCGACCAAGATTACTGCCCTGGCGAATGCAGTAATCCTCATGAAGAAGCAGAACCAGAAGAATATGAACCAACAGAACCTGTCTACACAGAAGAAGAAGAAATCACCGTCCAAGATCCAGGGAGACAGAAACTGGTATGTACCAGTATACCTACTGTAGAACTCCCAATGCCAGCATATTTAAATTCTTTGATTAATGGACGATTTGCTCAGTTCTTCACATTAGAAATTAATGGTAGACTGGTTGACACACAAGTAGACACTGGTGCTTCTCTTTCTTTTGCTAAATCACAGTTAATCCAACACTGGGAGACCTTGGATGAACGATTTGCTTATAAGAGCATTGATGTTCAGGGGAATAGCTTTACTTGTACTAGGTATAAACACCAACAACCCCTGAGAATACAGAATAAAGTCTTCCATGCAGATTTCTTTGCCCTAGAAAAAATGCCCATAGACATCTTATTAGGAGGATCATTCATAGACAGATACTCTCCATATGGCTCTACTGTCAAGAGTATCATGTTCACAATTGAGAATGAAAGGCTTAGAATCCCTCGTCTGATATATGCTACAGAGCAGTTTCCCAGCTCTATGACTCAATCTCCAGACATAATCGCAGCCGAGATTCAAGAAATAGGTGACCAAATTAAAACCACCATCTGTTCAGATAACCCACAAAAATTTTGGTCTAAAAGTATGCCTGAGATGGAAATTAATCTCATCGAAGGAAAGCATATGAAGATTGGGAAGAAGATCCCAATCCCAGCCCAAGATTATGCAGATATGGAAACTCAGATAAAAGAATTAGAATCCAATGGTTTTATTGAGAAATCTACTTCTCCTTTCTGCTGCTACGCCTTTATGGTGAATAAGCATTCTGAGCAAAAACGGGGAAAGAAAAGAATGGTGATAAATTATAAACCATTGAATGCCATAACAAAGCCCTTTCCATATCCAATCCCTGATAAAAGCTATCTCTTAGAAAAGGTTGCAAACTGTAAATACTTTTCTCAGTTTGATTGCAAATCTGGTTTTTATCAAATACGAGTCAAGGAAGCAGACAGAGAGAAAACGGCATTCAGTTGCCCATTCGGCCACTTTTAGTGGACTGTCATGCCTTTCGGCCTAATGAATGCCCCTGCTTATTATCAAGCACACATGGACAAGATCTTCCAGGGCACATCCGAGTTTCTATGCGTGTATATAGATGATATATTGATTTTTAGTAATAGTTTGCCTGATCATCATACTCACCTCTCCAAGTTTCTCCAAATAGCACAAGATGCAGGAATAGTTCTGTCAGAAACAAAAATTCAACTCTGCAAAACAAAATGCAACTTTCTTGGCATGATTGTTCGCAATTCAAAATTACAGCTGCAGCCGCATATCAAAGAAAAAGTCTTGAGTTTCCCTGAAAAGCTGGACAAACCTAAGCTACAAGCATTTTTGGGTTTGTTGAATTATTTGAATAGCTTTTATCCTAACTTTGGTGAAGACAGGTACATACTGCAAGAGCTTCTCCAGAAGAAAAGAGCTTTCTGTTGTGAAGAAAGACATACTGCAGCCATCCAGAAAATTAAAGCTAAAGTTGCAGCACTGCCAGAATTACACATTCCCAAGTCTGACCAGATGAAAGTCTACATAGATACATCTGATGTAGCATGGGGTGGAGTATTAGTTTGTATATATGATAGTAAAGAGTTTGTTTGTGTGTTTGCTAGTGGTGTGTTTAGCCTTGATGTATTAAAATGGATTTCTTCAGACAAAGAAATTTATGCTGTTAAGAAATGTCTTGAGAAGTTCATGTTAAAGCTTCTCCACTTGCCACACTTTGTTGTAATTACCGATTGTACCAGATTCCTAACCTTTAGAGAAAAAGATCATGGTAGAAAAGATGGTCGTGGTAAATATGTGAGATGGCAAGCTTTCTTTAATCAGTTTAATTTCTCTGTTGAACATATAAAGGGCACTGATAATATAATTCCAGATTGGTTAAGCAGAAATCCTGCAACAACACTAATGCATCAGCCTGCTCCGGGTTTCAACCTCACCAGAATTCTTAACCAAGGATTTGATTCTTTAAATATCCTTGTGCAAGAACAAATATTACGAGAAGGCCTGCATCCTCGCTATACCAGGATTTCATATGCAGCAGGACAAGACCTGCAAATGTCCTCAGCGGCTACAATCCAAGCTAACCGCCGACAAAATTTAGGAGTCATCATCATAGAAAGGCTCAATAGTGAATTTCTGTACCATCAATTCACTGAGCTATTAAAGCGACCATTATGGACATGGCGCATTAGGATCAGATCTGCTTTTAATGAATATCTGTATAGATGGATTGCTCGGCATGGCCCGCACCGCATTCACGAAGAAGAAAACCATGACCAAGATATTGTCGTACACACAATCATCCGACGACAGCTAGAATGGGAATCTTATTTCCACTGCACTCCACGACATACTCCATGTGAAGCGGGACCACCTAATTGTCGACATTGGCATCTCCAAAGCACATTTCAAATCAGATGTCTTTTTGATCCTATTTTCGAAGATGACTTAGTCACGGAAGCGGAAGCAATGTTGGGCCCACAACCTCAACCATCAACATCTTCATCATCATCGTGTGGATCCAATGCATCAAATAGCATCTCACTGTAGCCCACTTTTTTCCCTGTAAAGCATGATGGGATAGACACCGCCTTGCTAGTGTGCAGGTAGGACCTCCCAAATATTGCTATATATAGACCATTCTGCTTGTAGTAGATCATCGAAAAATTTTCAGTGTGAAAATCTAGTAGCTTGCTTCCAAGAGTATGCTCTTCTCTTGCCCTTTTAGAAGGATCATGAGAATCAGAAATTGAAACAAGCATTGTAATAAGTTTGTAAGTGTGAGTTTGAGTAATAGTGAAGCCGTAGCCATTCGGCCCTTGCCTACTACGCAGGTCTCTCTATCATCAAAAAATCAAGAGTATTGATAAGGAACTGGAGGCGTCTACTGACGTAAAAAGTTTCGAAATGAAATCCATAGATATGCCTCCCATTTTTGAGTAGGGATAGGCAAAGGTTGTAACAATCTGATGGAAAAATTATGTTCTATTTTATTTTGTTGGCAAGTGGGGCATTCCTGAATGTATTTAAGGGCTTCAATTTTAAGTCCTTTCCAAAAAAAAAATGATCCCATAATTGTTTGTCTTAACAAAACTAGGATGACCTACTAATGGATCATTATGTATGGCCTTTAGGATCTTATGTTTAAATTTGGAACCAGCCACTAAGAAAATTCTATCTTTGTAGAGGATGAGGTCCTCTACTATTTTATAATGTTCATTTTCAATTTTCCCTTCTAAGTTTGTGTTGGCCTGCTCATTCTTAATGTATTCTGCCCTTATGAATGCCTTCCAATCAGCCGTGATTTCTACCATGGAGCATAAATGTGATCTTATGAGTACCTTTGCTCATGCTCTTTATGTTTTCGACTTTCAAAAGCAATGGGATGCTTATTCTGCGTTAAAAGTGCACCAACACCTCATGACGCATCACATTCTAATACAAAGGGTAATGAGAAGTCTGGCATTGCCAAAATCGGGCATAAACGCATTACTTGTTTAAGGTGTTCAAATGTTGATTGGGCAAGCTCCATCCAACTAAAATATCCTTTCTTTGTTAAATTGGTTAAAGGTGCTTCTAGTTGTGAGAATCCTTTAACATATCGCCTACAATAAGTGGAAAGACCTATGAATCCTCTTAATTGTGTCATGTTATTGGGAGGAGGCCAACTCACAATGGCTTGAATCTTTTCTTGATCAACATGACTCCATCCTTATTAATTATATGTCCTAAATCTAGGATTTCTGTCATACCAAATTCACATTTTGACATCTTGGCAAAGAGGGACCGTTGTTTCAATGTGGCAAGTATCATGTCTAAATGTTGCAAATGCTCTTCCCAACTCTTGCTATATATTAGAATATCATCAAAGAAAACCAAAATTAATTTCCTTAGATGCGTACCAAATATGTGATTCATGCAAGATTGGAAAGTGGCTGGAGCATTCGTAAGTCCAAATGGCATCACTAGAAATTCGAAATGCCGTTTTCTGAACATCTTCTTTTCTCATTCGTATTTGATGATATCCGAATTGTAAATCAATTTTTGAGAAGAAAGTAGCTCCATGAAGTTCATTGATTAATTCATCGATCGTGGGTATCAGATATTTATTTTTGATAGTCTTTTTATTTAACTTCCGATAATCGATGCATATTCGTAATGTCCCATCCTTCTTTTTGACTAATACTATCGAAGAAGCAAATGGACTGGCACTTGGCCTAATGTGCCCCATCTCTAAGAGTTATTTAATGGCTTTCTCAATCTCATCCTTATAAATATTTGGATGCTGGTAAGGTGTAGTTATAACTGATTTTGTTCCGAGTTCTAGTTCAATGATATGTTGGAAACCTCTTGTTGGTGGTAGTCCCGATGGCAGGTTCTCAAACACCTTGGCATGCTTCTTGATAATGGATTGAATGCCATTATGATGTATTGTATGTTTTTCTTGTGTGGAGCCAATCAAACATTGTACCGCCCATGTTACATGTCTTTTATTAAAGGTTCTCTCCATTGTTTTTGCTGCTACAATTTGAGGACCACCATTGGCCATGCCTTTCAAAACTATATCCCTTCCATCGAATTTGAACTTAAGTTCCATGGTCTCATAAGTTTGGGTAAACTCACCCAACGAATGTAACCATTGAACTCCCAAAACGAAGTCTGTTTTGCCAATATCATTGACATAGAAGTCATCATTAATTTCGTGTCTTTCCAAAGTCATATTTAAGTGTGGGATTCTCCTTGTGCATGAAAGAGTAAATCCATCAGCAACCATTATTGGAAATCCCTTAAATTCTTAAGATTTTAAACCAATTTTCTTAGCCAATTTTTCATCAATAAAATTATGGGTGGTCCCACTATCGACTAAGACGGTAATTCGTTGCCCTTGTAGAGTTCCTTTTACTTTGAATGGATGATACCGAGGTGCTCTTGAGAGAGTAGCACATGTTCCCTCCGTGGTTTCTTCCGCTGTTATTTGTGGTTGGGTTTCATTATTTAGGTTCATCTCTTCGTTTTCAGTATCACTATTTGGACTAACCTCAATGTAGTGAACTTGTCCTTTGCCCAAACAACGATGGCCTGGAGTCCATGGGTCTTACAAGTAAAACATAATTTTTTTGTTCTTAATTCATTCTGTGTTTCCACTCCTTGATTTGAATTTGGTACTTCACTGCTTGTTTGTATTGGTCTATTTTGCTCATATGATTGAGTCCTTGGTGGACCACTTCCAAGTGCCCTAGGTTGGGTGGGTGGCATATTTCTGCCTCTTAAGGTTGATGCTTCCAAATCTAAAGCCTTCTTAATGGCTTCTTGGAGTGTTGATGGAGTAAAAGCATTGAGCAATCCTTTAAGAGGTTCCATTATTCCTTATGTGAATAACACGAGCCTTTTTTCAGACATGTCTAAGACCATTACTGATAGTCTTTGAAATTCTGCTATGTATTTATCCACACTATTATTTTGTTTTAATAATGCCAATTCTCTAAAATGGACCTCGAGGTGTGCTCGATCAAATCTTTTGATCAATCATTTGGCAAATTCATCGTATGAATTGACAAGATTATGTCCTTTGGGTGACCCATCCGTGGAACCACCATTCATGGGCTATACCTTCCAAATGGAGAGTTGCAAATTTTATGGCTTCTTCTTCCATCAATGGTCGTAACGAAAGATATGTGTCTAGTTTTTGTATCCATGCCCTAGCCGTACATTTATTTGTACCATCAAAAGGTGAGAGTGTTATTTTGCCTAATCCCTGTTGCATATCCCTTTGTTTATTGTTGGGTTTATATTTTGGCTAGGGTACACCTCCATTTTTCTTCATTGCCATATAAGTTTGTAGAGAAATTCCCATTTGGATTCCCTTTAGCAGTTCTTGATAAGTCTCGAAACAGGTTACTAGATAATCATTAAAAGATTTCGGAATTTCTTCAGTGATTTCTTCTTTTGGAATGAACATTGGTTGACAGTGCCGGTATGATGATGTGGTAGTGGTTTTACGTTTGGGCTCTGACATGCACGAAAGAGTTTCTACCTTTTGTGTGTTTGAATCCATCATCATTTTCATAGTTTGGGCCAATTGTGCCATTGTATTTGCCAATTGTTCTTGGCGTTGGAAAGTTTGTTCTATCCTCTCATCTCTATTGTTTTCCATTCCTTCTGTTGGTTGACTTACCTTCTTGGTTTTAGTTTTTCTTTCGTAATACAAAATATTGTTATCTTGCATATGAATTTTGTTTCACAGGCTGGCATGAATGGAGAGCTCTGATACCATTGTAATATTTCGAAACAAAATATTATATGGAAATTTGATTTCTTTAGAAATTCCATTTAAAATAAAATAAATATAAGATTTGTACTTTATAATAATTTAATTAAATCAAATGAATTTAAATATATAATTTCAGAATTCGAATTTCACAGTAAACGTCTCAAGGGTTTACGTCCTTGAGATTAGGATTACAAAGGTTTTCATCCTTGTATTCGATCTTACTTTTGAGGGGTTTCGTCCTCAATTTTAATCATAAGCATTAAGTTTATATAGGTTGAGTGTTTAATACATGAATGATTCGATGATTTCTTCCATTCCCCAAAATGCTTTATTTATACCTGCAATCCTACATTGAAGAGGTGTGACTGCTGCAAAGGTAGCATCCCTTCATTTAAATGACTGCTGTTTTATCATCTTTAACTAAATACTTACCAACTAACTAGCTCCTAAAACATCTTTAACTAAATACTTACTAACTCCTAATGAACGGTTGCTGCATCTTAGTGTAGCGATCCCTTCAAATAAATGCTGCGCTGCATATTCCTTGGTGTTTTTGTGGTCAACATGACTTGCATATTCCTTAGAATATTACAATATACTTGCTTGGTTAGGGTTTGCTGTAACTTTCAGATTTATTGCATTTATCCAATTTGGGGACATTTCATTTTCATTCTTACAATTATCATGCAAATCATCCCTATGTAACATGGACTCAATCATTGGTAGATTGATAGGTGTGTATTGAAAAGGAACAACTTCTTCCCTTGTGCATTTATCAAGTGATGTTTTCTCCTTGACTTTTTAAAGGTAATTTTTTTACCGATCGGCAATCTCAAAAGTCAATAAAATATCTTTTCCTACATTAAATTTCATACCTTTCACTTGCATGGCAGATTTCTCCAAGGTTTGCTTTCTTTCAATTTTTTTCAACTTTGATTTTTCTTCTTTCTCATGATCCACCATCACAATTTCTTCCCTGACCTTGTTCGGTTTTGATGAATGCATCACTTTTTTTGGTTCTATGGTCTTTTTTTCCTAGCTCTTATGATTCTTCATCTAACAATGCTTCCACATAATGCACTTGTTCTTTGCGTAGACATTTGTGGCTTGGCTCCCAAGGTTCTTTGCATGAGAAGCAACGTTCTTGTCTTCGAAGATCACTTTTGCTACCATCTATCTTTCTTGCAATGAGAGAGTTATTGTTTTGTTCAACCATCATTTCTATTGTTAAGTATTGCTTCAACTTTTCTTCACACTGATCAACTACTTTTTTTGCTAGTGCATTTGCAATGGGTGAGAGTTCCCACTCCTTTCTCATATTAGCCAATAAAACTGATAGGAGCGGCTAGGAAATATCGTCACTTTCATTCAAAATCAAAGACATAATTGTTTGCATTGAGGTAACAACATTTTTTGCATGATTCTTACTGACATTAGCAAATAAATGTTGAAACATTTTAAGAATAAGATTGTCACATTCGAGATCTAGCATTACAACACATGATTTGACTTTTGCCACAATTTCTAAAATCGTAACCCTCTTAGCAAAAGAAGGGCTTTTGATTTCATCTAAACCTTGGAAACTTTCCACAATCAACTGGAATATTTCCCTTGTGATATTATGGCTGTATGAATTTTTTGGAGCTATTATTCTTATGATTTCACTAATGCAAGTGGTACCTGCAAGTTTCACATCTTGATTTGGGTGTCTCATAAGCTTGGGCTTATCCAAATAAGCCATTGATGGATTCACTGCCCGTTGCATAGCCTCATAATCTGACTGATCTACCATAGATAAACAACTTTCCACTTCCTTCAAACTACCGAGTAAAACATCTTTGGACTGATGCATAAGCTCAAGTTTCTTTCCTGCTTTGTAAAGCCTTTTTCCCAAATCTAATTGCATTATTCACAAGAAGGTGGATACCAAGACACTGGGAATTTCTGAATTTTATATCACAACTGACAAGTCGTAAATTTTGGATCAAAAGGTTAGCTTTCTGAGCAGGCTGGCAAGACAACTAGCTTTGATACCACTATAATGCCCCTTTCTAGGTAATTTTATGAATTCTGGAATTTATTGTAATTCCCTTTCAAAACTATATATCAAACAAATACTACAACAATCAACATATAATACTTATGCTGAAACCCCAATTGAAATCTTTATTGAATTCGTGTTGTATTGAATTTGCATGCATACAAAATAATAGAAATGAAGCAAAATTGACAACTAATTAATACTGCAGGGTAAACCTTTAGAAATATTATAAAATCCAAGTATTTATTATATATCAATAAAGATCAAATCTGTTTGTCAACGTACAACAACAGAAATCCTCCATTTTATGATGGTACGACAGTCTGAAATTAAAACTATTCAATCCCACAACAGTCTTGAAGGGGGTATGGAAGGCCCAGATTGGACGATAGCCTCAAATCTTCACAAAAGCATAGAAATTACTGTAATGGAAGCATTGTAGCAGTGTACTATAACAAACTTCCTACAATCTGAAAATCTTAAAATAATAGGCCTGAAATTGGAACTCCTTCACAATTTTTCAGCTCACTGGTAATCTCTGAATGGAATTAATCAAATGAATAGAAGGGTTTTCTTCCTCAAATCCATTTTGTCAAAGGGTTTTCACTCTAGGGTAGAAAGATGAACAAGCATTCAATCTCAAACAATTGGGGTTTGATAATAACTAGAATCCCCTTCTTGTCCAAACCCTTCTTTTATAGATACTTACGTGAAAATAAAATATTATTTTTAATTCTCTCCATTTTCTCAAAATATAATTCAAAGTGACTTAAGAACCTTTTAAAATAAAATCACTTTGTACCCCATGCCTAACGTCACTTTATATTTATAACATCATTTTAGGCCCCCTTTTAGAAACATTTTATTGGACTTGAACTTTTAATAATTACATAATATTAACCTGTTCTTTTAATAAAGTAAGTCACTAGAACAACTTAAAATATATTTTTTATTATTTCCTTAGCTTATTGAAAAAGGGGACATGACATTGGAGAACTAGCCACATTTCAAACAGAAAAATAACCCAAGTTTGCAACAACCATGAACCTGCTCCATGAGTATTGGTCCAAGATTCAAGCTATTATCTTTGGTTGAGATGAATAGGGGTAGATATGGCTAGCTGTTTCACAAATGAAATGAGCGAAAACAGGAACAGATATGCCTAAGCTAAAAACAATTCCTACTTTAAGCCATTTATTTCATGATGGATGGTATGTTGAGGTATTTCCTTTTAACTCAACATTGAAAGTTCTGCAGTTTGTAAATGCCGTATACAACTTCTCTAGTGGGTACGTGCTCTTGCAAATTAATGACTTATGACAATGCTAAGTTACCAATACAGGTAGTGGGGTTTAGGTATGGGGGTTTGTTATTGTTTTGGGACCTCGATACAGTGCGGCTTGGGTACATCTGTACAAAATATATAAAAATATAAAAACTATAGACAAAATAAACAAAACAACCATAATATCATATGCGAAAAATAAATAAACAAAATAACAAAATACTAATGATAATTATTATTGCAAAATATTAAATGAGCCATGGCATATCATATAGTGCACTGTTATATTGTTAAATGGTCAATGGTCATATTCAAACTCAAGGGCTTAATGAACAAATTATCATATAGCTCTTCATTGAGACAATTGAAATCAACAAATGGTTCATTAGAACCAGATGCGGTAGGACAAGCAGCAGTTTACTTAAATGTGTTTTTTTTAATAAATTTTTAGTCTCTGTTTTGATCATGACTGTTGTACTTAGACCAACACATTCTCTTTAATTTATTTTTTATTACGACAGTTGGGTACCCAGGATAGTAGAAGAACCCAAGGGGTTCTTGGATCAGTACAAGTACTACAACAGTCCTGCTATGGGTACGGGAGCCTCTAGGATGGTACCTGGTAACGTAGAGACCATTTATAACTTCAGTGTTTTGATTTATGAATTAAAGCTAATCGTATTTTTTTATCTTTCATCTCCTTCATTTTAATATGCTGGAAAACTTGCATTGTGCTTTTGTGTTGGTATTGACATTACTAATTAGCATAATTGTTCAAATGCCTAAAGTTATGTCAGGATGTACATTGGATTCTATAGAACTTATAGTTAGGTATTTTACATGATTTTGGTAACATATCAGGAGATCATCTAGTTGCAGCATGAGTTTGGATTTTATCGTCTAATAAGTTAGATGGATTTTGGTTTTCGAATGTTTTTTGGATTGTAGAATTAGAAAATAAATTGTAATGTATTAATTGCAGTTGATCTCATTAGACATGGGTTCTCTGATTGCTGGAGCTAAATTTCGTGGAGAATTTGAAGAGAGATTGAAAGCAGTTTTGAAAGAAGTGACAGCATCAAATGGACAGGTCATTCTGTTTATTGATGAGATTCATACAGTTGTTGGTGCAGGTGGGTACTGTAACTGAAAGTTCTATTGTCAAAAATTTGTGTTTTAATCAAAGCTAATACGTTGCTTTGAGGATGTGGATGGCATCATGCTGCATATGTTATAAGTTTTATGTTTAAATCTGGTTTAAGCATATGATATGTTGGTTGCAAAAGAATCTTATTTGTAGTGTACTCTACTTGATACTCATGGCGGAAGATGCTCACTAGGAAGAAAGAGATAAATTGACAATCATAAGAATTAAAACCTTTGTATAGGACTGAATGATTATTATAAGAATAGATTGTTTAAAAAATGATAGCTTAACTAGAATATCTAGAACATATACAATGGGTATGGAGACTTTTTACTTTGCTGATTAGTGGCTATCTGATTAGTTCCTTGTGAACTAATCACACATTTGTACCCATCATCTATTACGTTTGTTAGATGTACAGCACGATAGTTGCTTGTTTGTCGAGCTTGATTCCTGGGGTCCACGGAATGGAATTTCTATACGAAAAGAACAGAAATAGCAGATATTGCAGACCTAAAAATGATATTCTAGCTGACAATAGAAAGTAATATGAAAGAAGACATATGCAACAGCAACAAAAAGATTATTCCAAATAATAAATCAACAAAGAATATTGAAAATGTGCATAGTAGAGCCACTTCGAGAGGGAAATCCCCATATAGAGCAGTTCAACAATAATTCCCCACGATGCCTTACAAATGAACTCCCACTCTTATTTATAGCCATTTTAAAGTTAGTGTAACCTATAAATCCGTATATAGACTGACCAAACATGAGAGAAATCTTAGGATTCTAATAAAGAATTGATTCTTTAGCATGGTTTTTTTATTTTGCTTTGAAGGTGGAAGCCAAAAAAAAACAGACCGCCAAAGCTTAGTTGATATTTTACACCCTAGAAGAAGATTACATATTTTAGCCGTTACCAACACCTGTAGCCCTACTTGTGCATCGTTGAAGAATGAAAATCCTGTAGAAAGTGGCACCGTTAAGGGTTTGATTCCTTGTGGACAATCCTTAAACAAATCATTCCCCCCCCAACTTTTTCAGGGCATGCCTTTCTCAACTTAGACCACTCATTCCTTGGCTGAACCATGAATTCCCTCTTGGCTATGCTAACCCTCCTGTCTTCTGGGCATTAGGTCATCCATCTCAGCAAAACTCCTAAGATCAGTTCAGCCATCTTCTACGTAGTGAGAATGGACCTCAAAACGAAATCCCTATAGAAAACTAGTCAAAGAAAGTGCCATCGTTGCTGCATTGCACACAATAGTTGGTAGCTTGAAAGTCCCCAATGACAACATTGGGGAACATGGTTTTAACATCCTGTTTTGGAAAAAGCGTTTGGATAAATGTAAAGATGCATTAACTTCCTCAGTGCTATTTTCCAGCAGTAAAACAAGATAATTGAGATGCTTGAGCACATGGTGTATGGAGACGTTGAGGCTCAATACAACTATTAACCTGCTACCAAGTGCACACTTTTCATGACGAAGCCTCGGGGAGTGGTGGTGGCCACATGCTTGTGCACAAACATGGTCAGAGTCAAGTTGTTCCCAAGTAGCCTGCTGTGGGGACACCACCTGGAGAGGACAAAAGTGAAGTTGTCTCTTTCCAAGGGGAGTGTTAGATTTGATCCAATAAAGATTGTGGTTAATAAATAAAATGGGGCATGCATCTTTTTAAGACACCATGTAATTATTTGTTAGCATGTTGTTTGGGGGTTGCACTAGTTTGCAACAACTAGGTTATTGTAGGAGTTTGTTTATTCTCATGATATTAGAAGGATCTCATGGTTTTCTATTTGCCTGATTATATATACTGGATCTATTACAAAGTGAAAATGTAACGATGTTAAAAACCAATAAGGCTGTCATTTTTATTCTTAAGCTTGTGTTTTATCAGTTGTATCATAGCCTGAGAACCATTGCCATTTTCACCCTTAAAACAGCCCTGTATACCTGTTTGTGTTCTGGACATATCTTTTGAATGAGAACTCAGTTTGTAGTGAATTTCTTTTGTTAGAAAGCTGAACAGATCTTTAAAATGATACACTATAGTATGGAGTTTTGATAAATGTACAGTGGAAAAAAACAACTCAAGAATAGGGGATGTGAGTGACAATTCTTTTGCACATCTAGGTGTGCATAGTTTTTCTTTGCTAAAGTTGCTGCCTGGTTTGCAAATCATACAAAATTGTGGAGACCACTATTTGTTGTTAATTTTCCTGTGCATAGCCAGATATTATCATTTTAAATTTTTGGGTTAAATTGAGAAATGCTTATTATGAATTTTTTTCACTATATATTTCCAACAACTACATAGAAAAAATGGCAAGAAAAGTATGTTAAAGCTACAAAACATGCCAATTACAAAGTTCCCCATTAAATGGAAGAATCTGCCCACAGAAGATGCTACCTAGGACAATGACAAGTCCATACAAAAGCATTGATATGGCTTTCACAACAACGTGATAGACCAGAAAAGTTTGATAACTGCCAAAAATGATGATTCACCATCTTCATTAGCACAGGTTATATGGAGTAACAAAAGATGAGGATGGGTGCTTCATAGGTAAGACCTAAGATTACTATAAAATCCTTAACTTACATCACATTGATCTGTTTGGCTTCTTGAATGAGATGTGATATCATCCATTGGCTGCATCCATCTTGCTCTATATTTCAATTTAATGCCATGGAAAGGTAATAAATTCCCTTTCGGGGCCAACAAGATGTGGGTGAGTTGGTAAACCCAAGTTCAAATCTCATTAGTCACTTACTTGCTGGTTATAGTTGTTTGAGTTGTAGCTGGTTGTGGACTTTTGACTGTCCTAGAGAAGGCTGGTTGTGTTCATTTGTCTTCGCAGTGGTTGCAGTTGCTTCAAACTGGCTGCCGGCGGTTGTGCCGGTCTAGCTGTAGGGCCTTCCTAATTTCCCATGTTTGGCCCATCCAAAAAAAATATAAATAAATCCCTTTTAGGAATTCTCACGCCTTAAATATCTGTCAAGTTAGGATTTTGTTTGTCTCAATTAACTTCTTGGTTCTGAATATTCTTGGTTCTGAATATATGATCGGATTGCCTCACCACATAAACCTAAGTTTTGAGTCAACATTATTAGCCTATTTCAAGCCCAAATATTTTATTTTAGAATGTGTTATTAGTTAGACTTATCTAATACTATATTAGTTAGGATAAACTTTTTGTTAGTTGCCAACTATCCCAACTATATGTAACTTCCTTTTGCATAATAAATGAAAGATGCACACGCACTAAAATGTGTGCCATCTAGTTTCTCTTGATTCTTTCAGCAATCATATTTGCTTACATTGGTATCATAGCCATTGTTTGAGGAAGCCCTAGGAGAGGGTACGAACAATCACTTGCAGAGTTCAAGAAAACCCTAGTTGGGTACGAATTGTTGAGAAGAAGAGGCAAATACAAAAGAATTAGATGATAGAATGCTTGGGCAAGGTAGAACTAGGGCACGATAGAGAAGTGCAGAATGTGGGTAGAAGGAACATACTTGTTATTATGTCGTGGAAAATTGATAGGATTTGTTGTAGATGCAAATGCAAACAAAAAAGACTTGTTCACATAAGGAAAAGCCTTATTCATAGAAGATCGTAGACATACACAAAATTGTTAATGATCAGTGTAGAAGACCGAGCCCTAGAGTAGACAAAACATAAGAACCTCAACCAAACATATAGTCGTGATAGGAGGAAGGATGAGGGACGTGCAAGACAACAAATGCAAAGGAGTAGGGCATGGGAAGGATAGTGCAATCAGTCACAATTTCAGTCTCAAACTGGCAGAAAAATGACGCCCAACAGAAAAATAATGTGTGCTAGGGCACAGGAAATTAGACAAGTGGATTGTATCCGACAAAAGAGGATTGTAAGTAATTTTGACATTTTATAAGCAAAATTTTGACATTCATTTTATAAGCTAATTCAAAATATGAACTTTGTATGCTTGTATTGATTTCCAGATCAGAATTGTAGCATTGATTTTTGGATCAAAATTGTACCCTTTGATGTACTTTTCCTATTGCATTGATCTCTAGGTCAAACTTGTTCATTTCCTAGTCAAAGGTCAGAGAACTATACTTTTTTGTTGCATTGATTTCCGAGGTAGCTCTGTACTGTAATTTCTTTGTTCAAAGTAGAACTTGATCGAAATACAAAATTTGGTTTTGTTGGAAGTGCAAAAGTTAATTATCAAAATTATAATGTTTGGAGTCGTAAGATTTTGACAATTGCAGAATATTGTGATTATGACAAAACATGCTCGACATTGAAGCAAGCCCTGCTACAAACTTTGCTTATTATGACACATGTCATAAGGAGGCTTTGTTGTTATTCAACCTATCTATGTTGGATGACATGATCCTTGAGGTTCGGAAGGCCACTGAGGCAAATGTGCTATGGACCAATTTGAAAAACAAATACCAAACTTCCGAGGAAAACCAAGTCTTGTAGCTAAAATATATGTTTTCTCTACAAAGATGAATGAGGGTGGGCCTCTGTCAAAACAATTGTTTCAAATGAAACATCTCTGAGACCAATTATCCACCATCAACAAAAAGGTGGATGATGATATGGTAGCACTAGTTTTGAATAGATTGATATCCTCTTATGAATCTTTCGTGGAGGCTCTACACTTGATGGTGGAAAGTCATACTTTGATGTTTGATCAGGGTAGTTCATATTTTTTGTAAAAAGAACGTAGGCAAACACAATTCAGTGAGACCTGTTATGGACAAACAAAAAATGCACTTGCTATTTAGTTGAAGGGGAAGTGGAAAAGGAATCTCGAAGGATATACTTCCAAAAATAAGGTCAAGTGTTATTACTTTCATAAGTTTGGGCATGTCAAGAGAGATTGCCAAAAGCGACAATATGATCTTTTACATAACAAAAGTTCGAAGGGGCAAGCAAATGTGGCAACAGTTGAAGCTGAACAAGAGTATGAAGAAGAATATGCTCTCATGGCATCCATCGTGCTCAAATAGAAGTACTACTAGTTGTTGGTGCTTTGATTCTGATGCATCAAGACATTTCATGTCACAAGGACTGGTACGTTAAATTTAATGCAAAAACAAGTTTTTATGATTCAATTTTATTATGTGATGGAAGCTCACATGCTATGAAAGGGATAGGGGAATACACATTGTATTAAATAATGCTAAAAAATTCGTAGTAAAAAAACATTAGGTATGTCCCTAAAAGGAATAAAAATCTCCTAATTGAAAATTCTTACATTTCATGAATTTATCGGGGAAGAATGTATTGTATCATATGTAAAGCTTGACACAGTAGTAGCTCTAAAATGGCTTGTATCAACTTGTTGATCCTGCCACAGTCAACTTGCATCCACTAGTTGTGGAGGATAATACCAACATTGTGTGGCATGAGAGATTTCGACATCTCAACCTTCAGTGCTTCGCCAAACTCAGAAGAATAAATATGGTTCTTTGTTTGCCTACTATCCAAAAAAATAGGATATATGCGGAGGGTGTTTGGTTGGAAAGCAGAAGCGGAAACCATTTCCCACTAAAGGTGCCTGGCGTGCAAAAGGGCTCTTAGATCTTGTTCATGTAGATTTTTGCAAGCCATCTTGGAAATCATCTACAATCCTTGGAGCAAGGTATTTTTTGTTACTGGTGGATGACTTCTCTAGGAAGATGCGAGTTTACTTCTTGCATAAGAAGTTTGTGTCATGCCCTCTTTTCAATGCTAGCTTGCTAAGGAGACATTTGGCCCAAGTTGACCTCTTGTGGGCTAAAAGGGAATACAAGGGAAACTTGGTTCCTTGTACAAGTTGCTAAAAAGTAACTTGTCGGCAACTTCTTTTTAAATGGAGTTATAATAAAGGGGTACTTCCGTAATTTAGAAAGTATATTGGAGGGAAATGATATAAAAGGGAAAAGGAGGTTCATTTTAAGGATCATATTATTTTTATCAACTAAAATCATAAGTTTGGGCATGTTTTGATTGATTTCATCCATTTAAAATGAAACCCTTCATTGGAATATTGGAGTAAGGATGGAAACCCTTATCTTCAGTTGGGCAGCCTCATTTTAGGGGTTGCAGAGGACAGAATTGGTTTGTTTGAAGCATCTAAACACCATTTTCAGGTTCAACATGGCAGCCTAGGGCATCGAGGAGTGGCGCAGTAGTATAGAGGGCAACGACTAGGTTTGAAAACTCCAGAAGGCAGCGAATTGATTTGTGGACAATGACCCCAGTTGGGGTTTGAATGTGCCATTTGCTCTAGCCAAATTTGTTAAGGGCGTGGACATTGAGCTGGTATTTTTGTTGAATTTTCCAGCCATTCACTTGATCAATAAATCAATTTTGAGAATATTTTATTGGGCTGTAATATTCTTGAATGTCGGCAAGTATTTTTAATAATTAAATATGGAATTTGTGCCCTAAATCTGAATTTTCAGAATTCAGAATTTTTTATGGCAAACCCCTTTGGTTCTAATTCTGCTGTAAAGGGGACATTGCAGTGGTATCAGAGCCATTTTCTGGCTAGCTGTGGATAGCGAGTTGTTTGCAGAGTCTGCTCCATGCAAAGCAGTGACAAAAAGATGAAGACCATTGGAATCCATGGAAGAGATGTTGCAAACTATGCAAGAATCTTAGAGGGAACTAAGGGCAATGGGTCCTAAAGCATGGATGAAGTTTGTAGGGTTAAGCCCTATACCTTCAAACTCTCCCTTAGAAGAAGGAAAATGACTAGCAAAAGTGATGAATACTTCATCACCACTAAAGATCAAGTTACCTATAGAGGAATTGACCATGCAAATCGAAAATGAAGAGCCCCCCAAAGGGAAATATATGGATTCGAATGTTCAAATTGTTTGGATAGAAGAAAAAAATAGAAAATTCAAGGTTTGAATTCCAAAACCCCACAAAGGAGCCAAGGAATGAAGAAGCCAAGGAAGAAATTCTGAAAAAGAAATGCCATTGGTTGGTTGCCCTAAGAGTTCAACAAAAAAGAAGGGCATAAAATACATATGCGAGACATAATTTAATGATCCTAGGGTTGAAAAGAAACCAACTACCTTACAAACAAGCACAAAAGATGTGATAAGGACCCAAAGGAGGTGTGATGATTGGCTAAGCAGAGCGAAAGAGGCAAAGTTGATAGCCATTCAAGCAAGACAACACTTAAAAGGAATTTAAAGAGAAGGGTAATCAATTTAATTATCTTTATAGCAAGGATTTATTGTATCACCATCATATTATGTCTTTAAAATATTTTGATCATCGTGAGAATCATTCTAACTACAAGGATATGATGAAAGGTACCAAATGAAAAGAGGATCTTTTCCAAGAAGCCCCTATCCATCTTTCGAGCATTCTAATGATTGAGCCATTGCCATATGAGATGGAATTTCATGACACTATTGTGGAGAGACGTGTTTGAAAAAAATATTGTGAATCACAAAGATATAAGGGTTGGAGGTATCTCCACAAAACCCACTTCACCAAACGAGGAAGAGCTTATTGTTGGCAGCGCAAGGTATGTGTAATGTCCCCAATTTAGCCTTACGCTCTTCTTTTGGATTTAGCCTATTTTTGGGAACTCGTAGGTTAAGCAGAAGCTCGAATCAGGGTTTTCAAACTTCTTGGAGGACGTTTTCGTTTTTTTGTGGAGCTTGCACTTGGAAATGTTGAACTTGGATTGGAGATTCCTTCTAGGTTTTCTGAAAGCTTCGCGGTGAATTGTTTTACTTGGCACACAGAGCACTTTCAGGGACTTTTTATTTTTAGTAAGTTCAGGTTCGATGTCGGATCAGAATTTTGAAAATGGGGTTGGATTTGTCTCGTCAAGACCTTTCCAACGAGCTATAGATCTTCGATTTCTGACATCATCTTGGCTTCCGTTTTAAAGTCCGCAAAGTATATATTATTATTTAAATTGGACCTTGGTGCCTAGGTTTAACAACTTTAAGTTGTTTTAAAAAGATGTTCTTTATGGGGTGGGCACCTCATTAAAAGAATTAATTATAATTCTTATTGCATATTTAATCCAAGATTAAGTTGGACGCCACCTATTGGAGGATAGGGTTTCTAGAAGGGTCAAATGAAAATTATAAAAGGAAGCCTTTGGTCCGCACTTGGATCATCTTGAACTACAGGAATGTTATGCTGCCGGATTGGCTTGGGATTGCTTCGAGGAATGAAAGCCTCCTAGCTTGGCATTGTTTCTCGCTTGAAAGATAACGACTAGTGGTGAGATAGTGTAGTTTGATTGTTTTGTATGCAAGATTTGTGCATTGTATTCAGTGTGTTTTATTGATCAGGTTATGAGAAATTTAGGACTGTCATATTCATTACAGCACGCTGTGTTTTGTTCATAAGTAAAAAAAGACAAAAAAATTCATTGTGGGTATTGGTTTTATCTCTCTCTTGGTAATGGGCGCCCCTCTTCTGTAAATTGTAGATTTTTTAATGACTGCTGTGATTTTAAAAGGCAAATCGCCCCTCTTGCTGGACTGTATTCCCTGTAAGTGCATTGGGTTGCGTGCAATAATTATATAGAAACTTTCGGGTCTGATTGGTGTTCCAATCTTGGGCGCCTTCATCATTAGGGCCTTTTGCTTTTCGTTTCATGTCAATAGGATGAATTGGGTGAGAGATTTGTCCATTTTAGTGTGATCTCAGGATGCTGGTTTTACATTTAAAGGTGCAGATCAGAACAGACCGGAATCGTGAATCTGTGATTTTTGAGAAAAGAAAGCAGTCTCGGTGTGTTCCATTAATCAAGGAGGATTCTCTATTTAAATGCTTGTTGAATGGTTCTAATTTTATGCTCTTGGCAGACAAATTCTTGATCATATTGTAAGCTGGTAGTAGTACTAATAGCAGTTCTTAATCTTGCTTAATCATGATTTGTAATGCTGATCTTATATTATGAAACTGCATTGTAATACTTTACATCTCCATCATATGGTAGCTCACATTCTTGACGTTGAGTATTTCAGCATTCTTGTTTATTTCAGTACTTCGTAGCGCTCCGCCAAATGGTCGCCTCACTCCATACTGGATTGGGTAGCACATACTTGGTGTTGAGTTTCTTTAAAGCATTGTAATTCTTAGTACTCCACCATATGGTCGCCTCACTCTATACTGGATTGGGTAGCACATACTTGGTGTTGAGTTTCTTCAATACTTGTAGTAGTAGAAGATCCTCTGACCATATGCTCGCCATCATCGGCACCATTCTTAGTTAGAGTTCCTTCCAGCGCTATTTTTGTATTCAGATCCTCTGACCAATGCTCACACCTTGGCCTCCTCGAAATTCTGGTGTACATTCTGGTTAGAGTTGCTTCAGTTATCATTTGGTTTAAGGCTAATCCTAACGACTGTGTATTGCTCTACTGATTGTAATTGAAAGTTCAAAAAAATTTGGCTCGGAATCTTTCAGTATGATATTGCAGATTTGTTGCTCCCTCTTATGTTGTTGCAATATCTTTGTCATCATGAACCACATGCTAAAAAAGATGATAACTGTAATGTCCCCAAATAGGACAATTCAGCCAAAAAGGGGTTTCCCCTAAGATCCACAAAATTTTGATTCTGAAATTAACCAAATTAGCAAACCATAGTTCAAAGAGATGCTTCAAAAACATGCAATTTGCTTCCAAACCCTAGGCACCAATGTGCAATAAATAGATAGGTAATTTTCAGCAACTATCTTGAACAAACATCACCTCAAAATGATAAAAATAAGCCATGAACTAAAAATATAATTTTTGTACCTTTTTACCCTTTGGATGTGGATAAAAATCAGATTTAACCTCGTTGAAAAACATCTGATTTTATGCATAAAACAGAAGCTAAATATTTACCAATTCGCACTCAAACCCTTGGCAAAACTCATTAATAAATTATCAAAAATAGCCACACAAATTCAACGCCCTTTTTAGGCCTTCAAAGTGATCAAATTCCTTTCCAAACCTAGTCACCTTAGGTCAAAATTGCATATAAAAATCAGAATTAATATTTACCCTTCAACTAGGGTTTTAGACCCCTTCAAACATCAATCCCTCAAGCCCAATCAAGTCACTACACTTGAAAAAATTCAATCAATAAATATTAGCCACAAATCCACAATTTATGAAGTCAAAACCCTCATAAAATTTGCTTAGAAATGTAAATAAATAAATCAAAATTTATTATTTATTTATCCACTCGAAAAGACTTTGAAAACTTTGCCAAATCACATAGAAAGTCAATGCCACATTTCAACAATATTCATCAATAAATTCTAGTAATGAAATTAGGTCAATTGGACATCAAATTGACCATGAAATCTTCACAAACAAGTCGTCTCACTTTAGGGCAATTATCAAATCCATCTTTGCAAAGGTGGCATTAAAAGACACCATTTTGTCAAAAAACCTGCAAACACTTATTGGGCATGCATCCTAATATTTTTTCAAGCATAAAGAATCACAATATCAATTTTCAACATATTTTCAATTGAGATTTCTACCTTGTATTTGTACCCTCCAAAGGGGGGCGAACCATCTTAGGGGGGGTAAAATACCTCATAACTCTCCTTGCCGACTTTTTTAGAATATCTTTTCCTTTCTTTGATTAACTTTCAAGCTGACATTCATTTTTTTCAAATAATAATATTAAATTAATTGCCTAAATAATAAATAGTAATTAAATTTTTTTTCAAGAAATAATTCAATAATTATTATTTTTAAATATCATAGTGGTAAAAACCACTTTTTAAAAACTATTCTATTAATCAACTAGAGTTGCCTTATATGGATAAATGATAAAAATCACTATTCGGACAATTATAATGAATTAATAAAATAAAATCCCAAAATGAATTCTTTAGTCTATGGGGAAAGTAGACTAAAGGTTTTCAGTACCTACTCATAAGTGATTTGGAAATGGGGACAGTACAATCATTCCTTCTCAAAATTGTTTGCCCTCAAGCAACAACAAACTCGTATGCCCAATTACCATGTCCAAGTGGTAAAATTTGTTGTAGTGCTAAAAAAACTTGCTCCTGTACCTGTTAAGTGGAATATATTTTGCCAAAAAGCATAGCGTGACATTTTCCAAATGGATAAAGAATGTTATACCAAACTTTCTTCAATTCGAAAATGTAATCTTTCCATTTGCAAAGAGAAAACAAGCTTAACCCAATTGGAAAACATATCTTGCAAACGCATGTCATAATCGAGTAAACAAATTCATAGGGATCCCCTTATGTGAGATATGTATCATTCCATTTGTTGCCCTTTGTTAACTACTCTCATGTTGGACCATGTTCTCCAAAAAATGCAAACAGAAATCAGAATTGTGTCGTCTATAAGAAAAGGCCTCCAAGGCACATTTACCACCATGTATGGACATCCAAGTGTGAAATTTGCACCCAACAAGAGGCTGTCCCATGTTACTTACCTCCAACATGCATATGATTCTTTTCATACTTCCCAAAAGCTCTCCAACATTCTTACAAGAAGGCTGTACCTTCTCGGTGAGGAGGTTCTTTACGTCACCTTCACATGATGCCAACAATATTACATTTCCGGAATCTTGTGCAAATTGTTTTGTATGAAATCAATCAGTTTTCCCTTTATGTTGACATGGCTGTATATGCAAATAAACCTCGGGTTTTTTATGTGGACAAATGTAGAATTGATTGTACATATATCTCTCATGTCCCAAGAGCTTTATTCTTCCTACCAAGTGCTGGAAAGTGCCACAAGGATCATATTTCTTCTTTTCATCATGGCGGCCATGTGTGACCAAATAAATATTAGAGGGATGCTTAAACTGAATCCGAATGTATTGTTGTTCGTTGTTACACTTCACTTTTTTTCTATGCAAACCGTGACCCCAATCATTGATATTTCCAGAATTTATAGACAATTGAAGGTACATAACAAAATCAGACTTATTGCCCGTGTGAGAGAGTTGTAATAGTGACGTAGAAACTGAGTTTTCTAATTGTACCAAATCAAAATTACACCTAACAACATTTTCCCTTGTCACAAGTGTTAGAATGCTCCCAAAATCAGATTTCTTATGCATGATAGGTGGCTGCCATAGGTTCTTCAACTCATAATTTTTGGGAGTAAAGTTTTCATACCTTTTAACAACTACTTTTGACCTCTTAGTTGGCTGCCATGTACCAATTGTGCTTCTCTCTATGGGGTTCCAAAGCCCAAATTGTTGCCAATATTTTTTTGATTTGTTTGGAAAGGTAGGAAACAAATTCCCTTCACCAATTCATTTTGTCCAAGGCTGCTCATGATTTGGGCCTTTGCCCACTCGAGGGTAGTTTTCAAGTCTTCATCCATGTCATCTTCAACTCCTCCAATTGGTAGCCCATGTATGGGAACCAATCTACTCATTGCATTGCCCATTGTAAGAGATTTCCTAAATAAACTTATGAAACAAACAAATTAGGGAAATGATTGTTTTTTAATAACACCCCTTTGATCCACTTGCCAAGTTCTAGGATCCTTTCTCGATGTCTTGATCCTTCCTATCCATTTCACACAATGGATTGCCTCTTACATTTCACAATAAGTTGGATTCTTGATCTTTTCCCATACCCATTTTGATTGTATGCAAGTCCATCATAGTGTTCTTTTGTAATATCCCAAAATTCTACTCCTTTTCCACATGCCACTTTAAAGCTAACCAATGACAATTTAATGGACCCTTTGAAAATTGTTAAATCAAAGATGATCGCAGCACCCCAGAATAGTAACAACAATACACAGATTACAACACTGCCCACTCCACTTCACATAGCCAAGACAATTGACCCAAAGATCGCAGCAATTCAGTTTGGAGATCAGCGCTGCACCGTATTTAAAGAATCGCTGCACTAATGAAGATCGCTGGCCATCTTAAGGCAATGCCAATAATTTTCTAGGAAGGTTCAGCAAGTAACAACAATATTAATGCAATTAATCATTAATATATATTAGTAAAACCAACATTAATTTAATTAAAGTATTATGAAGGGATGCAACCATTTGGAAGATCACAACTTTCAATATTGGATTGTATGTATAAATGATTCATTTGCGGGATGGAGAGAATCATTCATTAAAAACATTTATGTATTAACATTATATCCCGTATCCATTAAGGATGAAAACCCTTAGTGTGTGAACAGGGGTAAGGACGAAATTTTTTATCACCTCAACTCAAAGACGAAAACCCTTGTGGTTGTTTGTAATATTTGAAATATGGAAACTTTGTAATCATTTTATATTCAATTCAATATATTATTATCTAAAAATAAAAAAAATTATATATTTGTTATAAAATGAAATTTCAAGAAAAACAATATTTTCCATATAATACCCTGTTTCGGGATATTAAATCTTTTCCTTCAAGCATTCCCTCATTTCATTGTGCATTGATCTATCAAGAAGCCCCTTTGTGCTATCCAACCTTGTCAAGGCTTGCTCTCCCTTTTTATTTGTGCTTAGGAATTGTTCCTTCCAAGTTCTTTCATCAAATCTAGAGTCATGCAACAAATTTGAACAATTATTAGATACCAAACAAAAATCATCATTCAATTCATACCTTTCTATGAATATCTCGGTTTCCTTGGTTTTTTCAAAATTATGTTTTTGAATACCAAAGTTTGAGGTACTTGGCTGCCCCAAAGCACCCAACATTTCCTCATTTTCATCTATTACTTGTAGCCCCTTTTGCTGCTCCAAAAACTCAAATTTTTGGTCCTCACAATTTCTTAGTCTAAGCTGCCCAAAAGTGTCATTTTTTTGTAGCTCACATTTCTCCTTCGAATCTATTTTTTTCTTTTCCTTGGCTCTTTCATAGGAACCTTCATGAAGGGTTGTCTCTTCATTCTTTCCTTCCAACTCTCTGTGTAGTTCAATCCTCTCTTCCTCTAACAAATAAGGCCTCAATTTTTCCTCACAATTAATTGCAACATTTTCAAACAACATATGTGCAATTGAATTTTTTTTTCTTTTATAACCTCAAACTTGTCAACAAGATAGATAATAATGGCTCTGAAAGATCATCACTCTCATTGAGTGTCAAAATCAACATTCTCTGCATAGAAGCTACACTATTTTTGGTGGGATTCTTACCAACAATTGCAAGGAAATGTTGAAACATTTCAACAAGCTCATCACATTCCAAATCTAACATTAAAACACATGACTTGATTTTCACTATAGTCTCTAGTAATGTGACCCTTCTAACAAAAGAAGTCTCCATAATCAACTGAAATATCTCCCTCATAATTTTGTGACTGTAAGGAACCTTGGGAGTAATTAGTCTCAAAATTTCATTGATACAACTAGTAGCCAAATATCTTACCTCTTCACTTGTATCTCTAAAGAGTTGATGTTGAACCAAGTCATTGAGGGATGTACCACCCATTTCATGGACTCATATTGTGTTTGACTCACTTTGGATAACCTCCTTTCTACTTCTTTCAAGGTGTTGATTACGCTTTGCATCGATTGGCATAGGTTTCTTAGCTTTCTTCATGCATTGTAGAGCCTATTTTTCTCCATTTCTTTCATGGATTCTTCCTCTTTTCTGATAACACAAAATCTTTTTACTTGCTTGTATCCAAATCTGCAACACCAAACCTCACAGGTGGACAAGATCAGTGCTCTGATACCATTGTAATGCCCTCAAATGAGACAATTCAACCAAACACAAAATTCTGAATTCTGAAATTAGCCAAATCAACAAACCCTAGTTCAAAGAGATGCCTCAAAAACATGCAATTTGCTTCCAAACCCTAGGCATCAATGTGCAATAAATAGATAGGTAATTTCCAACAATTAGCTTTAGCAAATATCATCTCAAAATGATCCAAAATAAGTGACGAACTGAAAATATAAATTTTGTACCTTTTTATCCCTTGGATGTGGATGAAAATCAGATTTAACCTCGCTGAATTTTTTTTGGGTTTATGCATAAAACAACAGTTGAATATTTACCAATTCTCACTCAAACCCTTGTAAAAAATCATTAATAAATTACCAAAAATAGTCACACAAATTCGATGCCATTTTCAAGTCTTCGAAGTGATCAAATACCTCTCTAAACCTAGTCGCCGTATGTCAAAACTGCATATAAAAATTAGAATTAATATTTACCCTTCAACTAGGGTTTTAGACCCCTTCAAACATCAATCCCTCAAGCCCAATCAAGTTGCTATACTTGAAAAAATTCATTGAATAAATATTAGCCATAAATCCACAATTTATGAAGTCAAAACCTTCATAAAATTTGCTCAAAATATAAATAAATAAATCATAATTTATTATTTATTTATCCATTCGAAAAGACTTTGAAAACTTTGCCAAATCGCATAGAAAGTCAACGCCACACTTCAACAATATTCATCAATGAAACTAGGTCAATTGGACTTCGAATTGATTATGAAATCTTCACAAACAAGTCACCAAGCAAGTCGTCCCACTTTAGGGAAATTATCAAATTTACCTTAGCAAAAGTGGCGTCAAAATACACCG
Source organism: Torreya grandis (assembly GCA_037957365.1). NCBI lineage: Eukaryota > Viridiplantae > Streptophyta > Pinopsida > Cupressales > Taxaceae > Torreya > Torreya grandis. The sequence continues at coordinate 1,578,237 of JARHVA010002282.1, read as the reverse complement.
TTTTGTCAAATAATCAGCTCCAAAAATCTACAAACACTTATTGGACATGTATCTCAATATTTGTTCAAGCATGAAGAATCACAATATTAATTTTCAGCATATCTTCAATTGAGATCTTCACCTTGTATTTGTATCCTCCAAAGGGGGCGAACCACCTTGGGGGGGTAAAAACTTCATAACTCTCCTTGCCAACTTTTATTTAGACTATCTTTTCCTTTTTTTTATTAACTTTCAAATCGACATTCTTCTTTTTCAAATAATAATATTAAATTAATTGCCTAAATAATAAATAGTAATTAAAATTACTTTTAGGCAACAATCCAATAATTATTTCTTTTTAATATCATAGTGGTAAAAACCATTTTAAAAAAAATATTATATTAATGAACTAGAATTGTCTTATATGGATAAATGATAAAAATCATTATTCGGGCAATTATAATTAATTAATAAAATAAAACCTCAAAAAGAATCATTTAATCTATTGGGAAAGTAGATTAAAGGTATTCAATACCTACTCATAAATGCTTTGAAAATGGAGACATTACAGATAAGGTAAAGGAGAACTTGTAATATAGAGCATATAGTTCTTTTTGGTCAAATTCAAAATTGTTTGTGCATAACAGTGTGGGATCTAGGTGAAAATTTCAGAATTAGTGCTGCTGTCATCATAAAAATCAACCACCACATGATTTCTTTTGCATCCATACAAGTGTGTTGGCAAGTATTTTCAGTCATAAGATGGAGCATTTTCTAGTTGGTAGTTGTTGGGAAAGAATTTGCAGCCTTTACAAAAGTATTTTCAGTCATTAAAACGCTCACATTTCATGTTTTTGCAAGGAGGTTTCAATTTTGTATCTGTTCTATTTTCAAGTTGCTAACTTTGGTAAAATCAGATTATAAGTTGTTATTTCCAGACTTGAATAGCTGCACGATTGATCTTTTTGAGGCCGTTAAATCATTGAGAATTAATTTATAAAGTATATTGGAGGGAAATGATATAAAAAGGAAAAAAGAGGTTCATTTTAAGGATCATATTATTTTTAGCAATTGAAGTCATAAGTTTGCGCATGATTTATTTGGCTTCATCCATTAAAGACAAAACTCTTCATTGGAAGATTGAAGTAAGGATGGAAACCCCTACCCTCATTTGGGCATCCTTATTTCAGGGGTTGCAAAGGGCAAAAGTGGTTTGTTTGAAGTGTTTAAACACCATTTTCAAGTTGAACATGGCAGCCTAGCGCATTAAGGAGGATTGGCGCAGCAGTATAGAGGGCAGTGACTGAGTTTGAAAACCCTAGAAGGCAGAAAATTGATTTGTGTGGGCAGCGACCCTTGTTGGGATTTGAATGTGCCATGTGTGAGGTGAAATAAAGCCAAATTTGTTGTTTAAGGGCTTGGACATTGGTCTGATATTTTTGTTGAATTTTCCAGCAATTTATTTGATCAATAAATTCAGTTTTGAGGATACTTTATTGGGCTGAAATACTATTGAATTTTAGGAAGTATTTTTAATAATTAAATATGGAATTTGTGCCCTAAATCTGAATTTTCAGAATTTTAAATTTTTTATTTGCTTAGGGTTTGAATTGATAAAGACTTTAAGATTTGACAATGGGGCTGAATTTACTTCCAAGCAGTATCAAAACTATTGTAGAAATAAAGTAATCCATCGACAGTTGGCAGCGCCATGCACTCCACAGTAGAATGGGGTGCCCTTTGGTTCTAATTCTGCCTTAAAAGGGACAATATAGTCTGATTGTTTTGTTGCATTTGCAAAGTTTAAAGCATTGATGGAAAACCAAACAAACTGACAGATCAAGACTTTAAAAACTAACAATGGGGCTGAATTTACTTCCAAGCAGTCTTATAACTATTGTAGAAAGAAAGTAATTCATTGATAGTTTGCAGCCCCATACACTCCATAGTAGAATGCGTTGGTTGATAGGCATAATCACACTATCATGTAGATGGCTCGGTCCATAATGCATAATGGGGGTGTGGGTAATGTCTCCATTTTTGGATCACTTATGAACAAGTACTGAAGACCTTTAGTCTATTTTTGTTATAGATTAAGGGATCACTTTTGAGGTTTTATTTTATTAATTAATTATAATTGTTCAAATAGTGATTTTTATCATTTATCCATATAAGACAATTTTAGTTGATTAATAGAATATTTTTAAAAGTGGTTTTTACCATTAGGTAATTAAAGGATAAATAATTATTGGATTATTACTTAAAAGTAATTTTAATTATTATTTATTATTAAGGCAATTAATTTAATATTATTTTTGAAAAAAGAGGAATGTCGACTTGGGAGATGAACAAAGAAAATAAAAGATATCTTAAAAAGTCGACAAAGAGGTGTTATGAGGTATTTTACCCCCTCAAAGTGGTTCGCCCTTTTTGTAGGGTACAAATACAAGGCGGAGATCTTATTCTTTATATGTTGAATATTATTTTGTGAATCTTCATGCTTGAAGAATGATTGGGATGTATGCCCAATAATTGTTACCGCGATTTTGAGCCGATTTATCAATAAAAATGTGTTTTTTGACATCACCTTACAAATAAATATTTTGTTTCTTGCCCTAGTAGAGGCAATTTGCCTTGGTTAACTTTGGAGAGGGTTTTGATGACAAATTTGGTGTCCAATTGCTCGAAACAAGTTGTAATTTATTGCTAATTTTTTGAAGTGTGGTGTTGGGTTTGTTGGATGATTGACAAGGTTTTCAAGTGTTATTTGATTGGAAAAATAAACAATAATTTTTCGAATTATTATTTATTTATTTGACATAATTTTATGGTGAATTTGACTTCATGAAATGATGATTTGGGCTTAATAAATATTTTATTATTTTTTCTAACTATGGCAATTTGGTTAGGCAAGCTTGGAAGGTCTTTGAGGGTATCCTAGACCTTAGTTTGTGAAGAATATTTAATTCTGATATTATTACAGCCTTTTGATTTGGGGCGACTTGACTTGGGAGGTTGTTTGGTCACTTTGGGAGCCCTAGAAAAGAGGTAGAATTATTCAAATATTTTTGGCATTTTTTAATGATGATTGCAAGGGTTTGAGGGAGATTTTGGAGAGAGAACTGCTATTTTTTTGAGAAAAATCAAATATTTTTCATCAAACATATTTCAAAAATTTATCTTCATTCAAGTGGAAAAAGGTACACTTTCATTAATTTTCAGTTGTTGCTCATATTTGCATGTATCGAAGTGAATTAAAGTTGAATCAATTGTTAGAAATTCTCTGTTCATCTCTTGTACTTTGGCACCAAGGGTTTGGTGAGATTTAGGTGTGTGTTGAAGCTTCATTCTTCAATTAGGGATGGTTGATTTTTTAAATTTCAGAATTCATAATTTATTTGCATAATATTGGGATTTTAGGGAAAATTTTTATTTGGTCTTTTAGCTCAAAAAGGGGACATTACAGTAGTATCATAGCACCGACCATGTTCATCTGTGATTTTGGTATTGATTTAGATACAACCAAATAAAAGTATTTTGGATTATCAGAGAAGAGGAAAAGTCATGGATGACCAATGGTTTGTTTCAGAACAGGGTAAGTTTTTGTAGGGCTTGATCAAAGAGAGCCATAATGATCTTCAACATACATTGGGTATGCAATTTGCAGCTATGTTGAAGGCTACTTTAGCTCCAAGCAAGAGTCATCCCTTCAATGGAGAAGGAAATTCGAGTGACAATGAGAAGTTTTCCACCAAACCTCATAAATTATTCAAGGCTACTTTTTTGCAAAGAGAACGAATGATTGAGATTGAGACATCAATGTGACCCACTTGATACATGCCAACAAGAGTATGCAACCCTCAATTTTGATACACAAGTACTCTTGTCTTTTCGTGATTTTTGTGAGATGAAGAATGATTCAAAATCAAGAGGACCAAGCATGCAACCTTGTAGAGATTTGCAACAAAGGTTGGGTAAGGTTTCTCTCCCTAATTTTGATGGTACTGATAAACTTCCAATGAGATCGTGGTTGCAAAAATTGGACACCTATTTGTCACACTACACTTGGAGGGTGTTGCTCATGAGTGGTGGTTTCATGGCATGATCACACAAGGCCATGAATCTATTACTACATTGGAAGAATTTAGCAAATGGATAATGAAAAGGTTTGATAGAAGAGATCCGGAAATCCACTTTCATGAGTTGGCACAACTCAAACAAGATCATGATGTTGAAAGTTATGTTGATTTTCAAATGATTTCCATCATAGTACCGGATGTTAGTGAAAGAAGATTGATTGTTCTCTTTATGAAGGGTTTGATTGAGCCTTTGAGAGGTTTGGTAAAAGCTTTTAACCCTCTTTCTTTGCTAGATGTGATTACTTCCCTAATTTTGATGGTACTGATAAACTTCCAATGAGATCGTGGTTGCGAAAATTGGACACCTATATGTCACTCAACCCCATGTTTAAGGATGAGGCTCTCAAATTTGTCACACTACACTTGGAGGGTGTTGCTCATGAGTGGTGGTTTCATGGCATGATCACACAAGGCCATGAATCTATTACTACATTGGAAGAATTTAGCAAATGGATAATGGAAAGGTTTGATAGAAGAGATCCGGAAATCCACTTTCATGAGTTGGCACAACTCAAACAAGATCATGATGTTGAAAGGTATGTTGATTTTCAAATGATTTCCATCATAGTACCGGATGTTAGTGAAAGAAGATTGATTGTTTTCTTTATGAAGGGTTTGATTGAGCCTTTGAGAGGTTTGGTAAAAGCTTTTAACCCTTTTTCTTTGCTAGATGTGATTACTAAAGCTTTGGATCTAGAATGTTCAACTTATAGGGGCAATGTTTGGCCAAAAGAGCAGCCAAGGGCGGCCAAAAGAGCAGCCAAGGGCAGCCACTTATTCACTGCCAAATGTGTGAAATACATGATAGCCAAAGTTTGATTTTAGTGGGCCATCAAAGACACCAAGTGGGCAGCCTAGGGCAACACCTAATATGCCACCAAAGAAGCCTTTTCAGCCCTATAGCAGCAATATGAAGGATGCAAGAGATGAATTAAGAAGGAAATGTTTGTGCTTCACTTGCAAAGATCCATGGACTAAAAGTCATTGTTGTATGGGCAAAGGACAAGTCCATTACATTGAGGTTATTGATGATGATTCGGATTTTGATATTATTGATACTAATGTTGAGCAAAATGAAAATGTTGTTGATGAGCATGTGCATGAAAAGGACACAAGACTTGGGTAGCACACTTGCTTCTCTTTCAAGAGCTCCCAGATATCATGCATTCAGGGTGAAAGGCACATTGAGAGGACAAAGGGTGACTACATTGGTTGATAGTGGAGCCACACATAACTTCATTGATGGATGCTTGGTTAAGAAGATGGCATTGGAAACCACGGATTGCAAGGACTTCAATGTGACTATGGCAGATGGGTTCACTATTTCTTGTTTCAAGAAGATTTCACAACTTCCACTCACTCTTGGGAAGCACAAGGTAATTGATGATTTTTATGTTGTTGACATTGGGGACATTGATATTGCTTTGAATGTTCAATGGTTACATTCATTAGGTGAATTCACTCAAAATTATAAAACCAGGGAGCTAAAATTCTTCAAAAATGGCAAGGAATGGTCCTCAAGGGTCTAGCTAATGGTGCTCCACAAGAAGTGTCCATGAAGAGGATGCAAAGGGCTTTTAGGAGGGGTCAAATTACATTGGTAGTAAGCTGCCTTATTACAGTGAAGTCAGAAAAAACAGAACAATAGTCCCTGCATGGTGAGTTACAAGCTATTCTTGATAAGCATGTTCATATTTTTGATGAGTTGCCTTATGGGTTACCACTAATATAGGTTTTGAGCATAATATCGAGTTGGAATTGGATGCCAAACTGGTTATTGTCACACAATATCGTCACCCAAGAGCTTTCAAAGAAGAAATTGAAAAGACCATTAAAGAATTGCTTGACATGGAGCACATAAGGCCTAGCTCAAGTCCCTTTGCTTCTTCAGTGGTGCTAGTAAAAAAAAAGGATGGCACTATGAGGATGTGCATTGATTACAGGTTGTTGACTAAGAAGACTATCAAGAATAGGTATCCTATACCTAGGATTGATGAATTGATTGAGGAGTTGCATGGTGCTACTTACTTTTCTAAGATTAACTTGAGATCCGGTTATCACCAAATCAAGGTTAAAAAAAAAGGATGTACATAAAATTGCATTTAGATGTCATTTTGGGCATTTTGAGTTTTTGGTTATGCCTTTTGGATTGATTAATGCTCCTGCTACTTTTCAATTATGTATAAACAACATATTTAGCAAATATCTAAGTTTGTGCTAGTTTTCTTTGATGACATTCTTGTATATAGCAAAAATTTGGAGCACTTGAGACACTTGGATTTGGTTTTGGGCACTTTGGGGCAGTATTCTTTCTTTGCAAAGAAATCTAAATGTGAGTTTGGACTAATAGAAATTTTGTATTTGGAACATGTTATCAATGCACAAGGTGTTCAAGTGGATAAACAAAAAATCACAGCCATCATGGATTGGTCTATTCCCTCTACAATCACACAATTGAGAGGTTTTTGTGGTCTTTGCAGTTATTATAGGAGATTTGTGAAGGTTTCTCACAACTACCCTCTTGATTGATTTGACTAAGAAAGGGGCTTTCAAATGATCCAAAACAACCCAACTAGCATTTAAAAAACTCAAAGAGGTAATGTGTTCTTGTTCAGTTATTGCTATTCTGGAATTTTCTACTCCTTTTTTTAGTTGAATGTGAGCTTTAGGGGAAGGAATAGGGGCTGTCCTAATGCAGAATAAACACCCTATTGCTTTTGACTGTAGAAAACTCAAAGATTCAAAAAATGTGTATTCAATCTATGACAAGAAGATGTTGGTAGTCATGCATGCTTTGAGTAAGTTTAGACAATATTTGGTTTGTGGCAGATTTATTGTAAAATCGGATCACAACAGTTTGAGGTTTTTTTTCAATAAAAAAAATTGAATGACAAGCAACAAAAGTAAGCAAGGTGCAAGCTTATGATTTTGATATTGAAATGTGAAAGGTAAAAACAATGTGGTAGTGGATGCACTTTTAAGGAAGCCTTGTTTGGAATTGTTTGACGGCAAACAATTGTGAGAAGGGAGGATTGTAATGTTCCAATTTCTAGATCACTTATGAATAGGTACTAAAGACCTTTAGTCTACTTTTTTCATAAATTAAGGGATAATTTTTGGAGTTTTATTTTATTAATTAATTATGATAGCCGGAATAGTGATTTTTATCATTTATCCATATAAAACAATTCTAGTTGATTAATAGAATATTTGTAAAAATGGTTTTTACCACTATGGTTATTAAAAGATAAATAAATATTGAAATATTGCCTAAAAGTAATTTTAATTATTATTTGTTATTAAGGCAATTAATTTAATATTATTTTTAGAAAAAGAGGAATGTCGGTTTAGGAGATGAATAAAGAAAAGAAAATATATCTTAAAAAGTCGGCAAGTGTTATGAGGTATTTTACCCCCTCAAGGTGATTCACCCCCCTTTGGAGGGTACAAATACAAGGTGGAGATTTTATTCTTTATATGTTGAATATTATTTTGTAAATCTTCATGCTTGAAGAATTATTGAGATGTATGCCCAATAATTGCTCTCGTGGTTGTACGCTGATGTATCAATAAAAAAGTGTTTTTTGACATCACCTTACAAAGAAATATTTTGTTGCTTGTCCTAAGTGAGATGCTTTGTCTTAGTGATCTTTGGAGAGAGTTTTGAGGACAAATTGGGTGTCCAATTGCTCAAAACAAGTTGCTAGAATTTATTGATAATTTTCTAAAGTGTGGCATTGGGTTTATTGGATGATTGACAAGGTTTTCAAGAGTTATTTGATTGGAAAAATAAATAATAATTTTTTAAATTATTATTTATTTATTTGACAAAATTTTATGGTGAATTTGACTCCATGAAATGATAATTTGGGCTTAATAAATATTTTATGATTTTTCCTAATTGTGGCGATTTGGTTAGGCAAGCATGGAAGGCCCTTGAGGGGGCCCTAGACCCTAGTTTGTGAAGAATATTTAATTCTGATTTTATTGCAGTCTTTTGACTTGAGGAGACTTTACTTGGGAGGTTGTTTGGTCACTTTAGAAGGCTTAGAAAGAAGTTGGAATTATTCAAATATTTTTGACATGTTTTCTATGATGATTGCAAGGTTTGAGGAAGATTTTGGAGAGAGAGCAACTATTGTTTTTTTTAGAAAAACCAATATTTTCCATCAAGCATATTTCAGAAATTTATCTTCATTCAAGTGGAAAAATGTACTCTTTCATTAATTTTTAGTTGTTGCTCATATTTGCATGTTTCAGCATGAATTAAGGTTGAATCACTTGCTAAAAATTGTTTATTTATCTCTTGTACTTTGCCGCCAAGGGTTTGGTGAGATTGGGTGTGTGTTGAAGCTTCATTTTTCAATTAGAGTTGGTTGATTTTTCAAATTTCAGAATTTAGAGTTTATTTGCATAATATTGGGATTTTAGCGAAAACTCTTATTTGGTCTTTTAGCCCAAAAAGGGGACATTACAGTGTGTCGTACAAATACTGGGGAGAAGCAGTGAACATGCATATCCTTAATAGAAGTCCCTGCAAAGCTTTGAAGAATGTCACACTTGAGGAAGCATGGTCTGGAATCAAACCAGAGGTAACACATTTTCGTTTTTTTGGTTATGCTGCATATACTTTGGTTCCTAATAGAAAGAGGACTAACTAGATTCCCATAGTGTTAGATATTTTTTTGCTGGCTATAGTGACCAACCTAAGGCCTATAGACTTCAGAGACTTATTAATGTTTCCACTAACAAGATAATTGTTAGTCGAGATGTTGATGTGAAGGGGACAAAATCCTTCTTTGTTTGTAACCAATAAGCATTCTCTAAGGTACTTGAATCTAGTGTTGTCATTCTTTTGAAAGATGAGGAATCAAGATCATTCAATGCCTTGTCACAAACTCTAGTGCAACAATCTATGGCTGATATTTCCAATACTCCAATAATATATCAATGATGCCAACCAACATTGGTTAACACTCAGGCTAATATTCAGTCAATACATGATTCTTTAGTACATCAAAGGCCTAAGTGGTTTTACTCCACTCTAAAGGATGTGCGAGAGGATGAAATGTCTCAATCAAATGCATGGTCTTGAAGGACAAGAAATAAAGTTGTGGATTCAATTGAGGAGCATATGTTCATTTTGCTTTTGCTTTTGATCTTTTCACGATATCTAAACCACAGAGGTATTCTGTAGTGAAATACAAACCTGGATGGAAGATTGCCATGCAGTCACAATACGATGCCTTGATGAAGAACAATAATTGGAAATTGGTGGAGTTACCTCTAGATAAATGACCCATTGGTTGCAAATGGGTGTACAAAATAAAATGCAAAGTTGATGGTACTTTGGATAAGTACAAGCCCATCTTGTTGCGAAAGGTTTTTCCCAACAGGGGGGAATAGACTATGAGGAGATTTTTGCTCTCATTGTGAAGATGGTCACATTTTGGTTGCTTCTCTCTCTACCAGCTTAGTTTGGAAGGAAAGTGTTTTGGATGGATGTCAAAGTGCTTTTTTGAACGAAGATTTGGATGAGGATGTCTACTTGATGCAATTTGAAGATTTTCATGTGCCTAGTAGTGATCATTTGGTTTGTAGATTCATCAAGTCTCTATCTGGGCTTAAGCTGGCCCTCGAGCCTGGTATATCAAAATTGATCAACATCTACAAGTTTCTGGATTCAAAAGTAGTTTTTCTGATCCAAATTTTTCTGTCAAAAGTGATGGTGATGACATTGTGATACTCATTATCAATGTTGATGGTCTTGCCATCATAGGTACTAGGGCCATTGCAATTGAACGAGTAACACTAGATTTGTGTGTTGCTTTTGACATGATTGATCTAGGCCTCCTACACTACTGCTTAGGTGTAGAATTCTGACAACATGACCATCTCATTTTCAAAGCTCAGGGCAAGTATGCAACAACTCTTTTGAATAAGTTTGGAATGATGGATTGTAGTCTTGCTTCTACACCTTTGGGGGTCAAGCTGAAGTTGTCAGCGCATGAAGATTCATCACCTGTCAATGAATCACTCTATAGATAGTGGGTAGTCTGATATATCTTACATCCCCATGACCAGATCCATGTTTTGTTGTTAGCTATATTTCTTGATTTTTATGTCAACAAAAGCTCATTCATTGGACAAGAAAACGTATTTTGAGATATGTCAAAGGAACTCTTGACTTTGGCATCCTATATCAGAGGGTAGAAGATTTCAGATTGACAGGTTACACAAACTCTGATTGTGGAGGATCAATAGATACTCAGAGGTCTACCACTGGGTACATATTTTCCTTTGGTTCAGGGGTTGTTTCGATAGTGTTGAGACTCAGACTCAACAAAGACTTGGCAAGCCTATTTTTGCCTCGGACTTGGACTCGGCAAGACTCGACAAATTTTAAAGAATCATTAAAAATAGTAAATTTTAAGAGGAAAAACTATTAAAATATATTCCATATCAAATCCACTTAGAAATACACTTAAAACTAGTCAAAATGTTAGAAAATGAGAAAAATAAAAGAGAAGTGTTTATGTAATTTACGGTTACCTCTTGTGGATGCACCATCGAATCAGCACCAAGCCTCCAAGAATGCATTCCCACACACGATCCATAGTGCACACACTTTGACTTGAAGCTTTGGATCAGCCAATGCACTTAAAAACAACCAATCCCTTGAAGCTCCAACCTCCAAGGCTCCAACAATACACTCACTTGCTGCTAAACCAACCTTTGCACACAATCAATCAACTTCTTTGAAGCAAAAAACAAAACAAATCTAAATGATTCAATCACAATGGTGTGAGCCTTGAAAGTGAAGAAAATGAAAAATGGAATGGGCATGTGAAAACAAAGTTAGAATGAGTGAATGGTTGCTTGAAGATGATAGAATGCCTTGTAGGCATAGTTCACATACTCATACTTGGAGAGTACTCGTCCAACCCCCCCAAAAGTTTACTCGGCGATTAATCGACAACCAATCATCATTAATTGGCAAAGTAAAAAAAATACTTTAATTTTTAAAAAAACATAAATTTTATGAAAGTATAGTTACAAAATGTATCAAATGAGTCTATAAAATGTGTGATGTCCCCTCCTAGCTAGAGACATTACTCAAGCCTTGGATTAGCATATCATTCTGACCCTCGTAGGCTAATAGGATTGAATAGAGGGTCCCCTAAGGATTGGCATCATTTCCAGTGCGCAGAGAGCTTCACTTTGGTCTTCGTTTGGCTTCATTCGGATGTCATTTGCTCTACTTACTATTTTTAGTTAGTGGAGTTAGAGATGGGTCACTGCTATTTTCAGCAAAAGGGGTTGGTCATATGCAGATTTTTTGTGCCAGTTTCCAGTTCAGACGGCGTGCAAAAATGATGAGTAATAATGGAGATATTAATATTTATTTGGCCGAAATAAATATTAAGTTTTGAGCTTATATTATTAAGTTATAATATAATTTTATATTATAACTTAAGTCACTTAAATAAAGGGTCAAGTTATCATAGATGGGGCCAAGTGAACAATTAATTATAAAAGAATTATTTATGCACCAACTATAGAGTTTTAAGTAAAAAAATTAAAAAGTGGGAATATATCTTTTATCTCACAGTGGCCAGGAAAGAGTTTGAGCTCTCATAAGAAAAGGATAAAAGGGACTTATGGGCTCGTTCTCAAGCATGTTATGTGAATGTTATTTTGTGGAGAATATTTGTCTTAGGCTTGTGGAATTTTCTGAGGGTTTCAGTCGTCAGAAAGACTATGAGTATCCGTACAGAAGAATGTGAGACTTATGTATATCAACATTCAGAGGCTGTGAAATACCAACTGATATTGCTTTAGAATTGGCTTCATTTGGGAGTCAGATTTGCGCAGATTTGTGGAGATTTCCTTCAATATTGTAGGTTGATTGTACTTCTAATTTTTGATGTGAGTTTAATGATCAATTTACATCCATTAGTGTAGTGGTACAACTGTTGTAATAAATGTGCTGTGTGCAGCCAGCAAAGAGGAAATAAGTTTTTTTTAAATAATCTTGGTACTCTTTATCTTATATTTTCCTCAGTCTATTTCATATGAATAAATGTAAGAGTTTCATGCTGACTGGTTGTAATACATGAAGCTATTTGGTTATAAATTGAATTTAAATAAAGTTTTCGCAGTTCTGTTGTGCTTTAGGGCATTATCTGTCTTTAAGATTGGTATATATATATCGAGACATTGCAAAGAAACAAACATAAATGCAACATGTTCAACTAAACCACAGAGGTTAGCTTGAAGAGCTTGTGAAGGGTTCTTACATTGGTATTTGAGCTACATCCCTGCCATATTGAGGGTTTGGGATTCATATGCAGCCACAGGAGGTTGGACCTCACATATACTACACTCACAGAAGAGCTTTGTTTGACAAAGAACAGGAATTTGATCGGCAGCCGGGCACCATGGGTAACAGGCTAGAAGGTAGCCCACCTAGAGGCAACAGGAATGAGGATTAGGGAACAAGGGAATTTTTCAGAGCCATGGTTACAGGACAGTGGCAGATGGCTCAGGCCTTGCAGGCATTCACCACCATGATTGAGTGCATGAGCCCACAAGATAGACAGAATCAGGAGCAAGGGGATAACAGGGGTGCAGTGGGATCACCTAGAGCTCATAGGACTCATTCCAGGACAGGAGATAGGCCTACTCGTCCTACTTTCATTAGAGATGACCCTAAGGAAGCACTTGCAGAAGAAGCAGGAGAGGAGATGTTCGCAGATATCCTCATGGCTGCGAATGACGAATGGGAATTATTAGCTCCACAGGTGCGAGAGAGGATGACCTTTGAGAGGTTTGTGAACCAGAGGAGAGAACACTACCGAGCAGTCAGGCAAAACAGGAGGCCCAGGAATCAAAACAGTGAATTGAAGCATGCTACAAGCAAGCTTACTTTGCCTACATTTGATGGTAGTGGCAAGATGACTGCTCAAGCTTGGATCCATAAGCTGGATACATTTCTAGCCTTGAGACCTATGATAGAGATTGATGCCATTAAATATGCCACCTTGCATTTTGAGGAAGTTGCACACGATTGGTGGTATCATGGGATGGTCACCCTCCAACATAATCAAGTGACAGCGTATCAGGTCTTTGTGGATAGACTCATGGAAAGATTTGATAAGAAAGATCTAGAAGTTTACTTCAGAGACTTAGCACAGCTGAAACAAATAGGAAACTTAGATCATTTCATCAATGAATTTCAGTGGTTGGCAGTTATGGTGTCAAATATCTCGGAGAGAAGGTTGATAGTTTTGTTCATTGAGGGCTTATCTGAGCCACTAAAGGGTTGGATAAAGGCTTTTGATCCTAGTTCAATGCAGGAAGCCATGAAAAAGGCAATGAGTATGGAGCATGCAGTGTCAGCTAATAAATTTCAGTCCAAAGGTGCATCCCCAAGCAAAGATAGTAAGCCATTCTACAAGAAACCTAAGAGGACTGATCTTAAAAATGAAACAAAAGGAAAAACTTCAGCACCTTTCGATAAGGAAACACTTAATGATTTGAGGAAGAAAAAGTTGTGTTTTTGGTGTAAAGGTCCATATGATGCAAATCATGATTGTCTTTTCAGACCCAAGGGTAAAGCGAACTGTATTATGTGGGCATATTATGAAGATTCAGAATCAGAAAGTTCAGACCAGCAATCTGATTCAGAGGAATCAATAGGGGAAAAAAAAGAAAAGGATCTTGAAAAGTTGTCCAAAATGGAATCGCGGGATGGGCAAGTAGAAGGGCAACTTAAGGAGGCTGGTCTCACTAGCATTCAGCAGGAGAGATCATTCCGGATGAGAGGAGTACTTGTGGGACATCGAGTTATCACTTTGGTTGATACAGGGGCTACTCACAATTTTATTGATGCTAGACTGGTAGAGAAGCGTGGGATACAGACAGAGGAGTTTGGAGGCATCAGAGTGAGGGTAGCTGATGGCTATGTCCTCAAATGTGATCGTAAGATCACTGGACTTCCCTTGAGAGTCAATAACTATGACTTCAAGGCAGACTTTTATGTTGTGCCGATGGGAGACACGGATGTAGTCCTTGGTATGAGCTGATTGCATGACATTGGTGAGTTTACTCTCAACCTTAAGGAGATGGAGATGAAATTTAAGGTGAATGGAAAAACTCATGTGCTTAAGGCAATCAGAGATAGTGAGTTTAGGAAGATTTCTTTCAGGCGTATGGAGAGGTTGATTCGTCATGAGCAGGTGGAGTGGGCAACATAGTGCATGTTGATGCAATCACGGGGGGGGGGGCGGGGGCAGCAAAAAACAGAGTACCACCCTGATATTCGTGAGCTTAGAGTCAAGCACTCTAAGGTTTTCAGTGACATCCCACCAGGTAGACCTCCAGACAGGGGTGTTGAGCATATTATAGAATTGGAGGGAGCTAAACCCATCATGATTACACCATATAGACATCCTAAGAGGTTGAAGGATGAGATTGAGAAAACTATAAAGGAGTTGCTATGGGCCATATCAGACCTAGTAAGTCTCCTTTCGCTTCTTCAGTGGTGTTAGTGAAGGATGGGACATTGAGAATGTGCATAGATTACAGGGTACTGAACAGGAAGACAATAAAAAACAGGTACCCCATTCCCAGGATCGATGAGTTGATAGATGAGCTTCATGGAGTATGCTTCTTTTCGAAAATTGATTCGAGATCAGGATATCACCAAATCCAAGTGAGCAGGATATAGAGAAGACTGCCTTCAGATGTCATTGTGGCCACTTCGAGTTCATAGTTATGCCATTTGGGCTAACTAATGCACCTGCCACATTCCAGGCTACGATGAACAGGGTCTTCCATCTTTAGTTGAGGAAATTTGTCTTGTCTTCTTTGATGATATTTTGGTGTACAGTAGATCTTGGGAGGAGCATTTGGTTCATCTTGACGCAGTGTTGGGCATTTTGAGCAGAGAATCCTTGTATGCAAAGGAATCGAAATGTGATCTAGGAATGACAGAGTTGTATTTGGGTCACATCATCAGTGCAGAGGGCATACACATGGATTCTAAAAAGATCCGTGCCATCATTGAGTGGCCTACACTAGTGAACCTTACACAATTGAGAGGTTTTTTGGGATTGTGTGGGTTCTATAGAAGATTTGTTAGTGGGTATTTCAGGCATGCAACACCCTTGATGGATTTGATGCGGAAAGGGGCTTTCGTATGGACTCATAAGGCATAGGAGTGTTTTGAGAAACTCAAGGAGTTAATGACTTCTTGTCCAGTGTTAGCTCTACCTGATTTCAGTAAAACATTTGAGTTACATTGTGATGCTTCGGGAGAGGGTGTTGGAGTGGTGTTTATGCAAGAGAAGCACCCAATTGCATATGAGAGCAGGAAACTCAAAGGGCTGGAGAGGAGCTTCAATATTTATGATAAGGAAATGTTGGCCATAATGCATGCTTTGGCCAAATTCAGGGAATAATTAGTGGGCAGCAAATTTTGTATCAAAACAGACCATAATAGCCTGAAACATTTCTTGGGGCAGCGAGCCCTGAATGATAGGGAGCAGAAGTGGGTAAGCTACAATCCTATGATTTTGATATCACATATTTCAAGGGGACACAAAATGTTGTAGCAGATGCTTTGTCATGTAGACCCCACTTGAGCGTGATGACAAATATTGCTGAAGATTGGAGACACTTGATCCTTGCAGAGTATGCAAAGGATAAATGGGCATCAGGATTCATTGATGGAACCATACAAGACAACGATTATACCCTTGTGAATGATCTTATCATTTACAACGGGCGCATTTATTTGGTTCTAGGATCAAAGGTGAGGTGGATGGTATTGAGGGCTCATCATGATTCCCCTATGGCAGGTCATCCTGGTTTCTACAAGACTTACCGGCAGATTAGAGAGCGCTTTTCTTGGAAAGGGCTCAAAACTGAGGTGCGACAGTATGTTAGAGTGTCCTACCTGCCAGTAGAACAAGCAGGAACACTCTTACCTAGCCGGTTTGTTATAGCCACTTTCGATTTCTGATAGGAAGTGGGAGTGTTTGTCTATGGATTTCATCACAAGACTGCTGAGAGCATAGGGCAGAGATTGTATATATGTTGTTGATCGGCTTATGAAGTTTGCTCACTTCTTTCCAATCGCGGCTACATACACTGCTACACAGGTGGCAGAGTTGTTCTTCCGTGAGGTATTTAGATTGCACGGCTTACCTCGGAGCATAGTCAGTGACAGAGATAGCAAGTTCATGAGTCACTTCTGGCAGGAGTTGTTCAGATTGTGCAGGACAGAGCTCTCTTTGAGTACTAGTTATCACCCACAGATAGATGGGCAGACAAAGTAAACAAATGGGTGGAAGGATACTTGAGGAACTACATAGCAGGGCAACAGAGGGCGTGGGTCAAGTGGATTTACCTATGTGAGTATTGCTACAATTTCACTTACTACATATCTATTCAGATGTCACCTTTCATGGCATTATATGGGTATGAGGCACCCAATTTCATGGATTTGCTGTTGAGCGATAGTAGAGTACCTAGCGCAGGAGATTTGCTGCAGGAGAGCTAGGACATTGTAAAGGCTCTTAGGGAGAATATTGCTAAGGCACAGAATCAACAGAAACAGTATGCAAATCAGAAGAGGACTGAGCGGTCATTTGAGGTGGGTGATATGGTGTACTTGATGTTGCAGCTTTATTGCCAGTCCACTCTTAAAAAGAGTGGTGCTGAGAAATTGAAGCCACACTATTATGGACCTTTCAGGGTGACCAGACGAGTTGGAGAGGTGGCCTATGAGTTGGATTTGCCGACAGAGAGCAGAGTACACAATGTTTTTCACGTGTCGCGTCTCAAGAAGGCGTTAGGACATCACATCATACCTTCTACAGTGCTTCCACCCTTGGATGAGGAGGGAAAATTGGTATTGGTTCCAGAGGCTATCATTGACTTCAGGGAAAGGAACTTGAGGCGGCGCACTATCATGGAGTATCTAGTGAAGTGGAAGGACTTGTCGGTGGAGGATGCTACATGGGAAAGTGAGGACATTTTGTAGCATCCAGAGTTGAAGTTGCTTGTGGACAAACAATTTCAAGGAGGGTGGATTGTGATGTCCCCTCCAAGCTAGAGACATTACTCAAGCCTTGGATTAGCCTATCATTTCGACCCTCATAGGCTAATGGGATTGAATAGAGGGTCACCTGAGGATTGGCATCATTTCCAGTGCGCAGAGAGCTTCAGTTTGGTCTTCGTTTGGCTTCATTCAGATGTCATTTGCTCTACTTACTATTTTTAGTAAGTTAGTAGAGTTAGAGATGGGCCCCTGCTATTTTTAGCAAAGGGGGTTTTGGCCATATGTAGATTTCTTGTTCCAGTTTCCAATCCAGACGGCGTGCAAAAATGATGAGTAATAATGGAGATATTAATATTTATTTGGCCAAAATAAATATTAAGTTTTGAGCTTATATTATTAAGTTATAATATAATTTTATATTATAAATTAAGTCACTTAAATGAAGGGTCAAGTTATCATAGATGGCGCCAAGTGAACAATTAATTATAAAAGAATTATTTGTGCACCAACTATAGAGTTTTAAGTAAAAAAATTAAAAAGTGGGAATAGATCTTTTATCCCACATTGGCCAGGAAAGTGTTTGAGCTTTCATAAGAAAAGGATAAAAGGGACTTATGGGCTCATTCTCAAGCATGTTATGTGAATGTTATTTTGTGGAGAATATTTGTCTTAGGCTTGTGGACTTTTTTGAGGGTTTCAGCCTTCAGGAAGACTCTGAGTATCCGTACAGAAGAATGTGAGACTTATGTATATCATCATTTAGAGGCTGTGAAATACCAGCTGATATTGCTTTAGAATTGGCTTCATTTGGGAGTCAGATTTGCGCAGATTTGTGGAGATTTCCTTCAATATTGCAGGTTGATTGTACCTCTAATTTTTGGTGTGAGTTTAATGATCAATTTACATCCATTAGTGTAGTGGTACAGCTGCTGTAATAAATCTGCTGTGTGTGGCCAGCAAAGAGGAAATAAATTTTTCTTAAATAATCCTGGTAATCCTTATCTTATATCTTTCTCAGTGTATTTCATATGAATAAATGTAAGAGTTTCATGCTGACTGGTTGTAATACATGAAGCTATTTGGTTATAAATTGAATTTAAATGAAGTTTCCGCAGTTTTGTTGTGCTTTAGGGCATTATTTGTCTTTAAAATTGCTATATGTATATCAAGACATTGCAAAGAAACAAACATAAACGCGACATGTTCAACTAAACCATAGAGGTTAGCCTGAAGACCCTGTGAAGGGTTCTTACAAAATGTTGGGAAAGTATTTTCTATTAGATTTGAATACAAATAGAGTACAAAGTCGCATAATCATGCGAATACATTAACAAACTGATACTCACAAATTTATGATGTTTGCCATTGAAAATCATCAACATGAATTCGTATGGATGAAAATTACAAATTACAAGAATCTACAATTTCCTCGTCCCCATTCTAGTGAAACATATGGGAGACTAAGAGAGTCTAGGCCTCACACTCTATTGCGCCTCCTCTCTTTGCCTAGAATGTTGCGTCTGCGGCTCTACCTTGGTACTATATGGCAATGACTCCTCTCATACCTCATGTTCGACAACATCTACAAGGATGTCATCCAATGATTTCAATCCAATCTCTCCTGCTTACACTAATATACAAGGAACTCCTTTAGTTGTTTCTTGAATGCAAGGTGTCTATCATACCTATGTCCCTTCATGCAACCTTCATACCTCCTAATATGGTAATACGTATGATGTCTCCTTGAAATCTTAAAACCTTGAAATATGGCTTAGTCTGAAATATGATAGGATCCTCCAAAACCTATAATTTGCGTTATAGCTCCTAGAGGTCCGAAACCACTCTCAAACATCTTGAAGTATATATATAAAATATAACTTAAAGTATAAGTAAGTTACTTATACTTAAATGTTTATTTTATAAATATAATGTCGCCTCAAATGCTGCATGATGGAAGTGTGGGTGGATGTGTATTTAAAAAGGAAAAAAATCAGTGTTTTGAAAATGTTTTGACAAACTCGACGAGTCCTAGGACAGGACTCGCAAGTCTGCAAAAAAACTTGGCAAGGCCTCGACTTGATCGACTCAGGCTCGAAATTGCGAGTACTTACCGAGTCTCAACACTATGGTTGTTTCATGGCAGAGCAAGTTTCAACATAATTTAGCAATATCTTCAACTGAAGCTGAATACAAAGTAGCATTCAATGCTAGTTGTGAAGTAGTGTGGCTACATTGGATTTTGATTGATTTTCAGCTTTCTCAACGTACACCTACTCCTCTTTTCTATGACAATCAAGGGGTATTGAAGTTGGTGAAGAATCCGGTATTTCATGTACACACCAAACATATTGAGATTCATCATCTCTACATTCGACTATTGGTTGATTCTAGTGATAATTCTCTTCACTTCTGTGCTTCTACAATGCAACCTGCAGATCTAATGACTAAACCTCTTAGTCCTATTTTGTTTGTAAAATTTTAGGGCAAATTTGGTGTTGTTTCTAGGTTAGTCATTAACAGGGAGTATTAATTATATTGATTTAATAAATTAGTCAGATTTAACTAATACTATAGTAGCTAGCATTAACTAATGGTTAATTGCTAACTACCCCAATTGTATGTAACTTCATTTTGCACAATAAATGAAGAATCCACACTCACTTCAATGTGTGCCTTCCACTTTCTCTTCATTCTTTCAACAATCATATTTGCTTACATTATGATATCATTGATTGGGATGCCATCAGAACTCTATGTATAACAGTTCCAAGCTGTAATTGATTTGGAAAGATTATATCCAATTATCTGAACCTCTATCATCCACAACCATTGTTTTCCATATCATAGATGTTCGCAAGATGAATTTAATTAAATACTTCCTTTGAAGCATTGACCCAATGATAGTATAGTGAGCTTCTGTAATGCTTAATCATAAATTCTGAAATTGACATTTCATTTCATTGATGAAATATTTTCCTTGGTAGCTTGTCATCGTAACATGCGCACACACGTGCATACGTGCCCTCATGCACGTCCACACCCACGCGTGCGCAGGCAGGCACACATGGACACAAACATGCGCACACATGCACACACACTAGTGCACACATGTTCAGAATTTTAGTGTCAATATTAAATATATAGCCCATAGTTTTTTAGGACAAACTATATGCACGCGTGCACATGCACACACACACACACACACAAAGTTTAATTTATTTATATTTTCAGAATTTTAGTGCCAATATTAAATATATCACTAATAGTTTGTTAGGACAAAGCTACCCATGGAGCATCCCTCTTTTCCACTTTGATCAGTTGATATTGTTTTGTGCACAGAGACATCTTAAGATATATTATTATTTTCTCTTTGTATTGGAACTACTTTGGGCTTTGATAAGAATTTCTTATATAGAAAATCTTGTAAATTTTCATGCAAAATTTAAAAATATAAATGCCCATAAATGATTTTCTCTAGTTCTTTAAACTCTAGTCAATCAGTTATTAGCATTGAGGAAAACATCAATGTAATTTATATAACACATCTACCAAATCCTATAGGATCCATTTTTTTCAGACGAACAGAATCAGTCTGATCCGATACAAACATTTTTATTATTTATTCTTTAATAAAAATTAGTATATCATTTCTCTGCAAACTCACATCTGAGCTGTCTTGCATTGCTCAGTCCATCAATTAAATTTGTACAAATGCTTATGCTCTATAATATTTTTGCATATAAATAATTTTTTATTTTTATTTTTTCTGAACTGGACCTACAAATATTTTCTGGATTTCCTTATTTTTCTTTGATTTCCCATGCAAGTATGGATTCTCAAACTTTGTAACTAGATATGACATATGTAAGAATCTTCAATTCAAAGTTTCTTTATTTTTTATGGAGGCTTACAAAAGATGTATAGAGATGGTAGGAAGCATCATCTGAAGTCTTTTGATGTTTGGAGACGTCCCTGTATGCACCTTTGAGACGTGGATGTGTTTTGGATGCATGTACAAGTTTTCGGGTAACTATACTCGTCATTTATATGTGGTATCCAAATCTTGTAATGATATTCATATAAATTCTACATCAGTTTGTGCTATGTAATCAAGAACTGCATTAAATTTGATACATAATATAATGTCAATAATGTGCCTCAACTTCATGATCTGGCAAGGTATATCATCCATTTTGTAAGTGGTGTCCAAGCCAATGTTGGTGGTGCTAGTTGTATTTCATCTTGTACATGAGCTTATTTATCTATGCACTCTGGAATATATTTGTGGCCTCCTTAGTGTATGTAGGTCTGCTATCACAATCCAGCTGGCATATTTATATAGATTTGGTGGTGCCCTGTGGCTACTTTTGTAAGTGTTTTGTATAGAATTTCTGAAAGCTGTGTCGTGAAAGCATGCTTCGGGAGGGAATCATATTCAAATATGTGTTTGCTAGTTACTTGTGAAGCTGGTTTTTGTCTTTCTTCTGAAAATTCTTCAAGTTGAGGAATAACTTTGGTCATCAGTATACATCCATCTAGCAATTCATAATCTGTTCTAACGACGAATTCATCTGTTTCAATTTGTAATAGGTAGTGAGGTTTGACATAAGATTTCCTAAGATTGATAAAGAACACAAATTTACGTTCTTGGAATATAGAAGCCATTGAAATGTTCTTCCATCGTGAATGGGTTTGCTTACAATGGCATTTGAAATTCTGTCAGTATATGCAGAATATGAAAGGCAGTTCGGCCACAAAAAACATAGAAACTTTTCCAATACTAGACCACCACAGACCCTTCTCTTTTTATTGTAATCTTTCTCTGCTTTTGTGAGTTTTATGCAAAACATAATTGTTATGATAGGAATTTCCTTCTTCGTGTTTGTGTAGTGTTCCTTATGTGTTTATGGAGCATGGTTGAGGCAATGGTTTATTGTTTGTAATTCCATTTTTCTCTTTCTAGAACTGATCAACATGAATATGGTGTAATATTTGTCCTCTGCTATTTTTATGGCTATGTGCAGGTGCTACAGAAGGATCTATGGATGCAGGCAACTTGTTGAAGCCCATGCTTGGACGAGGAGAGCTACGTTGTATTGGAGCCACAACTCTCAATGAATATCGCAAATATATTGAGAAGGATGCTGCTCTTGAGCGCCGATTTCAACAAGTATATGTGGGTCAACCATCAGTTGAAGATACTATATCTATTCTTCGTGGACTACGCGAGCGTTATGAATTGCATCATGGAGTTAGAATTTCTGATGGTGCACTGGTTGCAGCTGCAGTGCTTTCAGAGCGATATATTACTGAGCGCTTCTTGCCTGATAAAGGTGCTTCCTTTGTGTGCGTATGTATTAATTGGTAATGTAATTGTTCAGTATCGAGTAACTTAAGTTGTTATACATCAAGCACGTTTTTGAAGAACAAGAATTTTTACCGTGTTTGCAGCAATTGACCTTGTTGACGAAGCTGCTGCAAAATTAAAAATGGAAATTACATCAAAGCCTACTGAATTGGATGAAGTAGATAGAGCTGTGCTCAAGTTGGAGATGGAACGATTGTCTTTGAAAAATGATACTGACAAAGCATCAAAAGAACGACTTAGTAAGCTGGAGGCTGACTTAGAGGCACTTAAAAAAAAGCAAAAAGAGCTTTCAGAGGAATGGGAAAAAGAGAAATCACTGATGACTCGCATCCAGTCCATCAAAGAAGAGGCGTGTAGTTAGCTTTTTAAGTTACTTTTCAAGTCATAGCAGATACTTGAAAGCTTATTTGTAACTTATTGTTGAATCGCATTTTCATTGTTGCACAGGTGGACAGGGTCAATTTGGAGATGCAGGCAGCTGAACGTGACTATGACTTAAATCGGGCAGCTGAACTCAAGTATGGGACATTGATGTCTCTTCAGCGACAATTAGAAGAAGCTGAAAACAAACTTGCTGAATATAAGAAGGGTGGTAAATCAATGCTTCGGGAGGAAGTTACAGATGTTGACATTGCTGAGATTGTGAGTAAGTGGACTGGCATTCCAATTTCGAACCTGCAACAAACGGAGAGGGAGAAGCTTGTTTTCTTAGAAGAAGTGCTTCACAAGAGGGTTGTGGGTCAGGATATTGCAGTTAAGTCCGTAGCTGATGCAATTCGACGATCCAGAGCAGGGCTTTCTGACCCTAATCGGCCAATTGCGAGTTTCATGTTTATGGGCCCAACCGGAGTGGGGAAGACTGAATTGGCTAAAGCTCTTGCAGGCTATCTTTTCAATACTGAACGTGCACTTGTGAGGATCGATATGAGTGAATATATGGAAAAGCATGCTGTCTCTCGTCTAGTTGGAGCTCCTCCTGGGTATGTTGGCTATGAAGAGGGTGGACAATTAACAGAGGCTGTTCGTAGGAGACCTTACTCAGTTGTACTGTTTGATGAAATTGAAAAAGCTCACTCTGATGTATTCAACATCCTCCTCCAGTTGTTAGATGATGGGAGGATAACTGATTCCCAAGGGCGCACCGTTAGCTTCACAAACTGTGTGGTTATCATGACATCAAATATTGGGTCCCAATATATTTTGGAGACACTTCAAAGTACACACGAGTCTAAAGAGGCAGTTTATGAATTAATGAAAAAACGAGTGATGGAAGTTGCATGGCAGACATTTCGTCCAGAGTTCATGAATCGTATTGACGAGTATATTGTTTTCCAGCCTCTAGACTCTCAACAAATAAATCACATTGTTCGAATACAGGTATGCATTCTATTAAATATGATGTGTTATGTTGGTTGATTTGTAAACCTTAATTGGATGTTTTGGGATCTGTTTTTTCCTTTATCTCTTTTGTTATATGCCAATATTGAAGTCTCTCTCTCTCTCTCTTTTTTAAATTTTTTATTATCCCTGTCATTGCATGGGATTGAATGGCTGGTTTCATTTATTAATGATGCCTGGATACATGTCTTAACATGATAATTTCCAATGCTGCAGCTTGAGCGTGTACAGTCCCGACTAAAGCAAAAGAAGATCAATCTCGAATTCACTGAAAATGCTGTTGCTGTGCTTGGTATGATGGGCTTCGACCCTAACTTCGGTGCAAGGCCAGTAAAGAGGGTGATACAACAAATGGTTGAGAATGAACTTGCATTAGGTTTCCTTAAAGGTGAATTCAAGGAAGAAGACACGGTCTTAGTTGATGCTGAGATTACTTCATTGTCAAAAGGGCCCATGCATCAAAAGAAGTTGGTCATTAGAAAGATTGAGCCTACTGATAGCCATGCTGATAATAAAGTTTTGGTTGCAAGCCATTAAGGTGTAAACCAAGGGTTGGCTTCCACATGCCCTGGAAAGGGGAACAGAATGTGTAGTCTCAGTTACAGTTCTCTGTTACTTCGTGTGCATACAAAAGATTTGTTACATGTCATTAATTGGGTTCCTCAAGATATTCGCTATCTGTTAAGCAAATAAACAAACTCCCAAAAGAACTGTCATGTATAGAACTTTAAGACAGCCAATTTACAATGGAGTTAGTCAAAATTTCCATACTCTTTTTTGTCCATAAAGTCATTCTTATAAAGCTTACAATTTGCAGTTTCTGTAAATTAAATTTTCCCTACTCTTTCTTGCTCATTAAGTCATTTTTATAAAGCTTACAATTTGCAGTTTCTGTGAATTATCTCCTGTGATCCATTGTTGAGGTTATGCATATGTCTAATAGCTCATTGAGCAAGCAAATATCTCCGCATAGCTTGTTCCATATGTTAGTGGTAGATTTTTTTTCAAATCCTCCAGATTTACATTTAGCAAAGTTGTCATCAATGGGTTTCCCTGATGTTCAGTTCTTTATGATTTTGATATCATAGAATATTTTTAAGATATGTTATAATTAGTCATTCGGAATTGGAAATGTAAGATGGAAACATCATTGTTTGCACTTCAAATTGACAATTTGAGGTTGATGCATAATATATTCCAAAGATAAAATCTGACATGGACTACAAACGCATTCTTAATGGTGGAGAATGGCTATATGTATAATTGTAGGGTTCTAATTTGTACGTGGTCATGATAGTTTGGTCTCCTCCATTATTTTAAGTGTACATTTGGTTGAAACATGGACATGACTCTCAAAGGTATTTTTCGTTTTATCAATCCTCCAGCTTTATCTTAGGACTTTGGAAGGTGTTTACGTTGTCTTGCCATCATTGTACTATTTTTCCAGTTTCCATTTTGGATTCACTCTCATTTGTGGTCTTTGCCCTTGCTATTGCCTTACATTCTTCTATATTTTCCATCACACATGCATACCTAACATTGTAAAACAATTACCCAACTATAGGATCTAATTTGAACAAAATAATTGAGAAATTGGATTAACAAATGGAGAGTGCCATGAATAGAATGGAACAATATGAGAGCATTCATATTAAGGTCATCTTGACCAATTTTTTGATCTCAAGTAAAAAATGGTCAACCCTTACTAGTTTAAACTTTTCATAGGGTTATTCAAGCTTGTATATGGTGGTGTTATGATATTGTTATGGTCTTAAATGGTCCTAAATGGTCTTTATGTGGTAACATTAGTCATTGTCTATAGCTTTATCCAGGATTTGGTCTCATGTGTACTTGTCTAGTCTTAAAGGTCATTCTGAGTCATGATATTGTCAAGTGTGGTCAAGGTCATGACATGGTTTAGAGTCGTTATAAAAAGTTTTTAATGTCTTTAAGGCTATAATATCATGTTAATGTGTCTTTAAGGTTATAATATCATGTATTAACCTTCTATTATGCTCTTATGTGTTAAAATATCATTTTGGTCATCTTTTGGGCTTATTTTGGAGTAGTTGCATGTACAAATCTCAAAGGACAAATGTTTCAAAAAGTCTCACAACATACTTGATGTCATAGAAGGTTTAGAGATGGTTTGAGATTGTCAAACTTGCAAGTTCAATGCCTAAAATGAGCAAAGTGCTCCTTTACAAGCACTTTTGGGTATTTGTACGACCTTGGAAGATCTACTTGCAGGAAAAAATGGTTTCATATGGTCTTTTAGACTTTCAAATGTTAGATTCCAGTTTTGGATCAAGTTTTAGGTCCAACAGATGTATTAGACACTCTCTCTCTTCTATTGTTGCCTTCACAAATTCAGAAAGACAAAAATCATATGGTACGACTATGAGAGAGAAAGTTGAGCTCTGAAACTTAGACAATTGGTAGGGGTATTAATGTGCTTCAATTTAGTGGCATTGGTTTGTAGATTCATGGCCCCTCCTTTATGAATAATCGCTAATAGTGACAACAAATCACTATGCTTTGTCCATTCAAATAGAGTCTAGTTTTGCTCTTATTTTTTCATGTTAGAATTTGATAGAGAAAAATGGTTTCGTTGAGTGTTTTCAGAGGATAAAATTACTCCTTTCATGGTAGTTTTATCAAGCAATTCAATTTTGGTTTGTGTCTTCAACAAGAGGAAATGTGTCTCAAGTGTAAAGT
This sequence comes from Torreya grandis, assembly GCA_037957365.1. Taxonomy (NCBI): domain Eukaryota; kingdom Viridiplantae; phylum Streptophyta; class Pinopsida; order Cupressales; family Taxaceae; genus Torreya; species Torreya grandis. The sequence continues at coordinate 1,551,566 of JARHVA010002282.1, read as the reverse complement.
GTTTTAGTCACCATTGTTGCAAGTGTTTGGTTGTTTTGAAGGATTGTCGCTTTCAGAGGTTTCAAGTACTTCATTGTTCATGAAAAATCTCCTCTCCTACGATTCATATGTTCTCTCTGAGGATGGCTCTTTGTTGATAGTCTTTCAAAAAATATCATATTTCTTACTCTAAGAAGCATAGTATAATTCATCAATGGCTCTCAAGAGCGTTGACCACCAATGTTGGCCCAAGTGGCAATAAGAGACTAATGTAGCATGAGAGTACTATTGAAAAAGTTTGTAGTCCAAGTAATGAGAAATGAGATCAAATTGTACTCTCAAACAAAGTTGAAATGTGTTTTAGCCACCCATAGGTCTATAGACTTGTGGGTGGACATTCATGGGATCGAAGTTCTATGTGGACTATGTTCAAGTAGTGAAAAAATGTGATACATACTTCTAAACAACCACGTGACCCTGATAGATACCATTGTATCATCAAGAACATGAACCTTGTGCTAAGTGTAGTAGGAATTTTGAGCAAATAAATTAAACTATGCAAATTGAACTCAAAATATCAAATTACCTAAGTAAAATCTAGAGCCATTAGAATCAAATGCAAATAGATGAATACATAATTTAAATCAGCATTCTAATTCTAAAGCTAATTGCTTTAAATCAAGATTCAACGGATGAAAGACAAGATTGGATTGAGATTATCTTAGACGCAGATTTTTGACATTATAGTTGCTTGATCATGGATTATGGATTTGATATGTGGATTCAAAGTCATGTCATTGCCTCTTAGCTTGGCCATGAAAAAATGACTAGTTTATATAGAATATGGAGGGAAGAATCAATGGTTAGATTTAAATCTTAGGCCTTTGAGATAAATGGTTGGAGATTTTTCAAAGAATTTTTAATTCCTTTGAAACCTCTAGAATAGAGGGTTCTAGATAGATAAGGTTAAGTTAGAGAGGATTCTAGAATTGGAGGATTCTAGAATCTTCTTACGGATTAATTAAGATTAGGTAATAGGTTAGATAGGGATTAGATGGGTGATTAGAGACTAGGGGTGTAGGAGAGTCTAGGAATAGGCTAGTGTAAATGGGTAGGTGGGTCATGGGAATTTAAAATTCTCAAATAATGGATAAGTGGGGTTAGGATTAGATAAAGAAATGATCAGGGGAATTAATAGATTGATGGGGATGATATAAGGTTAGTGAATGAAGAATATTGAAGGGGGATATTAGATAAATGACTAGGAAGGGGATAAATTAGAATAATTAAGGTGAGTAGAATTTAGTGTATATATTTTGACCCTCTTTGAAAGGGCATTGTGAGTGGATGAAGTGGAGTGAGTAATGGTTTTTCAAAGAAAACCATTTCATGGATGAATGCTAGTAGATGATGAATGTTAGTAGATGATGTTATGGAATACGATGTCTCCTTGAGGGGACATGCATGGAAGAATGAGATGGATGACCACTTGAAAAAAGAAACGATGGGTGGGATGTGACAAATAGACAGAGGGATGGGATGTGAGATGTTGAGATAGATGATGAAGAAGATGAACTCAACCTGAGCAGTGAGCTACAAAGTGATGATGCCCCTAACAAAGACATATGCATAGGGAGTAAGAATGACTATGTTACGGTTGTCGACACATCTCAAAGGGAATCAACTATAACAAGATGATGATAGGATAAAAGGGCCGTAAGCTTTCGATGTATTCCCAATGACGCATGCAAGGGAGAGTTGTTGGTCAAGATAAGACAAGAATTTGATAAGATGAATGATAGGTGTAGCTCAATGCTAAAGTCAAGAGACATGATGGAGATGGGAGAGAAGAAATGATATGATCGAGTGATCGAAAGATGAAGGGGAATACTTATACTACATTGCATCAAATCAATAAGCCACAATTTGATTAATAGTGATGATGTCCCTGATCAATGACACATGCAAGGGAGCAATAGATGATGATAAAGTTACAGTTTTGGTCATGCCTTGATCGAGGGAGGAACTGTAAAATTTAAATGATGAATTGACCAACCAAGGATAATGGATGCCGTATGAATAAAATACAAATGTTGTGATTTATTGAACCCAATCGACAGGTGCGGGCAATTGACGAAAAGGTTAGGGAGATGATTGCGGAGATGGTGATTGATCAATAAATTGATTGATGAATGATTAATATTATAGCTCAAAGAGTTGATTGATGCAAGGCGTGAGGATAAGGAGGGACACGAGAAAGGCGATGATGGATGATGAGGAAAGAAGTGAGTGATCGAGCTATCCTTGGGCACTAAAAAATGGCCAAGGGTTGCCAACATAGTTTGAACAAACCTCAGGCCAATGTAGTTTTGACTAAATGACGATGATTAATTATTAGAGGATGATGTTAGTGATTAAAGGATATGATGCAGATGATGAGGATAAAATATTGGATGGGTTGTGAGGATTAGATTAGTGATGGGAATAATGATGATTAGATGATTAGATAAATGATGAGGGTGTAGGTGATCAAGCCATCATAATTGTCATAAGGCTCATCATAACCTAAGCAATCTATTAAATATAGCACTTGATAGGGTCCTTGATATAAGGATGACCAAGGGGACATAGTGACAAAGTGTGAAAAGAGTGAACTCTGCATCATAGAGGGCACCTAAAAGCATTATTGGAGCTTTTGTGACCTCATAACATCCTCATTCATTGCCCAATAGAAAAAAAAAGATGATGCAAGACAGACTCAAAAGATAAAGACAATCAAATATTTACATGACAAAAGTCATACAAACAAGTCACACAACATAGACCATATAAGTAACACAAGTATATACATGCAGTGTCATTGTGTCTTGTCTAATTTAGAGACATTGGGATGATTGATTAGGTGATGAGTTGGACTAAGTTGGTTATGATGATCATAAACAAGTCACACAACATAGACCATATAAGTAACACAAGTATATACATGCAGTGTCATTGTGTCTTGTCTAATTTAGAGACATTGGGATGATTGATTAGGTGATGAGTTGGACTAAGTTGGTTATGATGATGATGTGATTTTGGATTAGGGGTAGACACTTGGACAAAGTATGGACTTGGAATAGAATAGGGACTTGGATTAAGATAAGGATTTAGATACGGATGTGGATGCAAAGATTAGGTCAAGATGAGAAGATGGCCAAGGCATAAGACAAGGTAGGATGACATGGAAAACTTAAGACGTAGGATAGGGTGACTAGGATACATATGACAAGATGACAAAAGACAAGACTACTTAGGCATTTTTGGGATTTTTTGGATTTTATAATTTTTTAAGATTTTTGGCATTTTTCAATTTTTAGTTCTTTTTGGGATAGGTATGTACACTATACAAATGGGGTTATTAGCAAAGGTAATACCAAGCATATCAACTAGGAGAAGGATAGATGTAATGATGGACAAGATGACAAAATGATGAGGGTGATGCTAAAAAGGGGAGGGGGACCAAGGAAGAATGGATGAGGAATTGCCAATGACCACATCGTGAAGGACCTAGATGTTTAGTTGCCTAAGTGTCCATTGGAGGATATGCCAAGATGCTTCCAAAACATTTCTCAAGACACCTTCCACTTCCTTATGAAGGTCAAGATATGAAGGAATGGGAGATAAGATGCATGACATGATAGATAAGGACAAACATAATAAGATGCAAGATATGATGGTAGATGATGGGTAAGACCAATGGGCCAAGGGATATGATAAATAAGGATGGGTGATATAGACAAGGTGGACTAGGGATGTGACAAGTAGGATGGATTTTGTCCCCAAGTGTTGAGGTATAGTGTGGACAATAGATTATTTTACCATGACATTAGGGACCGATTTTCATCATGGTACTTGCCCAAGGTGCCAGAAGATTGGTTTTCACCATTGGATGAATGTTATATATATAGTTTTTAACTTTTTTGACTTTTTGGGCATCTCAATTTATTAGATATGGATATGAGATGCAATAAATGCTAACACTCGCTGGAGCTTAAGCCAACACCTGTTCTAAAGATGTGTGACACTATGATCATGTCATTGCCATTGGATGTATTAATGTCCTTGTGACCTTTGATGATTATTGATTGAGACCCCTCCATACATCTAGACCAAGTGTTGTCATCACCCCTATAAGAGATGATACTATTTGAGTGGATGATATGAGGTATGAATTGAATTGGATCGTGATGTGGATGGGGGTGTTTGGATTAGAATGGAGGATAGGATTGTGATAGGATGGTGTGATGGGGGATTCAGGATTAGGACTAGCAGTCACACACATCATTGGATATGTTGGACATTCTATATTTTATTGGTGCCATATGACAAAAGATTTTAAGAGATCCAAGACTTTTAGACTTTGTAATTCTTCTTTGATCTAGTTATTTGATGGATTATCGACCATACTGATAGTACTTCTGACATTATTTTTATTTTTAGAATGGATTCGACTTTGACTATCCCCTGGTGCCTTATTTTGGGTTTCGCTAGGTGAGATTGGTTTTTGAATTTGATGATACCCTAGTGCCTGACATTGGGCTTCACTAGGGAAAGATGCTTTTTGATTAGGTCAATGATTTGAATTTTCTTTATTTTGACTTATAGGATCAAAGATGATTTGATTATGATTTATGACTTTTGGAATATTGTATTGGACCTTTATATTTTTGGCACACATTATGTTGCTAGAGGAAGAGTCTAATGATGTATGTCCTTATGGAAGGAGGTCAGTAAATGATCACTAATGGGAAGAAAATGATCAATGATGGATGGAGGTGGGGGAGATGGCATGATGAGGTCAATGAGTGGTGATGGGGCAGTGTGGTCTTCATAGGGGTTCCTAGGAGAACCAATTTTGACATCGAATAAAATCTCCTCAAGATCAACAAAATGATCACTAAGACTAGCTGTAGTATATGCATCCAAAGTAGGATCAGATTCACTATAAAAATATTTGATAGATAGAGTTTATAAAAACTCAGTTATGACTTGATCATCCTGATTGGGATCAAAAGATATCCTTGGTGACTAATTCTCATCCAAATGAGAGGTATATTCAAAAGGACATGCATAGTCATTGTCTACTACGCAATGAGGGATGCTGTTTTTGATGAGGAATCTGACTCTAACATTGGTGTTGAACATGATCATGATACATATAACACTTGTATTAACTCTGATGTTGACTTGGTCTTGATGCTGCTAGTAGAATATTCATTGTCTGCATTTTACCTCTCAACATGGGATGTTTGATATGGTGGATGAGGGGGAGATGATGGAGGGACAATGGATTCAACAAAGATAGGCCCCTGGAAGGAATCATGAGGATCAGGTTCATGGGAATTGGCTCATCTTCGATGGAGGATTTGTCAAAGATGGGGGGACCATGGAAGATGGATGTGGTGTCTTGACCTTGGCTTATAAGGGGAAGGGTGTGATCATGATTAGGAATGAAATCTTGGCATTCCTCTTGTTGTTCACCTAGGGATATAGACTCATTTGATTCATTCTTGAGTTCAATGTCACCACAGTTGATGAGGTCTTGGACATAGTTTTGGAAATTATGACATCGATTAATGGTATGCCCTTAGGTTCGATGATATACACAGTATTTGTTATCTTTATACCAAGAGGGCTTAGGCTTATCAGGATTAAGATGTCATATAGGTGGACAAACCATCATGTAGTTGGTAATAAGCTGGTGGAAGAGGGTTTCTTAGGATATGAGAAGATGATTATAATGGCTCTCTTCACTTTGTGACTTAGATGTGGAGGCATTGGACTTTAGATCATATAGTTGTTGATGTGATGGGGTGGGTGGACTAGTATTAGACAAGGTGGCCAAGATAATATTCCCTTTGCTAGTATAGGAAGGGGTAGATGATTGGCTATGACAAGTGGATGGAGGATTGGAATGGGACTCACATGGATGAGTTTGGACTGTAGGTAATGATGGGTGGATGGGGTCAAAGTCTATAGGATGTGGAGTGCTCATTTCAGGAAGACGCGAAAGGAGCCTATCCCTATTGGTGATGAGGCATTGTTCAATTAGGATATTAACCAAATTTGTTTTGGATGCCATGGATAAGGATGGGAGAAAGTACAAAGGATGTGGTTTGTCGACCCCAATCGATAAGTGCGGGGGATTGAATGGAAAGATTAAGGGATGAAGATGGGATGTGTGGGACAAATTTGGACAAAGGCTTGCTTTAGTCCAATTTCAAGTTTGACTCGATATTGGATGTTGAATGGGGTGAGACATTATTTAAGTAGACCAAATTAGCACGTGGGCTAGACTGTGATGAGTAGAATTGGATTTGACTAAGTAAGCTATGACAAACTCTAAGATCGGATGAGGGACTAGACTGGCCCGAGAGACCAATTTCAATTGGATTGATTGGATTAAGCCTAGCTCAAGACTAAGATGATTGACTCAAATAAGATGCGATGATTGGATTAATAGGTTGAGGGAATTGTGATAATGTGGAAGACTCAAACTTGATTTCAGATACCAACAAGCTAATGATGAGGAACCTGATGTGGGAGGTTGGTTTGCCAATGTGGATGAGGACCAATGTTTGACTACAAACTTGATGAGAGGACTAGCATGGACAATGGGGTAGATTAGGTAAAGATGGGTTGGACTATGATTAAGACTAGGTTGATAAAAATGTGGATACAGTGACTAGACAAGATCAAGACAAATGATCGGTTATGGATAAGGTGGACTTAGGACAAGACGTAGAAGGAGGAAACTAGACTAGGAGGTGATCAAGATTGGTTATAGACAAGGTGGACTATATGATAAGGATGATTTTAGGGATGATTAATGTTAATTTTAAGTGAAAAATATGAGGTTGGACTATGATAAAGTGTGATAGACAAATATCAGGACTCAATTAGAATAAGCAATAGGATGTGACTAGGATGATAGGAGTGATGAAAGATAGAATGGGATGCAAGACAAAATAAGTTACAAAGAATGTACAAAAATATATACAAGATGATGATATGTACAAAATATCTATATAGATATGTATAGGTTTTGATGAAAGGATGACTCAGCTCACAAACAACACAAGTCTAGCACAACACGCATCCAATCCAACAAACCACAATCCTGAGATTAGTAAATTTATTGGGAGTGTAACCCAACAACTGCATTATCTAACGGCTTCGTGGATGAGGTTGTAGGTTGGTGACCTATTAAAAAATTAACCAAACCCTCTCAACCTCATCTGTACTTAATGACTTCTTAGGCATTGATCTTGACTCCGGTAGCAAGTTGTCTATTATGACTAGTGGTCCTATGTTAGGCTGAATGGGCTCTCTAGAAGCATCCCTGATATATGCTAGGTATGATGGGTCCCAAATCCATATAGGGTGTTGTCTAATGTCTGAATTACAGAATTAACTCATCTTCACGAATGACCTGTATGGGGTGAATTGCTTATTCTAACGATGTATGTTCCTGATATTTATACTCCATCGAAACATAGAGTGTGGATTAATGCGTGGTGGTGAAATCCATGATCTATCCCCCTAAGACTATGACAAGTGCGTGGATGTCAATTCCACATCATGTTTGACCCTAGAAAATAAAAAATGGGAGGGTTTATTAATGATTTTTTTATCCTTCAAGAATCATTGCAATGAGGAGAGTATACACCAATGTAGCCCTTAGGTGATAAATAGGCAAACCAAAAAGAGATTAATCAATCGATTAATTAGATGTGAAATATATACAAGATGCAAAGATATACAACACAATTTAGATCAAGTGATTAAAACGATCAAAAATCTTAGACAAACGAAATGATTCTTAAGATGCCAAAATGTCTTTGACAGGTGGCTTGCAAGAAAATGATTAATAGTTTCAAGTGACACTTTTAAATAAACAACCTGCATGACAATGATTAGTAGTTTTGATTGACAATCTTGAAGGGTAATGTGCAAGACAAAATGTTAGACCAAAAATATGACCTGTAAAAGAAGACGTACGTCAACATTGCTTCTAGATTCACCTCTGCAAGAAACAAAATGTTAGCCTAATAGACCTTAACAAAAACCATTGAAAAAAATTGTGATTTGGATCTATAACTTCTTTGGGTGAGTGGACGACAACATGGGGGTCTAGGGGTGGTAGCCCCTAATGGGGTCAAGGGGCAGAGCCTCTTACAAGGTTTGGGGTACGCTCCTTGTCATGGTATAGGGCAGGGTCGAGGGGTGGAGTCCTTGAAGCCAAAGGCAATTTGGGCCTTGTGGGAGGCTCAAAATGACTCAAAATTTTACTGAAAAGACTCTAAAAATGCACTCAAGAGACTCAAAATTGAATGCAAAAATTAGTACCAAACTACAACTTCAGAATGCAATATCGTAGATACATAGTCAGACCTAATGTAATACTGTAACCAGAAAGGGTGATATCATGAATTTTCTGCAATATCACAACTGCAAAGTCATGATTTTGCATAAAGTGCCTAACTACTAGTAGTTATGCAATTTTATGAAAAACCATGATAGTTTATGCAATACTACGACTTATAATGTAATATCATGATTGCAAGAATGACAATATTGTAGAAAGGTGCAGGACTTTAAAATTTCTAATTTTTGATTGAAATGCAGACTAATCTAGATGTTCAAGAGATGTAAATTCTTGGGGATGTATAGGTGACTTATGGCAGGTTAAAATCTTTAACTATGCATCAAAATTTTATAAAAAAAACACCAAGACCAGATTTTTATCAAAATGGGTAATCCAAACACAATTAGTTGGCAGAATAGAAAGGTATTTTTATCAGATTTGTCTTAAGATATGAAACAGTCTATTTGTCTTTCTTGTTGACAACACATTGTCAATACACAACATGTTACATAGGTAAAACCCCTTACAAAAATGTGGTTATCAAATATATATTTTAAAACCCAAAACCACTTAAATAAGGTTCTAAAAGGAGTTATATGAATAGTGGTCTCCCTGAAAAATAAATAATGACAAAATTAAACCTATAGGTTAGAGTTTAATACATAATATTTAGCAATTTTGATATAAATCACAATATTGCAATTGTCACTATAATACTACAACTTGCAAGTCAATACCGCAATTCACGAAGTCGCTATTTTGTAGACAGCCAAAAACCTGTTAGGGTCAAACAAAACTAGTAATAGTTAAGTTTAGACTGTTAGCACAAAATCATTGATTATAATGCAAAGTTTCTATTTTCAATGCAAAAATACAACTTTCGAATTGTGGTATTATAGAAGGGTAAAATGACTGTCAAAGAACACTGTTAGCAATTATGTTGGATGGTTAATGCAAAATTGTAGTTTTTGAGGACAAAATCATGATTGTAATGTTATAGATTACCTGTGCGTGAATTTATTTAAAAGCTAGCACTTGTTCTTGACTTACTCAACCTTGCAAGCTATCAAAAACACCACTAACAAGAAAAATTATTAAATTGGGAGGGTTGTCCCACTGTGGTCACCAACATGTAGTTAGAATTTTGAGAAAATGGATTAAACTATGCAAATTGAACCTAAACTATCAAATTACCTAAGTAAGATCTAGAGCCATTAGAACGAAATGCAAATAGATGAATACACAATTCAAACCAACATTCTACTTATAAAGCTAATTGCTCCAAACCAAGATTGAATGGATAAAAGACAAGAGGATTGGATTGAGATTACCTTAGACTCAGATTTTTGACATTATGGTTGCTTGATCATGGCTTATGGATTCATGGATTTGGTATTTGGATTCAATTTCATGTATTTGCCTCTTAGCTTGGGCATAGAGAAATGACTTGTTTATATAAAATATGGAGGGAAGAATCAATGGCTAGATTTAACTCTTGGGCCATTGAGATCAATGGTTGGATATTTTTCAAGGAATTTTTAATTCCTTGAAAACCTCTAAAATATAGGGTTCTAGATGAGGAAGGTTAAGTTAGAGGATTCTAGAATCCTCTTAGGGATTAATTAGGATTAGGTAGGGGATTAGATAGTGATTAGGTGGATGATTAGGGACAAGGGGTGTAGGAGGGTCTAGGAAAAGGCTAGTGTAGGTGGGTAGGTGGGTCATGGGAATTTAAAGTTCTCAAATAATGGATAAGTAGGGTTATGATTAGATATAAAATGATTATGGGAATTAATAGATTGATGGGGATGATATAAGGTTAGTGAATGAATAATATTGAATGGGGATTTTAGATAAATGACTAGGAAGGGGATAAATTATAATAATTAAGGTCAGCAAAATTTAGTGTATACACTAAGCTCCAACTCTCATACACAAACCTTGCATATAACCTAACTATATACACAGTCCGTACATGTGAATGGACAAGTTGAAGTGGTTCAATGTTTGGTCAAAAGTATATAAGCTTATTAAGAGACTAGCATGAGAATTGACATGAATTAATTACAATCTCTAAGTAAAAGAGTCAAAGGCATATCTTAGCATGTCTAAACAAGTAAGAAAAGAAACCTACATGTTAAAGACCTGTAGGTCCTTTTTAGATAAAAGCATTGACTTATGCCAAGACAATTTGGTTAGAACATGACTCAATACTATTAAAAGAGAATATATAAACCATTGAATGCACATAAACCATTTGGAAGTCAAGAGATAGTCAAGAAGACTGAGTTCACAAGCCTTATACTCCTACACAAGGCTGAGTACAAGGATGAGAAGACAAAAGTTTGTAAACATTATGAAGGAGCCAATGAACCTTATGAGAAAGTGAGAATGAAATATCAATGAGGTTTGAATGCTTTCAAGGTGTCATGATGGATTGAGAAGACAAATTCTAAACTTCATGCTCAAGCCCTCCTCCAATAGTCACCTATAACCATGCCTTGGAAGGTATAAACTAACAAGTGCATACAATAAGATGCAGTACCCTGACAAATTTGCATAGGGTCAATGAAGGGTTATGAACCCTCAGTAAGATGGTTGTCATGTCCAATGACTTGTATCAGCGTTCTAAACTCATAGGACACAACCGATATCCCAAGAACTAACACCTATATCCAGGCCTAGAGAGGTTTAAGAAGGAGACTGCATGCTTGTGGAATCATGATGTCTTGAGAGTGCCAAATAAGGGTTATAGACTCTTAAACATATGATAAAGTCATTGAGATGTCAAAAATTTGAAAGTAAAGTCCTAAAAAACCTTGAATGCATTCAAACACCAAATTGACACCTACATGCTAATCTATGCACCACAAGATATTTGCAAGGTTTGCGTAGAGAATGCTACATATAGTTAGTGATATGGGAGATTGGGTGAAGTGATATATAGTGTTTGAGGTCCATTTAATTCAAAGAAAACAAAAATAAAGTTAGAAAATAACTATGTATAGGACCCATTTCAACCCTGCCTACACAGTTAAATGGTGTTTACAGCTCTGCTTGTCCTTATGAAAGTTTTTGCTTGTTTTGAGAGAGTTAAAGTCAAAGAGGAGGTCTAAGGGAGAGAAAATAATTCATAAGTGGTTTCATAGTGATAACATAGATTCATAAGACCTACAAGCTCAGTAACAAAGAGAGACTAATGTTGATAAGCCTTGTTTAGGCCAAACAAGCTTAAGACATACACAAACCCTATGAAACATCATAGAAAGGGTAGTTGGTTAAGGGTAAAGTGGAAGTATAAAAGTTTTGAAAAGTTCATAGACATAGTATAGGCCTTTAAGAGTCATCACAAAGAGGGGGGAACAAGGAAAAGTGGCACTTAAGCCTTGGAAACCACCTCAAGTTCTCTTAATGCATGACTGTCATCCAAGACCTGTCTTCTCTTACTTGGTAAGGCCATGAACCTATGCATGGAGATAAATGGATTTTAGATGAGGTAAAAAGGTCCCCATAATTTAATCTCATGGCATCAGTTGTTGGTTTGGGTCCATCATCTTCATAAACAAAACTTAATACCTCAGACCCCATTATAATGGTTTGTTTACAATTCGAGAGACACCATCTTGTACTCATATCTATCATAAAGTTTTGCATGGGAAAAAATGGTATTTGGAGGTGGTTGATGGGTTCCCTCACTAAAATATTGTGGCATTAGGAGAGATAAAAATCATCTATTCTTTATGAACAATCCTTAAGAACAAAACATGCGTAAAACCCTCCTAAGACCCTAATAGTGACCAGTTCAGAGAAATGAGCCTTTAAAGCACAGGAAATAAACCTATTTACCACTAAAACATCTTGTATATTATTTAAGACTCCAAGTAGGTTCTTAGGGTGTATTCATCTATACTTGCAATTATATGGACTATAATAAATGCACTTTTTTTCAAGGATTTTGGGTATTTTGGAGGGTTTTGAACAACTAGACACTTGAAAAATAGTAAAAGAGGTCATTTGAGATGTATTTTATCTATTAAATCCAAAAAATATGTACTATAAATTCTATAAGTGATCAAACAAAGTTCATTTTTCAACACAGTCTCAAACAGGGTTAAAATTAGATTAGGTTTCAAGGCCATTTCATGGTTCTCACACTCTTATAGGGTCTCAGAGCCTCAAATTTGACATGGAGGTTGGTGATAGGATATGGAGAGTGAATCAAATGATTTTGGGTGGTTTCACATGTGTGGGAGAGATGTGGAGTAGAAAATCAGGTTTATAGGCAAGGAGGTTTAATTGAGGCTTAATTGAGGAGAGAGAAAGGTAGAAAAGGCACTTCCACTCAAAGTATGGACATAAAACTTGGAATGGAGTTGTAAAGCCATACTGGGTTGTCAAATATTCCCTTATTTTTTTAGTATCATTTGTACGCTATCCTACATAAGGAGGTTTACAAGTTTTTAGGGCTACAATAAAAATAGGCCTAATGAGAGCTTGAGGAGCAAAATGGAGTTTCGCAAGTTGTTCCAAGAACCATTATGAATTGATTCAGGTCTGATAAGGTATTTTAATGCCTTTCATGGGGATATAATGTCTTGAAGAATATGAACTCAAGTTTTGAGCCACTTGGACAAGGCTAGGTGTGGGAGATGGAGTTTCAAGACACCTAGGCATATGAATGATAGTTTTTACTGAAATGTCAAACCAGATGAGTTTATAAATGAATGATAGATTTAAAATGATATGTTTGAAATAATCTCATGGTGAATTTATGATTGAAAATTCTATTTGTCACTTCTCATATACAAAGAAGGGTAGTTTTGAAGAGTTATGCAAGATGTCAAGCTGAGTTTTCAACTCCCATGCCACTTGGATGATGGAGTATCTTAAAAGGAGATACATATGTCCTTAGGAAAATTTTGAAATAGTTTATAATTTTTTTTGTAAACTTCCATGTGGACACTTAGCAATCTTCCTCTACTACACCCCTTTCTCTCTTTCTTCATCATTTCTCTATATAAGTTGTCACTTTTGGCCTTGTAATGTGTCCACATTTGGTATGGTGAAGTCATACTAAATTGACTACTGATTTTGCCTTTGAATAAAATATTTCAAACTGGTTTTAAGTTCTCAAATTCTTGCTTAAGTCTATGAATTAATTTTTGGTTGAATGGCAAGTGATGGTTATCTTTCTTGGTGTTCATCTCATTCTTTCATGCTTTATGTAAGTAATCTGACTCTTAGCAGGTCACATGATGTGTAAATGGTTATTTTGTGTATATTTAAGTGTGAAGAATACTATTAGTGTCTATGATTAGACCTTCTATTCATCTACCTTAAAAAATACATTGCATTCTATCTTCATGTTGAAACACTTTTGTTAGGAGAACCTTGGGTATTGAGATCAGTTTTGTGAATTATTATTCATAGTGCAAGTTCAAGTAGGCTTGTGGACTACAACTTGTTGCATTGCCTCTATTAGATTAGTGTTAATCTCCTTCTATCAGTTTACCTTCATAATCAAGTAGGTTAGTGGTTAGTTGTAGGTGAGGTGCAAGGGAGCTAGCCCTTCAATCTATAGACTCATCGCTCCCATAGGTCACCCATAATTTGAGAGATGTTTCCATGTTACATCAAATTTAATGAGGCTAGAGTATACCTCATTTGGGTGAAAATTTGATTGATGACAGGTCATTGGAGAGATTCTCTCAGAACAAGATGGAAACTTTTTAATGTGGGAGTGAACTCTTAACCTTTAAAATAAATTTGTATGCATTGAGCATAAACTTGAGGAACTCAAATATATTTTCATTGGAATAAAAGCATAATATATGGAAAAAAAATGAAATTATTTTTCCATACACTGTATATGCATATATTTTATTTGGATGTTTCCTTTGTTGACCCTGTTGGTGCAGGTTTATGACCCAATCCAACAGTGTGATGAGGTTTCACCCTTTCATTTTAGGACCACCAAAGTGACCCGAGGTGTGAGTTAGAAGTATGTGGTTTTATGAATAACCAAATGGTGGAAATAGTGTAGTTAGAACAATGTAATTATTTCATGCTTAGCATTTTTCCCCTATGAATAAATAAGCCTTTGTTAACAAATAATCAAAAATAGTCTAAGCATATTCACAGTGATGCTATATTACACAAAAAAAATTGATAAATAAATATCAAATAAGAAGTAAAGGGTAAAGTAGAAAAGAAAGTTTTAGATTTCACATTGGGATAAATTTTGCTAAAGCAAACACCCAATGCTTATTAAGTCTAATATTCAAAATTTACAAAAATCATTGAGATAATAAAACTTAATTTATTGGGCACAATCCCCACATCACATTTTGAAATGATTTTACTAGAGGGGGTTGATGGAAAACACATTTAAAAATAATAATTAAATTGAAATAAAACTAGTTAGCGAGGAGGTTAAATTAGTTGATTACCCAGTCTAACCAATTCACAAGAAAGTAATTAAATCTCATACAATGATTTCATTAAGCTAAACCATCTACAATGTTAATCTAGATTTTAAGAAAAAAAATATAAAAAACTTACTAAACATCCATCAAGATTTCAAAGCACATGTCTCCAAACTCTTTTCTTCAAATCAAGAGATTTACGAATGTATTTATAATAAAAGGGATGGGCATCACCTCATTCTAAAAAGCAATTACATGAAATTTATTTTCTAAATGAAAATTAAAGGCATTCAAAATCAAAACCAAAATATATAAAAAGCAGAGGCCTAAAAATAGCCTCGAAATCTCAAGATAATTTTGACATATCATCAGTTGGTTTTTTCTCATCAACTACTTGTTGTCCTTTGAAAGCTTAGGCAATCAACTAGTAGTCTTCATTTATTTTAGACACATGAATGATAAGCTTTTGGAACAAGTTTATTGAGAGGGGTCCTGAAATAGGCTCTAATTGCTTTGAATTTCTCAATCTTCTTAGTTGCCTGAGTTATCAAACCAATGACTTAGCATCCTCCATCTCTATTGGTTTTAGCCACCTTGACTTTGAATTAAGTCATGAAATTTCTCATGTATTTCCCAAATTCAATAATGTATATAAGTGCATTTGGTTGTTGATAAAATGAAGGCATATTAACTTCCTTGAAATAAACTAAAATCTTAGCAATGAAGTTATCTATAGGCATCATAACAATCTTCATGTCTTGAGATCATTCTTTCATTCTTTTAATGCACTTTTCATATGAATTGCAAAGCTTTGACATATGTCAATATAAAAAAGTGTCATGATATTAAACCAAGGAAAGAGGTATTTATCAACAATTGAAGTTATATTATTCGACTTATTGTCCATACAAGTGATTTTTGTCAATTAATGTTGAAATTTTTGGTGCAACATAGCACTCTTATACTTTGCTTTATAAATCTCTATAAATAACTTGACTAATGAATGCAAGGTATTATCAACATTGTCAACAGTAATTTTTGGGAACATAGTATTAGCTTGTGTTTCAAGTTTCATTACATTTTGGTTCATCCCTTTGGAAAATTTCTCAGTAAGCTCATGAGATGACTTGATTATGAATTTTTGATCTTTTACAATATCCTTTTCACTGCTAAATTATCCCAAGGTTATAAACACACCTTTCCTTCTTCTATTTAGTTTCTTAGTTAATGAAAATAAATCATATATTTCATAGTGTTGGAGCGCTATCTTGAGTGAACTTCTTGGTAGTTATTATTTTCAAATTCCTTGTGGACTTGTCAAATTTTAACTTGATCTCTAGCTCAACAAGGAAAATCATCTCTAGGCTCTAAGCCTTTGCAAGTTGTAAGCTATCAATTGAATCATCCTAGGAACCTTATCCCTATTTAACCACTACTAGAGGTGCATAGAATATAGGCAAAGCTTGGGAAATGGATAAAGTGGTAGATGAAGAACCAATTGGTAACATGGTTGAAATGTAAAAGATCAACGGTGATGAAGAGATTAGGGTAATAAAAATATGTGTAGTGGAAACAAGGGGTGAAGAAATGGAAAATGAGGTTGGAGTATTCAGAGTCATCTCCAACTTTGGTGAAGTGAGAGTTGAGAAAATGGTAGGAGTTTAGTTAAAGGAAATCACTTTACCTCATTTGATATCATAATAGGGATATTATCCAGCAAGTTCTAGATAAAGGATTTATTTGGAACAAAAATAGAGGGATTCATATAACTAAGATGGTTGTACATCACAATCACTATTTAACGTGAATGAATATTAATTGCATATACAGATGGTAATGAAGCAAGCGGAGAATTTTTTTTAGGACTATGAGGTTGGGGATGTGTTATTATGATTTTCAAAGAAGTATGCTTGACTTGTTATGTAGTAGAAGTAGTCAGAGTTTTGGCCTCAGTGGTTTTTGTTAATGTCATTAGACGAGGCTTTAGAGTTTGAGACTTCAGTTTGGTTTTAGATATTACAAACTGCTTAGTGTACCCTTGAGTGAACACTAGTAAAAGAGATGGACC
Organism: Torreya grandis; assembly: GCA_037957365.1. Taxonomy (NCBI): domain Eukaryota; kingdom Viridiplantae; phylum Streptophyta; class Pinopsida; order Cupressales; family Taxaceae; genus Torreya; species Torreya grandis. The sequence goes on along the minus strand of JARHVA010002282.1, from coordinate 1,534,684 downwards.
AAGAGATATAGGGGAGATAACTTGACTTGTAGTAACTATCATATGAGTAGTATAAAGATACCCTATATTCAATTTAATAATAATAGGAGAAGTAATCGTTGATGTAACCATAGTGTAAAAAGGTCTTATTACTATTGTCAATCAGACTTGCACACCTATGAAGGTAGTTTTAGGCCTTCACAATCTATTGAAACTTAGCCAAAAGACAATAAATATAGAATATGACCTGCATAATCTGACCAGCTAGTAACTAGGTAAGAATCAAGACTTGAAAAAGAAGAAAACTCTATCACTCATGCAAATCAATGACATAAATACACTATACTAGTAACTAGAATCTGAAAACAACAGTCTTTCTATTAATCTAAAAAAAGGTGACAACTCAATATTTGATAAAATTTTGTCTTGCCAAAAGAGGGATACAATTCAAGGCTAAAAAGCCAACTTATATAGAGAAGTATACAACAACCAAGAGATTGGCATTGAAAATAGAAGAGAAGACAATTTAAATTCAATTTGTGCTGTCCAAAGACCTAAAAATAAATCACTTTATCTTATGCTTGCATGAAAAATCCTTTTGGCATTGAAAATGGACAGTGAGCTAATATTCATCATGCAGGAATCAACATGCCAAATCTTCAAAGAGAACTCTATTTGATTCATTGGAAGTTGCATTGAAATGAAATAAAATTCTTCTTCGCATGGAATGCTATGCCAAAACTAAAATTAGAACTCCACTTGAACTGCTGGAATATTGAAATCCTTCAACAAGCTAAACAAACATGCATGCATGAATTTTCAACCAGTCACCCATAGTGCAAGGCTAGTCAACTCCAAAACTGAAACATGCCTAAAATTGCATGTTGGAGTAGAAGGGATGAGGTGGACCCAAGTTTGACATGTCAAACTCTTGCATGGAAATCCATGCCACATCTCAGACTTTAAACCCCACTTGAAGATGAGTTGGACCTTTGGATGCATGAGAGTGACTAGGAGATAATCATGAATAAAATAAATAGTCAAGTAAAACTTAGCCCAACCAACGCTAAATGACCCTCCACTTACATGAAATTCCATGTTGACTTTGTCTCTTATTCTTGATCATGTATTGCTTTGGGCCATCTGCTTATGGTTTTAATCTTTGGCTATTTATTTGTCTACAAATTTTGTCTCTATTTTTTGATCTCTTCAGATAAATTATCCATGGATCTCTTCTTTATTCATGTTCCTATGGCAAGCTCTTTTGGCTTGTCTTTCCCTTCACTTGGTCTTAAGACTTCTCTTTCTCATTTCCTCTAGAGTTGTTGAGTTGGGTATTTATTTTTCAACCTTTTTGCTCAGTCATTTTCCCATGGGAATTATCTTAGGTCTTTGGCTTTTCTTCAAACCATTCCTTTAGACAAAAAATTTGAAGGAATTAGGTCTTCAGGATTTTCTCTTAGACATTTATCTTTGGACAAATTATCCGAAGCTTATTCTTTGTGTTCTCTCCTTTCTTTTTGGAAAATTGCCTGAAAGAATTATTTTGGCCCTTTTGCCTATCACCTTCCCACGAATAAATTGTTCATGGGAATTCATGTTGAGTGACCCTTTGGTACTTTAAAAAAATGCCCTTTAAACTTCTATAAATGGTCCATTTCCTTGTAAAGCACCTTCCCAAAGGGAACATACCCTTCAAAATAAATGAAAGTGACTCTTCAGAGATGCATATGGACTTTTTCTTTCCTTTGGTTTTCATCATTTATTTCTTCAGACTTCTCTCTTTTGAAAGAATTCCTTCAGACAAAATGTCTGAAAAAATTCTTTTGGACTTTTATTTGGCCCCTTCCCTTTCTTCAAACTATTCCTTCGGATTGCCCTTGCCTTTTTCCGTAGGGCACATACTATTAAACATTGTTGCTAGTGACCCCTCAGGTTTATGAATTGCCCCTTGGACTTTTGATAATGGTCCTTTTACTTATAAAATTCCTCTGAATTACCCTTTAAGTCTGAAAAAATTCTTTCAAAATTTTTTCTGGCCCCTTCCCTTTCTTTAAACCATTCCCTTGGATTGCCCTTACCTTTTTTTGTCGGGCACATACCCTTCAACATTATTGCTAGTGACCCTTTAGGTCTATGAACTGCCCCTCAGACTTTTGACAATGGTCCTTTTCCTTGTAAACTTACTTTAGATTTCCCTTCAATCTTTTCAAATGTCTCTTCAGATCTTTTGTTTCAAACTTTCTTGAAGGGCACATACCCTTCAAGATTTTTGTAAATGACCCTGACTAAGAAATGAAAGTGCCCAAGTCTAATTTCTTGAAGACTGCCCTTTTAAAATTCATGAAGTGAAATTTACTGAAGGGCACATACCATTTGGGATTCTTGCCAATTTCCTTTAGAAATTTCCAAGTGAACCTTTTCTGAAGGAATTCTACCTTTTGGACTTTTGTCAAGTTACCCTTTGGCAAAAATGAATTGTCCACTTGCCCTTCAAATTTTTGTCAATTGTCCTTCCTTCAGACAATTTAAAACTATCCTTTCAATATTTTTGATAATGACTTTCCTGAAGGGAGAGAACCCCTTCAGGCTTCCTTTATACCCCTTCGATATTTTTGCAAGCATCTTTTTTTGAAGGACAGATACCCTTCGGCTTTTGAAATAACCCTTTGAGAATGTGTAGAAGAACCCTTCCAAAGATAAAAAGACCATTGGAATTCTACAAATTGACTTTTTCAAAAGGAAAAGAACCCATTTGGAAAATATGAACAAGCCCAATCTCTGACATTTAGACAAAGAAACATGCTGTGGAAATTTTAGAATGATAAAGGTGACAATTTGACCTGTGGGGTCAAAATTGTCAACATTTTGGCAACTCAACTAGGAAGCATGCCTGCTATGCTTGAGAATTTAGACTATAAACATGATATTGAACTCACAAAACAATAGTAAACTTGGTCCATGACTAAAAATCTCCTTTGACCAGACAAGAAGTAACCTTCATCCTCCAAAATAGAAGGGGAACACAAAATAAGAAAGCTAACTAACAAAGTAAATATGCAAATAAGAACTTATTAGGACAAAATAAAATGAAACTACTATGTTTGATCAATACTTGAAGGAAATAAAAACAAACTATGTATAAGGATCTTTTCTCTTCAATAGCAATATTTCAGATGTATCTCATTGATTGGGATTGGAAGCTCATGACCATCCATCTTTGCAAGTTAGGAGGCATTGTGGGATTTGTAGTTGGAGATTGTATATGGACCACTCTAAAGGAAATCAAAATTTGTGTGCCTTCCTGGTTTAGCTCTATCCTCATCCCATTTGAGGACCAAATCTCCTTCCTTAAAACTTCATGAAGAAGCTCCTTTCTCAAAAGTTCTCTTCATTTGTGCTTGTCGAATCTCCATGGCTAGTATGGATTGATTTTTTGTCTCTTCCATCTCCATAATCTCAACATACCTAATTTCCATAGGCTCATTATCCAAAAAATCAAGTTGATACATTAGTTCTAAAGTAGGAAACTTAAGAGAAATGGGCAACCTTGCTTCCTTACTATATACTAGCTTGTATGGAGAGTTGGCTATTGATATTTTGTAGGTGATCCTATCAGCCCATAGAGTTGACTTGAATTTGAGATGCCATGACCTCTAATTGTATTCAATAGTCCTTATGATCCTCAATAGGTTCTTATTCATAGATTCATCAAGGCCATTTCCTTGTGGATAATAGTTTGATGAAGTACTGAGGTAAATTCCATGTTGGACAACCCATTGACTGATCCTAGACCCCATAAAAGCCATTTCATTATCAATAATAATAAAAGAAGGAACTCCAAATCTAGTAAGCAAACCTTCATAGAAACTGAGAACATTTATCTCATTTGCTTCTTTCAATGCCACTACTTCTGTCTAATGTGTGAAATAATCTATAGTAATTAAAATATATTTATGTCCATAACTTGAAGGAGGATTAATGAGACCAATAAATTCTAATCCCCATTAGATAAAGGGATGATCCACTGTAATTAGTTGAAGAGGTAAGGCTTCAAGTTTCACTTTTCTTATAAACATAACACACCATTTGCACTTTCTAACCCAAGCATGGTAATCACCAAATATACTAGGCCAATAGTACCCACCTCTCATGATCTTAAGGGCTGTAGTTATTGCAAAAAATGTCCTCCACCATGTCCATCATGGAATTATTCAAGCAATATTTGAGTTTGACTTGGTTGTACACATATTAGGAACATGCCATTGATATCTTTCTTGAAAAACACACCATCAGTAAGCAAAAATAGAATTGATTGCAATATGAAATATCTTCTTTTTAAAACACTTAGATGGGAGGGATAGATAGAATCTTGGAGATAGCTTACCAACTCATGAAACCAATTGGAAGGTGAGGTATGAACAATTGTAATATATTCATCATTTGACACCAAAATAGATTCATTAGTCTCTTGCAAGTCTTGATCTAGGTGCTCACAAAGTCTTTTGCCTCTAATCAGCTTTGTGACCGTAATTTCCACATCATATTCCATTACTTTGGTTATCTAACTAGATCTCTTCTCATTTATATCCTTGTTCAAAATAAACTCTTTGATGCTTGGATGAGAAACCATTAGATGTATCTTATTGTTAGACAAACGATATCTAATTTTTTTGAGAGATCTTATAACTGAAAGTACATGTCTCTCAACAAAAGAGTACATTATTTCATACTCTTCCAAACCTTGACTGAAGAAGGCTATTGGCTATTCTAAAGCCTCATGATTTTACTGTATAAGAATGCCTGAAATGGTGTCCATGTTAGCGTAAGTATATAAAATTAAATCCTATGTTAAATCTAGATTTATAAGCGTAGGAGCACTAACTATGGCCTATTTAATATCTTCAAAACTATTTATTCCTTTTTTGGATCAGCTAAAGCCCCGATCCTTCTTTAACATGGCTGTAAGTGGCTTTGCTAAAATGGAAAAATCTAAAATATATCTCCTTTTAAAGTTGATTTTCCTAAAGAAGATTTTCATAAACTTTTTGTGCTTAGGCAAGGAAGTGCAAGAATGGAGTCAATCCTTTCAGAATCTATGCTTAAACCATGCTTTGAAACAATATGTCCAAGAAGCTTACCTTTATGAATGGAAAAAACACACTTTTTTAGATTTAGAGATAACCCAAATTGCATACACCTTTTGAACACTTGCTTAAAATGAACCATGTGATCTTCTACATTCCTTGAAAACACTATTATCTCATCCAAATAAATAAGTACAAACTTGTTAAGAAGGCCTTGGAATGCCATATCCATGGCTCTTTGAAAATTTTCTCTAGCATTAGACAAACTAAATGGCATCTTTCTATGTAAATATCCCCCACTTAATTGTGAAGGCTATCTTAAATTGCTCTTCTTCCTTGACCAAAATCTAATTATAGCCACTATATCCATCCAACAAATAAAACCTCTCTGAACCTACAACAAGCTATAAAATTTGTTCCAATGATGGTAATAGATAGTGATATTTAAGTGAAGCCCTGTTCAAATCACAAAAATTAACACAAATGAATCTCACCATTCTTTTTCCATACTAGAATGAGATTGGCCACCCAAGTTGAGTGCTTGATTGGAAATACAATATCTGATTCTATGAGCTTATGAAGCTCAACTTTCATCAAAGGCTCAAGCTTAGGATTGATGGGCCTTTGTCTTTGTCTTATTGGCTTAGTCTCCTCGTCTAACTCTATGGTGTGTTGAGCCAAACTTGGATCAAATCCCTTGAGATCATTATACTGCCATGCAAATAAATCAGTAAAACTTGTGCATAACTCAATGAAAGCTTTCTTTTATGAAGGAGTGCATACCTTATCCAACTTCAAAATATTACCAACTACAATCTCTACATTGGCAGAGTGCTCTTGTTTTGTTGACAAGGATGAATTATCCTTCTTTAACTCACCATCACCATTGAAAATGTTCTCAAATGTGACCAATCCCTTGGGAAACTTATTCATTTTTAGTTGCACAATCTGATCACCATACTGCTGCAAGTGTTTTGATTGGTTTCTTAAAGAAAACTCAACTTCCTCTTGCAAGAATCTCACAATTTGATTGTCATCTTTGAACACTTGCCAATTCTCATGATTATATAGAATATAAGGTCTTACAACCACCTTTATATGTGACTGAGTTTTCTCACTTTTTATATCAGTTGGAATGCTAAATTGGGATCCAACACCATCCAACCTATCAACATATTTATTTTCACCTCTTGATATTGCCTGAATGTTAAATCTTGGAAATCTTCAATTAAGTCCCATATTCTATTCCTGTAAGACTTAAGCAACAAATTTTGCATACATTTAAACCTCTTACTTGGTGAACTATAAGTTCACTATCACCAAAAATTTGTAAGGTGTTGACTTTCATCTTCCTAGCCCACTGCAAACCATGAACTAGTGCTTCATACTTAGTAACATTGTTTGAACAACCAAACTAAAATTTAATAGAAGATAAATAAATTTGCTTGGTTGGAGAAACCAACATCATTCTATATTTTATTCCATGCTTATTTCTTGATCCATCAAAGTATAATTGCCACAAACCTTCATTAGACTCATCTTCTTTGACCATGGCTGGAATTGGTGCATCATTCTCATGAAGAAAATATACACCAAGTCCCTCTTCTTTAATTAGCTTATAAGGCTCATGCTCATGCAGGGTAGAAGCCCACTCATCAATAAAAAAATCTGGAACTCCATTCAAAGGTGATTCACTTTCTACTTCACTAGCTTCTAGTACTTCATCTAAGATGATACAGTTAGTATTCACAACACTTGACATATATGGATCCATATGAAAATGTGCAATAACTTTAGAATGAATTATTACCTTGGTACCATACCTAGTCTTGAAAAACAAGTGAGTCCAATCAACTAACAAATATCCCCTAATTTTTGAGGTGAAGTCCCTTGAAAGGCACATAACAAAGTAAGGAGGCAAGTCCACCATAATAACATCCTACTAAATAGTAACATTGGGACAAGCATGTAATGTCAATTTCATATATTTGATGATTCATACCATCTTTTTTGGTGATCCATCCAATTGCAATACTCCCTTAGTGTTTGGCTCATAAACAAGTCTAAGCTTGTTTGCAATTTATTTAGGCATGACTATACTACTAGTTCCACTATCCACCATACAATTATGAACCAAAGTATAACCTACTATCAAATAAAGATAAAAAGGAAGACATTTTTTTAATTTTACCTTGGTTTTTTACACCTTTTCCATCTTATTTACTTATTGTACATGTTGCTTAGTTGATTTATCCAAATTAGTCAAGACAACACCTTGTTTCTCAACCGATTTTGGAGACAATTTGAGAGCTGAAAGCTCTTGAAGTAGATTATCATTTTATCCTATAATGGAAAGGGAATCCCAAATGATAATTTTGATATTAGATTTATTCATTTGATCTACTATACTGAAATGTGATCCACTAATCTTTGGCTGTACGTTCTAAAGTACAAGTTGTTCATGAACTAGAGGTAGTTGATGAACCTTACCAACCTCTATATTATTATTTTTTTGTGTTGTAGGGATAACAAGTTTCTATTTTGTAATCTTAGAAAAAAAATTAGGAGTACTTGGATCATCTGTTACCTCTTGAGCCTCTTCAATGGCTCTTCTTTTAGCTCCAGCTACATATGCAACTTGACCACTTGAATTGTTAGTTTCAACACCTTGAATAAAAGTAACATGATAATCTACTTGCCAGTTTGCATTAATGGCATTAGGATTCCCTTGAAATAGACGAGTCTCTACTTATGATGTCAAACTTGTATCTTGGTATTGACCTCCTTGAAAAGAAAACTCTTCTTGTGTCATTTATGGCCTAGTGATGTTCTGTGATATCAAGGCTTGGTTTTGAGCATCATTGAGATTTGAGGGATGCCAACCTAAATTATACATCATGTTGTCTTGAGGTGGGGTGGGAAAAATGGCCATTGAAGTGGAAGGAGCATTAAGATCAAGGGAAACATATGGCTTAGCTAGAGTTGTGGCTCCTTATGCTTGATAAGGTGGTCTATTCTCTCTAAAACCCTGATAAGGAGGCCTTTGATCTTTGAAGGGCTGATAGGTATTCTAATTTTTCTATTGATAGGAACAATTTGACTAAAATTATTGCCTTTTGAGTTGTAATATTTTATTCCTAAAGGACTATAGAAAACTTTTTAGCTCACCTATCTCACTAGCTTGACTAGTGGGGGCTGCAATTTGAGCTTGAGGTGCTGGAATAAGCGCTAAGAATGGAATTTGAGGAACTTGAGGGGATGGTATGGAACTTATTTATGGAAATATAGGCATTAGAGGTCTTAGAAAAATTTTACCAACTTGTATTTTATACCCTTATTACAACGTCATAAGCATTTGGCAAAGTAGTAACACCCATTGACTGTATCATCACACTAATGTCAGAATTGAGGGATTTCAAATAGTATAGAAATGCATATTCAGAGGATGGCCTTATCAACATAGGTATTTTGGTCCATGTATTTTGGAATTTGAGGTTAAAATTAGACATAAAATTATGAGGAGCCCTTGTTATGGTGGTCAATTACTCAACTAAAGATAGATGATCAAATTTGTCCTCAAATTACTTGACTAACACTACACCCAATTCATTGTAGGTGGAAATGGAGTTTAGTGGAAGGTCTATATATACCATTGCAATGCTTTTCCTTTGAGGGAGGTAGCAAGAAATCTAATAGAAACATTATCTTCAACAACATTATGGACTTAACAAAGATTACCCACATCTCAGATATGCTCAATAGGGGTTGTTTGATTTTATCTTTATAAGAATGGGATACTCTTGAGAGCAGACACCAGAATATCATCAAACTAGGATAAACTCAATGGGATACCTCTATTGAATGGAGCAAATGCCTGATTTTTGATGGCCATTTGGGTAGTAGGGGTTGTAGTGATTAGAACAATAGGATGACCAGAAGGCAAATACTATTTTTGAGGATATGATTTTTCCCTCCTAAATTTTTATCTCTTAGAAGATTTGAATTCAAAAAGAATACCTTTTCTTGCTGACCTTGTGGTAACTTTTGGCATGAAAGAACTGCTTGAATGATGCTATGAACTTTGTAACTTGAAGACTCTTTAGCTTATGATGAAGATAAATATTATCTTCTACTGCAAATGCTTTTCTTTAGTTTCAAAATTCTTTTGATCTACAAAATATTTCTTTGTGGTCCCATTAGGCATGCCAAAAACTATTGTCAATCAAAATTGCACCCCCATGAAGGTAGTTTTAGGCCTTCACAGTTTGCTGAAACATGGAAACAATCCTAGGTTGTGGGTGACCTAATCGGTGGATTGAATCTCTATATTATAAGGGCTAGATCCCTTTGGTGTATCAATTAGGATCTTTGCTCTACACTAAAAACTATCTAGGAAAAGAGAAAGAAAACTTGAAATAAAATATTATCTAATGATGGTGATACACCTGAATGATTAGTTGATCTGCTTAATTAGAGCTCCCAAACAACACTGATTTAAACAAGAGAAAAGCTCAAATTTCAACTCTAATTGACCAATATGCATAAGTATTTCATGAAAAGGTTCTATCTTGTAATCAAAGCTTAAAGGAAATGATGGAATAGGCCTGATTCATGACACTAACTAGCCACTTGCATCCACTGTAAACTCAACAAAAAGATATTAAATATGGAACATGACCTACATAATCTAACCAGCTAGTAACTAGGCAAGAATCAAAACTTGACAAAGAATAAAACTCTATCATTTATGCAAATCAATGACATAAATACACTATACCAATAGCTAGAATCTGAAAATAATAGTCTTTATATTAATCTAAAAAAAGGTTACAACTCAATCTTTGGTAGAATTTTGTCTTACCAAAAGAGGGATACAATTTAAGGTTGAAAAGCTAACTTATATAGAAAAGTATACAACACCCAAGAGATTGATGCTAAAAATAAAAGAGAAGTCAACTCAAATTCAACTTGTGCTATCGAAAGATCTAAAAATAAATTCCTTTGTCTTATGCTTGCATGAAAACTCATTTTGGCATTGAAAATGGATGGTGAGCTAATGTTCTTCATGCATGAAGCAACATGTCAAATATTCAAAGAGAAATCCACTTGATTCATTGGAAGTTACATTGAAACATAAGAAAATTCTTCTCCACATGGAATGCTACACCAAAACTAAAATTAGAACTCCACTTGAACTGCTAGAATGTTGAAAGCCTTCAACAAGCTAGATAAACATGCATGCATGAATTATCAACTAGTCAACCATAGTGCAAGGCTAGTCAACTCCATAATTGAAATGTACCTACAATTCCATGTTGGCGTAGAAGGGATGAGGTGGACCCAAGTTTGACAAGTCAAACTCTTGCATGGAAAGCCATGCCACATCTCAAACTGAGAACTCCACTTGAAGCTGAGTTAGACCTTTAGATGCATGAGAGTGACTAGGAGATAATCATGAATACAAAAAATAGTCAACTCAAAATTATCCCAACCAACTCTAAATAACCCTCCACTTTCATGAAATTCCATGTTGACTCTGTCTCTTGTTCTTGATCATGTATTGCTTTGGGCCATTTGCTTATGGTTTTCTTCTTTAACTATTTGTTTATCTGCAACTTTTATCTTTGTTTCTTGATCTCTTCAAACAAATTTTCCATGACTTTATTATTTATTCATTTTCCTATGGCAAGCTCTTTTGACTTGTCTTTCCCTTCGCTTGGCCTTATGACTTTTCTTTCTCATTTCCTCTAGAGTTATTGAGTCAGGCATTTGTTCTTCGACCTTTTTGGTCAATCATTCTCCCATGGGAATTGTCTTAGGTCTCTAACGTTTCCTTGAACCATTCTTTTGGACAAAATTTTTGAAAGAATTAGGTCTTTGGGATTTTTTATCAGACATTCATCTTCAGACAAATTGTCTGAAGCTTATTCTCTGTGTTCTCTCCTTTATTTTAGGAAAATTACCTGAAAGAATTATTTTGGATTTTTTGCCTATCTTGAGTGACCATTCAAAACTTAAATAATATGCCCTTTAGACTTCTATAAATGGTTCATTTCCTTATAAAGAACCTTCCCAAAGGGAACATACCCTTTGGAAGAAATGAAAGCGACCCTTCAGAGATGCATATGGACTTTTTATTTCCTTTTGTTTTCATGATTTCTTTCTTTAGACTTCTCTCTTTCAAAAGAATTCCTTCAGATAAAATGTTTGAAAGAATTCTTTCAGACTTTTGTCTAGCCCTTTCCTTTTCTTGAAACCGTTCCTTCGGATTTCCCTGGCCTTTTTCTGTAGGTCACATACCCTTTGGCATTGTTGTTAGTGACCCCTTAGGTTTATGAACTACCCCTTAGAATTTTAACAATGGTCTTTTTCCTTGTAAAATTCCTTCGGATTACCCTTCAATATTTTCAAATGTCCCTTCGGATATTTTTTTAACTTTCTCTAAGGGCACATACCCTTCAAGATTTTTGTAAAGGACCCTGCATAAGAAATGAAAGTGCCCAAGTCTAATTTCTTGAAGACTACCCTTTGAAATTCATGAAGTGAACCTTCCTGAAGGGCACATACCCTTTAGGATTCTTGCCAATGTCCTTCAAAAATTTCCTAGTGAACCTTTTCTGAAGGAATTCTACCTTTTAGACTTTTGTCAAGTTACCCTTTGGCAAAAATGAATTGTCCACTTGCCCTTTAGATTTTTTTCAATTTCCCTTCCTTTAGACAATTTGAAACTATCCTTTCATGATTTCTGATAATGACTTTCCCAAAGGGAAAGAGACCCTTTGGGCTTGCTATATATCCCTTCAGGATTTTTGCAAGCATCTTTTTTTGAAGGATAGATACCCATCAGCATTTGAAATAACCCTTTAGGATTGTGTATAAGAACCCTTCTGAAGAAAAAAAGACCTTTGAAATTATGCAAATTAACTTTTCCAAAAGGAAAAGAACCCCTTTGGAAAATATGAACAAGCCCAATCTCTGACATTTGGACAAAGAAACATGCTATGGAAAGTTTAGAATTATAAAGGTGACAATTTGACTTGTGGGGTCAAAATTGTCAATAGTTACTTGGGCTCCTAATTTTTTTGAAAGAGATGCTTAAGCTGAAGATGGAGGAGGTACACCGTATAATAATACACTTTTGAGATTAAGGTATGTTCCCGTGGTTCACCTAAGTGTAGTTTGGAACCTAACCTCTCTTAAACTTTTTGAGGTTGTTTTTATTGACCTTGTGGCTTGAATAGACTCTCAACCTTCAATTTTAAAATCACTTAATTATCATTTTTAGGTTCATAAAATATTTATCACTAGAATGAGAATAATGATTATAATCCAAACTAATTTTCCTCTCAAAGAATACAAATGCCTTGTGACATTGTCAACATGATCCCATTGTCTTAACATATAACCATCCAAATCAAAAGAGGGCCTACATATAGATAATTGTTGGATAGATGGATAAATCTTGAAATTGTTCTTTCCTATCTTGAGAGGTGACACTGGCCATGGTTTTTTATTTTTGATTTTACAGAAACCTCTACTCCCACATACTGATATTAAATCTCTTGTTTTACCAATCTAGCTAGAACATAGTATGGGTGCCTCAAAGTATCAACCAATATACTTCAATTCTAATTATTGTATAATCATAGTAGTACTAATAGGCTCTAATTTATTTGATATATTTCTTCATTTGATTATAAATTTGAGGCATTTTTGTCTCATTGATTACCATGTAGATTGGATGATAAAAGAAATTGTAGATGTATCACATTTTTTTGATAATTGTGTAAATATAGTATCCAATACTAGAATTGAATTGATGCCAAAGAGGAATTTGGCCATCCAAGAAAGTTTGGATGATTGAATCTCACATTGGTGCAACAAGCATCCAACAAATAGGACATCATATAAAAAAGTTGACCTTGTTTGATTCCTTAATTTTGCTTCTTCACATTATAAGATATTATTTCTCTTTGGGTTGGGTTATTTTGGTCACTGATTATCAGATCAAGGACGGGAACCCATAATCTATTTACATGAATGATATTAGGGGATCGAGATAATTGATTCATCAAAAAAATTCTAACCCTTAATCCCTGTCTAAAAGTATTGATAGCTTATGTATCAATATCTTTTTTATTTACCCATCTATTTGTTTCTTCGGCCCAATCCTTTAAAACTTCCATTAGGTCATGTGTTTCAACCTATTAAGAGGTAACCTATTAAATATAAATAAAATTAAGTTCTAATAACTTGTAATATTTTTGAAAGGCAATCCCAGCTATGAAAAATACTTTGTTTTTCATGTTTGGAGAGTAAATCACATCTAATAAACAAATTATAGAAGAGATCAATACAAGGTAATACCTCTAGTTTTGCAGTGGTCAAATCTATACTAGACCTCTTAAGGGCAACCGAATCATATATGTATTCAATTTGATCTGAAGTGAAAATTTCATCATCACTCAATGTGCGGGCCTATTCTCTTTCTCCAAACAAAGCATTTTAATGTTTTTTTGACAAAACAACGTAAGAGAAAATAATATCTTTGAATTCCTATTGATAACTAAAAGAAAAGTATGTGTCCATTGTTTATATCTTGTGATCTTTGATAGTCTTTAAAAAATTGGAATACTCTTAGCATTGTGAAAGTTTGATATCAATGGTGGTCACTTTCAGTCACTTGTATTTGTTATTAATTTTGCATGGATTTTCATGACATTCCAAATCTTCAAAAGATAACCTTGTCAAATTGGTACCTTGAAAAATCAACAAATTGTTAGTAGATGACACTTCCTATTAATAATTATTTTTATTAGGCCCTTTGTGATTTGATTTGATTGTCTTAATGACTTTATTACAAGATGAGATTCATCGACCATTCACATGTCAATATCTTTGATCTCATAATCATAAAGTGTTCTCAATGTTGATTTGTTTATTGTGAATTTTTTGGATACGTGGGATTTATAAATTTGTACTTAGTTTGGATTAAAGTCTAGTCACCTATCAATCATACACTTGTCAAGAACCCATAACTTGAGCCAATGATGTATTCTTGGCATATATTAGTAATCAATTATCCCTACCTTTATTATGATCAATAAGATACTTCCACATGGCATATTTCGATTGCTCAAATTCACACACCTCACAAAGTGTCAGTCTAATATGAATGAAATTTGTTGTGTGAGCAATCAATATGAGACAAGTGTTCTATTGTAATTACTTCAAATTTTTGGAGTGTATGAAACTCATAGAGTTCATTTGCTTGGTTATGAGGTTTGTGGCCATGTGAATTCCTCCAATTTAATGTATTTACTTTGGAGTTTGCACATTTATTTAGGCACAAACAAAACATAGCATAAGTCACTCAATATTTTAATCAAAATATAGTCATTAAAATTAACCATTTATACCTTGGATGTCCACTTAAAGTCACTTTGATCTTAGTATAGCACTTGACCCATCTTAGGGGCCATTTTGATCCACTTTTAGTCACATGGTAGTCACAAATAATACCCAAGTCTATAGAACACCACATGATACTCATAATGGAATAATACCTTAATGATTTAGGTCCCTTAACCCTCCAAAAAGTAATTTTTCATCTCCCTAAGAGGATTAGGGTTGGCCTAGACCTAGTCTTAAGTAACCATCCCAAGTCATTCTCATTAAAACACTATATAAACACTACTTTCACACTCTGACACCCTAGGTGGACATTATCATAGATAATAACACAAAAATACCACTTCATATTTAGGGAATGTTCCCAATTATTCCAATATTATATTGATTCAGACCATACATTCAATAATCTAGCTCTAGTGTAGGTATCCAGATCTCAAGTAGCCCCCAAGGCATCCTCTCATGTATTCAAACTTAGGATTTATAACATTCATAAACATTCATACATATCACATAAATGAGAGAAACACATCAGGTTTGATCCCTCCTCAGAGTATTAGTATGTAGGTAGCATGCCCACACAGGGGTGTGGATCACATGTCCAACACATCAGATCCACTAACCCCTTTTTTTCATGGTGTTCATTCAAACCCTTTCAAGCATAAAAAACTAGATATTTTTAATAGAAATAGAGATACATAAAAAGTATTGATTTTAAAAAATTATTGAGTGCATAGAATTGAAATTTAGATCATAACTAGAACATGACATGTCATACAAAACCCAAAAATTGTTTGTGATGATTCTTAGTGGGACACTACTGCACTACCTTAGAAAATAGTGCATTGAATTATTGTATGATTGACCACACTATTATCAATGGTTGATTTTAACACCTGAATCTTATTGATGATATTAAAATCTATCTACTCACCAATTTTCATAGTCTGATATCTCCCAGAAGTCCTATTTATAGCTAAATTATTTTTTCTCTCTCATCCTTTTCACATTTAGAAAATTATAATTAATTGGTAATTAATCAAATTAGTGGTAGTAATTATTACATATTTATCCTTTGATTTATTATTCTAACACTTTAACAACTTAAGGTTTTAAATTCCATAATTATTTTAAAATTTAAATCATTTAGTGAACCTGACTTACTTTGAGTAGTGAAAAAACCCTAGCCCTAGATGTTATTAGGGTTTCTATTCTTTTGTTTCCTATTTTGAGTGGTTGTGTTAGGGTTTTTATACCTGATATGTTGTAACCTAGCAACCCTCTTCCAAGTTACATTTCAAAATTTCATGGATAAAGAAGATTCTTTTCCTCCTCATCTCCAAGAGGGTGATAACTGCTTTCCCTGTAATTAGGCCCATGCTATCACTCCTCTAAGAGATGACGCAGCCTATGCTAAATGTCTATATTCATCCTATCCATCCTTCAAACCCTACCTTTCCCATATCTCCTATTCAGGATATGTGCTTGCATGTTCGATTATAAGTAACCAGGGTTTGCATTTGTGAGACTCTAAGGGATGAAATTGTCAATATGAGAAATTTAATTTTAGAATTGTAAAATCAGAATTAACTATTACATGAAAATATTACAATATTAAAAAATTAGAGTACAAGGCAAAAAACTCTAGGGTAGACTAGTGTCAATCATATATATGCATTTTCACCTAGTCAATTTGTGGCAAACAATGTTACATATCAAAACAAGAAATCACAACAAAGTGCATCTCCAACTAGAAATTCAAAAAGTACTCAAAGATCAAATAAAAGTTCAAGTGAGATGTTAAGGAAAATGATTAAATATAAGTTTATAAACCTACCTCCTCTACATCTAGTGAGGAGGTCATAATATTATTGTGCATATCATAAAATGCATAGTCATCACATAGATTCATGTTTGGCATTGAAAAAGCATATACAATAGATAATTGGTAATAAGGACCCTATACAAGATAAATCAGTTAAGTAATCCACAATGATACATGAACATATTAAAAGGGTCAAATTCATAAATAATACAAAAGTGGTTACCAAAGTATAACTTAGAACAACAAAAGGTTCACAAAGCAAAATCAGAGCAAGAAATAGTACATCAAACATTGTATAATGTTTGTCAACAAGGTTTGGGATTTATGGAACATACTAAGGAAAATCATTCACAAATATAATTTATCAAGGGAAAAGAGTAAGAACTTAAGTTTCACATTTAGAATGCTAAGAAAACACCCATTCTCAAAAGAGGGTTTCTAACAACAAAGTCTTCAAAGTAAGAAATACATACAAAAGATACATCTTAAAAGGTCAATGTAAAGGGGAAACTACAAGCCCTCCCTCATATAAAAATAATTTCATTATCACAACTTATATATATGGAAAGTAATGCACAGATGTTAATATAATGGATTATCAACCAATAAAATTTTGTTCACTTCCATTTCTTATGTCTATTGGAAAGGACTCTACACATCTATATACAACACATGTTTCTATTGAATTCTTAGGGTCACTTCAATTAAAATTTTCATATGCCTCAAAATAATGTTCTCTCACTTTTTGTGTAATTGAAAGTTCAATTACTTATAATGTTGTCTTTGAAATTTCATGTTTAACAAAAATAGGAGTAACATTTGACAAAAAAAAGTTTGCATATCATTTTCACATGTGAGTGCAATGATTACAACTTCTAGTGAGACAAATTTTTCCCAACAAGAGCTATAAAATCAAGTTATAACTATAGTGGATATAATTTCAGATGGCAAGATCCCAATTAATGATCTAAACATTATTAATCAAAATGAAGAAGATGATTGGAATAACACATATTATTATGATACAGATCATTTATAATGAAAATTTGCCACATATGTTAGACAAAGGCATCCCATCGATGACATATTTGGATTCTAACACTAGTCCTTACCAACACACAAGTTCCTATCTATAACACTCTCCTTGTACATAGTTTCATAAATTCCTAGTTTAATGTTGCTTGTACATAACATATGCTCAAAAAATTAAAAAACAATATAACATATTTAAAAATACAAAAAAAATTCAAATATTTACTAAAAAAATACAAATTTTAGGTTGTATGCATTTCCATGTTTAGATTCATTCTATTTGTCAGGTACTACATATGTTATCTATGCCAGCATAGTCGGTTTTATCATACATGCATGCTTCACTTGTTCCTTTCAAGTGTTTACATATTACTACATGACTCATCTCCTCTACATAGATCTATATTTGTTATTATCTACCCATTGGGGGAACATACACATATACATAGATTCAATATTGTCATATCATCCTATTGGGAGCATCATAAACATAGATTCTAGTTTTCTAAGTTGTATATTTCTATACTCCATATCATAGATTTAACATTGATTATATATTGATATTAAACATCTTATACTACATTGATTTTTTAATGATTACTACTACTATAGACTTAGCTTACATACATATTTGATCTTATACAAATTTGTAATACATACCTATGCATGCTTTAATTTCTATCTTTACTAGTTAGATTTGATTATATGTCTTTGATTCTCATCTATTCGAGGGCATTTGAGTATCCCATTATTTTATGGATCTACATCAACTCATTTCATTGTGTGTATGCTTTGGACATGTGATCATGTCCTTATTTGTAATTCTTGATTGTGTATATAAACATTCTAACATGTCCTTCCATGTGGATCTAATTGAACGTTACTTGATCTTTGTGTATGTGGACATTTGAACATGCCCTTGTATATGTATTTTTTTTTAACTTAATGACATGTGCCCATGTCTCTTGTATTGTGGCTCCTTGGACTAATTTGTGTGCCTCATGTGTTTATATGATTTCATGTATGTGTCATAGACATGACACTTGTCTCTTGATTTTACATTCACATCTTCTTTGTGATACCATGAGGGACATCATGCATCTCCTCTTCCTTCTTGGGTGCCTTGATGGACATGATGCCCCATCCTCCTAGGTCGTTTACTCAGATTATATTTCATATTTGTTATTAATATATATGATTACATTATTATATTTATCTTGAAAAACTTTTTAATGATATATCTAACATACATCGTATATAACAAACTGATGTTCAAACTATTTTATATTATGATGTCATTATACACATTATATTGGTTTATCATGTAGATATCATATGTTTTCAGCCTAACACACATGATACATAGATTTTATTTTGAGGATAGTTATTGTAAAGGTTCAAAAAATCCTTTCAAAAGAGGGGGAATTTATGAGGGTTTGTCATAGAGATCAGGTCATCTTAGTCCACTCAAAACACAATTTTCAGTACACATACAAATTATAGAGCTTAGAATCAGGAAAATATAGTGAAAAATAGTCACACCTAGATTAGTCTTAGTTTTGCACATAAACAACCCATTTTATCAATATCACGATATAAAGGACACTAACACATTATGTTATTGACTAGGGGACCACATTAATGTCTAGTAGCCCTAAAAATAGAAAATTTTAGAATTGTCATAAAGGTACAAAAGTTACAATTCAGATTTGTAGAATCTGAATTATAGATTATTAGACATGTTTAGTATATACTCAATTTTTAAAAATATTACATAGGTTTTTTTGGAATTTGGGATGTCATGCATGACATGATCACTCCCATTTCATTTTTAGATGCATAGACACAAATTACTATGACTTTGTTCATAATCCATATACATAGATATCATAGTTGGGGGCATGTGCTTGGCACATTATTCTCATATATTAAGTTTTGCACCAATACTCTTATATGGAGTGACAACTCCATGTCATTATCCATGTTATTACTCTAGACACCATATGCACTTGTTTATGTACCAGGTTTACACCAGATTGATGCCTCATTCCATTTAAAGTAGTTGGCATTCCTAAGTGATCCCTAAGCCATTTTACATTTCAAAGTTCTTGAGTGGCCTATAATAGCTCAAAATTACACCTATGAGAGGGTGATTCAATCCCTCTCAACTTGAGCTATGTAATGGGATTGACTCTAGGTGTTGGGTGACCTCTAAGTGAGTCAAACCTCTAGATTTGGGCTAGCTACCAAAATACAACACTTAGACTAATAATACCACTTGTTTTGACATGAAAAAGGGAAATAAGAGTATTAATATAAAAAAAAAAGCTTGGAGGTGATGCACCAAATAAGAAATCCATAACTTGTTGAAGATGCACTATAAAATATTAGCTTACAATCTGATTATGTTACTCTAATAGCTCCTATCACACTTAGTGTTTCAATATGAAAGTTTAGATGATTTCAAAAGTAATAGGATGATTAACCAAGAGGTGATAATGAAAACACTAATGGAATATAAATTATTTACACAATCAAACAAATTAGAACACTTCATATGAATTTTTAAAGGAAAAAAACTTGCATAAGGCATGAAACATGAAGGACAAATACAAAGGATATGACTATCACTAAATAATCATCAAGACAACATCCTCAAAATCACTTGTTGCAAGATAGAAGTAAAACATCAATCTTGAATTCAATTCAATAGGAATTAAAAGTCTCAATTTTGGTAGGGTTTTTCCATACAAAAATGTATGAATCTTTTTCAAAGCCAAAAATGGCTCCTTAAATAGAACAATGTGAAGAGAGAGAGAGAGTGAGATGTGGTAGAGAAGGAGTGGCAAGTGTCAATCATGAGAGGACCAATTGAAAAGAAATAAATAATTATGAAATATTTTATAAGGTATTCTATGCCATGTGTTGATCCCCTGAATATGCTCTATCCTTTCAAGTGGTCTAGGAGTTACAACTTGGCTTGACACCTTGATTAACATCTTATAAACTACCCTTTTTTACATGAAAGGAGTGAAAAATGGACCTTAAAACCATGAATTAACCTTAAAATAATATTAAAAAACTCATTGAAAATTTTCTATGCCTTAGGAAAATCCTTTGACCTACCATTCCATCAATTATATGCATAGGTGTCTTGTAACTCTTCATTTCCCATGCCTAGATTGCTCCAATTGGCCTAAAACTCAAGTGAATATTCTTCAACTCATATAAACTAGATGAATGGTCTAAAAATATGTTACTAGGTCTAAAAAAACATTTTGATTCTTGGACCAACTCCCAAGAACTCATTTTGCTCCTTGAGTCTTTAATAACATTAATTTCCTTGTAGCCTTTTTTCCTATAAATATACTTGTGTGGGAATTGTAAAGATGATATTGAAAAAATAAGGGAATATTATAGGACCATCTATGTAGCTATAGTTACCTGTCAAATTTCATCATTAGATTCTAAGTGAAAACCCATTTTTCTGCCTTTCTCTCTCTTAAATTAAGCCTTCTTACTTTGGACCCTATTTTCTTGCTCCAGAATTATACCAAATGTATTAAATAAACCAAAATCCTATGATTAACTTTCCATAGTCCATAACCAACCTTCATGTAAATTTTGGGGTCTTTAGAACCTATGGAGGTATGCAAACCAAGAAATGGCCTTACCATCTAGTCTCATTTTGAGTCTATTTGAGACTGCCTTGAAAAATGAGCCTAGTTTGATCATATTCAAAATACATAGTGAAATGTTTTGGAATTAAATTGTTAATAAAAGTCCCAAATTACCTCATCCCATGATTTAGAATCTCTCCCCTTCTCAAAACACCTGTAAAACATAAAAAATGCAAAAATAATGTATTTTGGGATGTCTGTACAATAGTTCATACAAAATAAGTACATGTGTAAAACATACTTAGAGTCATCAAAAAAATATAATATATTTTAGGATCAAATGGTATAATTTTATGTGCATTTGATCTATTTTTTCCATGACTACTCAGTATCAAGGTTTAAGAGAGGTTTTAGACGTATTTGTGGTCTTAATGATTTTTCATAAATAAAAGATCATTAAATGACCTCATCCCACTTGGAATTTTTTTAATAGACTTGTTAAATTATTAAAAAAGTATTAGACTCCAATACAAAGTTTGAGCAATGGTATGAGCATCTGATGTTGCTCTTTGAATGGCTTGCTTAGCATTCTTGGGCTTAAAGAGAACTCAACTTTGAGTTATGGGTCTTGAAACTCATTCCCACTACTATGAGAGGCTTAGATACCTCTAAAAAAATTGTCTCCATTATTCCACATGCTTTATAATTTTTCATTACCCATCTATATTAATCTAGTATAATGGTTAGGGATTTTGGGGTCTAAGCTTGCTCTCTCTTTGCTATCCCTCAAGGGCATTTGGAGTGAAAACTAAAGTTGTGCTCCAATTGAGAATGTATGGAGATATATTATTTTACATTTTTATACCTCAAAGTCCCTTCATATGATCTATAAACTTGTTTCATTCCATTTAGCCCAAGTAGACCCCCAAGTCTCTTGACTGCCCCTTACACAAGGAGTGGGCCAGGTCTAAGACAAAATAGTGAGTAATTACACTATTTTTTTGACCTCAAAGAGATAATTGATGTCTTTTTAAATTCATGATGAACCCCTATACCAAATTTCAAACCCTGATCATGCTTCTAGAGCCCTCAAATCAACAATTTATCTCACGGCAAGCAGGGTCTACTAGTGTCACTACAAGGTTTTGGACTTAGATTGAGTTTTGTGGTTTAAAACCTAGTTGTTCCACCACCTCAAGTTTTATTTTATCTCACCACATATTATTATTTTTTGTGTATATGAGATGAACCTCAGAGTCCCTCACTTTCTGCCTTGCTTTGGACTTTAGACTTAAGGTTTGCTTGTGCTTATATAGTGTGTAGATGTGTTTAGAATCACTTGAATATAACAAGTATTTAAGACCTTACCTTCCATCAGTGATCCTATAATGATTTATTAAATGTTTTTCAACACCTCAAATGCTTTCACCACAACTCAACATGTTTCCACTTCACCTTATCATGTTTTCCAATTTGACTTGGCTGTAGATGGCCATCTCAAGATGAGCCTTGAATTAAGTTGTTTCCTAGGACCTCACTCTCATGTCACTGAATTTTTCCAAGTTTAATGAACTTATTTTAGATACCAAAGTGAGTTCAAAAAATTTTCAAACATAACTCTACCTTTATCTATTACTAGGCTTAAGACCCACTATCTACTATCACTAGAGTAACTTGTAGGTTCCCATGTGGTATCAAAACTGTGTTTTAAGGGGATCATCACCATTCTCATCATTGATTCCCTCAAGGGATTTGAACTTAGATGGATTATAATTAGGTTTCACATACCTTTAAAATACACTTATGTCTCTTCATTCTTGGCCTTGTTACTTGTCCACTTCTCATTAGCCACCTGTAAGTGACTATTATGAGAGAGTTTATCTGTCATCTTGTGTTTGGGAATCCTTGGTCCCATTCACATTGATCTTATCAAAGGTTTTGAACCTATCCAAGTTTTAAATTAAGTTCAAGCACCTTTTAAAACTCTCAATATCTTTACTCAAGCACAATAATATTTCACTAGATTAGCCACCTATAGGTGACTGTTAGAATCATCTTGATTATATGTAGGGTTTTTCAAGTCTTAACCTTGTCATTACTAGACTCCAAATGTTATTAAACTAGTTTCATGAACCTATTCATATTATCAACTAGATTAAATCACCCTTCAAACCAATTTCCATTAATTTAGGTTTGAAATTGAGTTGGCCCTTCAAACAAGCATGTAGGTGTTTTTAAGAGCTATGACTACATTTTATATGTTTAAGACTTTGATCTCACATAATAAACATTTCAACACTTTTGAATCTACCTAAAGTCTCCAATTAATTTAAAAATCCCCTCAAACATGTCTCAACACCTTTTTTAACACCTCAAACCATTTTTCCTTTCTCATTCCTTACAGGGTACTATAGATGGATATTTAAGACTACCAACTTAGTTTTAGTGTCTTATTGACTGTGAGTGACCTAGTGGCTTCTTCAAGGTTTGTGACGTTGAATGCATATACATTGGAGTTGAACCTTCTACCTTGAAGCTCACTTATATTGACTAGAGATGTTGATCATGGTGTAAATGAAGACCTATAGGCTTGAGGCATGTTGGTCACTATTGGACAATTTAGGGCTACAATGCCAAATATTGGGTGTCTGAGCCTATCAAGTCCTTAAAGCAAGTTCATACCTCCTATAAAATTTTCAATGGCTTAAACAAAGGTTCATGACGATGCTTCTCATCACCCTAAACTCATTTTATAGGCCTGTATAAACTTCATATACAGTCTTCTTATGCATAAGTCTTATGGGTTTTTCAATTCGAGACTATCTCAATTGGAATCAACTTGGTGATAGTAGTGAGGTGTTTTATACTATTGAATGCATGGAGATATGAATTAGGCCTCTCCATGACTCTTGATCATCTCCCACCTATCATTTCAGTCTGTACAACATGTATGTGAAGGAAACAACTATAAACTCTCCTTGGATAATATGTTTGGGCTCTTTAGCATGGTATTTTTCATGCATATAATGATGCAATAAGGTCTAAAAAATTATATAATGATGTATCAATGGTATTTGAATCATATTGAAACTTTAAACTTCCATTAGATCATTAAAACATAGATAATGTCTCCAAAATCAAGTACACTTGAAGGTCATGGACAAAGAGAAACGTATTCAAACAAAAGAGAATGGATTAGATGAAAATTAGAGAAATTATATGAATAATGAAGCATTGGTAACCTATGAATATGACCACCATGAAGATAAAATATATACTTGTAGTAGAAATTACTGAAATAAAATGTACACTAAGACATTCTCTCTCCAAGTAAAATCACCTCATAAAAATGATTAAAATAATGAAAACACCATGAAATTTAGATTTGAGGCCTATAAAAACCACCCTAAAAATCATTACTCTTCATTTATTTCTGAGCTAGATAAACAGGTGCAAGAATAGACTCCTCTTGAATGCAGAGGCCATAATGACTTGTTATCACTCTTAGAGATTTTTCATAAATAATAGAAAATAATTATGAAAAATAATGAAACTAATTATAATATAATATGATCCCTAATAATGGACAAAATTTCATATCCTAGCTCTCTCTCTCCTGGCTATACCATCCACTTCAATTTTAGCTTTATGAGCTTGTGAAGGTAGTGATGGAGGAGAAAAGGTGTTTGGATCATTATTTAAACTTTAAACTTGGTTAAAATATTTAAAATGATATGAGGGATACCTATAGACACTTAAAAACCATTTATAATTGACAACTGATCCTCCAAGGCCAGGCAAGTGCCCAAAAGTGCTTGAAAATGTTATTTTCCTTGTTTGGGAGGTTGAAACTATAAGTTTGTCAGTACCTAACTAATATTTAACATTATATTACCTATATATAACACTAGGGTAACTTATAATCTTCTTAAAACATCCTCTTATTGAAGTAGAACGTCCCATTCCTCTATATGGGCTAAAAGGTGGCCAAATTGACATTTTTTGCATTTTAGAGTCAAATAAGGTTTAGATAATGATATGATGAAATTAATAAAATTAAAGTAAAATTTTTTAATTAATTTTAACTATATTAAAACTTTTACCAAGTTTTATGCAACGAGACCTTGTGATTAACCTCTTAGACTAGATAAGTGTTCATAAGACCAGAAATTCGACAAGGCTAAGGAAGGGTAAGCATGACCATATGGGAATATCTAGGAAAAATTTATCCCATGAAAAATACATATGAATACCTATGAAAATTTGAATTTAGATGGGTTTACCTATTTCGACTTGGGGTCAAAATTTGGGCAACAATTTGGTAATTCACAAGAGTAGCCTACTTGCAATGCTAATGGATCAGTGGCCTTTATCCTTCCATTGGGAAATGGGGTCAATATAAAGGTAAAAATTGACACATACCTTAGAAAAAAAACTTAAATTGGATGACAACAAGACATACATTGTACCAAACATGTGTCTAAAGACACTTGGAGGAAAAAGCACACAAGTAAATAAAAACAAACACATGTGCATGAAACACTTAGGGAACTCAAAACCTACTTTAATATGTAAAAATATAGAATTAAACTCAATAAAATGGACTAAAGTGTATCCCATTGGCTGGGATACTCAATTCTTCTCTATTGTGTCTTACCAATTGAAAGGCATTGTGCTTCTTACAAGTAATAATGACATAAGGTCCACTCCAAAATGCATCAAACTTGGTATTATTACCTAATTTGGCTCTATTAGCATCCCACTTAAAGACAATATTTATTTCCTTATATATTCTTGATATGTCTCTCTTTTCAAATTTCTTCTTCACTTGTGCTTGGTGACTTTTCAAGTTGAGCATAGCTTGATTTTTTGTCTTTTCTAGGGCCATTAATTCTACCCATCTTATCTCCATAAGATCATTCTCCATCAAGCTGATGTGCTAATTCAAGGGCTAGTAAATCAAGTGAAATGGGTAACGTATCTTATCTCCCATAGACAAGCATATAAGGAGAATTGCCAATGACAACCTTGGGAGTGATCCTACAACCCAAAGGGTTGTCTTCAACTTAGTATGCCGAACTCTTTGATTATCCTCTATAGTTCTCATCATAATTTTGATTAAATTCTTATTAGTGGACTCAAATAGCCTATTTCATTGAGGGTAATAATTTTAAGAGGTACTCAAATAAATTCTATGTTGTAGATCCCATTCCATTGTTCTCACTCCACTAAAAACCATGGAATTATTAGAAATTATAGTTGTAGGCACTCCAAAACTTGTTACTATGCTCTCATAAAATTCAAGAACTGAAGTTTCATTAGCCTCCTTGAGAGAAACTACCTTTACCCACCTTGTGAAATAGTTTATGGTTGTAAGGACGAATTTGTGACCACCACTAGACAAAGGATTAATCATTCCAATGAAATCAAGTCCCCATTGTATAAATGGTTGTTTAGCGTGAATTAGATGAAGAGGAAGGGATGGAATTATTTGTTTGCCTAAAAACATTACACATCTTTGACACCTCATAATCCAATTATATACATCCTTGAATAGGTTAGGCCAATAATAACCAACCCTCATTATTTTTTGTAGTTGTAGTTCTAGGTGCAAAGTGAATTCCTTCTGGTCCATCATGGATTTTTTTAAGAAGTTTGTCAGCCTGATCTATTTCAACACACCTAAGTATCACCCCATTAAGATCCTTCCTAAATAATACTCCATCCACAAGTATATAAGGTATTTCTTGAAATCTAAAGTATCTCCTTTTTTATTGATCTAAATTTCTAAGACACTTGTTTGAAAGAATCTAACCATTTCTTATGTCCAACTTGGAGGAGATGAAGTTGTAATTGTACTAGGATCTTCTTTCAATGCCAAAACCACTTCTTCTTATTCCTTTGAGTCTAATTCTATGTGTTCACACAACCCTCTTCCTCTCAAAATCTTGGTGGCCTTGATCTCTACATCATATTCCATCACTTTAGTTATCCACCCAGCTCTCTTTTCATTCAAATCTTTATTCAAGAGGAAATATATTATACTTGGGTGAGAGACCACCACATGGATCTTATTATTGGAACCATATGTCTAAATTTCTTGAGACTTTTTATCACAACCAACACTTGATTCTCAACATAGGTATACCTTTCTTCATAGTCTTCAAGTCCTTGACTAAAAAAGGCTCGGGATGATCAAGTCCATCATTTTTTTGTATTAAAATGGAAGAGATTGTATCAGTATTAGAAAAATCACACAATAAGAAATCCTTAGAGAAACCAAGAATGATTAGTTTAGGTTCTTGAGCAATGGCTTATTTAATGGCCTCAAAATTAGTCTTCCCTTCTTTGGTTCATTAAAAAGCTTGGTGTTTCTTCAACATGATTGTTATTGGCTTCACAAGAGTGGAAAATCTGGGTATGAATATTCTCACAAAGTTAATCTTCCCAAGAAATCTTTGTAAAGCTTTCTTATGCTTAGGTGGTGATAAAACTAGAATGTCTTCAACCCTAATAGGATCAATGGAAATTCCATCCTTAAAAATAATTTGTCCAAGTAACTTAACTTCATGAGCAACAAACACACACTTTTTTGGGTTGAGAGACACCCTATATTTCCTACACCTTTCAAAAATTTTCCTTAGATGTTCAAGTGATCACTTGCATTATTGGAGAAAACTATTAATTCATTAAGGTATATCAACACTATATCATTTATCAAACCTTAGAAAGCAATTCCCATGGCCCTTTGAAATGTATCACTTGCATTAGACAACCCAAATGACATTCTCTTGTAGGCATATGTTCCCCATTTTGTAGTAAAGGTTATCTTGTATTGATCTTCCTCTTTGACCAACACTTGGTTATACCTTGAATAACCATCTAAGAGTGAGAAGCATTGAGAAAAATCCAGCACTTGAATTAATTGTTTCATTGAAGGTAGAGGATAGTGATCCTTCAATGAGACTCTATTCAAGTCTCTAAATTCCATGCATAGCCTAATTTCATCACTTTTCTTTCTCACCAATACAAGATTGGTAATCCATGAGGAATGTTTTATAGGAAAGACAATCTTTGACTCAATTAACTTAGTGAGTTCTTTTTTCATGAGCATATCCACCTTAGTATTTACTAGTCTTTGTCTTTGTGTAATAGGTTTATCATTGGAATCAAGTTATATAGTGTGTTTTACTAATGAAGGATCAAACCATTTGAGGTCACTATATTCCCAAGCAAAGACATCTGCAAATTCTCTACATAATGAAATGAATGTTTCCTTTTATTCTTGTGTACATACCTTCCCAAGATTGATTAATTTGTCTTTGAATATGGATACTCTCTTAAAATTCTCTTCCTTTGTGGAGATGCTTACTTTGTCTTTCCTCATTTGATCACTTTCATGGAATATACTTTCAAGAGTCACTAACCAATTAGGAATCTTGTTAGATCTTAGTTATACAATTTGTTCCCCATACTAATGTTACAATGTGGATTGATTTTTGGAAGAGAACTTAGCCTTATGTTGTAATAAACATGTTATTTGGTTTTCACTTTCAAACACTTTCCAATTTACATCATTATTTGGTATGGAAGGCCTTACAACTACCATGATGTGTGACTACAATTTTGGACTCTTGACATCATTTAGAATATCAAATTATGCTCCAAATAAAGACAACCTATCAACATGTTGATTTGATTCCCTTGGGAATAATTTGATTCCAAAGGCTTTAAAATATTTAATAAGGTCCCATACTTTATGCTTATAGGATTTAAACAAGGTGTTTTTTTAGGCACTTTTACATTTTACTTGATGCACAACTAGTTCACTATCTCCAATGGCTTAAAATTGATTGATACCTCTCTTTATTTCCCATTGAATCCAATGAATTAGAGCCTCATATTATGATGCATTACAATAATAACTAAATTGGAACCCAATAGCTGAGTAGTACCTTTCATTTGATAGAGAAATAATCATTATACCATCACCTACGCAATTCTTACTCCTTGATCCATCCAAGAACATTTTTCACAAACCATCACCATCATCACTAGGCTTTGAACGAGAATGTATGGATTTAAATTCCTCATGTAAAAAATATAACCAAAGGTTAGCTTCTTCAAATCCTCTATATGGATCAAAATCATGATTTTCTTCCCCCCACTCATCGAGACAAAAATTAGGTATGCCATATAAAGGTGAAACTGGTTCTTGATCACTAGCTTTATCTCCCTCATCAATAATAATGCAATTCATGTTAGATGAATTTGATACATAAGGATCAACATGAAACTTTGATAAATTTTTAGATTTGATAGTCACCTTAGCACCATATCTAGTCCTAAATTCCATATAAGACCAATTTGAAGTTAAGTACCCTCTAATCTTGGCAGTAAAGTATCTTGACAAGTAAAGAGCAAAGTGGGGTGGCACATAAACAACATCTACATCTTAGAAGATAGAGAAATTAGGAAAATTATGAAGAGTCAATTTGAAACCTTTGATCATGCCAATTATTTTGGTAGCTGATCCATCAAGTTGTAGTGTTCCCTTTAAATTTGGTTTATACTTCAATTTTAGCTTATCTGCTACTTGCTTTGGCATGACTGAGATACTTGATCCACTATCAATTATAAAATTATGAAAAAATGCATATTAAATGATAAAAAAGAGGTATAATGGAAAAGGTTTATCCTTTATTTCAGTTTTGATTGGCTGCCCATCCTTGGTCTTCACTTCATTGGTCAAAACTGCCCCTCTTTCACTAGGTTGCCTAGATGATACATTGAGATTGGAGAGCTCATTTTGGAGTAAGATTCTTTGACTAGGTATAGGTAGTGTTTCACACATTATAATGATTATATGAACCTTAATTTTATCCATAATAGTAATAGGAGACCTGCCAACTTTAGGAGCCAAAACACTACTAGTACTTTGTGACACTTGATGTATAGGAGTAGATATAGAAGAATCTTTAACATTCTAAGTTTTATAATTTATTTGATTCATAGAGGCTGAATTTTATGTACCTAATCCTTGGTATGATTTAGATCTTAAATTTTTACCACTACTTGTTCCTTGAAATTCCTCAAATGCTCCCTTATTTGACCTTGGATTGGCAGTTATGGAACTTGGATCAATATTGAGATTTCCTTGGAAGTTGATAACACATGATTCCTATTGATAGTATTTCATCATGGCATAATTTGATTGAGAATCACATTCATTAGTCACTCCTCCATTATGCATATCTTCTTGACTCATATAAGACATTGTTCCCCATTGACCCATATAGGCTTGATTGAATGCTTCATTTACATAAGTGGAAGGGTCATGAGGTTGTTGCCATGAAGGTTGCTCTCCATTATCTTGTACAAGAATATTTTGAATAGGTACAAGTGCCTTAGAATTAGAAGGATCATTTTTATTTTATCCATTAGGTTACACTTACTTGAGTTAGCTAATCTTGTCCTTGGTATTGACCTTGGAAAGGTTGTCTAAGAGATTGATAGGATTGGTAAGGCTAGAAAGAACCTTGATAAGACCTCCATTGTTGTTGTTATTGCTACCTCTTAAGAGCTTGGATTTATTCTATAATATTCTTAATCACATCTTCTTATTTTTAATTATTTGTTTGAGTAGGGGTAACTTATTTGTGCTTGGGTGTGGGGATAGGAACAATGGTGGGTATGGGAACTTCCACATTAGAAAAGAAAGGTATGGGAGGTCTAGAAGCAAGTTTTATAGCTTGGATCAAATTTTTCTTAGCTAGTATGGAAATGTCATATGCATTTGGTAGAGTATTCCCACCCAATGATTGAATCATAACACCATTATCACTATTCAAGACCTTGAGATAGTAGAGAAAAGCATAGTTTGGGGTGGGTATTACTAGGATTGGGATTTTATCCCATGTTTTTTCAAACCTAGCATTGAAATATTTCATGGATTAATGAGGGGCTCTCTTTATGGTGGTCAATTGCTCGACCAAGGATAAATGGTCACTTTTTTCTTCAAACCTCTTTCTTAATTTGTCTCCCACATCATCCCATGAGTCAATTGAATTGAGGCCTAATGTCTTATACCATTCTAAAGTTTTGCATTTAAAATTGATTGCCAACAACTTGATTGCTACATTATCTTGTGTGATGTTGTAAAAGTCGGCCATGTCTCTAATAATTTTAATGGGAGTAAGAGAAGTCTCTCCATTTAAGTAAGGCACATTTTTGAGGGAAGCCATTGGGATATCATCATATTATTAAAGGTTCAAAGGATAATCACCATTTAAGGCAACAAAGGGAATATTTTGAACCATATTATCATTCATAGGAGATCTTGGATAATATGGAATAAAGATCCTCCTTCTAGGTGACTTAGTATATGGGAGAGTGTGAAGAAATCTCTTTCTCTTGTATGAATACAAAGGAAATTCAAGGAATTCAAATGGGATAAATTTTGATTCTGATCTTGTGGTCACTTTTGGCATGAAAGTAGGCTCACTAGTCAATAACCAGGGGTTCAAAACCTTTTGGAGTTGCCAAATGCTACATGGAGAAGGCTATTACTATTGCAATAATGTCAAGACCAACATCTGTCTACAATAAACTATTTTGTTTTGTATCCCATTGGGCATGCCAAAACTATTATAGTTCAAAATTACACCTTATGAGAGGGTGATTCAATCCCTCTCAACTTGAGCTATGAAATGAGATTAACTCTAGGTTTTGGGTGACCTCTAAGTGAGTCAAATTTTTATATTTTTGGGTAGCTCCCAAAATATAACACCTAGAATAATACTACCACTTGATTTGTCATGGAAAAGGAAATACGACTAATAATCTAACCAAAATAATTTGGAGGTGATGCACCAAACATGAAATCCATAACTTGTTGAATATGCACTATGAAAAATCAACTTACAATCCAATTATGCTACTCTAATATCCCCTATCACACTTAGTGTTTCAATATGAATGTTTAGATGATTGAAAAAACAATAGGATGATTAACCAAGAGGTGATAAGGGTAAAACTAATGGCCTATCAATTATCTAAATAAGAAAAAAAATTAGAACACTTAATATGACTTGTGAAAGGCAAAAAACTTTCATAAGCCATGAAACATGAAGGGAAAATGCAAATAATATGAATATCACTAAACACTCATCAAGAAAACATCCTAAAAATCACAGTTTGAAAGATAAAATTAGAAAATCTAGTTTGTTCACTTCAATAGGAAAGTACAAGTATCAATTTTGGTAGGGCTTCACCATACAATAATGTGTAGATCCATTTCAAATCTAAAAATGGCTCCTTTATATATATATATATATATATATATATATATATATATATATATATATATAGAGAGAGAGAGAGAGAGAGAGAGAGAGAGAGAGAGAAGCGTCAAGCATGAGAGGAGAAGTTACAAATAAAGAAAGAGTTATGAAACAATATATCAGGTCTTCCATGCCATGTGTTGACCCCCTTAAGATGCTTCATCCTTCCAAGTGTTGACACCTTCACTAACATCTTAGAAACTACCCTTATTTGCATGAAAAGAGTGGCAATGGACCTTACAACCATGAATTCACCTTAAAATGATCTAAAAAAACTCATTAAACATCTTCCATACCTTGGGAAACTCCTTTGACTTGCCATTCCATCAATTATATGCATATGTGTCTTGTAAATCTTCATTTCCTATGCCTAGATTGGACTAAGTGGCCTAAAAATCAAGTGCATCTTATTAAACTTGTCCAAACAAAATTAATGGTATTAAAACATGTTACTAGATCTAAAAAAAACCATTTTAGTTCTTGGACCAACTCTGAAGAACTCATTTTTCTCCTTGAGTCTTCAATAGCCCTAATTTTCTTATAGCTTTGGAAGCCCTCATCCCATGATTTGGAAGCCCTCTCCTTCTCATAACACTTAAAAAAATAAAAAAACATGAAAAATTAGGGTATTTTGGATATTCCGTACAAGTGAAGTACATATGCATAACCTCCTTGGAGTCCTCAACAACATTCAAGAGGTTTTAAGAATAAATGGTGGAATTTTATGTGCATTTGAGATCTTTTTCCCATGACTGGTCACTATCAAGGTTTAAGAGATGTTTTAAACATGTTTGGGGTCTTAACGATGTTCATAAAGAATAGATCATTAAATGACCTCTTTACACTTAGAAAACCTTGTTAATAGACCCCTTATACTATTCTAAAAGGATCAAACTCCCATGAAATGTGTGAGAAATGGTATGAGCATCTTAAATTGCTCTTCAAATGGTTTACTTAGTGTTCTTGGGCTTCGAGAGAGCTCAAATTTGAGTTTTGGGTCTTAAAAGTCATTCCCACTGCTATGAGAGGCTCAAAAACCTATAGAAAAACTATTTCCATGATATCACATGATTTAGAAGTGTTTATTACCCCTCTATAGCAATCTGGTATATTGGTCAGGGCTTTTGGGGTTTAAGCTTGCTCTCTCTTTACTAGCCCTCAAGGGCACTTGGAGTGAAAACTAAAGTTTGCCTCCACTTGAGAATAGATGGAGATATTTTATATGACCTTTTAATACCTTAGAGTCCTTTCATATGATCTAAAAACTTGTTTCATGCCCTTTTAGCCCAAGTAGACCCCTAAGTCTCTTGACTGCCCCTTGCCCAAGGAGTGGGCAAGGTTTGAGATAAAAAAATGAGGACTTACACTATTTATATAACCTCAAAGAGATCATTGTTGTATTTTTAAATTCATGTTGACTCCCTTTAATAAATTTAAAACCCTGATCATGCTTCTAGAGCCCTCAAAAAAACAATTTCTCTCATGATAGGCAGGGTCTACTAGTGTGATTGCAGGGTTTTGGACTTAGAATGAGTTTTGTGGTTTAGAACCTAGTTTTTCCACCACCTTAGGTTTTATTTTATCTCAACACATATTATGATATTTTGTGCATCTGATATGAACCTCAGAGTCCCTCACTTTGTGCCTTGCTTTGGACTTTAGAATTAAGTTATGTTTGTGCTTATATATCATGTAGGTATGTTTAGAATCACTTGATTATAACAAGTGTTTTAGACCTTAAATTCCATAAGTGATCCTTTAATTATTTATTAAATGATTTTCAACACCTCAAACCCTTTCACCACACGTCAACATGTCTCCACTTCACCTTAGCATGTTTGTAAATTTGACTTGGCTGTAAATGGCCATCTCAAGATGTGCCTTGCATTGAGTTATTGCCTAAAACCTAAATCTCATGTAAATGACCCTTTCCAAGTTAAATTAACTTATTTTAGATACCAAAGTGAGTTCAAAAACTTTTCAAACATAACTCTACCTTTTTCTATTACTAGGCTTAAGACCCACTATCTACTGTCACTAGAACAACATGTAGGTTCCCATAGAGTTCAATACTATGTGTTAGGGGTATGATCATCACCATTATCATCATTTATTACCTCAAAGTGATTTAAAATTATATGCAGTCCCATTAGGTTTCACATACCTTTAAAATAGACCTCTATCTCTTCATTATTGGCCTTGTCACATGTCCACTTCTCATTAGCCACTTTTAGATGACTATTATGAGAGAGCTTGTCTGCCATCTTTTGTTTGGACATACTTGGTCTCATTAACATTAATATTCTCATATATTTTAAACCTATATGAGTTTTAAGTTAAGTTTAAGCAAATTTCAAAACCCTTAGTCTCTTTACTCAGTCCCAAGATTAGTTCACTCTATTAGCCACCTGTAGGTGACTGTTAAAATCATCTTGGTTATATGTAAGGTTTTTCAAGTCTTGCCCTTATCATTTCTATCCTCCAAATAATCTTGACCTAAATTTTATGAACCTATTAATATTATAAAATGGGTTCAATGATCCTTCAAACCTCTATCAATTCATTCAGGTTTGAAATTGAGTTGGCCCTTCAAATAGGTTTATTGGTGTGTTTAAGGGCTACGACTGCATCTTGTATGTTTGGGACCTTGCTCTCACATCATCAACCTTTAAACATATTGAATCTTCTTAAGGTCTACAATTAAGTTCAAAAACCCCTCAAATATGTCTCAACACCTCTATTAACACTTAAAACCATTTGTCCTTGCTCATTCTATACAGGGTATTGTAAATGGATATTCAAAACTGTTAACTTAGTTTTAGTGTATTCTTAACTATGAGTGACCTAGTGGTTTTTTAAAGGTTTGTGAAATTGATTGAATTTGAACCTTCTACCTTGAATCTCACTTATAGTGACTGGAGATGTTGATCTTGGTCCAAATAAAGACCTACATACTTGAGACATGTAGATTACTATTAGACAATTTAGGGCTACAAAGCCAACTCTGGGGTGTCTAAGCCTATGAAGTCATTCAAAAAAGTTCATACCTCCTAGAAAATTTTCAATGGTTGAAAAATTTTCATGACCATGCTTATCATCACCCCAAACTCATCTTACAGTCTTGTACAGACTGTATACATAGTCTTCTTATGCATAAGTCCTGTGGGTTTTTCAATTCGAGACTATAATTGGTTAGGAGCAACTTGGTGATATTATTGAGGTGTTTATAGGATATTTAATGCGTTGAGATATGAATTAAGCCTTTCTATGACTCTTTATCATCTCCCTCCTATCCTTTTAGTCCGTACAACATGTATGTGAAGGAAACAACTGTAAACTCTCCTTGGAAAGTGTGTTTGGGATCCTTATTATGGTATTTTTCATTCATCCAATGATGAAATAAGGTCTCAAAACTTATATAATGATGTATCATTGGTATTTTAATCATATTGGAACTTAAAACTTATATTAGACTATTCAAACACATACAATGTCTCCAAAAGCAAGTACACTTAAAGGTCATGGACAAAGAGACACATCTTTAGATAAAAGAGCATGGATTCCATGAAACCAAGATACTTTATATGAGTGATGAAGAAATGTAAACCTCTAAAGATGACCACCATGAAGATAAAATAGAGACTTGTAGTATAATTTACTAAAACTACATATACACTAAGACATTCTCTCTCCTAGTGAAAGCACCTCATAGAGATGATTAAAATGATCAAACCACCATTAATATGAGATATAATACCTTTAAAAACCACCCTAAAAATAATTCATCTCCATAGATTTTTGATTTGGAAAAATATGTGCAAAAATAGACCCCTCTCAAATGTATAGGCCATAGTTACCTACTATTACTCTTAGCGATTGTTCATAAATAATAAGACATAATTATTTAAAATAATTACAAAAATTTTAATCTCATTAGGACCCCTAACAATTTTAAAAATTTCAACTCCTAACTCTCTCTCTCTCTCTCTCTCTCTCTCTCTCTCTCTCTCTCTCTCTCTTAGTCATACCATCCACTTCAATTTTGCCTTTTTGAGCTTGTGAAGATAGTGATGGAGTAGAAAAGGTGTTTGGAGTATCAATTTACCTTGAAACTTTTTCCAAATATGGGAAATGATGTGATGGATATTGTGAGACACTTATAAACCATTTATAACTAAAAAATGATCCTTGAAGGCTATACAAGTTCCTAAAAGTACTTGAAAATGTCATTTTCTCTATTTGAGAAGTTAAAACTAAAATTTTGTCAGTTTCTAACTGACACTAAACATTATTTTACCTCTCTATAACACTAAGGT
The DNA here is from genome assembly GCA_037957365.1 of Torreya grandis. Taxonomy (NCBI): domain Eukaryota; kingdom Viridiplantae; phylum Streptophyta; class Pinopsida; order Cupressales; family Taxaceae; genus Torreya; species Torreya grandis. Next base: position 1,498,072 of record JARHVA010002282.1, on the reverse strand, counting down.
CACTTATAATATTATTTAAACATCCTATTATTTAAGTGGAATGCCTCATTCCTCTATATGGGCCAAAAGGTGGCCAAATTGACTTTTTTTTGCATTTTAGATTTAAATAAAGGTTACAACATGATAAGATGACATTAATGACATTAAAATAACATTTTAAAAATAATTGGAATTGTATTAATCATTTGATCAAGTTTTAAATAATAAGACCTTGTGATAGACCTCTTGGACAAGGCTAAGGAAGGGAAAACATGACCATATGGGACTCTTTAGGACCAATGTAGATGATGAAAAATACGTATGACTACCCTATGAAAGTTTCAAATTATAGGGGTTGACCAATTTTAACTTGGGGTTAAAATTTGGTCAAGATAGATCTTGAGCCATTTTTGATTTCAAATTTATCGAATGGTCCCTGAGCCATTTTACATTTTGGAGTTTTTAAGTGGCCCGAGTGTCATCTTACACAATTTTAGTTACATCACATAGTTTCAGTTTCAGATGTATCTACTACACATGAGTGGGAAATGATGGAGTCATAGCCTAATTGAGTTCTTGAGCTACCTACATGAGATGGTTGGATAATCATCCATTAAATCCAAGTTATTGATAGGTTATGATCCACTAAGTAGGGGTGAACAATGATGAATTCAAGTCCAACTTGGGTTCTTGATCCACCCACAGATGAGGATTGAGAAAGCTATTAACTCAGTCTAAATTCAATGTTTGATCACCATCTACATGCACACACAAGATGTTGTGATCTAGGAATTTGACTCAAGAGAGGATGGTTAGTATGGTGTTAGTTACAAAATGAAAACAAAGTGAAATAAACACACTAATAATATAACATCTCTAGGCTTGGGCACTAGGGAGAGCTTAGTTAACAAAAGCAAATGACAAGCACAACTAAAAATCAAGAAATGAAAACACAAGAATTTCATTTACCTTCCTTAGATGCTCTAAATTCCTTTGTAATGGTGGCTTACTCAGCTTGTGATTCAAGAGGTCTTCTTTAATGGAGTGTGGCTACCTTCATCTCCTCTTGGCACCTTTGGCTTGTGGCTTGGCTTGGTTTGGAATCAATTTGGCATGGTAACACTAGTTTCATGAAGCTTTTGAAACCAATCCTGAATTATAACTTTGCACAAATTAAGCTTAGAAATGATGTTGTGAGGCTTCCAATTTATAGATTTTTGGATTTGATAAAAATCAACCTCAACCATCCATCTCAAGATTGAGATGTGTTGTTGAGGATTAATTCAATTTTAGGAATTAATTTTGTAATTATCCTCATCATGACATTGGAAGAAGGGGAAATTAAGAGGCATGAAGGGCATTATGGAAGGAATTGATGAGGCATGGAGGGCATGAATCCTAATATTTGTGGCATTTATGGCCTAAGGATGTCTTCCCAAGAAATGATGTCACTTGATGATGCATATATTCAATATTCATTTTTAAAATAAATTATTCAAGAAGTTTCCATGGAATTTTTTATTAGGCCTTGATTTTGGTTAATTAACTCTTACGCATGATTAAGCACATTATGCACAAATTACCCAAATTGATCAAAATTCCTTGTTATTGGTCCTAAATTTGACTGGATTTGAATTGGAAGTCCATGTCAGATGCATGAGATGTGTATTCCCATTTAGAATGTTTTCAACAACAAATAACAAAGACACGAGTCTTGTGTAAAATATTTGATAGGAAAGAGCAGTCTAGAGCATGTGGGTGACTCAAAATGATCTGATCAAAGTTAGCTAGCCCATAAATTGTATTGCCCCATTTAGGGATACCTTGGCCAAAATCAGTACGTGAATATGTCAGTTTCACATCATTTAGTATGTTTAAGTGTTTTTAAGTCAAATTGTGCATTTTATGTGGAAATTAGCCAAAATATTGGTTGGAAGTTATTGACGGCTAGTCTTAGATGTCTACAGTTTGCCCCTATTTGGGAAGGCATTGCAAGCTATAAGCACAATAATGTCTTCTTAAACAATGAAAAGGTCCTGTATGCCTACAACTACAATGATAATAAACTAACTGTATGATGCCCCCTCAAGGGAATGGTTGGCATAAGGAGGTTGGAAAATGGTCCCTTGAAAATAAAAAAGAGAAATAAGGGGACCAAAGAAAGGAGAGATGATGGGGTGAAAATATAATGATATTGAAAAAGTAGTCAAAACCATTGAGAATGCAGGTGGGACGATGTACAATGGTTTACCCAAAGGAAGTTATAAACATTGTACCTCAATAGTGGTAATGTGGTATGATAACACAATGATTTTCCCAAAGGTGGTTATAATCATTGAGAAGATGGATCTGCCCCAATTAATATAGACAAACAAGAGAGTAACATGCCCCTGTATAGGCAAAAAAATTAAAGTGGTGACAACACAATGATTTACCCAAAGGCGGTTATAATCATTAAGAAATGTAGGTGGGACAGTGTGTAATGATTTTCCCATAGGCGGTTATAATCATTGGACCTTGATTATGGAAAACATGATAAAATTGGCTAAGGATGATGATAAATTAACATAGAGGGTAATGATGAATTGGATCAACCTAATAGTAGGGAGATGCTCATCTGAACTAATAAAGATTGAAATTATTTCATGGTTAATTACTCTATTTGGGATATAATTTAGAGTGAATCAAGATGTCGATGATGAAGAGATGCCACCATTAATGAGTAGAATTCTTGAATCTAAGGTTTGTTGTAGCATGTGATGGTAGGATTTATGATATAACACGATAAAGAATTGGCCAAAATATGCATAAGGACTGACTCCCATAAAACTCAATAGAAAATAATGCACTAATGATAGAAACCATGATGACAATGTAAACATATAAATATGGATAGATTCAAGTATAAGTGTGGAAAAGGAATCACCCAATGTGTTGTCCCTGAAAAGTGATTCCTCATTTTTTAGACAACATAGGACTATTTTGGTCTTGCATAGCCAAAATTGTTCTTCCCCTTTCCAAAAAATTGTTCTGAAACATTCAAATTTGTCATTTTCTCAACTTTTTGGTAAAGGGATTAGCAGGTTTAATGGGTTCAAAGGTTGCCTTAGTTAAGGAAGGATGCGCGTAAAAGAAAGAGTCAGGGGGACGCTGCCAAGTGTCGTTAGCTGAGCCCCATTATGCTTTGTTTCTGAGAAATGGTGAAAGTTGCCACATGACCTTGGTGAGAATCAGTGGAAGCTGACAAGTGGCAACCATGGAAGGCATCACTATGTTTTTCCTAAGAGCAGTAAATCATGCCCCATGTCCCCCCCAAAGCTTGATGGAAGCCTCCAAGTGTCAATATCTGCAATCTCTTCCCTTAGCTTCACTGTTTTGAGCAAAGCCCATGGTGGGCCCGGGGATGAGTGATTAAATGAAGTGAAACATGCCAATTGTCTGCATCCACATGACTAACAAGTGTATTCAAACCATGCCACATGCCCCTTGCAAAGATTGGTGGAGGATAACAAGTGTCATCATCTATGAGAGCCTGACTGAGCCCCAAATGTTTCTACAATGTCACAAAGACCTGAGGAGGTGGATGCTACCAAGTGTTCATGGTGGAGGGTTTCAATTCGATGCAGTGGAAGACACCACATGTCCTTGGTGAGAATCAGTGGAAGCCAACAATTATCATCATCTATGTGATTGCTAAAGTGAGTCCCGATTATTTCTATTAGTGTTTCTAGAGTTTGGCGGGAGCCTTCACATGTCTTCCCCTGCCAGATTATCAAAGGTTTCTAAGATCTCCTCTGAATTAGATGGATGTTTCCACGTATCCTCAACTATTATTGTAGAAGGCACCATGTGTCATAGGAAAGGGGCACTCGCAATATCAAGGCACATATGGAGCCAAGGAAATAAAAGGGGATGATAGCTCGTTGAAGAATCAAAGTCGAAGGCCACTAAGAAGACCCTAAAGGGAAAATTCCCTTCAAGAAAGGTTTGAGCCTTAGAGGGCTGTGAAAGCTGCCACGTGTCTGTGTCCATGCCCCCCTCAACCACTAATCAATTTCAAAGCTTATTTTGATAAGCCAATCGTGAAGCTATAGATCCCTCGACGTGTCCTCACCTGCATCATAAGCAGAAAGTGACCATGGCAATTGAGAAAGACACGAGGAAGTCACTGGGAAAAATGACGGGCCTGAAAATGTCAAATTTGTCTTAATGAAGTGTCTATTGATTTTAGCAGACTTAAAGTGTGGACCTGAATGCATTCAAAAAATCCTAAGGCCAGGATCAAGAGGAGGAAGAGACAAAGAGGGAAACTCAGCGAGATTTATTTCCAATAGATGGAACAATTCACTGGGTAGATATTTGGGGCCTATAAACATTGAAAGCATCATCTATTTGTCCCTTGTGAGATAAAGGTAGAATAGACAGTTGCGTGGCTAAGTAGGTGATGGAATGAGAGATTCAAGCTCGAGACGAGGCACTAGAGATGAATCGACATGCCATAATTAGGGCAGCTGCCCTACTCTAGCATGGCCCTTCCTGACAAGATGAAAATGCATCCAAGGCATTGAATGCATCGAATGGGTCACTCCATGGGAAAAAGTGCCAAGCCTCCCTCAGGCCTCTATATAATATAATCTCTTGTATCATTTGAAGGGGGACCTTTTTGATTATCAGAAGCAAAACTCTGCCCAAATTGAAAGGCATTACTAAGACTTTGAGCTCAAATTGTAATTCATATTATTCTATTTGAATGAGAAAATAAGTTACTTATAGAATTTGTGCTGTTATAGCTTGTGCTACCTTAGGAGATTGTTTATATGTCTATTTCCTAGGAGCTTTCTTGTCCATTTGATTTAACAAGTAGAACTAGTGGAGGTGATCAGGAAGGTGTCCTGAAGGCCAATTATGGGACAATGTTGTGCCCCCATAAGTACCTTTAGTGTGTTTGCATTTTCCTTTCCTATGTAAAGAGCCTTGGGATGACGTGGTGCCCCCATTATTCTTCATTTTTCTCTCTCGGGTTGCTGGTCACTCAGCACCCCCGTTATTGATTATTGGCTACCTAAAAGATTCCTGTTGTTTGCTGAAGAACACTTCTAAAAGAAGAGAAGTGCCTTCTATCATTGCACCAGGATTTCTATTATTTAGGAAGGAATCTGGCTCTTGGCTAAAAGTTGCTTCTGAAAGAAGAGAAGTACCTTCCCCATCACCTAAGATTTCTTCCTTGTTTATCAGCATCATCTCTGAAAAAGAGAGATGGATGGTTCATCCCACCCCTGTGTCTTATTTTCTGCTTATTTATATAGTATATAGCCTCCACATATTCAATAGGGAGCCTCCCCTTGATGAGAGGAGGGATTTGTCCCCTTGTGATGTAGTAAAGTTGCACACCTGGATGACCAATCTTCTTATGCTGTGGTGATAGGAACTATTTTGAATGCTAGTTAGCTGGTTGACAAAATATTCACCCAATAATTTTTGGCAACTCCGCTAGGGATGAATGTGTAGTTTGAAGCCTCAAGTTTTAGATTGAAGCAGTCCCTATCTTTATCCATTACATAGTCTGGCAACTCCATTCCTTGTCTTACCCATTATCCATTTATAGCTTACCATTTTCATCCATCTCCATCTTCCTCCATCTCCATTATATTATCTGGTCTGCAAAACTAGAGCTGCTAGGAAAGAGTGCACAATTTGAAGCCTCAAGCCTCAAGCTGAAGCATGGCCAGTCCTTTTCCATTTTTTATTTTGCAATCTGGCCAATCTGCCTAGATTTTTTATCCCTATTTTTCATAATTAAATCATGGCAGTTCAAGGCCCCTGGGGTAACTCTTTTGGTCCACTTAACTTAACTCCACCTCTGCATGAACTCCCATGTAGTTCAAGAAAGAATTTACCCAAATTATTTGGTAATGGGATAGTCCATCTTGATGAACACGTTGCTGCCTTTAGCTTAGCCTGTGGCATGATAGGGGTGGAATTTGAAGATGTGGTAGTTAGGATTTTTGTGGAGACACTACAAGGTGCTGTTGCAGACTGGTTCTACCATCTGCAAGCTAGATCAGTGACTGATTGGGATACACTTAAAGCCAAATTTGAAGCTAGGTTCAAGCTTGTAGACGATGCACATGCCTTGTTGGCCCAGCTCACTCAGATGAAGAAAGAGCCTCATGAACCTATGAGGGACTTCATTTCCAAGTTCAACAAGCTGAGGACAAGATTCCCATGGTCACCCAACCGATGCCTCAAAACCTCAAGTGCTTCTTCATCAACTCACAATTGCCTGAAGTGAGTTTTCTACTACGATGAGCTAGCCACATAGACCTTGCTACTGCTCAGGACTTGGCTACTGAGGTAGAAGATGACCTTATCTTGGTAGGAAAGATAAGGAGCGATCCTAATAGAGGCAAACCTTCATCTTCTAGATACTCACCCACAACCACCACTGACCCCATGGTCCAAAAGCTGGCAAATGAATTGTTAGTCTTGAAAAGGCAAATGGCACAAGGTATGTCTTCTACTCCTCTGTATAGAGATGCACCAAGGAGGACATTCCCCAATCAACCATATCAAGGCAACACTGCTAGAAGTCAAGGGCAACCAAATCATCTTCCTCCCCCACAGAGGAACCTTGCCCTTGAAGCACCTCTAACCAACTCAACAATTGAATATTTGGAAACAGAACATGTTTCCTATTTCCAACCTAAGTTTGATCAAGAAAATGATGCTGATCTCTTCAGGGAGGATCAAAAAGAATTAGCTAGTGATTCCCACATCAGTTTCTTGAATAACCAAGGTGAACCCAGGAGTGAAGGTGAAGTAGTCGAAGGATTAAACATAGTATTCACCTAGTCTGAGAGTCAGTCAGCCTAACAAGCTGACAAATAAAAGATAGAGGAGTGACCCCAACCAGTGATTTTAATTGCTGAGTAAAGAACCCCTCTCCCTTTCCAGTCGAAGGACTTGGTGATTGCCAAAGAAGTAAGTACATCAAACATCTTTACACCTTCTACTTCAAATTTGCAGACCAGTCCTCCCCTTCCTACAAACCAAAAGGATGAACTCCCATCCTCTCTTCCAAGTCCATCTCAATCATTTGACATAGTTGATCATTTCAAGAAATCTAAAATTCAAATGACTGAGTTTGAATCCCTGCAAGCCAATCCTAAGCAATTGGACATTGATGGAGAACTAGGTGCAGACCTGTCTGAGGTAGAAATTGTGGTCACCCAAACATCAACCCTTGCTGCTCAAATTTTGATTGAGCCTTCAGGTAGAGGTAATTACCTCTTAACTATAGAAGATGCTCATGTCTTAGTCAATGAAATTCCTGCAACTGATAATCCAGGACTTGATCCAAACAGGGCATCAGAAGAATTAGTAGGGTGTAGTATAAATCAAGAAGGATCTTCCATCTCTAATGAAGAGAAATTTTATGAAAGATTAACTTCTAATGATGCTTGGATCCTGGAATCCGATGGCAACCATTCTTCCATAGCTAGATGTAGATCTCTGTTGCTTGAATTGAAGACTGCTCAGGATGAAGAGGTCAAACTCCTTCACACTAAAGGAGATGCTGAGCTGACGATGTGTCAGGGGTTTGAGCCTGATAATTAAAATATGTGATGGACTAAACCAACAAAACAACAAGCTATGGTGGTGGACCATAATACTGTATTCCAAAGTCAACAAAAGGAACTCTTTGTATGGAGAGCAAGGAGTTATAGTTTTCAATTTGAAGACCACATCCTGTCATGGAGCAAGAAGAAGAAAAGGCCAAGAGGAAGACACAAAAAATTGGTTTCCTGGTGGAGAGCTCCATTCGCCCGTCACTATTTTTGGGGGCAAAATGGTTTCCTGCTAGTTTACTAGGATGGCATCCCCTTTCATTATCCCATGATGAGCAGCGTCTGAAGTACTTCAATTCTTGAAGTATCAGATAAGTTCACCTGTACATATGTATAATGGTATAGTTTTTGTTTCCACTTTGTATTTTCCATTTTCATTTTTTAGAGCCTTTCTTTTTGGGTAGCATGACTCTGTAACCCAATGGCATGCTTTAAGGCACTAGAGATTCTGGTTTCTACTCCCCTTAGCTATTCCAAGTTATCATATGAAGGAAGTTCCCCAACAGGAGCCAACTGTTGTCCCTCAAAAGTGATTCCTCATTTTTTAGACAACATAGGACTATTTTGGTCCTGCATAGCCTAAATTGTTCTTCCCCTTTCCAATTTTTTTTTGAAACATTCAAATTCATCATTTTCTCAACTTTTTGGTAAAGGGATTAGTAGGTTCAATGGGTTCAAAGGTTGTTTTAGTTAAGGAAGGATGCGTGCAAAAGAAAGAGTCAGGAAGACGCTACCAAGTGTTATCAGCTGAGCCTCATTATGCTTTGTTTCTGAGAAATGGTGAAAGTTTCCATGTGTCCTTGGTGAGAATCAGTGAAAGCCAAAAAGTGGCAACCACAGAAGGCATCACTATGTTTTTCCTAAGAGCAATGGACCATGCCCTGTGTCCCCTCCAAAGCTTGATGAAAGCCTCCAAGTGTCAATATCTGCAGTCTCTTCCCTTAGCTTCACTATTTCGAGCAAAGCCCATGGTGGGCTTATGGATGAGTGATTAAATGAAGTGGAACATGCCAAGTGTCTGCATCTACATGACTAACAAGTGTATTCAGACCATGCCACTTGCCCCTTGCAGAGATCGGTAGAGGCTAACAAGTGTCATCATTTGTGAGAGCCCAAATGAGCCCCAAACATTTCTATGATGTCACAAAGACCCAAGGAGGTGGATGCTACCAAGTGTTAATAGTGGAGGGTTTCAATTTGATGCAGTGGAAGACATCATGTGTCCTTGGTGAGAATCAACAAAAGCTAACAAGTGTCATCATCTGCATGATTGCTAAAGCAAGTCCTGACTATTTTCATAAGTGTTTCTACAGTTTGACATAAGCCTCCACGTGTCTTCCCCCACCAAAATCTCAAAGGTTTCTAAGAGCTCCTCTAAATTAGATAGATAGAGGAAAGGGGCACTCACAATATCAAGGCACATATGGAGCCAAGGAAATAAAAGGGGATGACAGCCCACCAAAGAATCAAAGCTGAAGGCCACTAAGAAGACCTCGAAGGGCAAGTTCCCTTTGGTAAAGGTTTGAGCCTCAGAGGGCTATGAAAGCTACCACATGTCTGCATATGCACCCCCCTCAATAGCTAATCAGTTCAAAGCTTATTTCGATAAGTCAATCTCAAAGTTGTAGAGCTCTCCACATGTCCTCACTTGCATCACAAGTAGAAAGTGACTATGGCAAGCGAGAAAGACATGAGGAAGTTGCTGGGAAAAATAACGGGCCTATAAATGTCAAATTTGTCTCAATAAAGTGTCTGTTGATTTTAGTTGACTTAAAGCACAGACCTGAATGTGTTCGAAAAAGCCTAAGGCTAGGATCAAGAAGAGGAAGAGACAAAGAGGGAAACTCAGTGGGAGTTATTTACAGTAGATGTAGTTCACTAGGTAGATATTTGGGGCCTATAAACATTGAAAGCACTATCTATTTGTCCCCTATGAGATAAAGGTAGAATAGATAGTTACACAGCTAATCAGGTGATGGAATGAGAGATTCAGGCTCAAGAGGAGGCACTAGAGATGAATCGACATGCCACAGTTAGGGCAATCGCCCTACTCCATCATGGCCCTTCTTGACAAGACCAGAATGCATTTAAGGCATTGAATGGGTCATTCCATGGGACAAAGTGCCAAGCCTCCCTCAGGCCTCTATATAATATAATCTCTTGTATCATTTGAAGGGGGACCTTTTTGATTATCAAAAGCAAAATTCTGCCCAAATTGAAAGGCATTACTAAGACTTTGAACTCAAATTGTAATTCATATTATTTTATTTGAATGAGAAAACAAGTTACTTGCAGACTTTGTGCTGTTATAGCTTGTGCTACCTTAGGAGATTGTTCGTATGTCTATTTCCTAGGAGCTTTCTTATCCATTTGATTTAACAAGCAGAACTAGTGGAGGTGATCAGGAAGGTGTCCTAAAGGCCAAATGTGGGATGACATTGTGCCTCCATAAGTAACTTTAGTGTGTTTGCATTTTCCTTTCCTATGTAAAGAGCCTTGGGACGACGTGGTGCCCCCATTGTTCTTCATTTTTCTCTCTCGGGTTGCTGGTCACTCAGCACTCCCATTACCGGTTACTGGCTACCTGAAAGATTCCTACTACCTACTGAAGAACACTTTTGAAAGAAGAGAAGTGCCTTCTATCATTACACTAGGATTTCTACTATTTAGGAAGGAATCTAGCTCTTGGCTGAAAGTTGCTTCTAAAAGAAGAGAAGTACCTTCCCCATCACCCATGATTTCTTCCTTGTTTATCAGCATCATCTTTGAAAATAGAGAGATGGATGGTTCATCCCACCCCTGTGTCTTATTTTTTGCTTATTTATATAGTATATAGCCTTTGCATATTTAATAGGGAACCTCCCCTTGATGAGAGGAGGGATTTGTCCCCTTGTGATGTAGTAAAGCTGCACACTTGGACGACCAATATTTCTATTCTGTGGTGATAGGAACTATTTTGAATGCCAGTTAGCTGGTCAATAAAATATTCACCCAACACAATGAACAGACATAAACTAAATCAAGGCAATAATTCTAAAAGCAAACAAATAGACAGACAAATAAACAAAATAAGTAAAAATAAATAAACAAACAATGCAATAAAAAAATCCTATGAACATTGCCCCTAGAAAATAGGTGAAAACTTAACAAATGAACTAAATGGGGGAATAAAAGAAAAATAAGGGGGTGTCCAAGTTGTATCCATATGTACTAGGCAAGTGGACACTGCCTACATAGTTCCATGGATGTAATATCCAATAAAAAACTTTAGGCTAGATGTAGTTCTCCTAGGGAATGGGAAAAATGTGATAACTGATGAAAACAAATAGAATGGATGTGATAGAAGAATAGAAATGGTTTTGAAAAATGGCAAGTGCATGATAAAAAAAGGCCAAGGAGGATGGAGAAACTAAATTAAAAGTGATTTACTTGTAACCTAGTAAAGGTTTCTAGAATCCTTAAGGCAAAGAATTAGTCAATGTTTTTATTCTTTTCTAACGATTTTGTAAATGTTTTTAGAATTGTTTTAGAGTGTTGCAACTAAATCAAGAATGATGAGACACTAAATGTTTCAAGCTCATAAAATGGTGAGAGCATTTAAACTAAATTTTTTTGTAAAATGGTGAGATCGTGGCTTTGATTGCTCGCAAAATAATAAGAGCTTGGCTTATGTTGCTTACAAAATGGTGAGAGCATGGCTTAGGTTGCTCACAAAATGGTGAGAGCATGGCTTAGGTTACTCACAAAATGGTGAGAGTGTGGGTAAAAGGGTGACTGAGCTAACCTCAATAAGTATTAATCATTTTCTACATAGTCCCAGAGTAGGACCTCAAGTCACTGTAGTTCTACCTTTTTAGCAGAGGAATTTGACTAGTGCGGTAGCCAATTCAAACAAACTAGGCACAGTTTGTAAAAAGATAGTATGGCATAGGAAGTGGTAAGTTGGTAAGTCAAGGCTTAGTATTACTCCTACTTTGACCATATGTAGTTATAACTAGGAATAATGGCATAGATCAAAGGTACTAATTTTCCCAAAGGTGGTTATAATTAACAACAAGATCGGTGGTAAGAAATAATAACAAATAAAGGATGCAACTATCAAAACTTCTATCACAAATTCTCAAAATATGATCTCTATCTGAAGTTATTGAAAACACTGATGAACTAACCAGATACCTTGATGTTGAAACTATGTGATAAATGACAAAAACCAAGGTTAAATAGGCTAGGGTTTAGAACACACTAGGTTGATAGGCTAGACATGGAAAGTGGATATGGAAAAGAGGACAGATAAAAATGGTATGTGTATGAAGAAGAATAGTGATAAAATGGCATAACTAAAATGGTCCTTACAGATGATAGACCTTAGAATTTAAGTTTAGTACTGCTTGAGATGAATAATATTCATTGGCTCTAGAAGTTTGTCACCATCTAGTGTGGCAAGCTTATATGTTCTTGATCCATAATCTACAGTGATGATGAAAGGCCCTATCCAATTTGGTTTGAATTCCCCTTTATGTTTCTTCTCAGCTATATTATTCTTTTGGTTTTCTTTAATAACAGGATCACCAAGTTTAAATGTTATATACTTCACATGCTAATTATAGTGGCCTTTGAGTTGATTCTAATATGCTTGAAGATTTTTGAGTGCAGATGTGCATTTTTCATCAAGTAGATCAAAATTTTGCAGGTAAGCTACTCGATAGTCATGATCATCTAGGACATGCTTGAAAGAGATGCATAGTCAAGTAAATTTGACCTCAATGGGAAGGATGGTTTAGTACCATAAACAAGTGAGTATGGAGTGGCTCCTGTGGGGGTATGATGATTAGTATGGTATGCCTAAAGGGCAGGGAATATATGGAGGTGCCAATCATGACTGATATCATTGACAATCTTTTTGAGAATGTTGATAATGGTTTTGTTGGATGCCTCAACCTAGCCATTGCCTTAAGGGTAATATGCTGTAGAAAAGTGTTGTGTGATGTTGTATTTAGTCCAAAACTAGTCTTCATATTTATTCTTGAATGATCATTATCAGATATAATGTCAGATGGGATATCATAGCAGTAGATTAGATGGTTGAAGATGAATTTGGAAATTTTCTTTCTAGTCATGTGAGGGGTATAGCTTCAACCCACTTAGTGAAATATTCAATGGCGATAAGGATATGTTTATGACCATTAGATGAAGTGGGGTTAATCTTCCCAATGAGGTCAAGTCCCTATGTAGAAAATGGCCATGGTGTTAACATCAGTTTCAAAGTTTTTGTTGGGGCATGAATCAAATTAACATGCCATTGACATTTATCACATCTCTTTATATATGCAGTGGCATCTACATCCATTATGGGCCAATAATAACCAATATGCAAGATCTTTTTGGACAGGACTGCCTCAATAGAATGGGCTCCACATAATCCTTCATGAACTTCTCTTAATGCTAATATAGACTCTACATAAGTTAAATAATGAAGTAGAGTTCCATCAAAACTAAGATGGTAAAGAGTGGATTCAAGTAAAGTATAATGGGAAAAATGATGAATGAAGGCTTTGGTTTGTTTTTGAGATAGGTTAGGTAACAAAAATTATTCATGGAGGTAGTTATAAAGGTCTGAGTACTAGATAGAATTAGGACCAATAATATCACAAATCATGGAAATGATTGAAGGTTCATGAGTTGGTGTTGACAAATTCTTGATGAGGAACTAATACTCTTTAGCTTTATTTGTTTTCCAAATCAGATAGCTAATAGTAGCCATAACATCTACAATTATGTTACTAGCCCTTGATATATGCTTAAACTAAATGTTATAAATTTGATTTTTAAGAGTGTCAACCATGGCTCTATATGGAACTGGCTTGTCATCTTTGGTTTGAAAATGATCTATAACTTGATTGATGATTAACTGAGAATCACCATAAACTTAAAGAAGAGATATATTCCAATGCACTACTTATCGAATTCCTAAAATAAGTGCTTCATACTCGGCCATGTTGTTTGTATAAGGAAAGATAATTTTTAATGATTTAGGGATTAGATCCCCTGTGGTGTAATAAACAATAGGCCTACCCTCGATCCATGTGCATTGAATGAACCAAAAAAGTACAACTTCTAGGGATGCTCTTTAAGGTGTGTATCAATAATGGTCATGATGGATTCATTAGGAAATGGAAACTTGAGTGGCATGTGTCCATGAGAGGTGCTTCAACAAGTTGATTTGTAAGAACTTGTCCTTTGATTGCTTTTTGATTGACATACTCTATGCAAAACTCATTGAAAAACATGATTCATTTAGCCATTCTACCTTTCAAATTTATTTTAGATACTAGATACTTGAGTGGATCTACCTTTGAAATGACCATATTTTTATTATTCAACATGTAATTATGTAGTTTTTGAGCTATAAAAACCATGGCTAGACAAGATTTTTCAACAGGTGCATAGTTATGTTCATATGTAACCAAGGTATGGCTTAGGTAGTAAACATCATGCTCCTTTATATTTTCATCATGTTGAGCCAAGAGTGCCCCCAGAGCATAATTGGTAGTTGATAGGTATAATAAGAATGAATTTCTTGGCATAAGAGGTAATAAAATAGGTAGATTGACAAGATAATCTTTAAGCTATTGAAAAGTTGTTTGGTAGTGATCATCCTAATGGAATGTAACTCCTTTCTTTAAAATATGTGTAAATGGATAGAACTTGTTTGATAACTGAGAGATGAAGCATCAGATGGACTAGATCTTACCCTACAAACTATAGAGTTGTTTCAAATTAGTTGGTGGTGACATCTCAATTATAGCATAAACTTTAGCTGGATCGACTTCAATACCTCTACGAGACACGATAAGCTAAGTAGTTTACCTAAAGTTACACCAAACACACATTTATTTGGATTGAGTCTGACTTTGTACTCTCATAGCCATTCAAATATCTTATGCAACACTACTAGATGGTCAACCCTAGTCTTGGATTTTCCCAATATGTCATCAACATAGTCTTTAACAATATCTTGCATCATATCATGGAATATGACCATCATGGCTCTTTGATATGTATCTCTCACATTCTTAAGGCCAAATGACATCACCTAATAAAAAAATGTTTCCCATGGAGTGGTGAACACTATTTTATGCCAATCTTCTGGTGTTATTTTGATCTGATTGTATCCTAAAAATCCATCCATGAGTGAAAGAATTTCTTAACCTATTATGGAGTTGATGATCATGTCAATATTAGGCAATGAAAAATCATCTTTAGGACAAGATTTGTTGATGTCTTGAAAATTATAACAAATTTTTATTCTTTCAGGATTTTTGCTAATGGGTACTACATTAGAGATCCATTCTAAGTAGTCAATGTATCAGATATATCCTACTTATAAGAGTTTTAAAAACTCTTTCTTTAATAATACAATAATGTGAGGATGCATCTTATGTAGCTTCTATTTTACTGATTTGGCATTAGGATTAGCCACAAAGTGGTACAGAACCAAGGTGGGGACTAATCCTGGCATGTCATAGTAGGCCCATGAAAAAATATCCACAAACTCTCTCAACAGAGCTATAAAGAGGTCACATTCCTCCACACTGAGGGATGCACCTAATTTTATCCATTTTAGGTCTGATGGAGTCCCAATGTTTACCTCTGTTATGTCTTCAACTAGAAGGGTTAAACCATCTTCTAGGATAGTAGGTAGTGATTTGAACTGTTGGACTATGTTTAGATCCTTTATTAGAACTTACTCTTCAACTTCTCCTAGGAATATGAATCTGAGTATCTTAATGGGAGATTTGGCCATGTAACAAAAAAATTCAAAAATTCTTAGAGAATTTGATCAAATACTTGTTGTTGCTCAAAAGTAAACTCAAATCTACAAACAAGATCATCATTGGTGGTCTCTTGATCTAAATTTTAAGAAGAATGAACACCCCCATATAATGGCACCTAAAGTAGGTTTTCACCACTATACTGGTCTTTATCTTTACTTTTTCCCTAGTCAAAAAGTTCCTTAAAGAGGTTTTCACTTTGGGACCTCAATGTTTTACTTATTTATTTTTGGCTAAGGGTGTTCACTTGTTCTCCAAAATAGTCTACATGATCCAATGTGATTAAGAATCTTGATTTGTGATATCTAAATAGAACATTATCTCTAAGGCCTAAGAAATCACAAAATGCCTAATCATTTTGGAACTCATCAATCAATAGACTAGATTCTTGTTGGTCCCAATATATCAATTAGGGATAATATAATGGAAATGGATTGTGATGAATAGCTTGGGTATGGATACAAATTCCATTGTTGTCAAACGGGTTGGTTTTAGCTAGGTTATCAAAGGTAAGGATATGATCAAACTCTATTTCACTGTCGGCATCATCATCACTAGTTGCTGGTGATGAAATTAGAATAAGATATGTGGGGTCACCCTTAAGTGGTTTAAATCCAAGTCCATAAGGTCTTTCATACTTAGTCATGGAAATTAGCTCGATGGTTCCTTGTTGATTCGATCTGAGGCCTCTTCCTTCATAATTTTGATGCTCCATGATCCTATTAGGAATATGATACTTGGCACTTTTATAATAGTCAACTTGGTTTTAATTTTATAAACATGATTCATCCCCTTCAAGAGGGTCAGGTACTAGGCTGGATGCTGGTAAAAATATGACAGGTCCCTTATCTTTATTCTTTTGTTACCAATGCATATGTGGAATGACTTTAGGTCACCCAAAGGTTTTCATGTTTCTATGAAGATTGGTGATATGAAATGTATCATGGGTCACATATTCTCTTGGTCCATTATATGAAATGGTGAAATGATTGAAAGCTTTAGGAGGTGGCATGTGAGAAAGGGAACCCAAGGTATTAGGATCTATGTAATTATCTGGTGAAAGATCAATAAGTATAATACTTCTTTTATCCTACTTGGAACTTGGATTCATGTTGTAGTGATAATTATATCTTTGAAACTTGGTCTCAAGTTGCTATGTTCATATGGATGTAATTCTCCCAAAATATTCACTTTCATCCCTGAGTGGGAAAACTTGATACATTGGTGCAATGTTGATAATACTGCATGAATCTCATGTAACCAAGGCTTGCTTAGAAGTATGTTGTATGACAACTCAAGATCCAACACATGGCAAAGTGTATCATGGGTCAAAGGCCCAATAATTGGTGGCAAACTAATGGTGCCCTATGACTCTCTTTCTTCATTATCATAAGATTTAATAGTTATTATTTCTGGCTAGAGATCTATCATTGTGTACCCAAGAAGCTTGATGAGCTTGAGAGACACTATGTTGAGACTAGATCCATTGTCTATAAGGACACATTTCACTTTTTGCTATCTAATAAAAACCTCAATGTATAATGGGTTATTATGGAGTGAGCCAAGGGAAGACATATCACTTTAGTTGAATGTGACTTGTTAGGCTGGAGATAGGTGTCCAACCAAAACTTGAAAGTTATCAAGCGATATGTCACTAGCAATAGTGGATTGGGTCAAAAACTCAGTCAAGATGTTCTTATGGACTATTGACATTCATAGAAAATCCAAAATAGAAATTTGTGCTAGTGTCTTTTGTAATTATTCCACAATATCAAACTTCTTATCTTGGTCAATAGTGAGTGGTTTATTCTGAGGCTGAATGGTTGGTTAGGTGATAGGCAAAGTGGTGGATGGTTGTGGGCCTAGGATAGTAATTTTTGATCTCTAAGTTGTGATTATACAATCAGGATTAAATACTAGACCATTATTTCTAACTAATATTGAAAATGGTGTGGGACTAGACAGGACAAGTCTTGATTGTCGGTGCACTTGCATGTGGTCATGTGGCAAGAATGAGTTATCGCTATAAGATCCAAAAGTGGGAGTCTTAGTTCTCTAGTTTGCCTGTATGTACTCCTAGGTAAAATAATGATTATCCATGTGATTTGGATAAATCTTATTGTTTAGCAATGGTATAGGCTTATTAGTGCTTGGTTTAGGATTACTGGAGATGGTATTAATGCTACCCCCTAAAATATGACCTATAACCATATTATAGTCATGTGAAACTACATGGTAGGTTTGTTGGTTGTTACCATCCTAACCTTAGTTTTGTCCATTATTCTATCATTGTGGGTTTTGTTGTTGATTTTGTTGGTTCTGCTGGTTTGGCCTTTGATTTTAATACTGTTGATTTTGTTGCTACATTAGCCATTGTTGTTATTGTTGTAGATTGTTCTACTATTGTTGATTGTTATGTCAGGGAAAGGGGTTTTGATAGATCCCAAGAGTTTGATTAGAAGTGATAGAACCATTATCTAATTTTATCTCCCTATTCTCCAACATATTCTCGAGTAAATGCTTGATTTAGAAACATCTTCATATATTATGCCCATTGACTTGATGATAGTCACAAAATTCATTTTCACGGTACCAATCAAGATAAGGAATGCCTTGTGAATAATGTTTTAGTATGGGCCAACTAATCAGATTAGAAACAACAAGCTTGCAAAATATAGACTCAACAGGGTCTCCTAGGTCACTAAAGACACGATATGTAGGGATGGTTTTTCTAGGAAGAGGGGTTTGTAATGGTAAAGGCTACTGCATTTTTTGTGCATGTCTTGGTTATTGCACTTACAACATTGGTTGGAGAGGTTTTTGGGTAAGAGTAAGATGAAAAGGTGGTGCAGATGATATCTACATAGTTTGGACATGATGAGATTTAGTTACTCAATTTCCCACAACATTATTATTGTGGTTGAATTGCTTTGGTCTTTCTTGATTATTGGCATGTGCTGGTTGTGATGCTTGCACTTGATTAGGATGTTACTGTTGGCTATTTCTTTGATTGGTAGAATTAAGTTTGATGACTCCTTTATTGATGAGTTACCTTTCAATCAATAAACCTTCATTAATGATATTTTTTGAACATATGTGCACATTACAGTTCCAGATGATAGGCTATCTCACTATGCAAACTTTTACTAAACACAGTGGCTAATTGTTTATTTGGTAAACTATGGGTAAAATGGCTTGCAAGGGCTCTCCATCACTATAAATAACTTGTAAAACTCTCCCTATCTTTTTTATTTTCTTGTGTCAGGTCCACTAATGAAATCTCATGCTTGAGATTATAAGAAAAGTGCTACACAAATTTATTAGAAAGATCATCAAAGTCTATTATTGAATTTTTGGGAAAATTTAAAAACCACTCCAAAGCTTGTCCATCTAGGCTCCTTGGAAACAATAACAAAAGGTATATGTCACTATATGCCACTAATTGACATGTAACAAAGAATTTGATCAAATGGGCCTTAGGGTCACCCTTCCCTTTATATTTATCAAATTTTGGTGGTTCATATCCTGGAGGAAATGGTATCTATAAATACTCCATATTGAATGGATAGGAACATAATTCATCTAATTTGAAATTTTTAGTTTGCTTCCCTAACTGAATAGTAGCAATTGCATCCTTCATCTATTGCAATTCTTGGGATGGGAAACTGGATGGAATATTGGTTTGAGGGAGAATATTGGTTTGGGTAAATGGCTAGGAGGTCACAAGTGGGACACTTTGACCAAGGTAAGATGGAGATACCTATTATTTTGGTTGGGAAATGGACTAGGAATACACATATGTGGATTGGGATGTACTTGTAATTAAACATTTGGCTGCATGATATTCTAGTTTGGGTTGGTGATAAAGGTTTAACCTAGGGGATTTTATGGTTGGGATGGGGGGATATAAATATAATGTGCCTACTATGGTTGAAAAGGGACATATTGCTGACTAATCAAACTTTGATATTGAGTAAAAACTTATGGACCAAGACTCTGTCTCTAGATTTTTGGCACATTTTGAACCAACAGTTATCTAGTAGGTACTTGAGAAACATGGGGACCTCCTTGTTACATGAATCCTTGTGAAGAAGTGAAATCATGTTGTAGATTCAACATCTATCCCTGACCAATATTTGCATATTATTGACTAGTCATTATGTGGTATTAAATTGGCATATTAGTCTATGACTAAAGATGTATGTTCATTGTTACCTAGTGAGATGGTATATAAGCTACCCCTAATTTAGGTGGCAATTTATTCATCCTCTATTTCATTGATACACTATATTATGTCTGCTATTGTGGAATATCACTCACTACCTATTAAGGAGGAGTAAGATTCATCACATTCTATCATTAAGGTGTGATATTGGCCATTGTTTGATTACCTAATCCCATAGGTTGTACACTTGAGGTAGTAGCTAGTTGAGGTTGGGGTACATAAAATCCTATTCCTTGGTATGATGATCTGCTCATTAGATTAACTATAGGCACATGTTGTTGGCTAGTTGTTTGTGTGTTAGTACTAATTTGATCAAGATTGGATGTTGTATGCACATTATCCACTACATTTGGATCACTATTTAGTGTAGAAGCCGAAGACACTTCTTCAATAATTGGCATATGTATCAAGTTATCTATCAAAGCATTTTGTATAAATGGGTCAAAAATCAGATTCTCTTGTCTAGTTAATTCCATAAACACTCCTATTGAAGGTAATAGGTCAATAAGGGGATTACTCACCATGTTCATTTGATTGAAATCACATGCTAAATATAGGTAAGTTTGGTATGCTATTTGCATTTGGTTAAAGTGATCTTCCATGATTTTTTTGACTCGATCAAATATATTGGGGTCTTGGTACGTTCTTTAGATTAGGGCCATAGGATTACTAGAAGAAGCCTGTTGATCATAAATGATATTGTGGGGCACTCTTATTAGACTTGGTAAATTTTCATGAGGGAAGTCTACTGAAAACTTAGCCCTTACCTCTATGGCTTTAACCAAAATATCATCTTTATTCTCCAAAAAATATCGCTCAAACAAAAATGGATCATATGTGGAAGCTATATTAGTATAATATGACTGTTGAAGAACTGGCTCATCCATTGTAGGTATTATAGCTAAGTATTGCATAATTTGTTCTTGGCCTTGTTCTGTGTAAGGTGGTGTGCTAACCAAATAGTTAGCCAATGGATCTTGGCTTGGTGTTCCTAATTGAGTATTATAAGAGGGATAATAATCCATCTCATAAGCAATGTTATCCGTATAGGGGTCTTGCACCATTTTTTCTTGCACAACTACACTACTAATCCCTAGATTATACATGAGTTCACTACAAGTGTAGGAATAAATGTTGGGATCCATAGTCAATACTTGGTGATAAAAGGTCAAAGAGTTATACAAACTCTAAAAAGGATAAAATCTAAAACAATTGATGCCTTCAACTTGGTCTAGATTTTTCAAAAAGGATCAAAAGGTTTATGAAAATATTTATGAGGAAATAAGCTAGGGTAAAGTATCTAACATTTCACTGTTCACATAAAGGTAAGCAAGTTAAAGGATCAAAAAATCATAATTCCAAACTCTAAGGTTGAAGTGTTTCAAATCAATTTAATCGAGGAATTTAAAAGTTGCTAGGTCTTTTGGCCAAACATGGTGTCAAAAGCTAGGCTCAAACAAGGAATGTGATACGACTCTTGTCCAAACAACATCAAAAGATAGACTTTGAAAGTAGATGAAAGTTTTAATCTAACATATTTGAAACACTTCTAATAAACACTAGGCATTTGATTCTTGGACATAAACTTGATCAACTATGTATAAGGTATGAAACAAAATGGACTTTAGCAATAATTTATTTTCTCATAAATAATGGTATAAAACTTGGTTATTTTGACAAATAAGCTAGACAAAAGGTGAACAATATAACTGTGCTTTAGAAAAAGGATTAGAAGAGTACACTTAGATTGGTCTGAAAATGCAGGAACAAATTTGGAACTTTATGCAAGAGGGTCTATGAAACAAAGTTTGACGTGATTTAGGCAATGTAACAATACTATCCTACCTAAAAAGTGTGACAAAAAGGTTTGTTTCAAAAACTCTATTAAGGCAAAGATGTTTTGCTATAATTTTGGCAACATAATAATACCTTTCTTGACTCAAAATGTTGTGGTTCATAGACTTAAAATTCAAGTGTTTAGCATAAAATGGCTTAAGTATATCAAGTGATGATAATGATTATGAGTCTTAAACAACCTTCAACCTAAATTAGAAATTAAACCTAAGTTCCCTCAAGTTTAGTGCAAATGGCGAACCCACTAAACACATCAACCCTATGAAATTGTAAAGGTGTAATTTCAAATTTAAATTATAAGTGGACTTAAAGAGCTTTGGTAAAGGTCTAGACTCAATTGGGTAGCATAACTACGCCAAAGTGGATGATATGACTCTCAAGCTTTTGATGAACTTTAAACAAGGAAAATGGATGATCTCCCATAGAAAACATAATGCCTCTATGTTCAAAATAAAAATTGGACTATGTTTTTGGTTTGGGATTGTTTGTTTAAACCAAGTTTTGACTTCAAACAAGACTTTAATCTAGGACAATATCAACTAATTAATCACCCTTAGATCCTAAACTGATAAGGTTGCTTGGTACTGTTATAATCTATCAATATACATCATTTGAGAGGATTTTAAGTGTTCATCTAAAATTAAATGTGCATTATATAGTAGGGTTTTTACACCCCCCTTCTCTCAAATGATATTATTGTGACATGGACCTTGAAGTTCACCTTGCACCAAAAATACTTTCATGGTAAGTGGGGATTTGTCTAAGATCCAACAAGTTTCCAAATGATCTAGGGGAATAAATTTCACAACGACTTTCATGCCAAACAATGCAAAATAAAATCATGGATTTTGGGTCCATATCACTTATCTTGGTGCAAAAAGGTCTAGTCTTTTTTACAACCACTACATCTTGCTATTTGCTACGTGTAGTGCGATGTCCAAAGTACCACTATGTCCTATGTGCAACTCTAAAAGATTCAAATGAAGTCAATGCTGGGAGATGAAACCCCAGGTCAAAGCTTCCCTAAAGAACTTGCAGGATGTGATGAATTCCCCTTTACAAGCCAAGATGCATAAAAATAAAGAAAACATGAAAATAGAAAGACTATAGGGTCATTTTCAATATCACCCAAACTTTGATGAGTTTTTGGGGAGTGATTTAGATTACTTTCTTTCTAAGCCTTAAACTAGGCTACTTTCAATAGGAATGGCACTTTTAATTCTAAGGGTTCCCTATACGAGACAAATGGAAGAGCATACATGCAACATACCTCATTTTTACAAACAAGATTTAATTAAACAATTATTACAAACAAGAATTGACAAGTGTGTTCAATTTTAAAACCCAAATGAAATATTTGGTGGTGTTCATTTAACCCCTTGGTCTTAGTTGCAAACTTTGAAAACATTCACCAAAAACACCTAAAATTCTTTGTTAAACACCAAAACAAAGTTCATAATCAAATTTTAAGCATGAAAAAGTGAATTAAACATGTTTTGAGCAAAAATCCTACTTTGGTCTTGTAGCAAAATTATTAGCATGTTCTTTAGCTTTGAAGCTCTTTTGAGTTTGAAACAACAACTTTGAAAAAGTAGGTCTCAGGTCTATGTTTTTTGAAAAACACAGTGACCGACATTGGTTAATACCACTGATGTTAGTTACGGACAACTAAGGTCTAACTGATGTTAGTTCTACTGATCGGTGTTGGTTAAGTCAGTAACTAATGTCAGTATTTTCGCTAATGTTGGTTACTGTGTAAAAATCATGGTAACCAAAAATGACAAAATAAAGTTAGAAAATCAATTTGCAAGAGTTTTCAGAACTCAAATAAGTATTTTAAAGTTGAGAAAGGATCTCCTACATGTGTAGGATGTGTTTAGTCCCACCAGGCATGCCATTATGTGATCTAGGAATTTGCCTCAAGAGAGGATGGTTAGTATGGTGTTAGTTCAAAAATGAAAACAAAGTGAAATAAACACACTAATAACATAATATCTCTAAGCCTAAACACTAGGGAGAGCTTAGTTAATAAAAGCAAATGACAAGCACAACTTAAAATAAAGGAATGAAAACACAAGAATTCCTTCCCCCTTCCTTGGATGCTCCAAATGCCTTTGTAATGGTGGCTTGCTCAGCTTGTGCTTCAAGAGGTCTTCCTCAATGGAGTGTGGCTACCTTAATCTCCTCTTGGCACGTTTTGATTGTGGCTTGGATTGGATTGGAATTAATTTGGCATGGTAACACTAGTTGCATGAAGCTTTTGGAACCAATCCTACATTATAACTTTGCACAAATTAAGCTTAGAAATGATGTTGTGAGGCCTCTTATTTATAGATTTTTGGATTTGATCAGAATCAACCTCAACCATCCATCTCAAGATTGAGATGTGTGGTTGAGGATAAATTCAATTTTAAGATTTAATTTTATAATTATCCTCATCATGACATTGGAAGAAGGGGTAATTAAGAGGCATGGAGGGCATCATGGAAGGCATTGATGAGGCATGGAGAGCATGAATCCTAATATTTATGACATTTATGGCCTAAGGATGTCTTCCCAAGAAATGAGGTCACTTGATGATGTAGAAATTCAATATTCATTTTCAAAACAACTTAGTCAACAAGTTTCCATGGAATTTTTTATTAGGCCTTAATTTGGGTTAATTAGCTCTTAGGCATGATTAAGCACATTGTGCACAAATTACCCAAATTGATCAGAATGCCTTGTCATTGGTCCTAAATTTGACTAGATTTGAATTAGAAGTCCACGTCAGATGCATTGGATGTGTATTCCCATTTATAATGTTTTCAACAATAAATAACAAATGCATGAGTCTTGTGCAAAAGATTTGATAGGAAAGAGCAGTCCAGAGTACATGGGTACAAATTTGGCATTTTGACTCAAAATGATCTGATCAAAGTTAGTTGGCCCATAAATTACATTTCTCCATTTAGGGATACCCTAGCCAAAATCAGCACTTGAATATGTTAGTTTCATATCATTTAGCATGTTTTGGTGTTTTTAGGCCAAATTATGCATTTTAGCTGGAAATTAGCCAAAAGCTTGGTTGGAAGTTATCGATGGCCAATTTTAGGTGTCTACAGATGTCACCAAGTTTTAGCATTGGTTCACATACCTAGTGAGGTGTATTCATTCATTTATTCTCTCTCTCATCTCTTTACTCAATTTTGTATTTTATCTTGATGTTTCTTAAGTAAGGACTAATTCATACATGTTTCATTTGTAAGACATCCAATGGATCACATTTTGTAGACTCAGATCCAAATTCATGGGCTTCACCTCTTAAGTAAGTCTAGGTACATCTCCCTTTCCTTTATCCTAGTAATTTAACTTTGTTATATTTATATAATAAAGGGGGGCAGGAAATTTAGTCACTAAAATTAGCCATTTATGCCTTCGATGTCCACTTTAGGTCAAATTTCCCTTAATATAGCACTTGATCCATCTTAGGGGCCTTTTGATCCACTTTTAGGCACATGGCAGTCATAAATAGCACGTAGGCCTATAGAACACCACATGCAACCCATAATGGTGAAATCTCTTAGTTATTTATGTCCCTACACCCTCCATTATGTAATTTTACATCTCTTAAGAGGATTAGGGTTAGATTAGACCTATTCTTAAGTCACCCTCCGAAGTCATTCTTATTAGAACACTATAAAACACTAATTTCACACTCTGACACCCTAGGTGGATATTATCATAGAGAATCACAGAAAATTAACACTTCATATTGAGGGAAAGCTCCAAATTATTCAAATATTTTATTGATTTATCCCATAAATTCAATAATCTAACCTTAATATAGGTATCCAAATCTCAAGTGGTCTCCAAGGCATCCTTTCATGCATTCACACTCATGCATTCTAACATTCACATATGTTCACAAATATCACATAAGAAAGAAAAATAAATTAGGCTTGATCCCTCCTCAGAGTGTAGGTATGTAAGAAACATGCCCACACAGGGATGTGGATCACACATCCAATACATCAGACTGACTACCCCTTTTTTCTCATAGTATTCATTTAAACCCTTACAAGCATAAAAACCTAGAGTTTTTAGAGAAAAATAGAACTATAGGAAAACTTATTGATCAAATAGACTCAAAATTTTGACCATATCTAGAATAAACCATGATCTATAAACTCAAAAATCATTTATGGATATTCTAAGTGGGACACTAACACACTACCTTGGATAATAGCACATCATGCTAGTGTCTGACTGACCATGCTATTATCCAATTCTATTTATGACACCCATATCTTTTTAATGATAATTAGATCTATCTACTCATGAATTATCATAGTATGGTTTCTCCTAGAAGGCTTATTTCTAGCTAAGTTATTGTTTTTATCTCATCCTTTATCCACATATTTATCCCCTAATTTATTATTCCAAAACTTTAATAACCTAATGTTTTACATTTCATAATTCATGTAAAATCTAAATCATAAACCGTAAAATTAAAAGTGACAATTAAGAAGACAAGTCCTATGATAATCTGAAGAAGATAGGTAGCATTCGCTAAATGGTTATGGAGTCATGGGATCATGGAATTCGTAGTAGGGTCAATTGATATCCATGGAGTTCATAGGTCTATGGATTTTAATTTTATTATACATTAATGATCATGCTCAGTCATTCCTACAAAACTTATATAATTCTAATCATATAGTTAGAAAAACAAATAATGTAAATTTTACAGGATCACAGAATTTTCCCACATAATTAAAAAATCATAGAATTCATATTGTGAAGACTTAAATGAAGGTAAATCTATGAGTCCATGGATGTTTTGAACCTTGGATTATTAAAATTTCAAAATGATCGTTTAGTAATAGAATGAGAACTCATGATTACATCAAAATGTAGGGGTAAATATTGAAATGAAATTTAAATCTAAATTATGTTTTGTATACACCTTGAAAACCTTAGGAATTAAATTTGACTCCTTTCAATCAAGCAATGATCTCCATTTCTTAAAAAGGAATGGGGTGTGATAGCCATAATAAATGACAACTTTGTAGAGAAAATATTACTAAATTTTTAAACCTAAGAAAATTTTGGTTTCACCTATAAATAAAACTAACTAATCAAATCATAAGTGCATATATTCCCAACAAAGATCTAACATAAAGTTCAATTTTGTCATTATTTTTCCCTATTTTTTATTTAATAGTGTTTAATATGTATACAAATTTGAAAGATTATTGAGATTGTAATATATGACATTTAAGCATAAATTTGAATGTAAAGTAGAATTCACAATTGAGATTAATTAATATGTGGCATGTGATAAAAATAGTAAGTATAACCAAGATTAAGATACTTAGCATTTTATGATTTGTGGTTGAATCTAGTAGGTGTCTGATAATGGAAATCATGATAAGATAGGTTTATGACAGCTCAAGTTTAGAAACAGAGTCTATAGCTATGTCTAGACAAGTCTGTACTCCCTAGACTACTTAATAGTATGTCTTTATGCATTAACTATGGATTTATTCACTATGAAAGTGATGAAATTGTAATTGCTCTACCACCTATGCTTGCGTCTATTTAGAGGGATGATATACTTTGATTTTGTTAATACCACACAAAACCTATGTTTTCCTTTTATTTTCCTTAGAAACCCTATGGGTACTTGTGATAGTTAAAGACCTATAAAATAAATGGGAATGTTATGGGCTGACCTAACCCCAATCATCCATATTGATGATCGAATACTACATATGTATCCAGATACTCTAAGAAGGGAATCAAGCCACACTTAGTTATCACACATAACATGATTATGTAATTATGCTCATTGACCATATATGTAGTTAAAAATTTAGCTTTGATGCATGACAATGTTAGATATTGACTTGATTTAGAATGGTTCAGAGTTGATTTGTGACTACTCTTAGTGATTGATATTAATTTGAGAATAATAAGATTTTTTTTATAAATGTGTTGTAGTGTAACCAATAGATGATAGATAGATATATAGTCATTTAAAGAATGAAATTTGGTTTGTATTTATAGTAAACCTTTTACACAATTTAATTTAGCCAACTTTTAAAATGTGTAGGATGACCCAAATAGATATTTCAAATTTTAAAAACTAGTCGTTAAATGGTGTAAAGACAAGTTCATGATAGTGAACATGACCCAAAAAAGGAATGATTGTCCTATGTTTGGAAGCAAAATGAGGGTGACATAAATTGGTTTGAGCATTGAATTGGAAATTTATATGTAGTAATGATGGTGAACAAAGAGGTCAAGTTTGCATATAGATAAATATATAGAGGAATAGTGAATAAGAGTAATGTATTTGAGTGTAAATCAATTGGTTTAAGATATCTCAAGAATTAAGATGGTCAAGTACATGACACCATATTAAACATTCAAAATGATCATTTAATATTAGAATGAGAATTTAAGAGTATGTCAAAATGTATGGGTAAATATTGAAATGAAATTTAAGACTAAATTATGTTTTGTATACACCTTGAAAACCTTAAGAATTAAATTTGTATCATTTTAATCAAGGAAGGGTCTCCATTTATTGAAAAAGAATGGGGTGTGTTGGCCACAATAAATGACAACTTTGTGGATAAAAAATTACTAAATGTTTAAAACTTAGAAAATTTTGGTTTCACCTATAAATAAAACCAACTAATCAAACCAAAATATTATATATTGCCAACAAAACTCTAAATATAAGTTTCAATTTTATCATTATTTTACCCTATTTTTATTTAATAGGTTTAATAGGTATGCAAATTTGAAAGATTATTCATATTTTAATACATGTCATTTAAGCATAAATATTAATGTAAAGTATAATTAACAATTGAGATTAATTAACAATTGGTGTATGCTAAAAATAATAAGCACAACCAAGAGTAGGATACTTAACATTTTTTAATTTATGGTTGAATCTAGGTGTCTGACAATGGAAATCATGATAAGACATGACTGTGATTGTTCAAATTTGTAAACAGAGTTAGCCTTTATATCTAGACAAGTCTACGCTCCCTGTACTACTTTATAGTGTAACCCTTTCCATTGACTACAGGTTTGTTCACTATCAAAGTGATGAAACTGTAACTACTCTACCACTTGTGCTTGTGTTTGCTTAGAGGGATGAGATATTTTGATTCTATTAGTGCCGCACAAAAAAAATTTGTTTTCATTTTATTTACCTTGGAATCCCTAGGGGTACTTGTGAAAGTTAAAAACATAAAAAAATAAAGGGGGCATGTAATGGGTTAACTTGACCCCAATCACCCCTCTTGATGATTTACTGTTACATACATATCCAGATACTTCAAGGAGGGAATCAAGGCAAGCAAGTTATTTCACATATCATGGTTGTGAAATTATTCTCATTGACCATATATATGCAACTATAAATTTAGATTTGATACTTGATAATGTTAGTTATTGAATTGATTTGGAATGGTTCATAGTTGATTTGTGATTTCACTTAGTGATTGATATTGAATTTGGTAATAATAAGACAAATTTTCTTAATGTAGAGTAGTGTAACCAATAGATATTATATATATGTCAAATATTTTAAAGGATGACATTTGATTTGTATTTATAATGAACCTTTTAAATAATTTAATTTAGCCAACTTGTGAAACATGCAAGATAACCCAAATAGATATTTCAAATTTCAAAAACTAGTTGTTAAATGGTGTAGAGACAAGTCTACGATAAAGGACATGTCCCAAAAAAGCAAGGATAATTTTTTTGAGTTCAAAATCAAAATGAGAGTGATATAAAGTGGTTTGAGCATTGAATTGAAAAATTATGTATAGTAGTGATGGCGAATGGAGAGGTCAAGCTTGCATATATATAAATAACTATAGGAATGACAAATAAGAGTCATGTATTTGAGTATAAGTCAAGTGGTTTAATATATGTCAAGAATTAACATTGTCAAGTACATGTGACCATATTAAACATTCAAAATGATCATTTAATATTAGATTGAGAAATCATGAGTATGTCAAAACATAGGGGTAAATATTGAAATGAACTTTGAAACTAAATTATGTTTTATATACACCTTACAAAAACTTAAGAATTAAATTTGTCTCCTTTTAATCAACCAAGGGTATCCATTTATTGAAAATGAATGGGGAGTGATGGCCACAACAAATGAAAACTTTTTGAAGAAAGCATTACAAAATGTTTAGAACTAAAAATAAATTGGTTTAACCTGTAAATAAAACCAACTAATCAAATCAGAAGATTATATATTACCAACAAAGCTTTAAACATAAATTTTTGTTTTATCACTGTTTTACTCTAATTTTAATTTAATAGTCTTTAATAGGTATACAAATTTGAAAAATTATTTAGATTAAAATATATGAAATAAAAGTGTAAATCTAAATGTAAAGTAGAATTGACAATTGAGATTGATTAATAAGTGGCATATGTTAAAAATAGTAAGTACAACCAAGAGTAGGATACTTAGAAATTTTTAATTTGTGGTTGAATATAGCAGGTGTTTGATAATAGAAATCATGATAAGACATATTTATGATATCTCAAGTCTAAAAACAGAGTCTATCATTATATCTAGACAAGTCCACGCTCCCTAGATTACATAATGTGACCCTATTTATTGACTGTGGATTTGTTCACTATGAAAGTGATGAAATTGTAATTACTCTACCACTTATACCTATGTCTGCTTAAAGGGATGAGATGCTTTGACTTTGTTAGTGTTTCATAAAAACCTATATTTTCCTTGGAAACTTTAGGGGTACTTGTAAGAGTTAAAAACTTACACAAATAAAAGGGGAATGTAATGGACTGATCTGATCCCAATCACCTCTATTGATGATTGAATGCTACATACATATCCAAATACTCCAAAGAGGGAATCATGGCACATGTAGTTATCCCATATATCATAATTGTGTAATTGTGCTCATTGACCATATATATGTAGCTAAAAATTTGTCTTCAATACTTGACAATGTTAGCTATTGACTTAATTTTGAATGTTTCAGAGTTAATTTATGACTATTCCTAATGATTGATATATAATTTGGAAATAATAGGGTAAACTTTCTAAATGTGCAATAGTGTAACCAATAGATGCACTAGATAGATGTCTAGTCCTTTAAGAAATGACATTTGATATGTATTTATAATGAAACTTTTAAATAATTTAATTTAAATAGCTAGAGGAACGATGGAAAAAATTCATGTACTTAACAATAATTCAAGTGGTTTAAGATATGTCAAGAATTAAAACTATCAAGTACCTATAACCATATTTAGGTATATAAATTCTTCTCTCCCACCACACCCTTCCACCATTATTCTAGTAATGAAATTGCTAGAGTAAAGAATAAATATATACCTGAGTGTGTACATCACTCTTTATCTTTTGATATTAAACTACAATTATGTAGGAAACTCAATTTAGAAAATCCAACAATAACACATGAAGTAGTCATTGTCCATTTTTTAAATTCAAAAAATATACAACTTTGAAATTTAAAAAATTGAAAAGAGAACAAAGAAAGAGTACACCTTTAGGGAGATGAAATCATGTTGCACTATTAATTATAAAATATGATGGATAAGCATGCCCCTTTGTTGAGGTACTTGGAGAGATGGTTCCTCATGTTGAACCATTGGTGAATTAAGTGATCAAGTCCAAATTTTGAATAATTGATCAAGCCCTTGAATTGGAAAGATGCATATTCCATCTCTCATGAATGAGAAGTACCCAATGTACTGATTTAAAATAAGGTGAAACAACAATGGGTTTATTAGAAGTGATTCCAAGGCCATTGAATATCACTACAATAAAACATAAATCACCCATAATAAAAGGTGGAACCACACAATGGGTTTACTAGAAGTAATGCCAAGGCCATTGAGTGTCACTAGAACTAAACATATATTACCTAAGTGGATGTAGATTTTATTTTCATGATAAAAAATGAATGAATATATAGATCATGGCACCAATAATCAAGCACAATACAGAATGTCATGCAATGGCACACTAAGGCCAAGGGACACATACAAAGGACTTGAGCGTGTCATAAAAAATAAAACCAAGGGTCACACACAAAAGACATTGATAATTTAGTAAAAAAGGGACATAAAGATGTCACACACACGAGGCCAAAATTACATGTACAATAAACAAGTAATGTATACCCTATCATGTAATAAAATAATAACATTGAAAGAACATAGACTAAGTGAAGACTAGTTTACAACATCTATATGTATCAATGTCACATCATAGCAAATTAACATATCTATATATAAAAATGTAAGATATGAGTAACTAGAAATAAATTTGTAAGATATGTAGCTCAAAATGGTAAAAAGGTCATAGATAGATATAATACATGATAATGTAACATGTAGATAAGATGGAACAATCATAGGATGGCTACTAGTTAGAACGGAGTCCAACATCTATGAATCTATATATGATATGCATGTCCCACATCACACTCATATAACTTGTGAAATGGATGTGTATATAGACAATAATATGATGTCTTTCAAAACATGTGATATATAACATATGTAAAGAAGTGACCTAGAAACTCATGTCATGCTCAAGTACTATTTATTTATTTATATAATATTTGAATGTTTTTGTGTTTTTAAAATATTTGATTTTTTTTTGTATTTTTGATATATTTTAATTTTTTTAACATATTTGAATGTTTTTTAAAAAAAATAAAATAAAATTTGAATGTTTTTATAATTTTAAATTATTTGATGCATGAAATAGAAGCTAGCTAATGATCCTATTAATGAGAGGACCATAGTGAGTTGTATCATAGAACTGGAGGGTGATTTTTGGAAAATGAAAAGTACTATATGTGGATGTATTAGACTATTAAAAATAATATGGTATTATAATGTAACTATCTTGATTTTTTATCATAGGATCATGTGTAGGATGTTTAACTCTAGAGGGCACATGACTTGGTAGAGTCTATTGTATAGTAGAACAAGGTCTTATTATTTTTGTTTGCTACAAAAGATATTGAATATTCTTAGGTGCTACCTTAGGATACACTGTAGAAGATGAATATCTATTTAAATTTTGAATAACTCTCTTATGAAGTTTTTTGTTTAAGAGGGTATACTATTCTGCTTTGAACTGACTATATAGAAAGATATTGCATATGTGCAATAATTGAATTTTAACTATGCTCTTGATAGGTGTAATAACCAATTTTAGTAGTGGTGGGAGAGGAAGAGGAGATACTATTGACTATAAAGGGTATTCATATCCACTGCATGAAACTTTGGCATTCATATTATAATGTATATATTTTAGACATCCTTTTATTGTGAATAGAATTGTGCAAATATTTTGTATCAAAGGGCATACTAATAACATATTAAATACCCTTGTGCTTAATACTACTAAGAATGGAGTAAATATTATTTTTGAACTAACTTGAAGAGGTAGCTCTATATACACAAGAGTATTATGTGTATGTCTATTAAATTCTTTAACTAGCTTTGATGTATCATGTAAATCCTACTATTTGTACCTAAGAATGAGAAGTGTAGACTAGGATTTTGACTCAAGAGAGGATGGTTAGTATTGTGTTAGTTATAAAATGAAAAAAAAATGAAATAAACAAACTAACTAGCATAACATCTCTAGGCCTAGTCACTAGGGGAGATTAGGGAGGAAAATCCATTCAAAAACACAACTAAAAATGAAAAAAAATGAGAAATATGAATACAAAACACAAAATTATTATCAAATCCTTGATTATTCCAAAAGGCTCCTTCTTTGGCTTGCTCGAATTGTGCGTCAAGAGATCTTCATCAATGGAGTGTGGTCACCTTAATCTCCTCTTAACACCTTTGGCTTGTGATGGATTTGGCTCAATATTTGGGAATAATAACACTATATCAAGACATGGTTTGAATTTATTTGGGCATGGTAAATTTTTCTTAAAATAATTTAAAATTCAATAGGTAGGGCTTCTTATTTATAGATTTTTCAAAATGACCAAAATGAACCTCAACCATCAATTTCAAAATGAAGATGTGTGGCTAAGAATCCATTCAATTTTTGAGGCAAAAATCAATAAATGCCTTCATAAATATTTGGGATAGAGAGACATTAAAGAGACATGGAAGGTCTTAATGAGGCATGGGAGGGCTTGATGAGATATTTTATGCATTTATGGTCTAGGGGTGTCTTTCCAAAAAATAATGTCATTTGATGATGTAGTTATTAAATATCAATTTCTAAAAATAGATATTCAAAAATATCCATGGAATTCTTAATTGGGCTCATGATTTGAATTAATTAACTCTAAGCATGATTAGTCAATTTTGGTGCAAATCTTGAAAATTGGTGCACAAATTAATCAAATTGGTCAAAATGACATATTATTGGCTTAAAATTTGACTGAATTCGAATTAGGATGTGATGTTAAATGCATTGGATCCATTATCTCATTTAGGATGTTTCTAACATAAAATAACAAATGCATGTGTCTTATGTAATAAATTTTGTATAAAAGAGCAATCTAAAGTACCCAAGTGTGAAAATGTTCTTTTGACTCAAAGTGATCTAATCAAAGTTAGTTACTTCATAAAATGCATTGTCTCATTTGTGATACTCTAACCAAAATTGACACTTGTATATGATAGGTTCAAATATTTTAGCAAATTTTTAGTGTTTTTAGGCCAAATTGTGATATTTTGATAGAAATTGGTCAAAATCCTAATTGGAGGTTATTGGTGACCAGTTTTAGGTGTCTGCGGTTTGTTCCTATTTGAGAAGATGTTGTAAAATGTAGGCACAATAACATCTTCTCAAAGAATGAAAAGGTCTTGCATGCCTACAACTTCAATGGAAATATATGGACTGTATGATGCCCCCTCGAGGGAATGGTTGGCATAAGTGGGTTGGTAAATGGTCCCTCAAAAAGAAAGAAGAGAAATGAGGGGACCAAATGAAGGAAGATGATGGGGTGAGTACAGAATGATTTTGAAAAGGTAGTCAAGATCACTGAGAATGCAAGTGGGATGGTGTACAATGGTTTGTCTAAAGACAATTACCTTGATAGTGATACTATGGTATGATAACACAATGATTTACCCAAAGGTGGTTATAATCATTGAGAAGATGGATCTACCTTTGTGAGGATAAATAAACATGATAAAAACATTCCCTTGTTTGGGAAAAAAGAAACTAAATTTGGTGAGAACGCAATGATTTACCCAAAGTAGTGAAAATCATTAAGAAATGCTAATGGGATGGTGAAAAATGGTTTGTCTAAAGGAGGTTATAAGCATTATACCCTGATTATGGCAAACATGATTGATTGCTTGATGATAATGATAACTTGACATAGAGGGTAATGATGAATTAGAATAGACTGATAATAGGGAGATGTTCATATGAATTAAAAATAATTAAAATTATTTTATTGTTTAATTACTCTATTTGGGATATGATTGGGATGCCGATGTTGAAGAGATATTGATGTCGCCATTGTTGAGTAAACTTTTTGAAGCTGATTTTTTTTGTATCACTTGATGGTAATCCTCATGATAAAACACCATGAAGACTTGGTCAAAATATGCATAAAGACTGATTCTTGAAATCCAATATTCAAGGTAAAATAATGCACTGATGATAAAAATGATGATGAAAATGTAAACATGTAAATATGGATGGATTAAAGTATAAATGTTGAAGGAATCACCCAATGAATGCATATAGACTGAATCAAGACAACAATACTAAAAAAACAAATAGGCATATATAAATAGAAAATAACTAAGAACAAATAATGGTTAGTCCTAAGGTTATTACAAACAACATAAGCTAAACCAGATAAACATTGCCTCTAGAAAATAAGAGATAACTTAACAAATTAAAAAAATAGGTTGAATAGAAGAAAAGGAAGGGAGTGGTCAAGCTATCTCATTATGCACTAGGCATGTGGATGCTACCTACATAGTTCCATGGATGTAATATCCAACAAAAACTTTAAGCCAAATGTATTTCTCCCAAGAAATGGGAAGAAAATGATAATTGATGAAAACAAACATAATGGATGTGATAGAAGAATAGGAATGGTCTTGCAAAAAGACAAGTGCATGGGAGAAAAAGCCAAAAAAGGTGAGGAAACTAAGTGATAAGTGATTTTCTTGTGACTTAGTAAGGGTTCTCATAATCCTTAAGGCAAAGAAGTGGTCAATATTTTTAGTTTTTTTAAATGATTTTACAAATGTTTTTGGTATTTTCTATGTATCTCAACTCAATGGAGGATGACGAGATACTAAACAATCCAAGCTCACAAAATGATAAGATCATTGCTTAGGTTGATCATAAAATGGCAAAATTATGGACTGAAGTTGCTCACAAAATGATGAGATGAGATGAAATTAAACTAAAGTTAACTTTTGGTTCTAAAAATATACAAATTCTAAAAATAGAAAATTCCTACAAAAATCATTAAACATTAATTTTGGACCCTCAAATGATCACATTTGATCTTCAAAATATATTGAAATAAAAACTAAGTAGATAAAGTAACCTAGGTCAAAATCAAACTTTTTGATACAATCATTTTGGTACGTGGAAGAGTTCAAATGGAGTTTTGAGTCAAAAGTTATGGCCTCCGAAAGGTTGGCATATTTTTTCTGCATCATTCTCCTCTAGTTGAAAACAACTCAGCTCCTACAAGTTGGCCTGATTGTACTGCTGCCATTTTTCCTTATCAATCTTTTTCAGCTCCCATTATATAATCCAAGTGTTGTCTTCTTGATGCAATCCTTCCCACTACAACAAATACCTATTATAATTCCCTTGCCTTGTGCTCACTATCTTCATATCTAAAACCTACACTATTTTTTCTTTCTTCTTATTTGGAACTTGTTGCTCCCAATTTACTTCTTCATCTTCATCATCTTCACCATTTTCTCCATGGAACTCATATAAATATTAAACATTAAATACTAAAGATATAGCAAAATTTTGTGGTAAACTTACCTCATAAGCATTGTCATTGATTTTATTCACAATTCTGCATGGTCCAATTCTCTTGTACTTTAGCTTATTGTATGTGCTTTTTGGAAAACTCTCTTTCCTTAAGTAAACCATTACCAACTCTCCTTTTTCAAATAGCTTGGATCTTCTTCTGACAACTGCTACTGCTTTATATTTCTCATTACTTTACTACAATTTTCTTCTTACTCATTACAACTACTACATATGCTCTACAAATGCTTTTGTATCATCACTAATTCGATTTGTAATTGGCAATTATACCAAATATAAGATACCCATAGGATTTCTCCCATAAACAATTTGAAAAAGTGACTTTCTTGTTGATATATTCACTAAACTATTATATGTAAACTCATCTTGTGGTAAATCCAAGTCCCATTGCTTTGGCTTCTTTCCCACTATGCATCTCAATAAATTTCCCAAGCTCCTATTCACAACTTCTGTCTATCCATATGTTTGTGGGTGATATGAACTACTAAATTGTAGCTTATTACCCATATTATTTCACAAAGCCCTCCAAAAATGACATAAAAATTTCATGTCCCTATCTAAAGTAATAGTTTTTGGAACACCATGCAATCTCACTATATCCATAAAAAATAATTTTGCAACTCTAGTGGCATCATTGGTTTTCTTACATGCAATGAAATGAACCATTTTAGAAAATCTATCTACAACAACAAAAATTTAATCATTACCTCTTTGTGTATTTGACAATCCCAACACAAATTCCATATTGAAATCTATCCATGGTCCTCTTGGAACTAGTAATGATATGTATAGTCCATTATTTTGTGTATGTCCTTTAACCACCTGACATATTATGCACCTTGAAACATACCTTGTCACATCTCTCTTCATCTTTGGCCAAAAATACTTTTCCTCCACCAAAGCTATTATCTTCGTCTTACCAAAATGTCTATCCAAACCACCACTATGTAATTCTCTTATTATATTGTCTCATAGAGACCTAACTGGAGTGCATAATTGTTTCCATTTGAAGAAATAACCCTCCTATATAAGATACTAATCATGAATAACATCTATCCCACCTGTTAACAAACTCCTGCACTACTCAACTATCTTACCAAAATATGGATCAGTATTATATAATTCTTTAATAGCTTCAAATCTAACTACTTCACTCACCATAGTAGTTAATAACGATACCCTCCTACTCAATTTATAAGCTACCTAATTCTATTTATTCGATTTATGCTTCAACATAAAAGAATACCCCTACAACAAAGAAACCCACTTTTCATCCTTACTATTCAACTTCTTTTGTGTATTCACATACTTAAAAGCCTCATGATCTGTAAATAGGATAAACTCCTTAGGCACTAGGTAATGCCTCTAATGTCTTAATGCTTGTATAATTACATAAAGTTCAACATCATAATTAGAATATTTTGTCCTTACCTCATTCAAATTTTCACTAAAATATGCTATTGGATTTCCTTCTTGACTCAACACAACAACAATTCCCATAAATGAAGCATCACAATCAACCTCAAACACTTTTT
This sequence comes from Torreya grandis, assembly GCA_037957365.1. Taxonomy (NCBI): domain Eukaryota; kingdom Viridiplantae; phylum Streptophyta; class Pinopsida; order Cupressales; family Taxaceae; genus Torreya; species Torreya grandis. The sequence continues at coordinate 1,459,958 of JARHVA010002282.1, read as the reverse complement.
TAAAACATGGTAATACTAAAATTGGTCTTTCTTTAATCTTCGTAAAAAATTTAAAGCTTTATGTGGTTGCTCTAGTCCATGCAGATTCTTTCCCTCATGCAATCTGTTATTGGTGCCATGATAATCCTAAAATATTTAATAATTTTTTTGTAAAAAGTTGCTAAACCATGGAAACTTTTTACCTTTGTAATGCTTTTTGGAATAGGCCACTCAACAATCATCTTTATTTTTTCTTCATCCATTTTCACACTATCTACTGAAACTACAAATACCAAATTATTCTGCATAAACCTACACTTTTTCAAATTTATATACAAATTCTATTTTCTTAACAAATCCATTACCATTCTCAAATGTTGTAAGTGTTCTTCTTTAGTCTTAATGAATATTAAAATATCATCAAAATAAACAACTGTAAACTTACCAATATATTCTCGTAGTACTATATTCATCACCCTCATAAATGTGCTAGGTACATTAGACAATCCTAATGGCATCACCATCCACTCATTCAAGTTATCCTTAGTGTTGAATGCATTTTTCCACTCATATCCTTCATGAATTCAAATATGATAATAACCACTCCTTAGATCAATCTTGGTAAAATATTTTGCTCTTGTAAGCACATCCATCATATCATCTAAACGAGGTATAGGAAACCTATAATTTATTATAATTTTATCAATTGCTCTAGTATCCACACACATTATAAATCCTCCATATTTATTTGGAGTTAGTAATGATGGTGTTGCACATGGACTCATACTCTTTCTTATCACTTTCTTCCTTAGCAATTCAGTAACCTATTGATTTAATTCTACATGTTTTATTGGACTCATCCTATAAGCTGCTTGATTGGGTAGAGCTGATTTTGGAATCAAATCAATGTGATGCTAAATATCTCTCTTCGGTGGTGAACCATTTGGTAACTTATCAGACATAACATCTACATATTCTTTCAACACTCTTGATGCTTCTATTGGTATTGACACAAATTTTGTTTTTTCATTCTTTGTTACTAGTGCATAAAACAACCTGATACCTTCATATCTTGGATAAATTATTTAGTATGGATCATGATTTATATCTTCTCTTCCTCTTTAAGAGGTAACAAAATTAATTTTGTACCACCTTTATAAAAAGTGTATGTGTTCTTTGCTCCATCATGAACCACTTTCTTATCAAATTGCCACGGTCTCCCCAATAACACATGACATGCATCCATTGGAATAACGTCACATCATATTTCATCATTATAAGTTTTTCCTATAGAAAAATTGATTAAATTTTTTTTATCTACTATAACCTCATTCCCTTTCTTAAACCATAAAATAAGATCAGGGTTATGATGTTTTTCACATTGCATATTTAGTTTTCCAATCATTTCTTTAGAAACCATATTTTCATAACTACCACCATCTATAATTACTTTGCATACTTTTCCACTCGAAGTAAATCTTGTTCAAAAAATATTTGATAATAGCCATGCATCACCACCTTCTTTATTATGCACTTGATCCTTCCTTGGAGTGATCATGGTTATTTTTATCATGAGATTCTCTCCAACATCAGCTAGTACAACTTGCATATTCTACTCTTCTATTTCAGCTTCAACTAGATTTACTCTTAAGCGATCTTCTTGCCTCCTTTCTTGATCTTGATAGTTTAGACACTCAAATGCTCTGTGCCCTTCTTCTTCACATCTATAATAGACATAATATCTATATTTATTTTGAAACCATCCTCTATCACCACCATAACCTCATCTTCTTTGTAATCTTTATCCTCTTTATTGGTATTGAAACCTTTGCCTATTATCATCTTACCTTTTTGCACCATGTGACAATTTACCTTTATTTGAATTAAAGACACCTATTATGGCATCAAACCCACCTCATCCTCTTATTGGAGGGAATATAACTCTTTTTGGACTAGTAGATGTCCTAAAATTCTATCTATTTTGTTTTTCTTCTGCCTTTAAAGCTAAATGATAAGCCTCCTCCATGTTAAATATTCTATGCATGCTTAATTAATTTTGAATAAAAATTTAAAACCATTCACATACCTATCAACCATTTAATCTTTTATTTCATCATGCTCCACTCATATGAAAATCCTGTAAAATTCATTTATATACTCTTGTATACTATGATCTTTTTGCCTTAAAATTTGAAATCTTTTGTATAGGGTTTGTGCATAATCCATAGAAAGAAATTTATCCCTCAGCTTCTTCTCCATCTTTTTCCATGAATTAATATTCTCTTTGCCTTTTATCTATCTCTCTTTCTATAGGTGATCCCACCAAATCATTTCATGACCTTTCAATTTTGTGCATGCAAACATTACCTTCTTGTCTTCTCTCATAGTCTTTCACTCGAACAACTTTTCCATGCTATTCATCCAATCTATCAACTCCTCTAGTTTTAAAATGCCTCCATAATTTGGAACATCAACCTTGATTCCTTCATTTATTCCTTCTAAATCTTGAACCATCCTCTCTTCCATTGATGGTGGCTGCTTTTGTTGTTGTTCTTCTTACTGAATTTCTTCATCATAATCTATATCTTCCTCATCACCACCTTATCTTCTTTGATAATTGGTGATAACCTCTATTAATTATTGAACTTGTCTCTATAAATTTTGTATATTCTAGTTCATCTACGCAACACCTCCTCATCCTCTCACCATTCTTTACTCCTCCAAGATTTGAATTTGCATTGATACCAGATAATGAACCTGAAAACTATCAAGAACAAAAAAATTACCAATGCACCAAGATCTTGAAACAATACTTAGAATTGATTCATATTGATTTCTTAAAATAATTAAAAACCTAAACCATGCTTAAATAAGCTTAAACTCATAAATTGTAGTCTACATTTAAAATTTAAAAAAATTAAAATCTAAAAAAAAAATCTATTTTTAGCAGCTGTTATTTATAGTAAGTTTCACATGCAAGCGCGCACGACTCTAAAATTTTCTTGAAATAACCTAAATATTAAAATTATCCCATGGAATAAAATTCAACTGAAGTTAACTTTATTTTCTAAAAATAGAAAATTCTTGAAAAATCATTAAACATTAATTTTGAACCCTCATATGATCATGTTTGGCATCCAAAAAATATCAAATTAAAATCTAAGTAGATAGAGTGGCTTAGGGTAGAATCAAAATTTTTGATACAGTCATTTTGGTGCATGGAAAATCTCAAACAAAGTTATGAGTCAAAAGTTATGGCCTCTGGAAGGTTGGCCTATTTTTTACACATCAACATGGCTTAGGGTGATTGAGCTAACCTCAACAAGTATCGAGCATTGCATACATACTCCCCAGATAAGACCTCAAGTCACTATAGTTTTATGTTATAAGAGAGGAATATGATTAGTATAATAGTCAATTCAAATAAAATAGGCACAATTGGTACAAAGACATAGTATGACATATGAAATGGCTAGTTGGTATGTCAAGGCATGATAAACAAGTGTTACCCTTATTTTTCCTATAGGCAGTTAGAACTAGGATACAATGACATATGTCAATGATACTAATTTACCCATAGGCTAATATAATTAGTAACAAGATTGGTGAGACATTGATTTACCCATAGATGATTATGATCATGCATACTTGGTATAGAGAATGGAACAAAAAATGAAAGATGTAACTACCAAAATATTGTCTTACTAATCCAAAATACTCCCTTTGTTTGAAATATGTGAAACAACTGTTGAAATTGAATTTGAATCCTTTTACTAAAAATGTGAATGGAACCTAATGGAAAGAAAGCAAAGTCATATGGCCAGGTAGGGAGGGATAAATGAACTCCATTGATGGGAAGGTATGGTAAAATGAATAGGTGATAGGAAAAATGATAGGTTGGTAGGATGATAAGATGGTAAAATGGTATTGTACAAAGAAGATTGATAAAATGATACCACTTGAAATGGTCCTTATAAACAATATACCAAGTCACTCAAGCGTAGTACCACTTGAGGTGGATAATGTTCATTAGGTCATCAAGTTCATGTCTATTTGGTGTGGCAAGCCTATATGATCCTATTTTAAAGTTTGTTGTAATGATGAAAGGACCAACCTAATTACATTTGAACTTACCTTTGTGCTTCTTTTCGACCATGGTATTTTTTTGGTTCTCTTTAAGGACAAGATCACCAAGTTCAAATTCTCTATGTTTCACATGCTAATTGTAGTGGCCTCAAATTTGGTTCTATAAGCTTGGAGATTATTCACCATATCTATGCATTTCTCATCAAGTAATTCTAGTTCTTATAGGTGAGCTCCTCAATAGTCATTATTATCCATAACATGCTTGAAATAAATGCATAGAGATGGTAACTCAACCTCAATAAGGAGGGATTTTATACCATAAAAAAGTGAATATGGAGTGGCTTCTATGGGTGTATAGTGATTGGTACGGTATGCCTAAAGGGTACAGAGTATTTGAAGGTGTCAATCCTGACTAACATCATTGACAATATTTTTAAGAATGTTAACAATAGTTTTATTTGATGCTTTAGCTTGGCCATTACCTTGGGGGTAATATGCCATAGAAAAATGTTGTGTGATGTTATATTTAGTACATAGCTTCTTGACATCCTTGTTATTGAATGATATTCCATTATCAAATATAATGTTGGAAGGGATACCATATTGGCAAATGAGATGTTTAAAAATGAACTTGGAAATTTACTTTCCAATCACGTGAGGGGTATAGATTTAACTCACATAGTGAAATATTTAGTGGTAGTAAGGATATGTTTATGGCCATTAGATGAGGTGGGGTTGATCATTCTAATGAGGTTGAGACCCTATGTAGAAAATGGACATGGTATCAACATTGGTTTTAGAGTCTTGACTGGGGCATGAATCAAATTGGCATGCCATTGACACTTGTCATACTTATTTACATATGCAACTACATATGCATCTATTGTGGGCCAATAATAACTATTATGCAAGAGAATTTTGGATAACACTACCCCACTAGTGTGGGATCCACATACTCCTTCATGAACTTCCCATAATTCTAGTGTAAATTCTGTAGAAGTTAAATAATGAAGCAGAGTTCCATCAAAACTATGGTGGTAAAGGGTTGATCAAAGTAAGGTATAATTAGTGATTTGGTGGATGAAGGCTTTGGTTTTTTAGGGATAAGTCAGGTGGGAAAACTTGGTCATGCAGTTAGTTGTAAAGGTTTGAATACCATATAGAGTTAGGACTAACAATATCATAAATCATAGTAATAGTTAAAGGTTCAGGAGTTGGTGATAACAAATTATCAACAAGATATGATATTCTTTAGCTATGGTTTTTTTTGAATGAGAGATCTAATATTGGCTATAACATATATAGTTTTGTTGCTTTCCCTTGGTATATGCTCAAATTGAATTTCAACAATTTATTGCTTGAGAGTGGTGACCAAGGCCTTATATGGAACTAGCTTGTCATCTTTTGGTTTGAAAGTGGTATGTGTTGTTCCCAAAATCCATCACTTGTTTTTGGGGACAACATATCAATTATTTTGATCTTGCAGGCCAAAATTCTCTCTTCCCTTCTCAAAGAAATGTTTTGAGCTCTCAAGTTCTTCAATTATTCAAGCATTTTTCAGTCAAGGGACTCGTAGGTTCAACGGGTTCAACAACTTCAACAAGCAAGCTCTCACAAAGGGACAAGTTCCAAACACTTGGGCAATTTCAAGGTTGGTTCAACATCAAAGATTCAACCAAAAGGTCCATCGATAGGCTTCAAATAAAAATTGAACCATTGAACCATTAAACCCTGCCTCCAAAGGTTCAAAGGTTCAATGACATCGATAGTCTTAAAAGAGTTAAGCGCTTCGAAAAGTTCAAAGTTCAACTAATTCAAAGGAATTAAAGAAAGGAAGGCTTCGAAGAGTAAAGGTTGAAAGGTTGAACCATTGAACCTTGAACCAAAATGGTTCAATGAGTTCAAAGGTTTAACTAGTTCAAGAAGATGAAAAGACTTAAACGAAAGAAGACTTTAAGGAAGAAAGATTGAACCCGTTGAATCATTGAACCTTGAACCAAAATGGTTCAAAGGTTTAAGGTGCAACGAGTTCAATAAAAGTTTGAGAGACTTAGAAGAACAAAGGATTTGAAGAATAAAGAATGAACCATTGAACCATTGAACCTTGAACTAAAAGAGTTCAAAGTTCAAAGGTTCAACGAGTTCAACAGAAAAGAAAAGGATCCATAAAGTTCAAAGGAACAAAAGATTATGAGAAAGAGAATGAACCATTGAACCTTGAACCAAAATGGTTCAAAGTTCAAAGGTTCAAGGAATTTCAAAAGTTTGAAAGGGAGCTTCGAGCAAAGGAAAAAAGTGGAAGACTCCAGAGACAAGCTCAAAGAGATGGTTCAAATGAAGAGGAAAGAAAGTGATTGAACCAAGAAAGTGATTGAACCAAGGAAGTGATTGAACTAAGGAAGCGATTGAACCAAGCAAGTGATTGAACCAAGGAAGCAATTGAATCAAGGGACCACCTAGACCACCTGAACTGTTAAACCCTTGAACCAATGAACTATCATGGTTCAAAGGTTCAAGGTTCAACATGGTTCAAGTGATCAAGTGACCAATGACATCCCCGTAGATGTCAAATTCAAGGTAATAAAATGCCTATTTATTTTCAAATATGGTGTGGAACTTTATAACAAAATTAGCGACCCACTAAAGAAGAAGCTGAAAGACCCAGTAGAAAGAGAAGAGATAGCCTGAGAAATCAGATCATGAGGAAGAGATAAAATGCATTAAGAGAAGAGGGAATAAGAGGGAAAGACCATAAATATCTACGTAGAAGTTATTCTAGTAGGTGAAACAATCCACTAAGTGGACATTAGAGAGCGCGAGCACTCAAGAATGTGGCCTATTTTTCTCCATTGAGTAAAGGCGAAGTGGAAAACTGTGCAAATATCAAGAAGAGGACTAGGTGGCCTATACTTTATAGGAGACATTTGAAATGAATTGACATGCCATAGTTTAGGATGGTGGTCTGTTCCAACATGGCCCCTTGACAGAACTAGAAATGCATTCAAGGCATTGAATGCAACATGGGCCATTCCATGAAACAAATTGCCAAGTCTTTCTTGGCTGCTATATATTGTGATCTCTTATTTTTATGCCAGGGGATCTTTTTATTATTAGAAGCAAAACTCTACCCAAATTGAAAGGCATTACTGAGACTTTGAGCTCAGACTGTTAATCATATTTCATTATTTGAATGAGAAAACAAGTGACATTTTAGACTTTGTGCTGGAATAGCTTGTGTTGTTGAGGAAATTGTTCTTATGTCTGTTTCCTGAATGCATTCTTGTCTATTTAATTAAATAAGTAGAACTAGTGGAAGTAATCAAGAAGGTGTCCTGAAGCCAACTGTGGAGAGACTTTGTGCTGCCACAATTATCTTTAGTGTGTTTGTTTTTTGTTCCTATTTAAAGGATCTTGGGATGACTTAGTGCCCCCATTGTCCTTTGTATTTCACTCTTTGGTAGTTGAGGTGGAGGCTTTGTGCTACACCTCATTCTACTGGTTATTGTGCCCTGTTACATTCACTTATCAGTTATTTTACTATCAGAAAGAATTCCTGTTGTTTGTTGCAGACCACTTCTAAAAGAAGAGAAGTGCCTTCTGTCATTTACCCAAGATTTCTCCTTTGATATATGAACATCATCTCTAAAAAAAATAGAGATGAATGGTGTTGTCCTACCCCTGAGTGTTATTTTCTGCTTATATATATAGTTTATAGTACCTCATAGTTATAGGGAACCTCCCCTTGATGAGAAGAGAGATTTGTCCCCTTTTGATGTGGTAAACCTACACATTTGGTTGATCAATCTCTTTATGTTGTGGTTGAAACAACCTATTTTGATCATCAGTTAGCTAGTGATAAAATATTCACCCAATAGTTTTTTATGACTCCATTGGGGATCAAACGTGCAGTTTGAAGCCTCAAGCTTCAAATTGAAGCAGTGCCATTTATTTTCCATTTTTCAATTTTACACTCTAACAGATCCATAGTATACAAGAAGCCAGAGATCTAAATGTATTGTTGACCCTATATTCAAGTTGGTACAACAAAGTGATTTTGACCTATTTCCTTCTCCATCTCACCTTCAACGAACTAGGAGTTTTCCTCCTACAGAAGTCAGGTCTCCATTACCAAGAAAAGCATCCTTTTATGCTATTAGTAGAGCTTTGTCAAGATATACTCCTCAAACATTTTTTATCCCTCCCTTTAATAGTCAAATCATTATAGTTTAAGGCTTTTGGGGTAACTCTTTTGGCCCACTCAATCTAATTCCACCTCTACATGAGCTACCTCGCAGTTCTAGGAAGAATTTACTCAAGTTATTTAGTGATAAAAGAGTTCATCTTGATGAACATATTGTAGCTTTCAGCATAGCCTGTGGCATGATAGGTGTGGAGTATGAGGATGGAGTAGTCAGGCTATTTTTGGAAACATTGCATGGCATTACTATAGACTAGTTCTATCATCTATAGGCCTAGACTTCATAGCTAAGTTCAACAAGCTGAGGAATAGGATTCCTACCATTTCTCAACTAATAGCTAAGAATCTCAAATGATTTTTCATCAAATCTTAGCTGCCTAAAGTGAGTTTTCTACTGAGACGTGCTAGCCACATAGACCTTGTTATAGTGTAGGATTTGGCCACTAAGGTAAAATATGATATTATCTTAGTAGGAAAGATAAGAATAGATCCTAATAGAGGTGAATATTTTGCATCCTCTGAATATCTATCTATAGGCACCACAGATCCAATGGTGCAAAAGCTGGCAAATGAATTACTAGCTCTCAGAAAGCAAATGGTGCAAGGGATGTCTTCTACTCCTTCATATCAAGATATATCAAGGAGGACATTTCCCAATCATTCATATCAAGGCAACACTACCAAAAATCAAGGGCAGCCAAATTGCCTTCCTCCCCCATAGGGGAAGCTTGCCATTGAAGCAGCACCATCCAACTCAGTAGTTGGATATCTTGAAATAGAATCTAATTTCTCCTTCCAGCCTGAGTTAAACCTAGAAGATGACGTTGATATCTTCACAAAAAATCAAGAAGAATCAACTGGCAACTCCAACATTGGTTTCTTGAATTACCAAGATGAACTCAAAAGTTAAGGTGAAGTGTTTGATGGATCATACACTGTATTCACCCAGTCCTAGAACCAATCAGCCCAACAAGTTGATAAGAAAAAAATAAAAGAGCGAGCTCAACTAAAAATTTCAATTGCTAAGTGGGGAACCACTCTGCCTTTTCAATCAAAGGACCTAGTGAGCAGTAAAAAAGTAAGTACTCTAAACATTCCTTCATCTTCAACTTCAATTTCATAGATCAGTATGCCCTTCCTAAAAACTAAAAGGGTGAACTGTCTTCTCCTATTCCTAATTCATTTCAGACATTTGATATAATCGACCATGTTAAGAAAACCAAAATTCAACTGTTTGAATTTGAATTCCTATAATCCAACCCTAAGAAGTTGGATAAGTTGGTTCAATGTGTGAAGAATCAAATCATCCCTATAGGATAAGATGTTAGAAAGGTAACTCATGATCCCCCAAGGAACATGTCCACCCCATAAAATCTAGTCATTACTCCTCCTATTGCTCCTAAGAGGATATAACCATTTTATGTCTCTCTGTCAATAAATAGACACCAGCTAAACAATTACATCATAAAATCAGGTGCATCTGACAATGTCATGCCTGTCAAAGTGGCAGAATCTTTTGGACTCACACTGACCAAGGTATTTGGGAGGTGCTTCTCCATGGAGAACAAACAAGTGCCACTACTTGGAAAAATCAAGGATGCCTAATTTACATTTAAGGCATTCTCGAACAAGAGAATTAAGAAGACAGTCCTAGTGGCTAACGTCCCAGCCTCATATGACATTCTTCTTGGGAATTTTTTTTGTAAGGATGTTGGTGGTGAGTTACGTATGAACCTGTCTAAAGCGAGGATCTTAGTCAAAGGTGTCATGTAGAAATTGCTCCCTGAGAAGGAGGCAAAATACGTTGTCACTCAAACATCAGCCCCTGAAGCTCAAATCCTATTTGAGTCTTCAGGCATGGGTAATTAATTCTTATCCATGGAGGAGGTTCATGTGGCATCTGATGAAATTCCTAAATGTGACATCCTGATAATTGATTTATACAAAACAATAGAAGAATTGATAAGATGTAGAGCAAGTGCAAAAGAATCTTCCCCTCCAATTAAAGAGAAATCTAAGGAAAAATTAGTTTTTGATGATGTTTGGATTCTAGAATTTGATGGTAGCTATTCTTCTACAAGTTCAAGATCTGGGATTGTGTTTATATCTCCTCATGGAGATATTTTACCCATTTCTTATAAATTACAGTTTAGTAATACCAATAATACTGTTGAATATGAATCAGTGCATCTCGGGTTAAAGGCCGCTCAAGACAGGGGCATCAAACTCTTTCACGCCAAAGGATATGTTGAGCTGGTGGTTTGCCAGGTTAGGAACCTATACCAAACCAAAAATGAGAGATTGCACCATTATTGCAATCTATTTTGGGATCAAATTGAAAGCTTTGATGCTTTCAGTATCTCTGCAATACGCAGGGAATTCAATGACCAAGCTGATGCATTAGCTATTTCGATGACTCTCTTGGTTCCTCACTAAGATTTTAAGGGGAATAGGTACACTGTCAAACTGGTCTTTCAACCAAGTGTGCCTGAAAATGCCAGTCATTGGCAAGTGTTCAATGATGACAACCAAATCATCACCTTTTTGGAACAAAAAGACAGCTTTGAACAGTTTCACTTTGAAGGTAGTGAACCTCAAAAACTTGAATCAACCCCTGAAACAAGTTTAGACATAGGTGAAGAGTCCTAAAGCTAAAAAGGAATAAAATTCCCAAAGGATTGGTTTCACTTGAGAAACTGTTTGACAAGCATGACAAGTTCATCAAACAACAACAAATGGATTCAAGCTCCTCCCAGGAGTTTGATTAGATAAATTTGGGTACCAAGGAAAATCCCAAGATGGTGAACATTGGAAAGTGCTACACTCTAGAGGAGAAACTCAAATTTACTGACCTACTTCACCATTACATGGATGTTTTGGCATACTCCTATGATGGTTTGAAGTCACTTAGGCCTGAATAAATTTGCCATGAAATTTCTCTCAAGAGTGATTCGGTGCCTTACAACAAGAAATCCTGGTAGTATAATCTAAAGATATTAGGTACTATTCTATCTAAAATACAAAAAATGCTGAATGCTAGAATAATTTTCCCAATTCATCATTCCACATGGATTGTAAACATAGTTCCTGTGAGAAAAAAGAATGGCAAAATTTACCTCTGCATGGATTTTAGGAATTTCAATCAATCCTCCCTAAAGGATAATTACCCTCTGCCCATCATGGATCAAGTTCTTTAAACAGTGAATAGTTTAGAGATGTTATCAATGCTGGACGGCTTCTCAGGGTACAATCAAGTAGAAGTTGGTGAAGCAAACCAACATAAGACTACCGTCACCACACCTTGGGGCACCTTTGTGTATTGAAGAATGCCATTTGGCCTGATAAATGCTGGCACCACTTTTTAGAGAGCAATGGACCTTGCTTTCAAAGATGAAATGGGTAAGTCCATTGTGGTGTACCTTGATGATTTAATAATCTTTTCCAAGCATCATCTTGATCATGTGCACCATTTACAACAAGTGTTTGGAATGATGTCGCTAGAATGGAATTTCTCTAAATCCCAAGAAGTCTATTTTTGGGGTAACAGAAGGAAAAAATTTTAGACACATTGTATCCCGAGAAGGCAAAAAATTGACTCAAAAAGAGTCAAATCCATCTAGGAGCTTACTCTGCCCACAAGTAAGACTACAGTTCACTCTTTCTTTAGAAAGGAGAATTTTTTATGAAGGTTCATTCTTGAGTTCGTCGACAAGACTCACCACATTGTGAACATGATGGAACTCATAAATTATAGTCTACATGTAAAATTAAAGAAAATAAAATGTAAAAAAAACATCTATTTTTAGCAACTACTATTTATAGTAAGTTTCACATGCAAGTGCGCATGACTCTAAAATTTTCTTGAAATAACCTAAATATTGAAATTAGCCTATGGAATGAAATTCAACTAAAGTTAACTTTTAGTTCTAAAAATAGAAAATCTTGAAAAATCATTAAACATTATTTTTGAACCCTCATATGATCATGTTTGGCATCTAAAAAATATTAAAATAAAATATAAGTAGATAGAGTGGCTTAGGGTAGAATCAAATTTTTTGATACAGTCATTTTGGTGCATGGAAAATCTCAAACAGAGTTACGAGTCAAAAGTTATGGCCTCTGAAAGGTTGGCCTATTTTTTCTACATCCGCATGGCTTAGGGTGATTGAGTTAACCTCAACAAGTATTGAGCATTGCATACATACTCCCAGGATAGGACCTCAAGTCACTATAGTTTTACATTATAACATAGAAATCTGATTAGTATAATAGTCAATTCAAACAAAATAGGCACAATTAGTACAAAGACATAGTGTGACATATGAAATGGCTAGTTGGTACGTCAAGGCATGATAAACAAGTGTTACCTTTATTTTTCCCATAGGCAATTATAACTAGGATACAATGAAATATGTCAATGATACTAATTTACCCATAGGCTAATATAATTAGTAACAAGATCAGTGAGACACTGATTTGCCTATAGATGATTATGATCATGCATACTTGGTATAGAGAATGGAACAAAAAATGAAAGATGTAACTACCAAACTATTGTCTTACTAATCCAAAATAATCCCTTTGTTTGAAATGCGTGAAATAAATACTGAATTTGAATTTGAATCCTTTTACTAAAAATGTGAATGGAACCAAATGGAAAGAAAACAAAGTCATATGGCCAGGTAGGGAGGGATAAATGAACTCGGTTGATGGGAAGGTATGGTAAAATGAATAGGTGATAGGAAAAATGATAGGTTGGTAGGATGATAGAATGGTAAAATGGTATAGTACAAAGAAGATTGATAAAATGATACCACTTGAAATGGTCCTTATAAACAATACATCAAGTCACTCAAGCGTAGTACCACTTGAGGTGGATAATGTTCATTAGGTCATCAAGTTCATGTCTATTTGGTGTGGCAAGCCTATATGATCCTATTTTAAAGATTGTTGTAATGATGAAAGGACCAACCTAATTACATTTGAACTTACCTTTGTGCTTCTTTTCGACCATGGTATTTTTTTGGTTCTCTTTAAGGACAAGATCACCAAGTTCAAATTCTCTATGTTTCACATGCTAATAGTAGTGGCCTCAAATGTGGTTCTAATAGGCTTGGAGATTATTCACCATATCTATGCATTTCTCATCAAGTAATTCTAGTTCTTACAGGTGAGCTACTCGATAGTCATTATTAGCCATAACATGCTTGAAATAAATGCATAGAGAGCGTAACTCAACCTCAATAAGAAGGATGGATTTTATACCATAAAAAAGTGAATATGGAGTGGCTTATATGGATGTATAGTAATTGGTACGGTATGCCTAAAGGGCACATAGTATTTGAAGGTCTCAATCATGACTAACATCATTGACAATATTTTAAGAATGTTAACAATGGTTTTATTTGATGCTTTAGCCTGACCATTACCTTTGGGGTAATATGTCATAGAAAAGGGTTGTGTGATGTTATATTTAGTACATAACTTCTTGACATCCTTGTTCTTTAATGATATTTCATTATCAAATATAATGTTGGAAGGGATACCATATCAACAAATAAGATGTTTAAAAATGAACTTGGAAATTTACTTTCCAATCACGTGAGGGGTATAGATTTAACTCACATAGTGAAATATTTAGTGGTAGTAAGGATATGTTTATGGCCATCAAATGAGGTGGGGTTGATCATTCTAATGAGGTTGAGACCCTATGTAGAAAATGGCCATGGTATCAACATTGGTTTTAGAGTCTTGACTGAGGCATGAATCAGATTGGCATGCCATTGACACTTGTCATACTTATTTACATATGCAGCTACATATACATCTATTATGGGCCAATAATAACTAGTATGAAAGATAATTTTGGATAACACTACCCCACTAGTGTGGGCTCCACATACTCCTTCATGAACTTCCCATAATGCTAGTGTAAATTCTATAGAAGTTAAACAATGAAGCAGAGTTCCATCAAAACTATGGTGGTAAAGGGTTGATCCAAGTAAGGTATATGAGTGATTTGGTGGATGAAGGCTTTGGGTTTTTTAGGGATAAGTCAGGTGGAAAAAATTGGTCGTGCAGTTAGTTTTAAAGGTTTGAATACCATATAGAGCTAGGACTAACAATATCATAAATCATAGTAATAGTTAAAGGTTCATGAGTTGGTGATAACAAATTATCAACAAGGATCTAATATTCTTTAGCTATGTCTTTTTTTTGAATGAGAGATCTAATATTGGCTATAACATATATAGTTCTGTTACTTTCCCTTGGTATATGCTCAAACTAAATATTGACAATTTATTGCTTGAGAGTGGTGACCAAGGCCTTATATGGAACTAGCTTGTCATCTTTTGGTTTGAAAGTGGTATGTGTTGTTCCCAAAATCCGTCACTTGTTTTTGGGGACAACATATCAACTATTTTGATCCTACAGGCCAAAATTATTTCTTCCCTTCTCAAAGAAATGTTTTGAGCTCTCAAGTTCTTCAATTATTCAAGCATTTTCAGTCAAGGGACTTGCAGGTTCAATGGGTTTAACAACTTCAACAAGCAAGCTCTCAGAAAGGGACAAGTTCCAAACACTTGGGCAATTTCAAGGTTGGTTTAATGTCAAAGGTTCAACCAAAAGGTCCATCAGTAGGCTTCAAATAAAGATTGAACCATTGAACCCCGCCTCCAAAGGTTCAAAGTTTCAATGACATTGGTAGACTTAAAAGAGTTAAGTGCTTCAACAAGTTCAAAGTTCAACTACTTCAAAGGAATTAAAGAAAAGAAGGCTTCGAAGAGTAAAGGTTGAAAGGTTGAACCATTGAACCTTGAACCAAAATGGTTCAACGAGTTCAAAGGTTCAACTAGTTCAATAAGATCAAAAGACTTAAATGAAAGAAGACTTTGAAGAAGAAATATTGAACTTGTTGAACCATTGAATCTCGAACCAAAATGGTTCAAAGGTTCAAGGTTCAACGAGTTCAATAAAAGTTTGAGAGACTTAGAATAACAAAAAATTCAAAGAACAAAGAATGAACCATTGAACCATTGAACCTTGAACCAAATGAGTTCAAAGTTCAAGGGTTCAACTAGCTCAACAAAAAAGAAAAGGATCCATAAAGTTCAAAAGAACAAAAGATTTTGAGAAAGAGAATGAACCATTGAACCTTGAACCAAAATGGTTCAAAGTTCAAAGGTTCAAGGAATTTCAAAAGTTTGAAAGGGAGCTTCGAGTGAAGGAAAGAAGCAGAAGATTCTAGAGACAAGTTCGAAGAGATGGTTCAACTGAAGAGGAAAGAAAGCAATTGAACCAAGAAAGTGATTGAACCAAGGAAACAATTGAACTAAGGAAGCAATTGAACCAAGCAGTGATCAAACTAAGGAAGTGATTGAATCAAGGGTCCACCCAGACCACCCAAACCATTGAACCCTTGAACCAATGAACTCTCATGGTTGAAAGGTTCAAGGTTCAACGTGGTTCAAGTGACCAATGACATCCCCACAGACATCAAATTCAAGGTAATAAAATGCCCATTTATTTTCAAATATGGTGTGGAACCTTAAAACAAACTCAGCGACCCACTGAAGAAGAAGCTGAAAGAGCCAGTAGAAAGGGAAGAGATAGCTTGAGAACTTAGATCATGAGGAAGAGATAAAATGCGTTAAGAGAAGAGGAAACAAGAGGGAAAGACAAGAAATATCTATGTAGAAGTTATTCCAGTAAGTGAAACAGTCCACCAAGTGGACATCATAGAGTGCGAGCACTCACAGATGTGGCCTATTTTTCTCCATCAAGTAAAGGTGACGTGGATAGCTATGGAAATATTAGGAAGAGGACCAAGTGGCCTATAATTTAGAGGATAAATTTAAGATGAATTGACACACAATAGTTAAGGCTGATGCCCTGTTCCAACATGGCCACTTGACAAAACTAGAAATGCATTCAAGGCATTAAATGTAGCATGGGCCATTCCATGAAACAAAGCACCAAGTCTTTCTTGGCTGCTATATATTGTAATCTCTTATTTTTATGCCAGGGGATCTTTTTATTATCAAAAGCAAAACTCTACCCAAATTGAAAGGTATTACTGAGACTTTGAGCTCAGAATGTTAATCATATTTCATTATTTGAATGAGAAAGGAAGTGACCTTTCAGACTTTGTGCTGGAATAGCTTGTGTTGTTGAGGAAATTGTTCTTATGTCTGTTTCTTGAATGCATTTTTGTCTATTTAATTAAATAAGTAGAACTAGTGGAAGTAATCAAGAAGGTGTCCTGAAGCCAATTGTGGAGAGCCTTTGTGCTGCCATAATTATCTTTAGTGTGTTTGTTTTTTTGTTCCTATTTAAAGGATCTTGGGATGACTTAGTGCCCCCATTGTCTTTCATATTTCACTCTTTGGCAGTTGAGGTGGAGACTTTGTGCTACACCTCATTCTATTGGTTATTATGCCATGTTACATTTACTTATCAGCTATTTTACTATCAGAAAGAATTCTTGTTGTTTGTTGCAGACCACTTTTGAAATAAGAGAAGTGCCTTCTGTCATTTACCTAAGATTTCTCTTTTGATCTGTGAACATCATCTCTAAAAAAATAGAGATGGATGGTGTTGTCCTCCCTTAAGTGTTATTTTATGCTTATATATATAGTTTATAGTACCTCATAGTTATAGAGAACCTCCCCTTGATGAGAGGAGAGATTTGTCCCCTTTTGATGTGGTAAACCTACACATTTGGCCGATTAATCTCCTTATGTTGTGGTTGAAACAACCTATTATGCTCATCAGTTAGTTGGTGATAAAATATTCACCCAATAGTTTTTGGCAACTCCACTAGGGATCGAATGTGTAGTTTGAAGCCTCAAGCTTCAAATTGAAGCAGTGCTAGTTCTTTTCCATTTTTTAGTTTTACACTCTGACGGATACACAGTATACAAGAAGCTAGAGATCTAAAGGTATTGTTGACCCTATATTCAAGTTGGTACAACAAAGTGATTTTGACCTATTTCCTTCTCCATCTCACCTTTAACAAACTAGGAGTTTTCCTCCTATAGAAGTCAGGTCTCCATTACCAGGCAAAGCATCCTTTTTTGCTATTAGCAGAGCTTTATAAATATATACTCCTCAAACATTTGTTATCCCTCCCTTTAGTAGTCAAATCATGGCAGTTTAAGGCCCTTGGGGTAACTCTTTTGGCCCACTCAATCTAATTCCACCTCTACATGAGCTACCTCATAGTTCTAGGAAGAATTTCTTCAAGTTCTTTGGTGATGGGAGAGTTCATCTTGATGAACATATTGTAGCCTTCAGCATAGCCTATGGCATGATAAGTGTGTAGTATGAGGACGTAACAGTTAGGCTGTTTGTGGAAACATTACAAGGCACTACTGTAGACTAGTTTTATCATCTACAAGCCCAAACATTGACTGACTGGAACACCCTCAAAGCCAAATTCAAAGCCAAGTTCAAGCCTATAGAAGATGTGCATGCCCTGCTGTCCCAGCTCACACAAATGAAGAAAAAACCTCATGAACCTATGAGGGGCTTCATAGCTAAGTTTGACAAGCTGAGGAATAGGATTCCTACCATTGCTCAGCCTATAGCTGAG
Organism: Torreya grandis; assembly: GCA_037957365.1. Lineage (NCBI taxonomy): Eukaryota > Viridiplantae > Streptophyta > Pinopsida > Cupressales > Taxaceae > Torreya > Torreya grandis. The sequence continues at coordinate 1,442,100 of JARHVA010002282.1, read as the reverse complement.
AATCTCAAATTATTCTTCATAAACTCTTAGCTACTTGAAGTGAGTTTTTTATTGAGACGTGCTGGCCACATATACCTTGCTGCAACACAAGATTTGGACACTAAGGTGGAAGATGATATTATTTTGGTAGAAAAGATAAGAAGAGATCCTAATAGAGGTAAATCTTCTTCATCCTCTGAATATCCATCTATATGCACCACTGATCCAATGGTGCAAAAGCTAGAAAATGAGTTACTAGCTCTCAAAAAGCAAATGTTGTAAGGGATGTCTTCTACTCCTTCATACCAAGATATACCAAGGAGGACATTCCCTAATCAATCATATCAAGGCAACACTGCCAAAAATCAAGGGAAGCCAAATCACCTTCCTCCCCCATATGAGAAGCTTGCCATTGAAGTATCGCCATCCAACTCAGTAGTTGGATATCTCGAAATAGAATCTGATTTCTCCTTTCAGTCTGAGTTGAACCTAGAAGATGACATTGATCTCTTCATAAAAAACCAAAAAGAATCAGCTAGTGACTCCAACATTGGTTTTTTGAATTACCAAGATGAACTCAAAAGTTAAGGTAAAGCATTTGATGGATCATACGCTGTTTCACCAGGTCTCAGAACCAGTCAACCCAACAAGCTGATAAGAAAAAAATAGAGGAACGAGCTCAACCAAAAAATTTAATTGCTAAGTGGGGAACCACTCTGATTTTTGAATCAAAGGACCTGGTGAGCAGTAAAAAATTAAGTAATCTAAACATTCCTTTATCTTCAACTTTAATTTTACAGATCAGTACCCCCTTATTAAAAACTAAAAGGGTGAACTTCCTTCCCTTATTCCTAATTCATTTCAGACATTTGATATAATCGACCATGTCAAGAAAACCAAAATTCAACTGTCTGAATTTAAATTCCTGTAATGCAACCCTGAGCAGTTGGATAAGTTAGTTCAATGTATGAAGAATCAAACCATCCCTATAGGATAAGATGTTAGAAAGGTAACTCATGATCCCATAATGAACATGTCCACCCCAAACAATCTTGTCATTACTCCTCTTGTTGCTCCTGAGAGGACAAAACCATTTTATGTCTCCCTGCTAATAAATGGACACTAGCTAAATAATTGCATCATAGACTCAGATGCGTCTGACAATGTCATGCCTACCAAAGTGGTAGAATCTTCTAGACTCACACTGACCAAGACATTTGGGAGATGCTTCCCCATGGAGAAAAAACAAGTGCCACTTCTGGGACAAATCAAAGATGCCCAATTTGCATTTTTGGCATTCCTGGATAAGAGAATTAAGATGGCAGTCCTGGTGGCCAACGTCCCAGCCTCATATGACATTCTTATTGGGAAAAATTTCTATAAAGATGTTGGTGGTGAGTTAAGTATGGACCTATCTAAAGTGAGGATCCTATTCAAAAGTGTCATGTAGAGATTTCTCCCTGAGAAGGAGGCAAAAACGTTGTCACTCAAACATCATCCCCTAAAGTTCAAATCCTATTTGAGTCTTCAAACATGGGTAATTACTTCTTATCCATGGAGGAGGTTCATGTGGCATCTGATGATATTCTTGAATGTGATAGCCTAATAATCAATTTAGACAAAACAACAAAAGAATTGATAAGATGCAATGCAAGTGCAGAAGCATCCTCCCCTCCAATCAAAGAGAAATCTAAGGAAAAATTAGTTTTTGATGATGTCTGGATTCTGGAATTTGATGGCAGCTATTTTTCTACCAGTTCAAGATCTGGGATTGTGTTTATATCTCCTCAAGGAGATATTTTACCCTTTTCTTATAAATTATAGTTCAATAATACCAACAATACTGATGAATATGAATCATTGTTGCTTAGATTAAAGGCTACTCAAGACAGGGGCATCAAACTCCTTCACACCAAAGGAGATGCTGAGCTGGTGGTTTGCCAGGTCAAGAACCTATACCAAACTAAAAATGAGAGATTGCACCATTACCGCAATTTAGTTTGGAATCAAATTGAAAGTTTTGATGCTTTTAGTATCTCTACAATACCCAAGGAATTCAATGATCGAGCTGATGCATTAGCTATTTCAGTGACTCTTTTGGTTCCTCACCAAGATTTTAAGGGAGACATGTACACTATCAAACTAGTCTTTCAAACCATGTGTGCCTGATAATGCTAGTCATTGGCAAGTGTTTAATGACGACAACTAAATCATCACCTTTTTGAAACAAAAAAATAGCTTTGAACAGTTTCATATCAAAGGTAGTGAACCTCAAAAACTTGAATCAGCCCCTGAAATAAGTTCAAACATAGGTGAAGAGTTCCTACAGCTAAAAAGGAATAAAATCTCCCAAGGATTGGTTTCCCTTGAGAAACTATTTGACAAGCATGACAGGTTCATCAAACAACAATAAATGGATTCAAGCTCCTCCCTGGAGTTTGATCAGATAAATTTGGGTACCAAGAAAAATTCCAAGATCGTGAACATTGGAAAGTGCTACACTATGGAGGAGAAATTCAAATTTACTATGAATGAGTGGTATTCGAATATTGCTCATTTCCTTACTTATGGTGAGTGTCTTGCTCACCTGTATCATAAAGAAAAGAGGACTGTCAAGTTAAAAGTTGTCAATTTTGTCATGTGAGACAATGGCCTGTATAAGAAAAACCTTGATGGAGTGTTCCTTTGCTACGTGGATAAAGAGCAACATAAATAACTTTTGGAGTCCTTCCACAATCTAGCCTATGGAGAACATTTTTATATGCCTGTAACTACCCATAAGATTATATGAGCCAGGTATTACTAGCCTACTCTATTTCAAGATGCATACAAATGGGTACAAAGATGTGAATTGTGCCAATAATTCATTGGAAGACCTAAGTTAGCTACTTTGCCTCTTAAACTAGTGGTGATAGAAGAGCCATTTTAATAATAGGGAATTAGTTTCATTGGTGCTATAAACCCATCTTTAAGAGCTAAACATGATTATGTCTTCATAGCCACAAATTACTTCACCAAATGGGTGGAAGCTATTCCAGCCAAGCATGCTACTTCAGAAGTAGTATGCAATTTCCTCAAAGAAAATATCATTTCTAGGTTTGGGGCCCCAACCAAGATTATGATAGACAATGCAACCTAGTTCTCTTCCCATGAAATTAATCAGTTCTATTTTTATTATGGGATTACCCTCTCCCACTCCTCTGATTATTTTCCACAAGGGAATGGCCAAGCAGAATCGAGCAATAAGAACCTGATGGCCATCATCAAGAAGCTGGTGGATAACAACAAATGAACATGGCATAAAGCATTGGTTGATGCTTTATGGGTAGATAGAATTACACTGAAGAGGGTAATAGGTATGTCACCATTCCAACTTTTGTATGGTCTCAATGCAGAGATACCAATCACCCTAGAATTTCTAACACTAAAATTGGCAAAAGTGATCAAAGATCAGACATATAAAAGCTCCATTGACAAGAGGATCATGTGCTTGACTGAGTTGGATGAGTAGTGAACTATGGTGGTGGACTGAATTGCTACGCATCAAAGTTTGGTGAAGAATCTCTTCGATTAGAAAGCAAAAATTCATAATTTTTAGATTGGTGATCAAGTTCTATTATGGGACAAGAGAAGAGAATCAAAGAGAATGCATGGGAAATTTGATTCCTTATGGAGAGGCCCATTTACTATCCATTAGCTCAATGGTGAAAATAGTTTCATGTTAAAGTATCAAGATGGCATGCCCTTTTCATTAGCTCACAGTGGGTAGCTTTTGAAGCACTTTAATCCTTGAAGTATCAAGTGACATCAGTTGTACATATGTATATTTGTATAGTCTTTAGTTCTATTTTGTTTTGTTCATTTTTATTTCTTTTTGGTACCTTTCTTTTTGGGTAGCATGACTCCATCGCCCAATGGCATACTTGAAAGCACTGGAGATTCTAGCTTATACTCTCTTTGATTGTTTTTACAATCAATGGAAGTTCCCTAACTGGAGCCAGCTGTTGTTCCCAAAATCTGTCACTTGTTTTTGGGGACAACATATCAATTATTTTGATCCTTCAGGCCAAAATTCTCTCTTTCCTTCTCAAAGAAATGTTTTGAGCTCTCAAATTCTTTAATTATTCAAGCATTTTCATTCAAGGGACTCACAGGTTCAATGGGTTCAACAACTTCAACAAACGAGCTCTCACAAAGGGACAAGTTCCAAACACTTAGGCAATTTCAAGGTTGGTTCAACATCAAAGGTTCAACCAAAAGGTCCATTGCTAGGCTTCAAACAAAGATTGAACCATTGAACCCCACCTCTAAAGGTTCAAAGGTTCAACAACATCGACAAACTTAAAAGAGTTAAGTGCTTCGACAAGTTCAAAGTTCAATGGATTCAAAGGACTTAAAGAAAAGAAGGCTTCGAAGAGTAAAGGTTGAACCGTTGAATCTTGAACCAAAATGGTTCAATGATTTTAAAGGTTCAACTAGTTCAATAAGATCAAAAGAATTAAATGAAATAAGACTTCAAAGATAAAAGATTGAACCTATTGAACCGTTGAAACTTGAACCAAAATGGTTCAAAGGTTCAAGGTTCAACGAGTTCAATAAAAGTTTGAGAGACTTAGAAGAACAAAGGATTCGAAGAACAAAGAATGAACCATTGAACTGTTGAACCTTGAACCAAAAGAGTTCAAAGTTCAAAAGTTTAACGAGTTCAATAGAAAAAAAAAGATCCAGAAAGTTCAAAGGAATAAAAGATTATGAGAAAGAGAATGAACCATTGAACCTTGAACCAAAATGGTTCAAAGTTTAAAGGTTCAAAGGTTCAAGAAATTTCAGAAGTTTTAAAGGGAGCTTCAAGCGAAGGAAAGAAGTGGAAGATCCTAGAGACAAGTTTGAAGAGATGGTTCAACTGAAGAGGAAAGAAAGTGATTAAACCAAGGAAGTGATTGAACCAAAGAAGTGATTGAACCAATGAAGCGATTGAATCAAGGGATCGCCCAAACTGTTTGAACTGTTGAACCCTTGAACCAATGAACTCTCATGGTTCAAAGGTTCAAGGTTCATGTGGTTCAAGTGACCAATTGACCAATGATGTCCCCGTAGACATCAAATTCAAGGTAATAAAATGCCTATTTATTTTCAAATATGGCACATAACCTTAAAACAAAATCAGCAACCAGATGAAGAAGAAGCCAAAAGAGCTAGCAGAAAGGGAAGAGATAGCCCAAGAACTCAGATCATGAGGAAGAGATAAAATATGTTAAGAGAAAAGGGAATAAGAGGGAAAGACCAGAAATATTTGAATAGAAGTTATTTCAGTAAGTGAAATAGTCGACTAGGTGGACATCAGAGAGCACAAACACTCAAGGACGTGGCCTATTTTTCTCCATCGAGTAAAGGCAAAGTGGACAGCTACATAAATATCAAGAAGAGGACCAGGTGGCCTATACTTTAGAGGAGACATTTGAGATGAATTGACACACCATAGTTAAGGCCGATGCCCTATTCCAGCATGGCCCCTAGATAGAATTGGAAATGCATTCAAGGAATTGAATGTAGCATGGGCCATTCCATGAAACAAAGCACCAAGTCTTTCTTGGCTGCTATATATTTTAATCTATTATTTTTACTCCAGGGGATCTTTTTGTTATTAGAAGTAAAACTCTACCCAAATTGAAAGGCATTACTGAGACTTTGAGGTAAGACTGTTAATCATATTTTGTTATTTGAATGAGAAAGCAAGTGACCTTTTAGACTTTGTGCTGGAATAGCTTGTGTTGTTGAGGAAATTGTTCTTATGTCTATTTTTTGAATGCATTCTTGTCCATTTAATTAAATAAGTAGAACTAGTGGAAGTAATCAGGAAGGTGTCATGAAGCCAACTATGGAGAGACTTTGTGCTGCCATAATTGTCTTTAGTGTGTTTGTTTTTTGTTCCTATTTAAAGGATCTTGGGATGACTTAGTGCCCCCATTGTCTTTCATATTTCACTCTTTGGCAATTGAGGTGGAGACTTTGTGCTACACCTCATTCTATTGGTTATTATGCCCTATTACATTTATTTACCAGTTACTTTTACTACCAGAAAGAATTCTTGCTGTTTGCTACAAACCACTTCTGAAAGAAGAGAAGTGCCTTCTATCATTTACCCAAGATTTCTCCTTTGATCTATGAACATCATCTCTAAAAAAAGAGAGATGGATGGTGTTGTCCTACCCCTGAGTGTTATTTTATGCTTATATATATAGTTTATAGTACCTCATTGTTATAGGGAACCTCCCCTTGATGAGAGGAGATATTTATCCCCTTTTTATGTGGTAAACCTACACATTTGGCTGATCAATCTCCTTATGATATGGTTGAAATAACCTATTTTGCTCATCAGTTAGTTGGTGATAAAATATTCACCCAATAGTATGTAACCTGATTGATGATTAAATGAGAATCACCATAAACCTTGAGATGAGACATGTTCCATTATACCACTTGGTGAATCCCTATAACAAGTTCTTCATAGTTAACCATGTTGTTGGTACAAGGAAAATTGATCCTAAATAATTTAGGGATTAGATATCCCTATGGTGTAATAAATAAAAGGCATATCTCTGATCCATGTGCTATGAATGATCCATCAAAATACATCTTCTAGTACTACTCCTCAAGAGGTGTGTTAATGATGGTCATTATGGATTCATCAGGAAATTGGAATGTGAGTGAATTTGTATCAGGAAGGGGTGCTTCAACAAGCTGATCTACAAGAACTTGGACCTTAATGGATTTTTGGTTAACATACTCAATGTCAAACTCACTTAGAAGCATTATCCATCTGGCCATTCAACCTTGTAAAGTTGTTTTAGATAGTAGATACTTCAGTACATCTACTTTTGAAATAACCATGGTCTTATTATTTAACATGTAATGGCATAATTTTTAAGCTGTGAAGACTATGGCTTAATAGGCTTTTTTTATGGGTGTATAACTATGTTCATATGTGACCAATGTACATCTTAAATAGTACATGACATGATCATTTACATTATCATTGTGATGAGCTAAAAGTGCCCCCAAGACATTATCAGTAGCTGATAGGTACAACAAGAATGGATTTCTTGGCATACGAGGCAACAAAATAGGTGGATTTGTTAGATAGTCCTTTAGCTACTAAAAATTTGTCTAGTAGTGATAATATTAATGAAATGTGACTCCTTTATTTAGAATATGCATAAAAAGATGACATTTATTGGCTAATTGAGATATGAAGCATCAAATAGACTAGACCTTGTCCTACAAACTATGGAGCTGCTTTAAAGTAGTCAATGGTTTCATCTCTATTATGGCTAGGACTTTATCTAGATCAACTTCAATGCCTTGATGAGACATAATGAAGCCAATAAATTTGCCTGATGTGACTCTAAAGACACACTTTTTAGGATTAAGTCTAACTTTATACTCATACAATCTTTCAAATATTCTGCGTAGCACTATTGGATGTTCATCCTTGGTATTTGATTTAACAAGAATGTTGTTGACATAGTCTTCAATAATGTCATGCATTATATCATGAAATATGATGGTTGTGGTTCTTTAGTAGGTGGCCCCTATATTATTAAGACCAAATGGCATAACCTAATAATAGAATGTTCCTCATGGAGTGGTGAACATTGTCTTATGTTGGTCTTTTGGTGCTATCCTTATTTGGTTATACCTTGAAAAGCCATCCATTAATGAAAGCATTTCATAACCGGATATAGAGTCAATGATCATGTCAATGTTTGGCAATGAAAATTCCTCCTTAGGGCAAGCTTTTTTTATATCATATAAATTAGAACAAATTCTGATCCCTTCTAAATTTTTGCTAATTGGCCCAACATTAGAGATCTACTCTAAATAGTTGATTGATTGGATACATATCTCTTCTAAGAGTTTTTCCCACACTTTCTTCACTAGTATAACAATGTGAGGATGCATCTTATGTAGCTTTTATTTTTATAGTTTGGCATTTAGATTAACCACAAGGTGGTGTAGAACCAAGGTGGGGTCTAAATCTAGCATGTCAGAATATGCCCATGCAAATATATCTACAAATTCCCTTAAAAGGGCTCTAAGGACTTCACATTCCTGCTGAATAAGGGAAGAACCTATCTTGATCCAATTTAGGTCACTTAGGGACCTGATGTTAAACTATGTTGTATCTTCTACTAGAAGGGTTAAACCATCTTCAAGGATAGTGGGCAAATATTTTAACTAGTTGGCAATATTAGAGTCCTCTATTAGGACTAGCTCTTTGAGTTCCCCTAGGCATGGTGAATCAGAATATCCCAATGGGAGGTTTGGCCATGTAACAAAAACTATTGGAAAATCTTAAAGGATTTGATCAAAATATTATTTTTCTTCAAAACTAAGCTCAGACTCAGATAAATTCATCATTGGTGGTCTCCTAAGCTATGGTTGAAGAAGGCTGAACACCCCCATCTAATGGTGCCTAAAATAAGTTTTCACCACTAGATTGGCCTTTTTCTTTACTTTTACGCTAGTCAAAAAGTGCCTCAAATATGTTTTCACTTGGGACCTCAATGTTTTAATTATTTTCTTTTGGCTAAGGGTGTTCACCTGCTCTTCAAAATAGTCTTCAGGATCCAACTTGATTGAGAACCTTGATTTATGGTCCCACAATGAAACATTGTATCTAAGGCCAAGAAAATCACAAAAATCCTCATCATTTTAAAACTCATCAATCAACATGTTGGACTCTTGTTGGTCCTAATCTATGAATTGGGGATAATACAATGGTAGTGGGTTATGATGAATGACTGGTTTAAGGGTACAAATGGAATGAGTGTCAAATAGATTGGTCTTGGTTAGGTCATCAAAAAATTTATGAGAAAACTCTAATTCTCTATCAGCATCCTCATCACTAGTCGATGGAGATGGAACATGAGTAAGGTATATAGGATCACCCATAAGTGGTTTAAATCCAAGTCCATAGGGTCCTTTGTATTTGGTCATGGAAATTGGGTTAAGTGCTCCATGTTGGTTTGGTTTGAGATCTCTTCCTTCATAGTCATGATGATTTATGATCCTATTAAGAATAGGATACTTGGCATTCTCATAAAAATTGACTTGCTTATCATTGTATAACCATGATTCATCTCCCTCAAAAGGGCCTTTCTCTAGGACAAAAGCTAGTATAAATGTGATAGGTCCTTTACCTTTGCCCTTTTATTTCCATTATAGATGAAGTGGTTTAGATTTAGGTCTTCCAAAGGACCTTGGATTATATGGAAGATTTGGAATATGAAAGGTATCATGGGTCACAGAATCTCCTAGGCCATTAGGTGAGATGGTAAAATGATTGGATATTTTAGGAGGCAACATATGGTAAAGGGAATCAAGGGTATTAGGATCAATGTAGTTATTCTTTGATGGATCAAGGAGTACTACTTTTCCCTTATCCTATTTGGCCATTAGATTCATGTCGAAATGATATTTATAGCTCTTGAACTTGGCCTTTAGGTGTTTGCAGTGCTTGTATAAATGCAAATATCTTGGTATACAAACTTCCATCCCTGAATTGGAAAACTTGATAAATTGGTGTAACATCGATGGGACTACATAAATTTCATATAACCAAGGTCTACACAAAAGCATATTGTATGACAAATCAAGATCTAGCACATGGAAAAGTGTATCATGGGTCAAGGTCCTAAGGATAACTGGCAAATAGATGGTGCCTTGTGGCTCTCATTCTTCATTTTCATAGGCTTTGATGGTTATTATTTCTACCTAAAGATATACCATAGTATACCTAAGAATCTTGATGAGCTTTAGAGACACTATGTTTAGACCTGATCCATTATCTATAAGGACACATTTCACTTTGTGCCCCTTTATGCAAACTTTAATGTACAAGGGGTTATTATGCAGTGAGCCAAGGGATGACCTATCGCTTTGGTTGAAAGTGACTTGTTCGGATGGAGCTAGATGTCCAACAAAAGCTTGGAATTTGTCAGGAGATATGTCACTAGAAATGATGGATTGGCTAAGAAACTCATTCAAAATATCCTTGTAGATTGTTGATGTATGTAACAAATCTAAAATGGAGATTTGTGAAAGCATCTTTTTCAATTATTCCACAATGTCAAATTTCTTCTCTTGGTCAGTGTTAAATGGCTTATTCTAAGGCTGAATGATTGGTTGGGTGATGGGCAAAGTGGTAGATGGTTGTGGGCCTGGGATGGTAATATTTGACCATTGATTTGTGTTTACAAAATTGAGATTAAACATAGAACCATGATTGTTAACAAATGTTGTTAATGGTGGGGGACCAACTAAGATAAGTCTTAGTTATTGGTGCACTTGTGTGTGGTCATGAGGTAATGGCATGTTACTAGTATAGGGTCTAAAATTAGTTGTCCTTGATTATTAGTATGTATGTATATGATTCTAGGTTAAGGAATAATTATCAAAGTGAGTTGGTTCTTTGGCATTATTTATCAAAGGTCATGATTGACTAGTATTTGGTCTTAGATTGACGGAGATGGTGCTAACATGACCTCTTGTAATATGACCTACAACCCTATTGTAGTCATGTGTAATTGCATGTAGGTCTGTTGGTTATTGCCATTTTGACCTTGGTTTTGTCTATTATTCAAAAATTGTTGATTCTATTGTTGCTGATTTTGGTGGTTTAACCTTTGTTGTTTAAATTGTTGTTTTTAGTGTTGCACTGGTCATTGTTACTATTGATTTGGTTGGTTTTTATGTTACAAAAATAGGTTCTGATAGATTCCAAGGGTCTAATTGGAAGTAAAAACACCATCATCCAATTCTATCTCTCCATTATCCAACATATTCAAAATCAAATGTTTGATTTGGAAACAATGACACAAATTATGCTCATTAACCTGATGATATTCATAAAATTCATTTTGGTGGTACCAATCAGGGCAAGGGATGCCTTGAGGATAATGTTTTAGTATAGGCCAACTAATCGAATTAGTGGAAACTAGCTTGTGAAACACAAATTTAATTGGATCTCCAAGGTTATTAAAAATGTGATGAGTAGGCACTATCCTCATATGAGGAGGGACTTGCAATGGTAAAGGCTATTGCATTTGTTGTGTGGGCCTGGGCTATTATGCTTGTTACATTTGTTGAAAAGTTTGTGGGTTGGGATTAATTTGCATATCTGAAATGGGTTGAGTAGATGGTGTTTGTACTATTTGGACATGATGTGACTATGTTACTCCATTCCCAACAACATTTTTGTTACGGTTGAATTGTCTTGGTTTTTCATTGCTATTGGCCTATAGTGATTGTGATACTTATGCTTGGACTGGGTATTAGTTTTAGCCATTTTTTGGATTGGTACCTTGATTTTGATTAGATGAGGTAAACTTGATGATCCCTTTGTTAATAATATCTTGCTCGATCAACAAACCTTTATCAATGATTTCCTTAAAGTTATGTGCACACTGCAGTTCCAAATGATAAAATATCTCACTGTGAATTTTTTTAGTAAACATAGAAGCTAATTGTTTATCTAGTAAAATGTGGGTGAATCAGCTTGCAAGGGCTCTCCATCACTATAGATAGCTTCAAAAACTCTCATCAACCTTTTTATTGGCTTGCATCAAGTCAACCAAAGAAATCTCATGCTCGAGATTGTATGAAACATGCTATACAAACTTGTCTGAAAGATCATAATTAGATACATAATTCTTGGGAAACTTCACAAACCACTATAAAGATTATCTTGATAGAATCCTTGGGAACAAAAACAAAAGGTATATGTTTCTATATGCCATTGGATAGCATGAAATAAAGAATTCTATCAAAAGAGCCTTGGGGTCACCTTTCCCCTTATATTTGTCAAATTTTGATGGTTCATATCTTAACAAAAATGGTATGTGCAAGTACTCCATGTTAAACAGATAAGAACACATGTCATCTAACTTAAAAATTTTAGTCTATTTCCTAGTTTGGATGAAAGCAATTTCATCCTTCATCTGTTGTAGTTCTTGGGCTAGGAAACCAGAGGGAACATTGGTTTGAGGTGGAAATATTGGCTTGGGTAGATAGTTGAGTGGTCACAAGTGGAGAACTTTGATTAGGGTACAATGGAGGTATTTGTTGAGGTATATTTGTTTGGTTTGGAAATGGACCAAGAATACACATGCATGGATTAGAATGTAATTATTGAAGTTGCATTTGTGGTTGTGTAATATTTTGGTTAGGGTTGGATATGTAGGCTTGATTTTAGGGATTTTTAGGTTGGGATGGGGGAATATGGATATATTTTTCCTATTGGGGTTGAATAGGGACCTACTACCAACTAATCAAACCTTGTTGTTGAGGGGGCACATGTGAACCAAGACCCTGTCATTAAACTAGTGGTATATTTTGTACAAAAGGTAAAGGTTACCTGATTGGTACTTGAGGAACATTGAAACTTATTTGTTACACAAATCCATTTTATGAAGTTGATGCTTGTTGGAGATTTAGAATTTTTTAGTAACTAATATTCATATTCTATTGATTAGACATTATTTGGATTTAAATTGGTATATTAGTTTACAAGGAAAGAGGTATGTTTACTGCTACTCGGTGAGGTGGAACATTGGTTACCCTTGTTGAGGTGGAAATATATTCTTCCTCTTATATGTTGGTATGTTGGCTTGTGCCTACTATTATGGAATATTAATTGCTATTTGTTGAGTAAGATTTATCACATTTTGTTGTGGAGGCATGACATTGGTTATTGGCTGGCTACCTAATCCTATTGGTTGAGTGCTTGAAGAAGAAACTAGTTGAGGATTAGTGGTAGTAGTTGGCTAAGGTTGGGACATAGAAACTCCTACTCCCTAATTTAGAGAACCACTCATGGTTTTAACTAAAGGTACACTTTCTTGTGTATTAGTTTTCTACATACCTACACCACTTTGGTTTGGATTGGATGGTTATTGTACATTGTCCACTATATTTTGCTCAATATTCTATGTAAAAGCAGAAGACACTTCTTTAATGGTTGGGGTATGAAAAAATTTGTCAATCAAAGTGTTCGACATGAATGGGTCTATACCTTGATTGCCTTGGCTAGTCAACTATATTATCACTTCTGTTAAAGGAACTAGATCTATGTGAGGTTTATTGGACAGGGTCATCTAGTTAAAATTGCATGTCAATTTTAAGTATGTTTGGTATGTTGTCTGTATTTATACAAAGTGATCTTACATGAGGTCCTTGCCTTTGAAAAGCATACTAGGGTCTTGATATGGCATTTGAACTAGAACAAAAGGATTTCTAGAAGAAGCCTATTTATTATTAATTATGTTATTAAGCATTCTTACTAGGCTTGACAAATTCTCATGGAGGAATTCTACTAGAAACTTGGCCCTTACTTCTATAGCTCTAACCAAGATTTCATCCTTGTTTTATAACAAGTGATGATCAAATAGATAAAGATCATACTAGATGGTGCAGTAACATAGAATAGTTGTTGAGGAACTAGTTCTTCAACCATAGGTACTGAAGCTAGATACTATTTGATTTATTCTTTTTAATCCTACTCTGAGTAAGGAGGCATGTTTACCAAGTAATGAGCTAATGGGTCTTGGTTTTGTGCCCCTATTTGAGTGTTGTAATATGGATAGGGATTTGTATCATAAGCAACATTATCTACATAGGGGTCTTAAACCATTTATTCTTTTACAACCACATTAATAAATCCTAGATTGTACATGAGGCCACTCTAATTTTAGGAATACATGTTAGGATCCATAGTAAATGTTTCAAAACAAAAGGAAATAGAGTTATATAAAATTTGAAAAGGTAATGTATAAAAAGATGTTCAAACTTGATCTAATTTAGTCAAAAGGATGGATATGTGTATCCAAAAAAGGTTGATGCAATGACCTATGATAAAACAAGCTAACATCAAGTGTCTAATGTTACACATCTCACATAAAAAGGTCAAGTAATAGGACCATAAATCAAAATGCCAAATTCTAGGTTAAAGTCTTGCAAATTAGTCTAATCTAGGAAAAACAAAAGTTGTTAGGTCTTTTGTCCAAACACGACATCAAAAGCTAGACTTAAACAAAGCATGTGCTAGGAATTTTGGCCAAATGGCATCACAAGTTAGACTTTAAAAGATGATATGTTTAATCTAACCGATTTAAAAAACTTCTAATAAAAACTAGGCATTTGACTCTTGGACATAAACTTGATCGATAAGTATGAGGTATGAAATAAAAAACACTTGGAGATATTTTATTTTCTCCCAAATAGTGGAAAAAACTAGATTATTTTGATTAATAAGCTAGGTAAATGTGAATGGTGTAACCATGCTAGACAAAAGGCTCTCAAAGAAAACTCGAAATGGTTGGATCTTTATAAAAACTAGGATTATACGTAAAGAGGTCTATGAAACAAGTCTCAAAATAATTTAAGAAGCGTAACAATGCTAAACTAATCAAAATATGTGGCAAGTTCTTTTTTCAATATTCTAAGTAAAATGGATTCAACACAATTTTGGTAGCATAACACTACTCTCCTCAACTCAAATGATACCCACACATGAAGGTTTAAAAAAATATCTAAGGTATAAGTGTGCTATCAAATGGAATCAGGACAAAAGGTGAAATAGGATGGATGGTAAAACAATGTAGCCTATGACTCAAAGAGTGATCGATATGCAAGATGACTTGAGTCCTAAAAAATGATGATAATGATGTTGAGTCTAATAATGGCCCTCAATTCAAATTGGGAATTGAACTCAAGTTAAAACAAGTCAAGTGCAAAGTGGCAAACCCAATTTAACACATCAACCTTTAAAACTTGGAAGAGTCCAATTTTGAATTTAAACTATCAATGAGGGATTTTAAAAAAATGTGGTAAAAGGTCTAGACTCAAATGGGCAGCATAACTATGCCAAATTGGAAGATATGACAAAAAGTTTATGATGATGATTTTGAACAAAGAAAAAAATGTTTTTCACTTGGGAAGCATAACACCTTCTTTGTTCAAATAAATTTGGGGACAATGTGTTTGGTTATGTCATTTTTTTTTTACACTAATTTTTGACTCCACAAAAAAACTGTGTAATCTAAAACAAAGACAAATTAACTCACCAATCATCTTAAATCCTAAACTGATAAGGTATGGTAAAGTGAGGTTAAATAACTAATCAAGTTTTTGAATGTTCTAGATGGATCCCATGTCTACCAACCTTCATGTTAGCAAACAAGAGAAGTAACATGTCAATTAGGTCTACGACATTTGGCTTATTGTGAAAAGGTCTAGCCCTTTTTTCAACCACTACATCTATTGCTTGCTCAGTGTAGTACAATGTCCAATGTGCTCATACATCTTGAGCTTAAACCCGGCACTAAGAGAAGGTTTAAATGCTCAAACCTCTGATCCCATTGGGGTGATCCCAATTTATATACTCCCCCATGGAGAGGGGTTGAAGACAATGTTAGGAAATGAATTTCTAGGTCAAGGCTTCCCTAAAGAACTCATGGGAGGTAATGAAGTCCCCCTCACAAGCCAAGATGGATGAAATAAATGACAATTAAAAGAGTTTTAAAGGTTGTTTCTAGGTCACCCAAGCTATGCGAGTCTTGGGGAGAAACTTGACAACTTCTCTTCTATGCCTTTAGACTAAGGCACTTTGAAATAAAGATGGCACTTTTGATCCCAAAAGTTCTCTAACGGGGATGGATGGGAGAGCAAACACACATGATCTTTCTTTTTAACAAACAAAACTAATTAAGCAATGATCTATTGAATACATAATTTGAAAATGTGTTCAATTTTAAAGCAATTAATTGAAAAGTGTGGTGGTGTTCTTTAGTCCCTTGGCTCTAAGTTGTAAAAACTTGTAAAGATTACACCAAATAGACTAAATGAAATAATAAGCATCTAAGTTCATTTTAAAACTAAATTTTGAAGTGTTCAAGACTTAGCATGCTAAAGATTCATTTTAGGAACCAAATTTGAAGTGTTCATGATTTTAAACAAGTTATTTTTAAACCCTAAATTGAAGTGTACGATTAGTTAAAACACCCAAATTAACTTCCAAACCAGCCTTTCAACCTGTAAAAACAAGATTAGGACTACCTACTTTGAATCACTTATGATATTTAACAAATAACTTTACAAAAAAAATAGCTCTCGAGTTTCACACAATCATTCCTGCTACTCCATAGAGCAATCTTGCAACTTTGCAAAAATATGATTCATACAAATAATATCGCTATTCAAGTTAGATTATTAGAAAACACAATATTTTTACTCGAGCTAATAATCTCTCTATTTGGGTTCACAATCATGCAAGTTAGGTTCATAATCCCATGAGTCAGGTTAATAATCCCTAAGTTGGGTTCACAATCCTACAAGTCATGTTAAAAATCCCATAATTATAGGATTTATAGTATTGTCACTTAACCACTAATAGTTTATGACAATACCATGACTCAGTTAGGCGATCCTACGAGTTGGATTTTCAATCTCGTGACTTGTATAGGCAATCCTATGATTATTTTAGTGTAGGATTGTGGTCCAAAGGATAAACCCATGACTTTTCAAGGACAAAAATGCTACGTCCATAAAAATAGACTTTTACTCAAATTTTTACCTTTGTTACTTCCACACTTCACGATCCTGCATGAAAGTGGTTAATAGTTTGTTTGTAGGTGTTATTTAACCAAATTCATGATGCTAGATCCCATTGAGTGTGCCATTATGTAGACTAGGAATTTGACTCAAGAGATGATGGTTAGTATCGTGTTAGTTCTAAAATGAAAACAAAATGAAATAAACATACTAATTAACATAACATATCTAAGCTTAGTCACTAGAGGGAGCTTAGTGAGGAAAAACCATTCGAAAACACAAATAGAAATGGAAAGAAATGACAAATGTTAGTACAAAACACAAAATTCTTACAAAATCCTTGATTGATCTAAAAGGCTCCTTCTTTGGATTGCTCGGATTGTGCTTCAAGAGATCTTCATCAATGGAGTGTGGTCACCTTCATCTCTTCTTGGCACCTTTGGCTTGTGATGGCTTTGGCTCAATATTTGGGCATAATAACACTATATCAATATGTGGTTTGAATCTATTTGGGCATGGTAACTTTGGCTTAAAAGAGCTTAAAATTCAATAGGCAAGGCCTCCTATTTATAGATTTTGCAAAATGACTAGAATAAACTTGAACCATCCATCTCAAGATGAAGATGTATGGCTAAGAATCCATTCAATTTTTTATAGAGAGGAATTAAAGAGGCATGGAAGGTCTTAAATAGGCATGGAAGGTCTTAATGAGGCATGTGAGGGTTTGATGAGATATTTTATGCATTTATGATCTAGAGATGTCTTCCCAAGAAATAATGTCATTTGGTGATGCATTTATTCAATATAAAATTCTAAAAAAAAATATTCCAAAAGATCCATGGAGTTCTCAATTAGGCTCATGATTTGAATTAATTAGCTTTAAGCATGATTAGTCAATTTTGGTGTAAATCTTGGTAATTGGTGCACAAATTAATCAAATTGGTCAACATGTCATATTATTGGCTCAAAATTTGACTGGATTGAAATCAAGATGCGATATCAAATGCTTTGGATCTTATAACCCATTTAGGATGTTTCCAACATAAAATAACAAAGGCACATGTCTTGTGCAAGAAATTTGGTAGAAAAGAGCAATCCAAAGCACCTAGGTGCAAAAATTTCCTTTTGACTTAAAGTGATCTGATCAAAGTTAACTACTTCATAAAATGCATTATCTCATTTAATGATACTATGACCAAAATCAGCACTTGTATATGATAGGTTCAAATCTTTTAGCACATTTTTAGTGTTTTTATCCCAAATTGTGATACTTTGATATAAATTGGTCAAAAGCTTGGTTGGAGGTTATTAGTTGCCAAATTATGATACAAGAAGAAATGTAATTTTAATGTGTTTTCACTTGACCCATTTTTTATCATGACACTATGTATGGGTTGTTTATTGATATAAGCTCAAATAAATAGTGTATGTGTATATGAATGCTCATAAACAATATCACTTCATTAAAAATAATCATAAAATGTGGTGTTTATCCACCTGTGAGTGTGTCAATAATACCATCTATTAGATGTTAATATGTCTGAGGAAGAGGATGCACATTGTAGGCATGGCATACATAAAAATTATCATTAGTTTCTACTATGTCGTGGTTTGAAAATTGATTAATGCATATTTTCAAATTTAAATTTTCATTTTGTTGTGGCCTAACCTCCTCTATGGGTGTGTTTAACTAAATATTAGTGTCATTGATAAGATCTTGTATCTTAGGCATTAGCCTATAACACTTGTTTTTAGAATGGTTGATACACCTATGATAATCATAATATGCATTGTTTTCAAATACCTTATATTGGGGCTTAGTTATATCAACCTCTACTATTTGAGGGAGAGATATGAGATTGCATTCAAGTAACATTGGTAAAATATATGAAGAGGTGATGGTAACAATGAAAAATGTCTCTTTGGTGGAGTTGTTAATTAAAGCTTATTCATTGATTGTGATAATACATTGACTGTTACTTTCGATTCATTCTTAATTTCATTAGATTTGACCTTGTATCTTGGTTTGATTTGAAACTTAATACTTGAAGTAGTTTGAGTCTTAGGTGCATACTTAATTTTGTTCAAATATATGATCTTGACTTATCAGTCTTTCACTATATGGCATTGATCATCAAAAAATTTAAATTTGTTATATATGTTAAAATCATGAAGTGGTGATAGAAAAAATTGCATGAAGATATATTGTAACTCATTATTTTCCATATAATTGATCATCTTATCTAGCATAGTTTTTAATCCAAGAAAAAATTTGCTTATTGACTCATTATACCCTTGATTGAGTTTAACAATTTGCTTATAAGATAGTTTTTCACCAATGTTAATAGAAAAGAGTGCTATAAATTGATCTACTAAAGGGTTGAATAATTTAACTAATTGGAGTAAAAGACCATAAAATCATAAAAAATCATATTATTTGATGATTCATGTAAATAAATTGGTTAGTAATTTTTTATTGCATTCATAATCCAAGATGTTGCATGAAATGATTGAAGATGTTGTTTGGGATCACCTTTACCTTCATAGAGTGGAAGCTTAGGAGCTACAAATACTATTGGTAATGGGTAGGATGTTATCTTAGGTGCCAAAGATAGTGAATAAATGTATGGGAATCTATAGAATGATTAGCTCTATACATACATTGCTCTAGTTAAAATATATTAGCAAGTAGGGATATACAAATATGCTCAATGAAACATTAATTAGGTGAGGTTGGTGATGGATCATGCATAGTAATCAAAGGTGGTGTGTTTGATGCCTATGTGAAAAATATGCATATTAATGTGTTTTAAACTTTGTGATGCCTCCATAGCTATGGATGATTTGACATATGTAATAAGAATATAATTAGTTGTAGAAATTGTAACACCTAATGTAGAAACATTATCATCTTGAAAAATCACATCTTGTTATTGTGTTGGAGGGACTACAAACTTAGTTTGATGTGAAGTATTAGACATTATGAGAAAATTGACAACCCTATCCAATGTTTAGGATTTTGATGAAGTCTTTGATGAAAATTAGACATTTAAATTTCTTAGGCTATACCCCATTAAGCTAATCAGGACCAATTATATCAAAGCCTACATGATTATTTTGATTATCATGCTTAGTTTCATTATCTTGATTATCATGTTCATCATCAACATCATTTTTGACTTGTACATGACATTGAATAGTTGTATTATCAAATTGAGCAAAGACATATATATTATCCATTTTAGAAGATACCAAAGGAATTTTAATATTATCTATATGAATTCCCCTTAATCGATCAGTGTATGTTGGAGGAATAAGGGATAAAAATTTATTGGGTTGCATAAGAAGGAATCATGTAAATGTGAAAAAGTAAAGAGAGAATGGGTGTATTAGAAGATACCAAAGGAATTTTAATATTATCTATATGAATTCCCCTTAATCGATCAATGT
This sequence comes from Torreya grandis, assembly GCA_037957365.1. Lineage (NCBI taxonomy): Eukaryota > Viridiplantae > Streptophyta > Pinopsida > Cupressales > Taxaceae > Torreya > Torreya grandis. Next base: position 1,422,060 of record JARHVA010002282.1, on the reverse strand, counting down.
ATGTTGGAGGAATAAGGGATAAAAATTTATTGGGTTGCATAAGAAGGAATCATGTAAATGTGAAAAAGTAAAGAGAGAATGGGTGTAACTAGACATGGTATGTTTGATTTGTAGGCTCTTATATATAATGATCCCAGTCATAAATAGTGAATAAGGCCTAAATAAGAACTAATTATAGAGGATTTCATCATCTTATAGCCACATTATCCCATGTATAAGGCACATTGAGAGTAACTTCTCAAGGATAGATGCTTACCATTGCACTACAAAACCAAACCACTAAAAGGCTTCATGTGGATAAAAATCTAAAACCCTATGCATTTATGATATACCATGAGGTATGTGTACATTAAAGTCCATATATAGTGTTGCCTAGTGAATTGAGTATTAGAGCAGTGCCCACCAACCACAAGTCAATTAAAACTAAAGATCCTCTTGCCTAAAAAAATACTTCAATGAGTTTTACAATTTTTGGAACATCATTATAGAAAACAAGAAAAATAAATTGAAAACCCACAAAATAAAATATTTTTATGCATGGAAATCAAGAATTTAATCTAAAACCCCTTGGTCAAAGATAAATCCTAGAGTAGTGCTTAACCAAATCCTATAAAGGATGATCAAAATTATTTTTAGTGTATGGGAATAATGAATTTAGTTAAAAATATAGAAAAAATTGAAAAAAATTAATGTTCAAATAAAAATAGGTTCACCAATATGTTTTACCCTATTTTTTATTTAATATGTTTAATAGGTATAAAAATTTGAAAGATTATTTAGATTTTAATATATGACATTTAAATCATAAATTTGAATGTAAAACATAATTTAAAATTGAGATTAATTAACAAGTGGCATATGATAGAATAATAAGTACAACAAAGAGTAAGATACTTATCATTTTCTTATTTTTGGTTGAATGTAGCAGGTCTTTGATAATGGAAATTAAGATAAGACAGTTATGTGATAACACAGATCCATATACAAAGTATAAAGTTGTGTTTAGATAAGTCTATACACCCTGGATAGGTTCAGAATGTAGCCCTATCTATTAACTCCAAATTTGCCTCTTATGAAAATGGTGAAACTATAACTACTTTTCTACCTACACTTGTTTTTACTGATAGGATTGATATATTTCAATTCTGTTAGTACCACATAAAAACCTATGTTTTACTTCTCTTTACCTTGGGTAACCTAGGGGTATTTATGAAAGATAAAAACTACAAAAATAAAGGGAAAGTCTAATGGGTTGAAATGACCTCAATCACCCCCATTGATGATTGACTATTACCTATATATCCAGATATTTTGAGGAGGGAATCAAGCCACACATAGTTGTCTCACCTAGTGTGATTTTAAAATTGTATTCTTTGACCATATGTATGAATGTATAAATTTGGATTTGATACTTGATAATGTTAACTCTTGAATTATTATGGAATCTTTCAGATTTGATTTATGATTATTGCTAGTGATTGATATTGAATTTGGAAAGAATAAGACATATTTTCTTAATGTGTAGTAGTGTAATAGGTAGATGTTATATAGATGTCCTATCCTTTAATGAATAACCTTTGATTTATTTTTATAGTAAACATTTTAAATAATTTTATTTAGTCGACTTTAAAAATGTGTAGGATGACCCAAATAAATATTTTAAATTTTGGAAACTAGTCATTAAATGGAAGATGGACAAGGTTGTGTTAGGTGGATAGATCCATAGTAGTGGATCTATCTACCTAGAAAAAACACATCCTATAAAATGAGGACAACTATCCTAAAGTTAGTATTAGTCTGAAAGTGATATGATGTGGTTTGAGTATTGACTTGAAAATTTATGTGTAACAGTGATGGCAAACATAGGGGTTCCCACATATAGATAAATGGTTAGATGAATAACAAATAAGAGTTATATATTTGAGTGTAATTCAAGAGGTTTAAGATATGTTAAGAATTAATATTTTCAAGTATATGTGACTTGATATAGGTATCTACAATCATATGATATTTTAGGTCTAGAAACCTTCTAAGAGTTTGTGTGTGTAAATTGATTTAGTTTATCACACCTTGAAGGCTTTAGATATAGATTTAGAGTTATCACTTTTAATGAGACTTATGAAAAAAATTTAATGGTAATAATTTTTTAGGGTAAGGCTTAGGCATTTCTCTATTTTTATTTGGGTGTCTATAGTTCTTATAGAGTTACCTTTGGCTCCACTCTAGGCCATGCTTCATTGTGGACTAGGTGTCTATAGCCCCAATGGAGGTTTCCCAGATCACCCTTTCAAGTGAATTTTTATAATATTCTTTGAATATTTAATATTCTCATTTACTTATATTTATTTCTTTTAAATTCATAAAAAAGGGTTGGGAACCAATCTAGTCAAGGTTAAGGATGGTTAGAAGTTTAATAAAAGTGATATTATTTCCCCTATTTTTTTGTCCTTCAATGTAATTTTAAATGTGAAAAGTGTGGTTTTGAATCTCTTCAAATTTTATACTTTTATTAATTCATGTCATAATTTTAAAACAAATATTTGTGTATTTATTTAAAACATATCCCAATCGTTTATGATAATTTATTAAAATATCTAGATAGTCAATAATCATGTTAGCTACCATAATATAAACACACACAATACACAAATAAATAAATATATGAAAGCTTAAAAACAAGATAACACAAATTTCTCTAAGTAGCATATCCACCTATTTGGATTAAGAGCATGGGCATAAATCGACCAATATAATAATAACTCTCGTCCATAATGTGCTTCACCTACTTTCCCTTTATGTTTGTATATATAAGAGGAGGTTAGAGTTAGGGTTAGACTTTTGACAAGTAGTTACAAATAGAATAAGACAGACCTATTATTCTCAAAAGTCAACTAAGTATTTACTTAACTAATAATCCTTTCTAATAATGGGTTGTGTATAAGTATGCACCAATAAGTGCCTACCCACCAATTAAAAATGAACATTACAAGTGCAACTTGAAACCATAAATAGTGTGTTAGAAATCAAATACATTAACATCCCCTTTTAAGATGTACTTATATGAAGGGAAAGATGGAGGAATTATTGAACCATCCATTTTGAAGAAGCCTTATTTCACTCCCAAATTTTGCCTAAGTTAAGCAAATCGGGCCTCAATCAAGGGTTTTGTGAAGATGTCAACATCTTGATCCTCTAGTTAGAAAAAATTAAGATCAACGACCTTTTCCTATATAAATTATCGAATTTAGTACATGTGGATCTTAATGATTATTTTTGCATTGGTGTTCCATTATTTGTGATAAATGTCAATAACACTTTTATTATTGCACCAAAGTGGTGTGGGTTAGGTCTATAGAAATCTAAATTATGAAAGTAAGAGTTGAATCTAAATTGAATCATGACCAATGATGATAATTCCAATATACTTAGCTTTTGTAGTAGACAAAAAAATAGTATTCTAATTTTGGCAAGACGAAGTCATGGGGCTTACACCAAGATGATAGATGTATCCTATGGTTGACATGTAATATTATGGATCCCTTGCCCAATCATTGTCTATGTAACATACAACTATTATGTTCCCACCATAAGTGTAACCATAAATTGAAGCTTTTCCTCATGACTTATACGCAATTCCATAGTTAGTACTACCACAAATATACCTTAGAATACATTTTTTAACTTCCCAATGGATCTCATGGGTGTAGTGATAGTAACATGATACCAAGTTCACAACAAATGAAAGATCAAGATGAGTATGAGTCAAGTACAAAAGACTTTCCACTAATTTCCTATAGAGTGTACCATCAACTAAAGGAGAATAAAGTTTGGAGGAAATATTGACACTAATTTGATAATGAGTTGGTGCATACTTGAATTATTTCATGTTGAATTAGTTGAGTATGTTTTGAGCATACTCAGATTGATTGACAAGAATTCATTTCTTAGAATTTAAAATCTAAAGACTAGTGAAAAGTGCAACAAAACCAAGTCACTCATCTCAAAATAATTCATTAGATCATATCTTTCAAATCATGAATATGTTTGGTGGAACTCTCTTTGATGATTAATTCATTGACATAGAGGGCCAAAATTAGAAATTTATTATCTATTTTATTGGTATAAACTATGGGTTCAAAAGGACTCTATGTGAAGTCAAATTTGATTAAGAACATGTTAATATTTTCATAACAAGCTTGATATCATAAATTTTTATATCTTCACATAAAGCTCAAGTTTTCATAGCTTACAATCCTAGGAGGTTGAGACGTGTGTATTTATTCCTACAAGTTTCCATTTAATAATGCACTTTTGATGTCCATTTGATGTATTTACCATCTACGTGTTGCAACTAAGAATATTACTATCATGACGGAATTCATCTTGGTAGCTGAAGACAAGGTTTCATGTTAGTTAACACTTTTAACTTGTGAAAAACATTTTGATACAAGTCAGGATTTATATGTGTCAGCATACCCATTTTTTTCATACTTAGTATGGTAAACCCAATTACACCTCACTAGTTTTATTCCTTTTGGAAGTGGAACTAAGTCCCAACTATTGTTCTTCTTCAAATAAAAAAGTTATTCTACCAAAGATACATACCATTTAGGATTCTTATAATCTTGATAACAAGTCTCTAGATCTTGTGTCACTACCAATTATGTGAAATCTATACCAATACATGCATGTTTTTATCTCAACATGGTTGTGTCTATTAGATACCCCACCAATACATCAGCCTAATTGTAAAATGTGCATACCTATTTTGGTATATACTTGGTTTGTTGTGTAGATGCATTTTGAATGTGTTCTAACACTAGTGGTGGAAGTGTTGGCATTCCCCTTACCATTCATCATATTAATTATAGTAACTCTTAGAATGAGAGTCATATAAATTATTTTGTTCTTCATAAGAGACATCCTTTTTCAAATAAAGAAGTTATTATACTAAAGATATATACTATTTAGGATTCTTAGAATCTTAATAACAAGTCTCTAGATATTGTGTCACTACCAACTATGTGAAATGTGTAACAATACATACATTTTGTGATCTCAACATGCTTGTGTCTCTTGAATCCCCCACTAATGCATCGTCCTAATTGTAAAATATGTATGCCTATTTTGGTAAATACTTGGTTGGTTGTGTAGATGCATTATGAATGTGTTCTAACACTGGTGGTGGAAGTGTTGGCATTCCCCCTATAGTTCATTATATTAATTATAATAACTCTCAAAATGATAGTCATATAAATTGTTTTATTCTTCATAAGAGACAAAAAAATTTGTGTCTATCTCATAAATAAGTAATGGAGGAGGAAGAGTATGGCATGTTGGAAAACAATCTTAGGAATGATCATCAAATAACACATCCCACTAGTAAATCACTTTAGTGGTCTTTAAAACAAGACGATGACATGCATTCACATATTCATAATAGATGACAAAGATATAAGGATGACAATCATTTCCATTTATTTTTTCTTTCATATGGAATGTGCACCCATGCATTACATCTAAAAACTATAAAATCAAAAACATTTGGCTTGACACTAGACCATTTTTATTAAAGAGTAATAATTTTCATTGTGGAGTGGGGAATGTGATTCTAGATATAGGTTGCACACTTAATTATCTTTTCCTAATATTTTTTATGATTTTTTTTTGAATGTACCATATAATTGGATATTTTATTTAGTGTGTGTTTTTTTCACTTAACTACATCATTTTGTTGAGGGGTGTAGGGTACAATATTTTGAATTTAAATTCCATCTTGATCAAAAAAATAATCATCAATTTTTTGAAAAAAAAAATAATTATCTATTTAGAAATGTTGAATTTTTATATTTTATAGGTTTTTAACAAGGACCATGATAATTTTGAAGTGCTCAAAGACTTCACTTTCATTTTTCAAAAACCATATCCAAGATCTATGAGTGAAGTCATCAATGAACGTAAGCACAAATTTATGTTTCTAATATTTTTTGGAAAGGTCATATGATGACTATGAAAAAATAGTAAACTATCACTTTACCTTAAAGATTTGGATTTTAGAAATGGATACTTGTGTTGTTTTCCAAGTGAAAAACCTAAATAAACTCCATTTTTAAAATAAAATTCTAGAAAACCAATAACCATGTTATACTCATTGAGGTCCTAGAATGAGCAATACTTAAGGTGACCAAAATGTTAGTGTTAAATATTACTCAAGTCATTAGCATGTGCAATCATGACTTGTGAATTTTGAGTGAATATAAAGTTGTCAAATTTATACAATCATGCTTGATGATCAACTTTGGCATTGGTTACAATAGCGAACTAGTCTTTAATATTTCTAATGAAAATATTAGTATGTGTAAACTCAATATTTTTTCCCTCATCTAAATATGTAATTTGATATACAGATAGGAGGTTTGTATTAAATTCTGGGAAATGAATAACTTTATTAAATATACCATTCTCCATCTCAACTATTTTTCACCATTAACAATTAGAGGATTAGAGTTTCCCATAAAAAATTTAGTTGTACGACATTGGTATTTAACCTAGTTTTGGATAATGATCCTATATGGTTAGGGTTAAGAATATAGAAATGAATAATCATAAGGGTGATAAACAGATCTATAGTAGACCAATTAATTACAAAACTCAGATAAAATATATACTAAATTTATTATGCTGAGATATGTTAAAAATAAAAAGTATAACTATGCTAGATATTGTATGATAATAAAAACAAGATAGTTGGTTCTAATGTTAACACCATAGTGTTGAGACTCAGACTTGAAAATACTTGGAAAATTTTAAAAAATCATTAAAAATATTGAATTTTAAAAGGAAAAACTATTAAAATATATTCCATATCAAATCCACTTAGAAATACACTTAAAACTAGTCAAAATGTTAGAAAATGAGAAAAATAAAAGATAAGTGTTCATGTAATTTAAAATTAACTATTATAGATGCACACTTAAATCAACTCCAAGCCTCCAACAATGCATACCCATACATGATCCACAATGCACACACTTTGACTTGAAGCTCTGGATCAACCAATGCACTTAAAAACAACCAATCCCTTAAAGTTCCAACCTCTAAGGATCCAAAAATACATTCACTTATTGTTAAACTAACCTTTACACACTAGTAATTATCTTCTTTGAAGAAAAAAAAACAAATCTGGATGATTCAATCACAATGGTGTGTGAGCCTTGAAAGTGAAGAAAATGAAAAATGGAATGGGCTTGTGAAAACAAAGTTAGATTGAGTGAATGGTTGTTTGAGGATGTTATAATGCTTTGTAGGCATAGTTTGCATACCCATACTCGGAGATTACTCATCCAACCCCCTTAAAAGTTTACTTGGTGATTAATCGACAACCACTCATCATTAGTTGACAAATTAAAAAAATATTTAAATTTATTAAAAAAATAAATTTTATAGAAATTATAGTTAAAAGAATGTATCAAATGGGGCTATAAAATGTTGGGAAAGTATTTTTTATTAGATTTAAATATAAATAGAGTATAAAATTGCATAATCATGTGAATACATTAACAAACTGATACTTATAAATTTATAATGATTGTCATTGAAAATCATCATCATAAATTGTGTATGGATGAAAATTACAAATTACAAGAATATATAATTTCCTCATCCCCATTCTAGTGAAACATACAAAAGACTAAGAAATTTTAGGCCTCACATTCTATTGTACCTCCTTTGTTTGCCTAAAATGTTGCATCTGTGACTCTACCTTGATACTAGATGGAAATGACTCCTCCCCTGCCTCATGTTTGACAACATCTATAGGGATGTCATCCAATGATTTCAATCTAATCTCTCCTACTTACACTAATATATAAAGAACTCATTTAGTTGTTTATTGAATGCAAGGTGTCTATCATACCTACATCCCTTCATGTAACCTTCATACCTCTTAATATGGTAATACCTATGATGTCTCCTTGAAATCTTAAAACCCTAAAATATGGCTAAGTCTAAAATCTTGAAATCTAACCAAGTCTGAAATATGATAGGATCCTTCAAAACTTAGAATTTGTGTTATAGCTCCTAGAGGTCCAAAACCACTCTCAAACATCCTGAAAGTATATGTATAAAACATAATTTAAAGTATAAGTTGTATAAGTTTACATTTATATATGGACATCTAGTTTCTTATACTTAAATGTTTATTATGTATATATATATATATATATATATATATATATATATATATTATCACCTTAAATATTACATCATAGGACTTGTCCATGTATAAATATCACAGGAATCATCAAGTTTGTAGAAGAATTAGTGAGACCTTAGCTTGATCAACTCAGGATCAAAACTTTGAGTACTCATCGACTCTTAACACTATGGTTAACACAAAATTTATATAGAACATGTTGGAAATAGACTAGATCTAGATTTTGGATCAGTTGTCAAATTTTGTAAAAGTGCCCACTCTAGTTATGGACACTCACATTAACTTGGGATGGTTACATTACTTCTAATGTCTTACACAGATGTAGGTTTCCAATATGGAATACCTACTAAAACTATATGTGACCACCTAAAATATTATAGGTTCTATGTTACCTTCACTTTAGTGTGCTCAGCTTTGTATCATGGGTTGTCATTTCTTGTCAAATAGCAAAACCCTAGTTTTTCATCTTCATAGTGGTTTTGGTAAAAATTGGTTAGTGGTTGCACAATGTTGAGCTAACCCTAAATATCCCTATGTCAATAGGTATTTCCTACATATCCACTACTCTCAAGAGGGCCTCAGACTAATGTGGTTCTCCCCTAATGTGTTGGCTTGTGTGTGCACAAGGGTGTAATATATGGGAACCAAGTACAAGAATAACCTAGCTTATAAATTAACAAATGTGGCTCATGGAATGCTCATTTAGTACTCTAGACCTATGGATGTGATGTCCCTATGACTAATATAAAAATAGGAGAAAATAAGGAAGTTTTTCTCACTTGAGTTTTTGACTGAATGCCTTTGGTAAATTTCCTTGTGAGTTGTTTGGTTTGTGCTAGGTGAGGAAAGAAAGAGGATTAATCATGTATTTATACCAATCCCTTTGGATAATATCTCACATAAAATCACTTAGGTCAACCATATTAATACATTTTATTTTTGAACTGAATGACTTTAGGGCATTTGACACTTGTGTCGGGTTAGGATACTTGCATCAATATAGGTTTTTGACTAGAACCCACATGTCTAGGAAACAAAAAAGTAGGTATGGGTCCAAAATTTAAAAATGTGGAAGATAAGTAGTTTACAACATTCTAAGCAAGATAAAAGGTCTAGGTCATCAAAACGAGATTGATTGGACTAAAAGATAAGCAATGAACATAAAGAGATAGCATATATGAGCCTTTTTATAGTGGGAAAGGTTTATAACTGAGAGGAATAGCCAAGATCTATATTTTCCAAGTGTACATGACTGAGATTCTATATAATTCATAAATAGTGTCTACATACACCCCATTTTAATCTAGTAATGAAATTGTTTGTTTAAAGGAGAATAAATGCCTACCTAGGTGTGTGTGTATCATACCTTTCCTTTATGTGATCCCAACTTGAGTGATTTTTTGGTAACTGACATGCAACTAAGAGTATGTTAAAATATATAGTTAGTGCATATAATCTAAAATTGAAATCATTTGAAATGATTGAAATTGAAAGAGAGTAAGGTTTAGGAGACACCTATGTATCGATGCAACTAACTTGAATTTTGGTAATTTGATTTGAAAATATTAAATATGTATCATTATGAAGCATTAGAGCTGATATTAGGACAAATGTAAATATATAAAGTTTATAGATAGAAATATTTTAGGATAAAACTTGCCCCCACCTAGGAGCTAAAGGTGTACTAGTAGAAAAACAACAATAAATGACTAAAAAAACTACTAAAAATTGCATATAAATGACTAAGCTTGGTCACATGACCATTAGTAGTTTATTTTTGGTCATTTATAACATGATCAAATTTATGACTAAACCATTTTTAGTCATTTATTAGTTTTTTTGATCGATCAATTTGGTAGTATTTTTAGTCGTTAATTTAGTCATTGATTGTTGTTAATTGGTCATTTATTTAGTCATAGTAGTCATTTATTTAATCATTGTAATCATTAATTACCATCAATTGGTAGTATATTTAGTCATTTTTATTCACTAATTCCATTCATTGGTAGTATATTTAGTCATTTATATTAATTGATTTCCATCTATTGGTAGTATATTTAGTCATTTTAATAGTTATTTTTCATCAATTGGTCATATATTTAGTCATATTTATTCACTGATTTCTATCAATTGGTAGTATATTTAGTCAATTTAATTATTAATTAACATCAATTAGTAGTATATTTAGTCATTTTAATTGACTAATTTTCATTAATTGGTAGTAAATTTAGTCATTTTAATTTTTAATTGCCATCATTTGGTAGTCTATTTAATTATTTTTGTTCACTGATTTCTATCAACTAATAGTATTTTGATACATTGCTTATTAGTTGCATAATCATTATATTTACTACTAGTTTAGTAGTAAATTTTCATTTATATGATATGAATAATTTATTAAATACCATAAATTGTATAATACAAAAATAAACATATTGTTAAACTTGAATTAAAACATAAAAGCAAATAAAAATATAGAAATAAACATATTATTAAAATTGAATTAAAACATAAAATCAACTAAAAATATTACATATATGAACAAACTACAACGTGCTAGAAGTTGAAAGATTGATTCAACATCATAATAAAAAATAATAATCTACAATAAAAAATATAATGCAAGTTTTGATGAGCTGTAAGATGTTCACTATATATATATATATATATATATATATATATATATATATAATGTCCAAGTCTAAGAGTTTCTAACTCTTGCAAATACACCATGATAAAGATCCCTGAACAACACATTCAAACTACTGCATAAAGAGTGGGCCAAGTTGTCTAACAATGAATACATTATAAACATCAACTATGTCATTTTTTACAAATATTTTAGTGGACACGTACCATGTGAAGTTTCTTTCTTTCTCTTTCAAATTGACATCTCTATCTATTTTGTCTTCATAAGTAAGGGGTATTTGTGACCTTTAAAATATTTGCATTTTCATCTCCTATTCCTTTCAATTTGAGTCCATGTATAATAGATAGTGAGTGAATCCACCCAATGCCCATAATAGCACCATCAAACAGATCCAACACCCCAACTTTATCCCCTTTTTGGAGTTTATCAATACATTTTTGCAAAAATAAAAAAAATACACACTATATTGAGATATAAAATAGTCGATAACACACAAATAAACATTCGATAAACATTTATAAGAAACTAGAAAATGACGATAGGAAACTTGAAACCATACACTTGACATATCAAACAAAAATTAACTTCTTGCTATTTAATACAGAATGAATGTTAGATACAGGTGTCAATATATTAGCAATCATGTTTTATAAAGATGTGGAAGATACAAGGACAACAAGTGCCATTTCTCCAGTTGCTATGGGCTATTCTATAGTTGTTGTAGGGACCTTCCTCACCATTGGGCACATATTTTTAATGGATATGGGCTCAACTTATAGTTGCTATAGGTACATCCTAACCCTTATATACACCTCTCTATTAGCTACATGTTAATTTCTCACAAATGATGAACTATGGCTTTGGCTATGAGATATTGAGAAATTCATGGAAGACACCTGAAAAACTAGAGGAGGAGTGAAAGAAGATTAGAGTATAAACTTCAAATATTGCTAAGGAATGACCATACCCCTAAATAACAAAGTAAGTGATACAATTAAAACATACACTTCCAATCTCCATTTGGAGTGTTGTAGACTAGAATTTATGACTATAGGGATACAAAAGAACCATTCTTGGCTTTTGGTCATTTCATGAAAAATAATTTCACTCTACCAATAAGAGAGATTTGGGATATTTTGTGGAGTATAGGTCCCAAGTTTGATAAACCAACTGATTGACAAATTAAAAGTTCACTAAATAAAGAATCTATCAACAAACATCCTCATTTACTGGAAGTAAGACAAAAGAGAAACAAGCCATCAATAGGCTCATACAGAGGAGATCAAGAGTAACAAATGCCATCACCCACCCTCCTCCATAATTATTAAAGATCTAATTTGGATAAAAAACAAAGATCTAGAGCAACCACCTTGTGGAAGGATGGCAATAGTCTCTCATACCACTACAAAATTGCTGCTCCAGTGCTTTATAGGTCATCATGATTGTATGTAAGTTACTAAGGGCATAATTAAAAGACAAGACACTTTGACCACATAATTACCCAAGGGTAACAATACAATAAAATCATGACTACTAGGGTAATAATTGCATGAATAAATAACAAGCTAAGCTTCCATTCCAACAAACACTCACACGTAGATTTCCTATGCCACAACCTTATGAATAAATGGTTATAAAGGTATGGTGTATCTTTTAGTCATAAAAAAACACTTTATTTTTTTATATAGCATGATATATTAAAAAGCATATTTAATCATTAAAACATCATTCATCGAGTCTTTTCATGATCTATGCCAACTCACCACTCAAAACCCTCATTATGACCCTATCTTATCTTTTCACATCCTACACATACCACGTCACTTGGGGACAAGTGACACTTCACGTAGGGGGAAGAATATTGTAGGAAATCAATCACATGATAATATATATGTGTATATTGAAATCCCATGATTATGACATAACTATACCCATATTCAATTGGGGAAAATAATATATTTTATTATTTTCTACTTTGAGATCAAAGCTCATTCACACAAATACCTACGCAAGACATTTCTACAGCTTGCAACCAAAACTACCATTATTGAAGAAACTTGCTTCCTTATAGGCAATAATTTAAACATAAAATTAGGTGTTTTGAAGAGATATCTATTTGAAAATTTTGATAGGAAGATAAACTAACCAGAATGAGAGATTCAGTAGTGAAAAGGGAACCCTTAGACCATAGGTAGTTGCAAGGAGACCCAGACAGCTGGGCCATCTTTAGCAAGGGTGGATGGGCTACCTATTTTTAGAAACTATAGAATTTTTTATAACCTCTCACTAGAGAATTTGTAGGGTATTTTGAAAGAGAACAGATGATAGTATTGTTGACCAATTTTGCCCATAGGCAAAATCTTAGTCACCTTCTTCACTTGCTTTGTAAGGCCAATTGATTTCGGGTTACAAGGTCCATCTTCAGGGTTCGATAGTTTCATTTCAAGCATTGGCTCAACCTAATTCATCAGTTGGCAAGTTCAGTGAGTTCAATTTCAAAGGGCATGATTCCCCAACACTTGGTTCATCCATCACCAAAAGTTTAATGCTTCAGTTCAACAAAAAGTTTGAACCAAATGGTTCAAAGGCAAGGGTTCAATGGAAAGTTCAGCATTTTGGTTCAAATGTATGCCTTTGAACTGAAGGGAAGTCTTCAGTCAAAAGCCCCTTTCAGAAGGCAGGCACATCAAACAAAGGACTCAAGCAATTTTTAGTTCAAGGCTTGTTTTTTTAAAAAGTTCAAATGTTAAAGCCCTAAATTCCTTCAGACTTTTTGCTCGAAGGAATTCCTTCAGACAAAAATTCTGAAGGAATTTGGGCGTGCTCGAAGAAAAGACATAAGGAAGGCATTTACAAATGCCAAGGGGGCAGGCGGTATGGCTTAATACAAAGGTAGAATGTGGAATAAATTCTGCAGACTTTTTGTCCATGAGAAAACATCCATAGACAAAAGTCCGAGAATCATGCAAAGTCTGTGGGACTTTTAAATCCTGATGCAAAACATTAAGGCTCGAGACAGTCCACAAAGCAAATGCAGGCTCGTTAGTAGTCCCCGTCAACAGTCTATGCAGATAATAAGGGACTTTTAGCCAAAGAACCAAAGGGGGGTTTCGAGGGGTGAAGGGTGCTGAGGAATTAACAAAGGAAAGAGTACCCATAGGTGCTAAGAATTAGCAAGTGGCCAAAGGCCAGCAAGGCAAAGCATGAGGACGTCCAAGGAGGACGTCAAATTTGATATGAAGCAGCTATTGGTTTTAAAGTAAGCAACCTACCAAGAAAGTTTGCCCCAGGGGCCAAGTAAGTAGATAAGACAAAATGGGAAAAGACAAAATAGCAAACATGGTTCCAGCAGGCCTCTTCTAGAAGGATGATGCACCAACAGTGTTTTTTCTCCTTCCCAATGAAGACGTGATAGGCCACTTGCAAGCAAAGCGCCAAAGGAGTCTCCTCTTTGTTTTTTCCTTATAAGTTTGTGAATTGGTCATTTTGTAATAATCTTCCACATTTGTAAAGGGCACAACTCTGCAAAATTTCACCTAGATCAATACAAATGCAGTTTTTTACCTCCATTTGGATAGACATTTCAGTGTATCCGTTGAATGTTTGCTTATGTCCAGTCATTGTCTTTTGATGCTCTGATAAGTTCAACACCAATAGTCCTGCTGTCTATAAGTGCCATTGTTGCAACTAACAGGAGAAGAGTAGTATTTGGGAGTGAAGGAGCAAAAGAAATTACTTCATAAGTGTGTGTTTCACAGCACCTTGGGTGATCTCTGTTCTAGATTTTCCATTGAAGCCTCCCTGCCAGTTTTAGCAGCTTGGTCCTTTTGCAAAGTGCATAGAGTATATATATATTTGTATGATTTTGAGAGTGGATGTGTGAAGGTCAACATTTTATTTTGGTGCATCACCTCTTTTAGAGTAGGTAGTTTGTTTTCTGCAATCTCTCTCTCCCTTTTCATCCCCCCTTTATTATAGCTATATATACCTGTTAGCTTTTGATGGAAACAACACGATGCATCAAAGGGAGCTAGCCCTTATCTAGAGACTCTCCTCTCCTACTTCACCATCCCACAAGTGAGAGAGGAGTTTCCATGTTGTGGAGAGAAGGTAGGAGTTCAACCTCCTTGCCCCAGGTGTAATTTCTCGCATCAACAATTTTGGCACGCCCGATGGGACATCAAGTTTGATAACGTATAGAGTTTCAGGATTGATGCTGGTCCTATTACAGCAAATCAATTTCTTCAGCATCTGGTGACTCTAAGTTATATCCATTGGTTAAGCAGCCTAGTACCATCAGGACACATTTTTCTGGTATGTGTAAATTCCATCATTTTAAGCTATGGACTCTATTTTTTTTGGCCAGCATGGCTATAATACTTACCAACCTTATGATGATCCTTATCACACCCAATATGGCCAGTCTCAACCCTGCTACAAGCTATATCACCCTTGTGCTCAGTCTTCTTAGTATGTTGCTTCTCCCACTCAACCCAATCTTTTTGCCAATCAACCAGTTTTTGCCTTCAAGCGAGCACTGCTGGGATACAACAAATATGTAATTGATCTTAACACCAAAAAGGGGTATGGCCAAGAAATTCCTAGTCATATCATCCATCAAGTGAAGAATGCACTGGATCAGGTTAAGAAAGAATGGGCTCCTATTGAAAGAGCGAATTGGCACAGGCTTTCAAATGAGATGCTAGATGTGAGCAGTTTAATTGCATATATGGAGGAGAAGCTGAGTGTGCATGAGAGGTAGCCTTACCAAGTCTATCAACCTACATACTCACTATCCAAAGCCTCATATCAATCATATACAGCCCCTGCTCTTGAGCCAAGTTGAGCCTATCAAATTTTGATCCCCAATCATGTTGAGGAGAATTATGAAATAGTGGATCTTATGTTTAAGGCTAATCTTGATAGACAGATCAAATTGGAAAACCTTCAGATGCAGTAGTCCTTTTTGGTAGCAAGGGAAGTGGAATCTAAACCTTTTCTATCCTCTCACATTGAGGCCCCATCAACCCCAAAGGAAATGCCCAGCCCAAATTGCTTAAGCTGGAACAAAGTGGTCGAGTCATGGAACAACAAAGAGGAGAAAGACGTCGTCCAAAATGAAGAAATGCAAAATGAGGATGACCTGGCCAAGTGGATTGAGGAACTAGAGAAGAAGATGAGACTGCTGGGTGAAAAAGAGGTGGAGTTTTTAGATGCTGAAGACCAGCCAATGCCAAAAGGTATCCCTTTCACCAATCCATAAGCTAATTTCAATATTGATGAAGTGCTGGTGAAGTGGAGGGATGAAAATCAAGAAGTTTTGGCTTGGGGTCTACCCTCTCCTATTTTAGAAAAATCTCTCCCTTGTGTGCCAAATCCTTTCTACCAGATGGCGCTTGCTCATTCTGGCTCATCTAATGCATCAATCAGTCCTACCCTCAATCCCATGCACCTAGCTTTCCAGCATGCCTCTCTTCAAACATCTTTCCCTATGCATGAGCAAGCCCTCCCAATTATTTCCCAACCTCCTCAAGTCTTTAAACATGATCTCCAAATTCCAAGCTAGAAGGAGGAGCATCATAAACCAGCCCAGGACCTTCAAAATGATAAAGTTGTTGCCTGCTCACAAAAGCAAGAGTCCAATCCTAGGACCATGAGCTAGAAGCAAACAGCTAAATCTTGGACCAGCAAGGAGGAGGAGGAGGAAGGTTTTAGTCTAACTCTTGAAGAAGAGGCTACTCCTACCCCTGATAATGACTATGACTTCTAAGAAAGGCTTTTCCAGGAAGATTTGAATAGGTGAATTGCAGAATTGGAGTCTAGATCAGGTTTCCTCAGTGAGCATGTGATGGACATTTCACACCAAATTATAGATTCTGTGTCTGAATGCATTCCATCCATACACCTCCAAGAAGGCTATCAGGGCTTGCCTGATATGGATTATGCTCAGTTTATGACTGATGCAGGGGACTTCATGATTGCAACTGAGGATGAGATCAAACAAAGTGATGTGGAGGAGCATGGACAATCTCTTGTTCATGTTTTGAATGTTTCTTTTGAAGGCATTAAGGCAAGTTGTGCTACTCTCCAGGTAGGTTGTGAGCTGGTTAAAAATGAAGAAGGAAGCATTGGGTTTTAAACAAGCATGCAAGGAGGTGGAAATTCTTTAGATATATCCCTTCAAGAGGTTGGTGAATCTAAGGACACTTTCTCTGAAATCATCAAGAAGGATGGTCGTACAATGGAACCCAAGCATGAGGCAAAGGAGAATGAGCCAGTTGAGGATGCATATCAAGAGGCTTCTAGTGATGAGCCAACAACAATTGACTTCTTGATGGGATGCACCAACCTAAAGGACCAACATTTAGCAGGCTCTGAGAACAAACAAAGTACATATACGTTGGAAGCATGTTTGAATCTCCACTCGGGGACAAGCCAACTTAGGTGATAGGTAAAAAGAGCAAGTCACCAATTCTCTTTTCCATTCAGCTACTTGCCTGGTGCCATAAGTCTTCTTACCAGGGAGGGGACTTAAGAAGTTTTCCTTTTGATCCAGGAGGGAATAAAAAATTCCTAATTAGTTGTACATAATAGTTTGTTTTAGCTTTCCCTAAGTGCAATTTACACAAGTAGTGTTTTTAATCTTGCATGTGTTTTCCCTTTACGTGTGGGGGTAAAAGCTTCAGGTGTGATTCTGGGATCTCAAGGGCTATTGTGAACTCTCTTCAAAGTTACCATCTGACTCCGCACCCAATGGATATTCAAAGGCAACTGGGTCCTAAGCATAGTAGGTATGCTTCCCCTATGAGTCGCCAATTTGTTGACCAATTTTACCCATAGGCAAAATCTTAGTCACCTTCTTCACTTGCTTTGTAAGGCCGGTTGATATTGGGTTGTAAGGTCCATCTTCAGGGTTCGACAGTTTCATTTCAAGCATTGGCTCGACCTAATTCATCAGTTGGCAAGTTCAGTGAGTTCAATTTCAAAGGGCATGGTTTCCCAACACTTGGTTCATCCATCACCAAAAGTTCAATGCTTTAGTTCAACAAAAAGTTTGAACCAAATGGTTCAAAGGCAAGGGTTCAATGGAAAGTTCAGCATTTTGGTTCAAAGGTATGCCTTTGAACTGAAGGGCAGTCTTTAGTCAAAAGCCCCTTTCAGAGGGCAGGTGCATCAAACAAAGGACTCGAGCAATTTTCAGTTCAAGGCTTGTTTTTTTTTAAATTTCAAATGTTAAAGCCCCAAATTCCTTCAGACTTTTTGCTTAAAGAATTCCTTCAGACAAAAAGTCTGAAGGAATTCAAGCGCGCTCGAAGCAAAGACATAAGGAAGGCGTTTACAAATGCCAAGGGGGCGGGCGACATGGCTTAATACAAAGGTAAAACACGGAATAAATTCCGTAGACTTTTTGTCCATGGGAAAACATCCACAGACAAAATTCCATGGAGCATGCAAAGTTTGTGGGACTTTTAAATCCTGATGTAAAACATTAAGGCTCAGGATAGTCCACGAAGCAAATGCAGGCTCGTCAGCAGTCCCCTTCAGCAGTCTACACGGATAATAAGGGACTTCCAGCCAAAGAACCAAAGGGGGGTTTTGAGGGGTGAAGGGTGCTGAGGAATTAACAAAGAAAAGAGTACCTTTAGGTGCTAAGAATTAGCAAGTGGCCAAAGGCTAGCAAGGCAAAGCATGAGGACGTCTAAGGAGGACGTCAAATTTGATATGAAGTGGCCGTTGGTTTTAAAGCAAGCAAAGGGAGCGCTAATTAGAAAAGAGCCAAAGTGAAGTGACCTACCAAGAAAGTTTGCCCCAAGGGACAAGTAAGTAGATAAGACAAAATGGGAAAAGACAAAATAGCAAGCATGGTTCTAGCAGGCCTCTTCTAAAAGGATGACGCACCAACAGTGTTTTTTCTCCTTCCCAATGAAGATGCGATAGGCCACTTGCAAGCAAAGTGCCAAAGGAGTCTCCTCTCTATTTTTTCCTTATAAGTTTGTGAATTGGTCATTTTGTAATAATTTTCCACATTTGTAAAGGGCACAGCTCTACAAAATTTCACCTGGATCAATACAAATGCATTTTTTTACCTCCATTTGGATAGACATTTCAGTGTATGCGTTGAATGTTTGCTTGTGTCCAGTCATTGTCTTTTGATACTCTCATAGGTTCAACACTAGTAGACCTGCTATCTATAAGTGCCATTGTTGCAGCTGATAGGAGAAGAGTAGTATTTGGGAGTGAAGGAGTAGAAGAAATTACTTCATAAGTGTGTGTTTCACAGCACCTTGGGTGATCTCTGTTCTGGATTTTCCATTGAAGCCTCCCTACCAGTTTTAGCAGCTTGGTCCTTCTACCAAGTGCATAGAGTATATATGTATTTATCTGATTCTGAGAGTGGATGTGTGAAGGTCAACATTTTATCTTGGTGCATCGCCTCTTTTAGAGTAGGTAGTTTGTTTTTTGCAATCTCTCTCTCCCTTTTCATCCCCCCCTTTATTATAGCTATATATACCTGTTAGCTTTTGCTGGAAACAACACGATGCATCAAAGGGAGCTAGCCCTTATCTAGAGACTTTCCTCTCCTGCTTCGCCATCCCACAGGTGAGAGAGGAGTTTCCATGTTGTAGAGAGAAGGCAGGAGTTTGACCTTCTTGCCCCGAGTGCAATTTCTTGCGTCAACAAGTATTTGGTAGAACATTTCTAGTTATAGAAAAAATGGTAAGCTATATTATTGAGTTACCAAGAACTGGGGAAAACTAAGAAGAGAAACCTAATGGCCAATTAGCTAGACAACAGTTTTGTCAAGACAATGAAAGGCTAGTGATTAAGAAAGGAGGTGTGGAGAGACTGAGTCTACCCCTAGCCTAGAGACAAGTGGCCTTGTATATCATAAACTATCTGACATGTGAAGGTAGGTACTCCTTGATCTATACTCTTTAATTCAAATTTTTGAATCATTTAAGGCATGGTAGGACTATTAATGTCCTGAACCACTTGTGGAATATCCTAAAAAAATGTCTAAAGAATACCAAAGAGGGGTAGAGAAAGCCTTGTCTCATCATTGTTTGATTTGGTTGTTGGTTAAACAAGGAATAAAAGATAGTAAACCTAACCGTAATTGGGAATAGTTTCTAACCTTAAGGACTGGTGAATCTCAACAAGAGGAGGGAAATAATGAGGGGGAATCTCCCAAGGATAGGTCCAAAAAATATTACAAGAGGATATTATAGGAACTAGTGCAACTAGTCAACCTATAGCTGCTATAGTCTCACCTATAGTTGATACAAGTAAGAGAAGATGAAGAAAATTAGTGCTACTTCTTGAGGATACAAAGGAATAAAGTCCACCAAAATAAACTAGGTAGGATATTTCTTCTACTTTTCCAACTATTTTAGCACAAGAACTAAATTCTTCTACCATGGCTCCTTCAAAAGGAGAAGAAACTCTTCCATCACCAGTTGCACAAGAAGAAGGGGATGCCGCAAAACTTGATCCTCAGCAAATTTTTTTTCCATCACCAACTACATAGGAGAAGTAGGTTTCAATAGCTTCCCCTCTTTAAAAAAAAGACAGAAAGGAAGAAGCCCTCTGCATCAAAGAGAAGGAGACCTCCCCTTAAGAGGTCTCATAGAATTAAAAGACAAAGGTCAACCATAATATACTCACCTATAAAAATTAGTGAGGATGAAATGAATGAGGAGCACATAATTCGTAAGACCTCTATTGGGTTTAAGATAGTAGAATGGTCTACTAAAGAAGAGTCTAAAAAGGAAGAGTAAATGTAGTCACCTAAGAAACCCAGATTGGGAGAAGAAGACATGGAACTACTCAAACAAATAGGGTATAACGAAGAAGAAATAATAATGTCATATCAGCCTATAAAAGAGGAAGAATTGCTTGAAGAAAGGACCATGGAAGAAGCAGAAGAGCAAGACACAGTTCTTCATGACCAAGAGTTCCAAACTTTAGAAAAATCCATGGAAGAGATATATAGGTTGAGGAACAAAATAACAGAGTTAAAAGGAAAAAGAGGCCTGGAAACACTTTTGGGGGTAGCATAATTTCTAAATCCATCTATGGAAGAAGAGTCAAGCAAGGAAAGGACACTGGAGGAACCTAAAACTCCCTTAGAAGTGCCTATAATAACTTCATCCACCTTACCTATAGATGAAATTAGTGTACTCCTAGAATAAATTACAATAGATAATGTTCTAGCTTTGGTACCATTCCACAATAGGTTTTTTTTGCAGAGACCACTACAAAATTACCTGAAATAGAAGAAGTAATTGATGTAGACCTCTTAGTTGCTAGGCTAGTAGAAACTAATGACCTTTTGAGATTTCTTGAGGAAATATTTAGTGATGATGAAAATTATCATAAGTAGTTGATACAAAGGTTTACAGTATATGTTGAAGCAAGGGAGGAACAAGAAGCTTTAAAAGAAAGCCTAAAAAAGGTTGAGACTAGGATCACTTATTTGAAAGAGAAGATCATTAACATGCATGAGACCATTGAGATGTTAATGGAATGCAGATCACACTCTAGGGTATATGTTATAAACTTAGAATAAATGTGGCTTAGATTCAAATATGATAGGATATATAGTGGTCAGTCATACATGGTATGTGATTCTAAGTCTTTCTTTAAGGTCTATATGCATTCTAACATTAATATTTAGACACAATTGAGTGAGTTTTACATGCATCAGTATGTTGTGCCACATGACACAAAGTGGAATCCCAATATATACCTAGGGGATGTCCAATTGAATGCCTTTACCTCATACATCCTCAATGAAACAAAAAGAAAGAAACATGTTGAGGACTATCAAGAGAAAGAAAAAGAGGCTACTTTAATTATTAAGGGTGAATCTAATGATTCAAAAGATATAATAGAGGAACGGATTGATTTTATGAATGCAGATACTCCACGAGCATGGGTCGCGAAAAAATAAGTAAAGGTCTAGAACCACTACTTGAACCTCATGGAAGGAGATGGAAAACAAATTTTTGTCTCCTATTTACACAGATGGGCAAAGATTTCAGATACCCTGAAATGAAAAGAACCTTATTCCCCTTAGAACCTTAGAGAGGTAATACAAAGAGTATATATGTACATTAAACTTGTCAAAAAAAACAAGGATAAGTTGGTTGGGGTTGATGTTTCATCCACTCATGTTTTGGTTCCCAATTCTTGATTGGGAAGGGAGTGTGTCAACTAACAGAGAGGCAAAAAAGAAAAGGTGGAAAATCATAGATGATGCTAAAGGTTTTTATATCTTTAAAGGGATGGGTTGTACTGATCCCTTAGATTTCAAGAAATATTATGGATTCAAAATACAAAGAAGGCTTGATCGAGGACAAGTAAGAGGTTAAGTAGGGGTGTGATGAGGCCACTAATTGTTCTATTTATAGCCTCATCCATACCCATTTGTATATATTTTTCCTATATGAATCCCTAAAACTATCCATGACTCATGTAAATAAATGAATGAATGATTATATGTGTGCATTAATATATATATATATATATATATATATATATATATATATATATATATATATATATATATGTTGTGTTATGGATTAGTGATAATTTTTATTTGGTTAGATTATACTTATGTAACCTTATTTAATATATGTTTGAAGGGTAGAATAAGATTGCATGAATCTTACTTGATCATGACACTTGTAGAGAAGCCCACAACAAAAAGGGCTTCCAACCCATAGCAACTTCCAACCTACAGGTTTCCACCTACAATTTGTCCATAACAATTATAGGTTTTCACCTACAAGTTGCCCATAACAACTACCCAGCTACAAGCTTTCCACCTATAGCTTGTCTATAGCAACTACAAGTTTTCACCTCCAGGTTGCCCATAGAAACTATAGACTTTCACCTATAGGATCCCGTAGCCACTACACAGAACCAACTATTACTATGATAATAAGTAATTAGTTTTTAAGGACACATCTAACTATCTTAGAAACAAAGTAAATGATGGAAGAGGATCCTCCATATCAACCATACAGATCCCTCACATGCATAGAAACTTGGATGTGATACCAAAAAATGAAGAAGATAAGGACAATGAAAAGGAGAAAAAGAAGCAAAATAGAAAAATAGAATATATTATCCTTTACCCACTCAAGGCTAAAAACAAGTAACTTTAAGTTACTAACCACCTGAAGGTTGACTGGGTTAATTGTAAAGTATTTGTACATTTCCTATTTTAGTGTCTACTTGTAGAATTGAGAAAATTAAGTTTGAATACACTTGCTATAGAGGGTTCTTGTGAACTTACCCAGTAAAATAATAGATGTAGAGTTTTCCTCCTTGAAATCTATTGCCTATGGTACGCTGAATTGTGTGAATAATTGCAAAAATGGCATAGAATCCCAAGTATATTTGTTGTTGAGCTTGATCATCTCACTATTAATGTCAATTAATACAAAATATTTCATAATCTATCCATATTTTGAGTTTGAATACATGCCTTTGATCTTAGGAAATCGAATGGTTCATGTTTAAAGGTGTAATCATTGTCACTGATGATTTAAATGTTTTGATAGCTTATAATGTATTACCACTCTATCATATCAAGACCACTATGGGGTATTAGTATGGTAGAGTTAGCATTTTACTCTCCCCACTATACCACACACCTTCACTTTACTCATTACAGGAGAACAAGTCAGATAGTCTCATACTGCCACCTCGTGCACACCCTTTTGAACTCCTATGGGATGGTGGGTTAATTCTAGCAGTTGATTAATTATTCACCGCCATGTTGTAGTGTCACTATTTACCCCTTGCAGGGTTGTGGTATTGTATTTTTTATGTATTTTAGGTGGAAATATATAGGTATATTATGAATATAGTATTTTATATATCATTTTTTTGAAAAGATTGAATAATTTTTTAGTCTCTTAGTTTTAGTTTTTAGTGTTAGTTAGACCTAAGAGATCATTTATTTGTTTATAATGAGGAGGCTTAGTTAGGTAGAGAGACTTTAAGAATAGGAATTAGGGCTTTATTAATTGGGCTCAAGGCTAGTTATGATAATGAAACTAGGTAAATTTTAGAGGTTTTAACATAGGGGTTGTCATTTTCAAAATTTTGCCTAAGTATGGAACCCTTTTACCTTGAGGATTTTGGTCTTATAATTCATAATTAACCTCTTGTTCTAGTTCCAATATTTTAAAGTTCTCACACTACCAGTTGATGAGGAGATTTAAGTCAGGGGTTAATTGACTAGTACCTTTGTCATTGATGTCAAAGGGGGAGAATTGAAGCAGTAAAACATAGCATGATCTAGAATAGCATGACAGTACTAAAGTTAGGGGGAGCATAACAGTAAGGGGGAGAATGATAGTTAATTCTACTTGTCTTTTCACAAAAATTGTTTAATTGTATAAGTTAAATATTTTGTTCACCTAATGTTAAGATATCTATATGTATTATTGTTCATTATTGTTTCCTTCACACATTATTGTTTCCTTCACACAAGCATATTTAATACATGTGGAGGCTAGAAGATGTATTAAAAACTAAAGCTATCCAAATATAAAAGAAATAACTACAATTTATTACCAAGATTTTAAATATTTTTTTACTTTCACAAGTATCTTATTACATTATTTGATACCTTTAGACCTTGCTTACTTCTTTTCATATCTAACAATTCTAGAGAAGTTAGAAAATTCTAGCATATAGAAAACATATAAGACATACAAGAAATTATATTCTAACTAAAAAAAATTAATTTCAATCAAAGTAAGAAAACTAAGAAGAATGATTGAACCTAGCTTGAAATTCACTTCAAATTAGTAGTGAACATCTAAGGTTTTGTATATAATATACTAACAGAATAATGATGATTACATTCAAAAATGTATCAGTAAAATAATAGTGAATAAGCACACCTATACTCATATCTTTATTACATTCAATAATAAATTACACCATACATATAACTAAGTTTAGGTGACAAGATAACAAGTTAAAGTGACAAGCTAGTTAAGGTGACAAAACATCATCATAATCATCTACATTGCCAGCAAGATCAAAATCCTAATCACTCATGTTTGTATCTACTTGATTTTCTTCCTCATCCTCATTTATGACATGGAATACATTATCTCTCCCAATCTCTTCATTGGTAATCAAAATCTCTTCTTTAAACACTCCATCATCTTCATCCACTTTTTTGAATGTTTCTTATAAATTAACATGTTGCCCATCAGGAATTATATCGACAACTTCCATGAATTTTTGTTTTGAACAAGACTCTCTTTGAATGGAATATGACCATCTTGGGTTTCTTACATCATCAATTATAAATTATTGGTTAATTTTAAGAGGGGAAACATACAGCTCATCTGTCTCTGATAAAAATTATCATGTATTTGTGTGTACAAATCCATACTCATCAAATTATACTATGAATGGTTAGATCCACTTACATTTTAATAATATATGACTATTTTCACCAATATCCACTTGAATAATTTCTTGGATGAATCCAACATAATTTTTTTTCTCGATTTCGTGAAGAAATTCAGCACTAACAACACAATCACAATTTGTCTTTCCTCCATCTTTTCTTCCACTCTTAAATGACTACCATAGGCCCACATTCCACTAAAACACATGGCCCATAAATGTGGAGATTGTGAAAGATCACTTTTCTCTATTCTTATATCTGGACCTTCTTCTTTTGTATCACTGAATGCATTAGCAATCCATTATTCAAAGTTTGAAAAAGAATCACCTCCAATAAAATCATGATGTCTACACTTTTAAGGTCAATGTTGCATCTGAGTTTGATTCTCTTCTTCATATTTTATACATAGAATATTAATGTACAAATAGAAATATTAATAATATAAATGCATAAATGCAATTGAGTAAATAAATTATTGTGTAAATGTTTTTTTTACCTGTAACACATTAAATAAAGACGTGTTTTTAATAATATATGCATGTATCAAACTTATTTCTTGATGTGATAGCTTGAAGTGACATCCATTGCCTTCTAATAATTCACCTGCAACTCTCTCATCTTTGTTATCATCCCATACACGTCGATTGATATTTTTAAAATACTTCATATATTATGTACAAAATCCCATGGCCTCTTGATATGAATATCCCTCAGACATGTTGCCTTTTATTTCTGCCCTAATACAAACATTTTTTTTCAAAACCTTCATATATCATTCTATAGGATACATCCATCTTGTTCTTACTGGGCCACAATGCTCTAGTTCATATTCTAGATGTATCAAAAGATGCATAGAAATGTTAAAGATTGTTGGTGTAAATTCTCATTCCAATAGAAAAAGGAGTTCAACAACCTCCTCTCTCAAACTATCATAGTTCAAAGGATCTAATACATGTAAACTCATTCTCTTTAATATTAGGCCCAACCTTATAATTTCCAATCTTGGCCCCTTTATCAAACTTGATATATTTACCATAATAGGTAAAATATTCTTGATTATGACATGATAGTCATGGATCTTGAGGCCTCTTAAGCTATTAATGAAAATTTGGCTTCTAATACTACTACTTACATATCCAGTGGGAAAGTGAGTTTGAGACATCAAGTGTAAGAATTGTACACATTGTTCCTTTGTCCAGACATAAGGAGCACTAGGTTTTCTATATTTTTCATCATCATATTTTTCAACCCAAATATTTTAATGAATTTTTAGTTGTCAAAATTCTTCATGTGATGAAATATTATCAAAATCACCAAAAAGAGTTTCTATAATATCATAGGCTATATTTTTATCAATATGCATAAAGTCAATAGTATGCCTAATGGATATATCCTTTAAGTATGGCAAATTATAGAATATGCACAACCATTTTACATCACTTTCATTACATGGATCATATCTACTATCAACAATCCCATCATTTTCAATTATAAATGACATTCTTTTTTATCCATTCTCAATAATATAATCACTCATTACTAGCAATGGTGCTTCATGATTCTCTTCTTGACCATTGGAATGTGTATTTTCTTAATGATATGGATGATACATTTTAAGGTAAGCATGATGTCCACAATAAATACACTTACATAAACTTCTTGAGTGCCTCACAAAATAATTAAAGTTGTAAGTAGGACATCCATGGTATCCATGAATAGTGAGACCAGACAATGTGCCATATGCAGGAAGATCATGAATCATAAACAATAAGGAAGCTCTTAAAGTGAATTTGATTGAATGACCATCCCTTAAAGATTGAATTTCTTAAATTCCTTTCCACAATTCCATTAGCTCATCATATAATGGCTCTAGATAAGCATCAATTGTATCTAAAGTCCCACTTTTCTTTTCTGGTATAATTAATGATAACATTAAGAAAATTGGTTTAGTTGATAACCATGGAGGCAAGTTATAATTTATTAAAAACATTGGCCAAGTTGAGCATTTAGTAATTTGATCTGAGAATGGGTTCACCTCATCTACATCCAATCCCAACCTTATATTATGAGGATCTTAGGAAAAATCAAGCCATCTGTTATCAAATTCTATCCACATCTTAGAATCAGGGACATGTCATTATTTTCCATCGATTCTCTTATTTTGGGTATGCCATTGCATAAGTTTAGCAATGTCTCTGCACCTATACATTCAGATTAATCATGGGATTATAAAAAATTAGTGAAGAACCTTTCTAGGAACCATAATTGATTTCAACCCTTGTCTATACCTAGCTTCATGGCATTTTGGACATTCACTCTCACTTGTAATATTATTGAAAAATAATACACAACCATTCACACAGGTGTGGATGTTTTCATAGCCTAAGCCTAACTTAGTGATTTGAATTTTACATTTACTTCATTTTATTGGCAATGTGGAGTCAGGTGGTAACAACAAACTTAATAATGCCAATAACTGATCTACACTCTCATTTTTCCAACCAAGCACCACTTTCAAGTTAAGAATTTGAAGGATTGTTATCAAACAACTTAACTTGTAATTAGCATACACAAGATTTAAAGCATCCTCGATCGACTTAGCCCAATCATCATTTAGACCCTCATTCAATATTCTATCAACTTCAAACCCTTCATCTAACATTGTTGCCTTGTCATCTATGTTTGGTTTTACTTCATCTACGTTTATTTCCTCTTCATCTCTCACACTCTACAATTATATCATATCTTCATAATAATTGTAATCCTAAGGGCTTATACCACTATGCCCATATCTTATCATATGTCGATAAATCACATTTCTTTTTTTTACCTTTTCACCAAGACCGTCATTACATGGAGATGGATATTTGTCCATGTCCCTCTCATCAGCTACTCTCTCGTCATATGCATGGTATTGATCCATAGTCAACCTTTGACATTAATCCATCTATAATGTTCTGCATTCTAATATTAATTTAGTTTTCTATTTCAATAAAAAAATAGAAATCTAAAAAACTCAACTTACTCAAGATCTAATACATGTAAACTCATTCTCTTCAACAATCTTTAGTGCTTACCTAGAATTCATAACACTTCACAGAATTAGGATACAAAGCACTCTATAGAATTAGAATTAAATAACTCTACAGGATACAGAGTACTCTATAGTAACTCAAATTCAAGAAATACATTTGGGCATCACTCTATAGAATTAGATGTTCTTTTTATGACTGGAAATAAATAAATGTTATTTTTATCCATGTTTTATTAAGGGCCTTCCTTGTCTAGATGATAATTAAATAAATACTTTGGAAATGGAACATAGAATTTATGCTTGTTTTATTGATGAACCACAAGAATTTAAACATATGACAATCTTGTTAATGTTAATCAATACAAAAACACTAACAAATAGGCTAATGAATTCTTTGTTGTAACTTTTGAGCATTACTTACTAGCATAAATTATTAGCATGTTGAGATAAGATGACTTGTTCTAAAAATTGATATAATCCCATGTGTGGAAATATAGTATCAATTAAAATAGATTGGTGACCACATTTATTTGATGAACTATCATAACTTTCAACTATGCCATATGAGACCTTCTTCTAGGATTCCATGCAATTAATAGATTAGACTTACACACAATGTTACCCAAGCATTGAGGTTTAGGCTAGGGACATGAGCCCATGATTTAATGGCAAAGTGATAGAGAGAATTTAAATTTGGATGCATGTTACAAGTTCAATTCC
The DNA here is from genome assembly GCA_037957365.1 of Torreya grandis. Classification (NCBI taxonomy): domain Eukaryota; kingdom Viridiplantae; phylum Streptophyta; class Pinopsida; order Cupressales; family Taxaceae; genus Torreya; species Torreya grandis. The sequence goes on along the minus strand of JARHVA010002282.1, from coordinate 1,392,995 downwards.
CATATGATCCAAAATGCATAGAGAAAACTAATGAAAAATAGTCTGCTAAAATTAGAATTACCTGTATGGTTCTAGTACTCAATTGCCTATGTAACTACTATAAGTTATACAAACCAATTAAAAACTAATTATGATGTGAATGCACTACCCATTCCATGAAGACTTAGTGAAAATGAGCCTTAGGGATTATGTTGGTGATTTTTTTACAAAATTAAAAATTAATACCATACCCATGCATGATAACATGGAACATAAATAGACAACTTCAAGATATGGTCACTACATTATATTGATTATACAATGAATAAAAACATTCAATTATTTCACAATCTTAGGAATTCCAAATTATTACATGGTATTCAATGCATTATGACAAGATACCCTCTTATTTATGTAACTCATCTCTTATAATACACTGATTTTGTTCTCCTAGCTAGATACAGTTGTCAATTAGAAAGATATAGATTTTATGTTTAATATAATGAGGGTTTTGAATTACCTCTAAATTCACTATAGAGGGTGTCCGCAAATTTTAATTCACTACAAAGGGCCTCATCAACTTCAAATTCATTGCAACAAACTCTAAATTCCTTTCTTGCCTTTTCAGAAGTCTCTAGGTCCTCTCCAAATAAGCTTTATTGCCCATGCAAGTAGTTGCTATACTTATATGCTAAAACCCAAAATACCTCATGCCATCAAATTAACACATAAACCCTCTTTGGTTGGCTCCATATTTATTAATAATTAATAAACCCTCCTATTTGTAGAGGTGTATTTCACAAATAATGCCAATTGTTCTCTCCACTCCCCCATCGAATTAGCTCTGCTAAATTTTGCACTCTATTATACTCCCCACTCCCACCAATAATTCCCCAATTTGATATTAACCCTATGCATGCAATACAACCCATTCCTTCTAATAATTTACCAATTCAAAATATTTTTTTAATTATCCACTTTAATATCATATTGTCTAATTTTTATTTATGTGACTAATTATTTAGTCATTTTTATTTGTGTGACTAATTATTTAGTTGTGTTTTTTACCCGATGATCAAATAGTCATTTATAGCTGTGTTGTAAAAAATTAGTAGAATTTAGTCATTTTTATTTGTTGTGACTAAAAGTTTTAGTCACGAAGTCATATATTTTCTAAATTCTACTAGTGGTGAGTTTCCACCCAAAAGTTGAAATTAGCTCAATCGTGCAACCTAATCATACTTATAACCTAGTGAGTGTGAGTGAACCAAGTCAACTCACACTATAAATATGGTGTGTTTGTATGATGTAATCAAGTCCAACCTATAAAATTATCAATATTGAGTGATTTAATCACCTCAACCATACTAAAAATCAAACCAACTATTGTAATATATTAGCTCATTACAGTCTGTAACAATCCAACTTGGTGGGTGATGATAGTCTAAAAAAGTATTTAAAATCTTAAAATAATTTAATTTTGAAATATTAGGTGTACATTGCATAACATATGCACCATATATATATCTCATGTTGAAACTATGTATAACAATGGTACCAGTGTATAAAATTCTACCACAAATGTGTATTTGAATCATATAATTGTGAATTTGGCCAATTTGGAATTTGAAAAAGTGTGTAGGACATGGTTATTATAACATGTGCCCACTATATATGTATAAATATGAAAACTAATATAAGTTCCAATATGTAAAACATGTTTCCAAAACATGCCTCCATTGTAATTTGGGTATGTTGAATACTGAATAAGTGTGGAGAACATGTTTCCAAAACATGCCCCAACTGAGTATAAAACTATGAAAAATGTGGATAAAATGTTTTTTAAAAGTGCCCCCACTACAATCTAATTATTCGAATCAATGTGTAGGTCATACCTCTTTGGTATGTCCCCACTAATATGGCCCTATTTTGAGTTAACAAAAAGTAGATACTAGTAGTTACCTTACCTAAAAAGGATAAGATAACATGTAAATTATGAAGTACCACGTCACATTAAGAGGAACATGTCTAGGTAGATATATCATGGAATCACATATAATGTGACCACATCAAGGCCTAAGATTCATAATATATATCATGCCAACATCTAGAGAGTAACAATAAAATCTCAACAAATAACCAATCACACACATAAGATCACTCAAAAGTAAGTCAAAATAAACTGGTCCAAGGATACCTCAAGCAAGGGGCATGTTCAAATTCCACAAAATCAAAGGGACATGAGTTATTCAAATGTACACAAAATCAAGAATGACATATTCAAGTATCCACACAATAAGCAATGCCATATTCAAATGTCAAGGAGGAAAACAAAGACATGTGAGATGCAAATAATGAAGCATATGAAAATGCTTGACTAAGCATGACAATAACAAGGCAAGATACTCAAGGAGGTACATAAATGAAAGCATAAACAACCAACATAAAAATAACATAATAGTCCATGAATCATATGTGTTAGCAAAAATGTTAAGTACATTACATATCAAGTACATTATGAAAGATATAGACATGGATAAAGGCATGTGTAAGTACATAAACTCAAACATTATAATGTAAAATGACCATATAATGATATAACCTACATGTACCCCGATCAAAGAAGTGGATACCCCTAATGTCCACATGACATGAGTAGAGGGAAGTCCCAACATCTGAAAGTGCATAGATCATGTATTTGTGTATGTCTAAATCACACTCAAGATATGTGTGAAACACGTGTATATATAAATAAATTATATGATATCCAATAACATGGAACTAACAACATAGATGCCAAAGAGCTAATAGAACATGTAAATGGTAAAAATATGTTTTGTATTTTTGGAGTTTTTTTTTTTTGATATTTTTGGAATATGTCAAAGAAATAACTATCATGTGATCTCATTCAATGGATGCTCATAAGTATCTCCCCACTAATCACTTGGTGCAATAAATAAGTGGTACTTCCAAAGAACATGTATAGGTGAAATATTTTTAACTATAGTTTTTGTGATGTTCTGCATATTTAAAATAAGACTCTATGGTTATGAATAAATAATAGGAGTAGGGGTTCATGAAACCCATCATTAAAAGGTTTGTAGTTTAATAATAATAATAATAATAATAATAATAATAATAATAATAATAATAATAATAATAATAATAATAATAATAATAATAATAGGAACATGTTTAGGTGATCTGGATAGCTGAATATGGTGTGCAGTAGATGAGGATTCTATGGAACCCATTGTGGATCTCTAATGTAATTGAAACTCAAGTACTAGTTCCCTATTACATGGGATTTATTTTTGTTTATCCTTTTGTGGAATATTAACCTTATGAGGTTTGATAATTAACTACCTAGGTATAAATTTATCTTGATCAAGAGGATTCTCATATAGAACTCCAGGAACTATAATTACTTGATTAACATAAATGTATTTAACACATCCATAAAATATATAAGGTACTACATGAAGTGTATGTATACAAGGTCATTCCAATAACATATCAAAAACACTCATGGAAGGTATAGCTAATATGGTAGTAACCACATATGTGGGACCTACCAATAAATGTTAGTCAATCCCATCAATAACCTATTGTGAGGTTCCATCAAATTCTTTAACTGATCTGGTCAAAGAAGGTAAATCACAATTTGTATAACCTAAATGTGTAAGTAATGTCATAGTACAAACATTTTTTATTTCACCATTGTCAATCATAACACTATGTATAGGTCGGTGATTAAGATATGTTCGAATGGATTAAGAATGAAGATCTGAGTTATCATCCCTAATCTCATTGTAATCAAAAGTAATATAAGGTATCTAAACCTTAGGATTTATATGCCACATATAGGTACCAATAATCCCATCCAATGGGTTCTCATAATGAGATGGATGAGGATGCGCATTGTATTCCATTTACACTTGTGAATCCTTATTTGAATGATATTGCAAAGGATTGTTAAATTTTTCTATTTCTAGTGATCACCAAGTTGTGAACTTGATTCCTTTGAAGGATCATCAAATATAATCTTTTAGTCATAAATGAAGTCTTGGATCTTATGCTTCAATCTAAAATATATGCTCATATAATTCCTAGGGCCTTGGTGATAGTTACAATAAACATTCACATCATGCCTTTTGGATATAGGTCTACTCATATCAACCTTTATAGGATGAGGGAGAGATATGAGGTGATACTCTACAAGTAGTAGGATAAATGAAGAGGGTGACTAAGGTAAGCATGCAAACTATCTCAGTGGTGCATCAGATAGCATAAGCTAATTAGTGTGTTATGACACTGCATGACTATGGTGGTTGTTTCCTTTTTAGGCTTAGAAAGTTTGACCTTATAACTTAGTTTGATAGTAAACTTGGTATTAGATGTAGATGTAGTTAGGGTTTTTGATACATACTTAAGATTATTAAATGAAATAATCTTCATTTCATGGTACTGAACAATGTGGCATAAGTCATCAAAAGATTTAAATTTTTTATATACAATGGACTCATGGAAAGGAGCAAGAAAACTTTGCTTGAAAATATCTTAAAGCTCTTTATTTGCCATAGGATTAGTCATTTTATCCAACATTGTCTTGTAACTCAATACATACTAATAGGTTCATTGGTTCTTGTTTGATCTTTGAAATTTGGGCATAGGAAACCTTTTTAGTAATGTTAATAGAGAAGTGTGCCAAAAATTGATATGCAAGAGGTTTGAATGCCTTTACAAATTGGAGATTTAAATCATAAAATCACCTTAAAGCATAGTATTTTAAACTTCTTAGAAATAATTTGGTCAAAAGTTTATCATTGGAGGCATAATCAAGGCATGCCAAAAATAAATATCGAAGATGTACAGGATCACCCTTGCCACTATAAAATGTGAACTTAGATGAAACAAAACCAATTAGTAAGGGGTGAAAAGATATCTCGGATGCAAAAATATTATGAAACACATCTTTAAAATCAATAGTATGAGGAGACTTTAAATCTTTTGTTTAATATTTATGGCCTTGTCCTCCAAGGTCTTTATAACGTGAATAATATTTTATACTATAGACCAATTGGGATTTATATTATCAAGTTGAGCAGTCACCAAAGGGGGAGTAGACATTGTCTGAATATTAATACATAGTGAAACATGTATTAGAGTTGAAGCATTCAGTAACCTCATGGTATATGTATAAATAATAGTCTTAGGGAAAAAAAGGTTGAAGACATAATCCATGCATCCACTAGATGTAGGGATATTGATTGGTATGGAATTAATTGTAGCACCCTCTAAGGACTCACCATCACTAGGTGAGGAAGCCTTAGCCTTATCATACTTACATATTTCATATTTTGTAACATTAAAAAATTCATCCATTAAGCCTTTTTTATTATTGAGATGAGTGATCAACACTTATTTACCTTCCATTTAAATCGGGTTTTTGGATTACTATTTTCCATTGCTTAAAAATAAAAAATTGCAAAATTTGAAAAACAAACTAAAATCCTAAGAATCAATTTTTTTTGCATTCACATGAATCAGGGTCACCAAATGTTTAACCCTAAAATATAGATTAAATAAATATAGGGTTAAAGGGGATAAAGATAGCCTATGGCACAAGGGTGATAAATAGATCTATAATATGTCAATTAATTACAAAACTCAAATAAAATATATACTAAATTTATTATGCTAAGATATGCTAAAATTAGGAAGTACAACTATGCTAAATATTACAATGACATTGAAAATAAGATACTTAGCTAGTTCTAATTCTAATACATATATGATATGTAATAGGCCGTAAATAGACTAGGTTTGGATTTTAGATCATTCATCAAATTATATAAAAATTCCCTTTATATCTATGGATATTTACATCGGCTAGGGATAACGGTGTCGACACTACTATCTAACTTAGAAATATGTGTCTAGTAAAAAATACCTATTTAAACTAGATGTGACCATGTGAAATATTCTAGGTTATGTGTCGCCATCACTTTGGCCTGCTCAAGTCTGGATCATGGGTTGTCACTCCTTGTCAAATAGTAAAACCTTAGTTCCTCATCTTTAGTTGGTTGTGGAAAAAATGGGTTAGTGGTATCATAGTGTCAAGCTAATTCCAAATACCCCTCTATCAATGGGTGATACATACATAGCCACTACTCTGAAGAGGGTCTTAAATTGATGTATTTCTCCCCTAATGTGTTGTATTGTGTGTGCACAAGGGTAAAATATGTGTAAATCAAGTACAATAGTGACCTAGTTTATAACTTGGAAAATATGGCTCATGGAATTATCCTTCAATACTTCAAGCCTATATATATGTTGTCCTTATGAATGATATGAAAATAAGAGAAAATAGGGAATATTTTCTCACTTGAGTTGTTGATTGAATGCCTTTGGTGAATTGCATTACGAGTTGTTTGGATTGTGCTAGGTGAGAAATGAATAGGGATTACCAATCTATTTGGAGAATATATTGAATAAAATCACTTAGGCTGACCATAGTAAAACATTTCATTTGAAAATTGAATTAATTTAGGGCATTGAACATTTATGTCAGGTTAGGACACTTGTGTCCATGTATGCATCTAATTGAGATGCAAGTGTCTAGAAAGCAAAAAAATAGGTACAGGTCTAAAACTTGTAGAGATAGAAGATAAACAAGTTTACAACATTTTGGAAAAGATATAAGTCTCACGTCATCATAATGACATTCGTCAGACTAAGAGATAAGAAATGATCATAGAGAGGTAGTAAATGCAAGACTTTATATAATGAGAAAGATCTAAAATTGAGAGGAACAACTAAGGTCTATATTTTCTAAGTGTACAAGACTAAGGTGCTACATAATTCATAAATAGTGTCTAAAATTGGTCAATATTTTCAACCACTGAGCCATCATGTTCCATATGATGAGAGGATCTTGAATCCATAATTCATTTAGATACATGATCCTATTGTTATAAAAAGTTATACTCATGTCTTGGCAAGAGGGAGATGCATTTTTCATATTTATTTCTAAGTATGCAAATTTATTGAAAAATGATGTTTAGAATGGCCTAGATTCTTACACCAATTGTAACACTCCTTTTCAATTTTGAATTTACTTTTCATTTTCATTTGTATTGACTTGGGGAAGGATTATACAAAATTGTATGATTTTCCTTAGGGTTAGGATTTGGTTTTTTTGGTAGGGTCCTTGCCTTTGCTAAAGTTGGGTTTTGATGTCACATAAGTGTCATTGACCACTAATGCATGATAATTAAAACCTTCAAGCCATATTTACCCAATAAAAATTAGTTTTTCCTGTTCTCTCTAAAGTTTCTCATAGAATTTGTCAAGATTCAATGCCACATATGCAAAGTCCATAAAGTCTTGTTCTTTGTAGTAGTTTGAAACAAAACCTAAGTAAAGACAATATAATTTAGACAATATAGTCATAATGAGTTTTTATTAGTATTAGTTTCACTGATCTCAACAATTAAAAGCCTCAAGCACTTGAATTAAGTGATGAAGTCTATAATGCAAGGATAGTTATTTAGACTAACAATAGTGAGATTGTTTTTTAGTTGACATGTCCTCACCTTACCGTGTTTTCCAAAAAGTTCCTCCAATATAGTCTAAATTTTAAAAGGTTCCTGACACCCTGAAAATTCAATTCAATTCAAGGGATACTAATTAACCAAGGATGCCTCTAGTTTTGTCAGAATGGTTTTGCCATTTTTTTCATTTGAGAAGGTCAAAAGGTATAAGTTATTCATTCATTTCAATGTGCTAAAGTCATTTTATAAGAAGCACATAATTAATGTATGCTTTACATCTGAAGTAGTTGGAATTTGAAAGGGTTATTTTTTCCACCATTGCTAACATAGGGACTTAAGTGCAAAAAAATAACCGAAACATTTATGCATAATTTTTTTTCCAAAAAATATTTCTAAAAATAAACATTAATTTCACCATCTCAATGATAAAATCACATTGATGCAATCTCCAAATGGGATTTTTTTTCAAAAAAGGGCATTTAGGACTATAGGTGAAAATTTGTACGCCAATTTTTTTCCCAAAAAAGTGATATACAAGTCAAAATGATCATATTGATGAGAAAATCACAATGGTATAGTGTCCCCATGGGCCACAAAAAAATTGTATGTTTTTTTTGAAAATTCACACATAAATGTTGGTTTATGGCCTTTTCACTTAGATCAATTTTTTTCTTCTAATAAACCAATTTTACACAAAAAATACCCTCTACTATGCCCTTTCACTATATTTTTTTAAAACTAGTTATTTTTATACATTTTAGGAATATAAATGCCAAATATAAACCCATCTATACTTTTAAAAAACAAAAACCCATATGTACTTTTTTGAAAACCAAAACCTCAAATAGGGATACTAAAACTAAATATATATAGGGAATAGTGAAACTAAGTCTAAAAATCTTAAACTATGATTGAATTTGAACATCGAATATTCAAAGAATGTAGATCTACCAAATGTGAACATTATTTTTGGAAATACTAGGTTAAGGTGTGTTTGATATGTAGGCTCTTTGATATATCAAGCCACATTCATATATAGTGAATAGGTCCAAAGGGCACTGACTATATATATTTCCATTATCTCATAGTTGCACTATCTCATTTGCAAGGTATGTAGATACTAACTTCCTAAGGATAACCATTTATTGGTGCACCATAAACTCAAATGGCTGAGAGTCTTCCTATTGAAAAAAATCCTAGTTGCTTCCTATATATTATGGAGTGTGTGGAAGTTAAAATCTACATTAAATTTTGTTTTATATCTTTAGTATTGGGGAAATAACCCTCACACCATGGACCAAGTAAAATTAATAATCACTTTTCAAATAATGACAACTCCTATGAGTTTTACAACTATTGAAACACAATTATAACATAGGGTATTTCTATGACATAAATTTTCTTCAAACCTTAGTATGCATTACATTCACAAATTTACGATCAACTAAGATTCTATAAGGGCAAGGTGTGGTTATTAAATTTCTATTTACAGTAAGCCACTAAACATGGGCTTGAACCCTAAAATGCAAAAAAAAAACTATAAATCAAACAACTAAGAAGAATGTTGAATGTGCAAAAAAAATGAAACCTACATATTTGATCTTGAAACCTGCATGCAAACTAATGTGAATATTCTACATCTCTAATAACATATTAAAACTTGATGATAGAGTCTATAATCATGTTAACTAACATAATACCAACACCCATAATACATGCATAAATAAATTTATGAAAACTTAAAAACAAGATAACACAGATGTATCCAAGTAGCATAGTTACCCCTTTAAATTAGGATCATTAGCCTAAATCTTTTAGTATAATAATAACTCTCATCTATAGTGTACCTCATCAACTAGTTCTGTATGATATTATATAGATAAGATATGAGTCTAAGGTTAGGTTTGGGATTTTGGAAAGTACTTATAAATAAAATCAGACAAACCTATTATAAGTAGAAGCTAATTAAGCATTTGCCTAATTGATAATATTATTTAATAATTGGTTATCTTACAAAATAGTGCCTACACAAAAATTACAAATTAATTTCAAAAGTGCATCTTAAAACCATATAATAATGTATGATTAATTTTTTGCTTATTTTTATTGTCCTTCAAAATAATTTTAAATATGAAAATTACGTTTTTTACTATCTACAAATTATAGAATTCTATTAATTCATGTGATGATTCTAAAAAATATCTTTAGGTCTTTAGTGAAAATATTTCTCAATATAATATGAAAATTGATATATATTCAGATATTTAACCATTTTTCTCTTTTTCAATTGCTTTCATAATGAATCCATCTTCATTAGCCATTTAGATACAATGAAAGATATATATGGATGTGATGGAGATTATGTAAAAAGAATCATTATTTTATTTGATTTTCTATCTCAAATAACTTGTTAAACTAGTATATACTTAAAACAAAATTAATCTAGGTGAATAATAAAGCAACATGTAAATTGTGAAAAAGAAAAGAACATAAAACAAACTAATCTAACTACTCTACTCCTACATTACTTCTACATTAAAACTCATAATCAATTAAAAAGTGATGAATATGGGTTAACTAAGAAATAATTATTCAAGTATTGTCCATTCATAGGTAATGGCATATCATTTACTTATAGGTCCCTTAGTCAGAAAACATTGTCTATCAGTATTTCTAAGATCTAATATGGACCAATCTAGAGAACTTCCAATTTTCCATTCTAACCATTTTTATCATGGGATTTATCCCATAGAAATACCAATTATAAAATTCTAAAATATTCTACCTTTGATCTTTTTTCAAACCATATTTTCACAATATCTTGATGTTTTCTAAAATTTTATAGGGATTCATCTCATGTGTCTTCCATTTTTAGAATATTAAGCAAGCAAGATTATATTTTTTTCATCTCCTTCCATGTATCCCTACATGAATTAATGCATGTGAAGCTTCAATGTAATTTTAAATATAGGTTCTTATCCATAAACAAGTAAAAGTAGGAAGATTTCATAGCTTCCTTATATTTAATCTTGTCAATGCATAGTGCATACTTCAACAACAAATGATAATCTCTTGGTATTTTTATTGAATAATTTTTTATAACATCAACGAGGTTGTTGTTTATGGATTCAACCTAAAATCCCTTGAGGATAATAATTTAAATAAAAAATAAAGTGATATTTTTGTCCAGGGCTTAATCAATGAAATGCATAGATTAAAACACATGCCCAATATCAAAAACAAGATAAAAATGACTGTCAAACCTTGTAATGATGTTATCTTAAGGAATTTGATGAATTCCTTAATTTTACTATTCTTTTTGGTGATAGGCTCAATCCATCGTGTATAATAGAATATGGTTATCAACGTGATTTTATGACTTTTTTAGAATTAGGATTGATAACACTAATGACACTGAGTCCCCATTTGGGTGAAAGGTTTTCTTGATATTACTATTTGCAATGGCATTTCCATGTGTTTTTATCTTTTTAAAAATATATGGCACTCATGATAAGCCCTGACATGATTTTGAATGTCCTTGAAAATTTTATGCCAATAGTAACCTACTCTAAGAATCTTATCCACTATTGCATTTGTGAAGGGATGACCTCTTCTTATTTTTTCATGGAATGTGTTGATAATGTCATTATCTTCTTCCTTATTTACACATCTGAGATATATACCTTCAAAGTTTCTATAGTGTAGAGTTCCTTAAACATATAATGAGCTGATTTCAATGTTAAATCTCTTCTCTGTATTTTATTCAATTCTAAAGGAGAATTTCCATATATCAAGAAATAGAAAATATGATCATACCACAACTCTAGTTCTTTCTATGTTTGATTCACTTGCATGATTTTGTTGATTAGGTTGACTTATATGGTTAATTTAGATAGATCTTGTTCTCTTAGCATTTTTCTAGCTTAATTTTGATGTCATAATCTTTTAGCTTAGTTATCTAGTTTCCCTACATTTGTTGATGTTAATTTTTAATTACATCTTAGTGCTTAAATTCACTTAGGCTAATTTTCCTAAGTTTTCTTATAATTATATTTGGCATATACAACTTGCACTAAAGTCCAATATGCACACCCATATGGATGCTTATGGACAACCACTTGTGTTATGTTGTGGAGCTAAAAGCTTCACCAGGATGCAAACAGGAGAAGTTAAGGAGGATCCAGAGTTGCAGGGTGTTGCTGATTCAGTTGCAGGAAAAATGGCATCGATCTGATCAGCCGACGTCGGTCAGATAGCAAGAGGAAGCAACCGGCGTCGGTTACCAGTCGGCCGACATCGGTCATGGAGGCACCGACGTCGGCAGCCTGTGTGAGAATAGGTAGTTCGCATGACGAATCTAGGAGAGTATTTTTGGACTGCTAGTTTGCATGTTGAAGGCTAGTCGTAGTCTTGAGTTGTGAGTCTAATTATTGTAATTAGGTTAGTCTAATTATTGTAAGCATGAGATCTATATATGGACTCATGGGCTGTATTGTACGTGTGTGCTAGAAAGCCATAGAGCTTTTAGAGAGAGCTAGTGTAGCTCCTCCTAGTTCCAAAGGAGTCCTGAGAGTGTTTGATTAGGGAGAGTTGCAAGGTCTGCAAGGTCAAGGAGCTGATCCACCGGGGTACTGGTTGATGAGGGGTTCTTCAGGGGTGTAGAGAGATCTACAATTATGAGTATGGTCTATTGAATTGCAGGTTGAAGGTTCATGGGAGATCTACTTGGAGCACGGTTGTGTGCTTGGTGAACTGGCAGCGTTGTTACTGACTGGTTGGAGAGGTGAACATCAATTCTATATTGGAGTTGATTATTGGGACCAAGAGAGAGAGGGAAGAAGGTCTTAAGGAGTGGTGAACCTTTGAGGTGGAGGAAGAAGTGGCATCTTCCTTATTGTATTTTCTTCTGTGTATATAATACAATTGTGTATTGTCTCTTATATCCTGTGTTGTTTCATATTTCTAGTTACTTTATACTTCTGGTTAAATTCCGTGTTTAGTTGCTAATACGAGTAGTAATCATATGTGCTCTAATTGTGGTGGAGCAAGATCCTGACAAGTGGTATCAGAGCATGTTTGTTGTTCTAGGTGCCTGACAACTTGCATTTATGCAACCACTTGTATTTATGCAACTACTTGCATTTATGCAACCACTTGCATTTATGATTGTAGGCAAACTACTTATATTTTTCATGGCCTTAAAATATCTATAAATACATGCTTCTCCACCTCTCATTGGTGACACAATGGAAATTCATGAGGAGTTATGTAATGCAAGAGGGTTGATCATGATATTTTTCTCTTAGTTTGAATAATATTATTATGTTGTCACATTTGCACTATGTGATTTAGTCTAGGCTCATTTTAATATTGTGTCTTAGATTATATCTACATTTTCAACATGGTATTAGAGGCATGATAAGCTAACTTCATTATTTAAGCTATTTAGAGCCAATTTGA